>JAQFVV010000149.1:920000-2120000 GCA_028023455.1 Epiperipatus broadwayi | reverse complement strand
AATATTTTATATGGCTTAGAGAGCGATTTCCTGTGCGTGAAATAGTGCAAAATAAAGACAGTGGCAGAAGTATTAAGTATTCAGTGATCTCACATAAGAAATGGAGGGTTAGCTTCTTGCTTATAGCCCATAGTTAGGAAAAGAATGAATGTCCGTATTTGAGTTTTCTTATGTCGAAACAGGAGAAATGCGAAGGTAACTTCCAAAGCATTAACTAAAAAAAAAAAAAAGAGCATTGAAAGTTATTCCTTTCAATCAATTGACCTCCCTCTGAGTGAGACAGGCTATAAGCTCACGTATCTACCTATTGAGAGGGTTAAAATGATCGTACGTGCCCCTAATAAACAAATTGGAAGTTCGAATGAATAAAACTAACGACTATTATATTTCATAATAGTCTATTATAAATAATTGTAGTTTCTCAACATAAGTAGGACTGA
The DNA here is from genome assembly GCA_028023455.1 of Epiperipatus broadwayi. NCBI lineage: Eukaryota > Metazoa > Onychophora > Udeonychophora > Euonychophora > Peripatidae > Epiperipatus > Epiperipatus broadwayi. The sequence continues at coordinate 2,119,560 of JAQFVV010000149.1, read as the reverse complement.
AAGGGGTCATGAGCCAGAAGCTAATTAAAATAGTCTGTAATATCCAGACTGCTCTCTATAACAAAAGGAATGTGAGTTTACAAATAAAACTATTTTATATTACTTACTAAGACTTTTACGGAACATATAGCACTGGTTTGAAACTAGCACTTGTTTAAGAGAAAAATATCAATGCACAGAAACTGACTTACACAAAATAAGATAAAAATTTGGAACACATGTATATTTAAAAAAAGAGACTACAAATCTAAGACGATAAAATCATTTAAATTGTAGAACGTAAGATACCTTAATAAAAGATAAATGCTAGTGCACTAAGCTTGTTGAATGTGATCGTTTGATCTGGATTCACTGGTGGTAGGCTTGGGCGAATCGGTTAGTGGTTTCTTTGTTGTTGGTTCTTATGGCATTATAGGCAGTTAATGAAGACACAGGGAGCACGAAACTGTCCTGACGAAAAGCTTAGCAAATCATGATATGAGAAAACATCTTTGTGGTAAGTTTAGTGTTCATTCTAAGTGAATAATAATTGCAGGATCAGCTTTTTTTCAGAATATGCAGGAATCATTTTTCTCTCAGAGTTTTTGCAGGAATAGTTTGTGCAAGTATCTCTCAGAGTTTGTGCAAGTATCCTCAGAGTTGGTGCAACTATATCTAAGAATTGGTATAAGTATATCATAATAGCCTGATTAAAAACCTTTTATAGAAGAATCTCTCGTATCTGAACCAATTATAAAACTTTTTTTCTTAATTAAAATTTATAAAATTCTTCATCTAGCTAACAATACCTATCTAATTAAAGAAAATAAATTGCCTTTTACAGATCTAGGGATTAACAAATGAAAAATTCTTTTCTTTTTCTCTTCTTTCTTTTTAATTAATTATTGTTATCTATCTAAATCTTAAATCTGAACAGCAATTTATTTATACAATTTATTTTTACATAAATATATATATAAAAAAAATCTTAGTCTCTTTTTTTTTTCAAAAGCAAAACTAAATATAGCTGTGATATTAAAATATAATTCCCACGTACATACACATATATTTGTATAAACAAACAAAAAAAAAAAAAACTTTCAATCAAGTTTTATAAACAAAATCTTATAAAAATTTATATTATTTTCTTCACCCCTATAAAACTTCAATTTTATAATGGTGTTTTATGCATCCATTACACTATATTTATGAATTAAGTTCTAATTAATTCATTGAGGATGGCAGTTATTCTTCTTGGACATTGATGTTAAATAGGATATACACTAGGTCTGGATAGGATGGCATCATTAAATCAGATGATGGATAGTTTTAACAAACACTCGCATTAGACTCTGAATCCAATTGCTATCAAATAGTAACTTGATTAATTCAGAAAAGTGTGAATGGGGAATCTTCAAATAAACTGCTATTAACGATTGTAGTACTATGTGTATGTTTAAAGCAAAGACACAATCATTGGGGAATGGTAGATCGGCAGAAATAATATGTTAAAATATATAAAAATGATTTTATAATAGATATTGAAAAATAATAAAAAGTTTTATTTACTTAGTATTAAACTAAGCTTTTCTTCATAACATTTTGTATTGTATTTGTTTTGAATTACAGTTTTCTGAGAAAAGTTTTTAAAAGTTTGAACTTAAATAAGAACTATTTCCAATTTTTTCAGTGCACAATATAACTTTTCTTTTGAATTTAGCATCATTCCATTATTAGTGGATGTGAATAATAAAAAAGTTCAAATCAAAATACAGCCAGATACTTTGCAATTCTACTTAGCTGCTTTCAAACAGGAACTGAATTAATTCAGAAAAGTGAATGGAGAACTCCCAAATAAACTGCTATCAGCAATTGTAATACTATGTGCATGTGTAAAACCAAGATGCAATCATTGGGGAGTACAAGATTGGCAGAAAGAAAGTGTTAAAAGAGTCGCTTTGAATTTAACCCACACTCTAATTTTACTTTGTCAAAATTGATTAAAAAGTGCAGCTTAAATTCGAAGTAATGTGGTATATTATCCACAATATTATTAATTGTAATGAAAATCCCAGATTTTGCTATTTATTTTATTTTAAAAACTATAACATGATACAATAAGTTTTTTTTTATTATTCTTATTTTTTTCCAGTAAACAAATGAGTGAACACTACTCAGTAAAATATATGTAAATGTGTTCCCTCAATTTATTATTAATAATTACATTATTATTTTTTAAAATTTTATACATTATTCCAGCACACATGCTTATTTCATCAATCCATCTCCCTTGTGCTCTTTGTAAATCTTTTACAATGTCTTCGAATCCAATTTAAGATTTCAACTGTCCATCTACTTGCATCTCTTTGAGCAATATATCCAACCCAAATTCATTTCAGTTTTTTTAATTTTTTCATTAATGTGTGTAATACCTATTGTTCTCTCACCCATATATTTCAATTAAAATCTCATTATTCCTATTATACATCTTCTTTCTTTATTGAGTGATCTGAAGTCTCACTATTCTTCTTCTGTTAAGTTTCCAAATCTCAGATTTATAAATAAGAACTGATAAAACATATCTATTAAAAACCTTTTCAAATACATAGGTATATTTCCTTTTAATTATGAGTTATTTCTGCCCAAAGCACTCCATTCAAGTTTAATTTTATGATTAATTTTATCCATTAGGATTCCATCTGTATTAATAATCTGATCAAGATATTTATAGTTGTTAACTTTTTTTAATTCATCTTTATTTTTATTGTTTAAGAAAATTCATTTAATAATACTTTAGTCCCTAAAATTTAGCATTTATCTCTAACTTTATTTTCTTATTTTTATCTGATAATTCTTGCAATATTTTCTGTAACTCTGAAGCATTATTTTCAAAAACAATTACATTATTCCTTAGCTTCTCATTTTTATCTACAAAATATTTCTTGCAATGCTATAAAAAGTTTTGGGGATATGGGATCATTCCATTGTATATTCTTTTCAGTGTTGATCTTTTTAGTATTATTATGTAACCTAATCCTTGCTGTTGCATTTTGATTAAGAAATGCTTATAGAATCAAATGCCTTTTCATAATCTACACATTCAAAGCATAATTGCATCTTTTATTCATGGGACTTTTCTATAACTCCCGATACTTGGATATGATCACTTTTAAGTTACGCTTACTCTTTTGGTTGGTTAATGTTCAAAGTTCACTGTAGTCAAGTTGTAATAATCTTGATAAAATTTTTGTATACAACTGATAAAAGAATGATAGATTTCCTAATTTATAATATTTTCTTTACTACCTTTTTTAAATATCAATATTAGTACTACATTCTTCTGATATATCTGATACATCTTTGTCATTTAGTCATTTGGTATATATCTTTGTCAGCAGTTGGTTTTTTTATATTTCATCTGCTTCTTTTAAGATATTAATTATAATTCCATCATTATCTAGAGCTTTCACCTTTTTCATAGATTTAATTACTTCTTTCTTTAAAATACTGGACAATTCAGATATTGTAGTAATTGAATGAAATATTTGTTTTTGTTCTTTATAGCTATATAATTTCCTATAGAACTCTTCTACACATGTCATGATATCATCTCTTATTATTTCTGAAATAAATTTTTTTTTAATACCAAGATGTTATTTTACCCTTATGAGACTTATCCTCTTCTATAGCTTTCCTTACTAATTCACAATTATATTTTTTAATACCATTATTAACTCTTTTTCATACCATTTTACAAAACTCTAGACATTCATTTCTTCTTAATGGATCTTTTTTATAAACTTTCATATTCCTTCTTTTCTTCATCTAAAATAGAAATATTTATCAAATATTTTAGTTCATGTGTAATTGAATATAAAATTGCACTGTTTAAAAATTTGAAATAACATACTTAAAGCAATAAAAACTTTGGTAAAATAAAGTACAATTTTCTGCAATTTTAAGAATTTTAAAATAATTAATGAAATCAATGATATGTTAAATTTATTACTACTAACAATAATCTTCAGTTTGTAAATTAATTTTAATCACTTAAGTTAGGCTTAAAGAATAAATTTTAATAAATGCAACACAATTTTGGGTAATAGTATGAATACTAAACTCCACTGCTTGATGGCGTCGTTTTTCACAAAACGCACATCAATATACCATTTTAGCGGCCTTAATTTATGGCTGACACTACAATAGGTGGTTTTTTTTGAGCTGTAACAGGCCACTTGAGGGCAATGTATTCTACAATTACATAACAAAATACTACATCCATTGCATTGCGACAGTATTTGTCAAGTGAGCACTCTTGAACTCTCGCTATGGCCTGATTTAATGGTGGCCGTATTTGAGACGAAATTCTGCAAAAATTCAAAGTCAGGAATTTTTAAAAAATGTAGGGGAATTAGTATTCCGTATTAAGAATTGTCATGTCGTCACATATGCTTCCCCATGCTTTTGAACTGCACACAACTTGAAATGGTTCTTTTTTCAGCAGAGTTGTTTTCGATTTCACGTTCAAATGCCCATTTACGCATGAATCTATACGAAAACTGTAAGGGAAGTTGGTTCCAGGGCTCCAAAATCCCATTACTTACAGCTTTGAGGTTTCCTTGTTATTTTATTTGTGTGTTACTTTTCTTACAGCTTTGAGGCTTCCCTATTATTTTATTTGTGTGTTACTTTTGGCTTCTTTTTTTTTTTTTTTTATGCCCCGAAAATGATGTTTTTTTGTTGTTGCTTGTTTTGGTTCACAACTTGTCCAAAGTTTCATTCATTTTTGATTCAATAAATTATTTTATGGGAAGCTGTTGTTTTTGTTGTTGTTCACATGATTAGAAAGTAGGTAGATAATATTTGATAAGTTTCATTAGCAGTTAATTAAAGTAGGTAATATTTTATTATACCAAAATAAAAAAAAAGGGTTTAAGAGTTTATTCAAAAGGCCCCACCCAAAAAAAAATATATAAAATAATAATAAAGAAATGTGTGGTAACATAATAAAATTTTCAAAAAGGAGTCGATAATTAAAAATCAAAACAAACCTTCCCCGCCACTCCACCTCCCCCGGCTTAAAAAAATGTTCTGTAAAAACGAACTGGTTTTGTCTTTTTTAAAATTAAAGGCCCAAAAATTAAGGAAGAACTTTTCGCTACCGCAGTCATATGATATAGCTTTCTGTAGCATAAAGATTTGAAACAAAAAAATAGAAAAGCCTCATAATAAATTAATAATAATAATAAAAAAAAGACGACAATTCAAAATCAAAATAACCCCTCTCCCCTCCACCCTCTAAAAAACCAAGTGTTGGTTTATTCAAAAGTACCGAATTGTTCAAGTCTTTCAGCAAATCAAAACATCAACCAAAAAAAGAAGATAAGTTCAAAGCAAACAATCAACCCCCTCCACAATGTAAAAACAAAGTGTTTGGTACCGTATTTTTATGTAAACAAACCGACGGAGTGTTAATCGATAATTTCAAAGCCAACCAACACCATCTAAAAACAGTGTTTGTTTCTTTAAAAAATGAACCAAAAAAAACCGGGTGAAAAAAAAACTTTGGTTTAACGTAAGTAATATTATGTAAAGAAACTGACGAACAGTTAGTCGATAATTTAAAAACAAACTGACACCCCTAGACCATCTAAAAACAAAGTATTTGTTTATTAAAAAAAAAAAAAACCCGGGTGGAATAAAATAAAAAACTTTGGTGGTTTACTATAAAAACGGTAAGGTTTAGTATTCATATTAATACCCAATTTTGTTTAGACACTTTGGTGAATGTAGGTTTATTTATTCTTTGAAATGAATATTAAAAGAGATTAATATACTCAGGTTGTAAAGTATTAGGGCTTTTACTGTTTAATATGCTAAATTTTCACTTTTGTCATTTAATTACTTGAAAAATATATGCAATAAGAATTTTTAATTTGATATTAGATTTAGTGTATAAAAAAAAGAAAAATGATTATAATTATTCAAAAATATCAAAATAATGTGGAAAGTGTGAATGATATTTATTTAAGACTGCATTCAAATAGCAGCAGCAAATATAAACTCAAAAATATTAATTTTCTATACACAAAATAAAGTTTTTGTATTCTTTTTACTTATTTCATTATATATATGAATCTTTTTGTAAAATGAAGTGAGGAAGATATGAAGTGTTATTTTTGCTTCTTAAGTAAAATGATAGTGTAATAATTTTATAAAAGTATTATCTACATTAGGGTTTGCAGTCTAGGGCACTTGGCATGCAGAATGATTAATTATCAATGGCATTCTGATTGAATTGAGATAATAAAAAATTATATTTTAATTATAGTGTTTACATTTGCACTATCACCTACATTTTTTTTTTCATATGTCATAGCATCGGCCAGGAGGCGAACCCGCAACAACTGTCTGCAACCAACTGCTTGCTTGCAAGGCGACTGTGCTGACCTCTCAGCTCACATGTAAATAGAAACCATGATTCCGTTTAATTTACTATAGATTTTGTAGAATAAACTTACACTCACATCTTTGCAAGAGTTGAGTGGGAGTGAAAATTTTTTTTTCCCAGGTAGAATTAATTTTGCCAGGATTTTTTATATTTTTTTCATGGTCATTTGACCTTTAATACCTTTGTAGCATTGCATGTTTGGAGTAAATTTATATTCAGGCAGAATATTATATGGATTAATTCATTTGAAAAACTTCTATTCATAATTATATAATAATACATTTTAAGTTTTGGTATGTTTACTTGGAAAAAAAAATTATAGTTAGTGATATTCGGGTTAGTGCTTTAATGAAGTCTGCAAATACACGAGACTTAATAATATCGTTCAGATCTCAAAGAAGTTAAAAAATCATTGTTGTTTTTTTTTAAGTGTCCTTTATGTAATTAAAACAAATTTTTCTTATGGAAAAATTCCAAATGTCCAAAGTTTTAAAGAAAAAAGTATATGAAAAACTTCTAATTTCGAGTTGATTTTTTATATCACAAAAATGAGTTTCTTTGAAACATTTTTGATGAGTACTAGAAAATATTTTTTTTATTTTTTTTTAGAGTTCATTAATAAGCTTTTTAAATTAAATCATTGAAAGTTAAAGGCATGTTGCCTACTCTGAATTACTTACTATACATTAATCGGCAATTTTGTAAACAATACGCATGTTTTTTAAGCACAAATAGATTGATTTTCTCCATGCCAGAGGAAATTTTAAGCATGTCTTGCGAATGCAAAATAATTTAACAAAACATACTTTTCACATAAAATCCTATGTAGTTTAAATTATTTAAAAACCAATAATATAAGATTTGATTATAATAGGCTTCAAAAGTATATATCATTTTGAAGCTCTTTATAAGCAGATCAATTTTTATACAATATATAATAAGATTGATAGAATCATGTTGGCACTCGAAAAAACATTCTAACATAGATTTGGCATGACACCACTAAAAGGTTGCCAACCTCTGATCTGCACTTTTTAAAACTGATATTTTTTATTTTAATAATTAAAAGCTTATCTTTCAAAAACAAATTTACCATTGTTTATTGTGTCATCTTTATTTTCATCAAATTATTTTCATGCATGTTAAAATTCATTTCTAATGCTACAATTTTTGGAATGCATTTTAATCTCTGCTTAGTCTTATATATTATATTTCAAGATGTTTTTTTAAATATTATTATTATTTACAAATCTAAATCAGTTAATTTTATAATGTTTGTTTTGTTTTTCAAAATATGGTAATAGCTAGATTTAATTAGTGTAAACTGGATATTCTTTATGTTTAACTATGATCTTGTTGATTTTCTAACTCACCCTTTGTCCCAATTAGTTTGAAAATCAGGTTTTCCTAATATAGTTAGTTATCTATAAATCAGAATGATTGATAATTATGTTTATTTTTCCAAGTTGTATCTGCTAAAAGAAATTAATGTTATGCAAACAAAATAAAAAGAGTAAAAATAGCTTGGGTTGCATTTTATAAACTTAGTATTATATTTAACTAAATGTATTTACATATCTGTCAATATATTTTTACTTTAAATTATATCTGTGAAATATAAAAATTGAAATAAAAAGGAATAATAAAACAGAAATTATAATTAATAAAAAAAAAGAAAGAAAAAATAATAGAGTATTAGAAAAAATACATTCAAATCATAATTAACATTTGTAATATTATATGGAAATGATCTGATTATATTTATAAAATGGGACAGTTTTGAATGAATATCAAAAATAAAAAATATTACAGTTGTGTAATTTGAAGTAATATGAGATCAAAAACCTTATTTGAGCTTTAAGATAAAGCAAAGTGTATAGAAACTAAGGATCTAAAAGAATTTGCGTAATTAAAAGAGTAATGGGTGTTTGTCTGTAATGGGAATATACACTCTTTTAAAAAAAAGTATACATTTTTGCACATAAATATATGTGAGTTATATTGTTATATTTATTACTTTATATATATAAATAAATTTACAGCATTTAAATTTGAAGGAAGTAACTAAATGTTTCTAAATAGGTATCCAGGAAAAGGCTTAACATATTTCCTGAATTGAACGCCATCATAAGTCACAAAATTATTTATATTATTAGTTCAGTGCCTACCAAAATTATGACATTGAAATGTTTTTTTTTCAAAAAAACAATCCCAGAAAATGTACTGGAGAGTTGTTCAAGTGCTGCTATATCATCAACAGCTAGTGATCAACTGGTTTTTGCACCCAACTCACCAAATACTAATTCCGTAGGTTTTTTTTTTTTTAGCCATTTCCTTTTTATTATATATTATTATTGTTCTTTTACTTATAGAAATTTTGTTTATTAATAATTATATTTTTTTAAATATTTTTTTCTTGTTTATGCTTTATTTGATATTATGTGAGAATACTTAGTAAATAATGATCAATGATCTTTTATATTAAATATTTCCCTTTTGATATTCTCTTTAAATAAGCATTACATTTTTGTGCTTGTATAGAGAGTTCTTTTTAATCACTACACAAAACAAAAAGTTTTAACAACAACTCACAAAAAAAAAATATTTTCATAATTTATAAGCTTACACACAATAAAAATATATAATTGATATTAAAATATGATAGCTATTTTCATTATTATTGTATGATATTTATATATAGGTTTTTTTTTTTTAATAGTAGTATAAAGTAAATGAAACTAGATATGGTCTGATATTAAAGAATCTTAGACTGGATTAGAATTTAAAGAATATCTGTTGTTGATCTTTTGAAAGCAAGGCTATATTTAAAAATATGAAGATTTTTAAAAAAAGTTTTAGTGCAAATAAAAAATTAATAGAAATTTATCCAGATGAAATAACTTGTAGTTGCTGAAGGTGATCACACTTCAATTATTTTGATAAGATAAAAGCTTACCAATAAATTGTTGTTTTGTTTTTTTAAATAGTCAAGTTCATATGACTTTGCTTGCATTTATAGTGATAAAAAAAATAGTTGATTTAATTTATAAAAGTAAAAATTATGAAAAAATATAACTAGTCTTTGTTCCTAGTTTTTTGAATATGTAATATAAAAAATATAATCCACATTCTAAGCTTACTTCAGATTTGAAGATTAAAGGGGAGGGGAGATAGCAATATGGCATTTAATGCTTTTTTAAAAATATTTTTACAAATGATAGGGAGAAAATTTAAAAAAAAAATAACTTTTTAATTCATAACTTTTTGTTATCATTATTCATATAAAACTTTGTGCCTGTGCTCATTTAATCAATATCTTCATTTGCAATTTAAAATAAATATAAAGTTTAATGTTATCATCTGCAGCTTAAATGTATTATACAGCAATATATAAGTAAATACCTCTATTTTATTGAACTCTGGTCTCAATGTGTGCTATTTTATTAAACCAATAAATAAACAATAGATTTGACAATTCAGATGGCAAAAGATGAATGTAATTCAAGATCAATACTGGTAGCTCTACAACCACTGTAAATGCTAAGAGAATATACTATCATCTGTTGATTTTATATCTTTTTATAGTTAGTACAATGTCACAAATCTAACCCAGAGTATTTTGAAACTGTCTTTACCTGAGAATAGTTATGATCATTTAATGATCAATAATAATGGATTGCTATTTGTATTAGCTATAGCAATCTGAAAAAAGTATAAGCCTTGTTAAAAAAATATCTTAAGTTTTATTCTGGATTTTAATCTGTGCAGAATAGCACTTTAACACTCCATCAAAAGACCCTAATAAACAGTAAAATAGCATTAACTTATAAATTTTAATTATATTTGGAACTTTTAAAACTATTCAAACCTTCATTTAAATATTAAATTTAATATGCTTGTAGTATTCATTTGAATACATAAATTATATAAGGAATTCACAATATACTTGGTAATTATGTTCCAAAAAAAAAAAAAAAAAAATGTAATCGTTGCCTTATTAGATGAAATTTTCTATATTTAAATTTTAAAATAAACTTTTAGAAACGTTTATTTATTTATTTATTTATTATTTTTTATGTATATTCAATTAATATTCAAATTAATTTTTTTAATGTTTTTTTCAATAAATTTGATACAAAGAACCCTTCAAATTGAAGATAAACAACACCTTACATTATACCTTGCTCTTTATATAAGTTGGTCATTGAATCTTATACAGCTGCTCAATTACCTATTCAAATTTCTAAAATTACTTTCTTTTGGATAGATGTTTTTTTTTCTTAAAATATCCATCAATAAACCTAATTATTCTATTAAATGTTCTTTCAAGTTAGTAAAATTATTATTAATTTCTCTTTTTCTAAATTAAAAAAGAAATTAACAAAACAATATTACAGTAAATTATTTTAGTAGATTAAGATTTTATGAAGACAATTCTAAAGAATCACCTTACTAGATTTGAAATTATAATACCATTTACACAATGCAATCAACAAAAATTTATTCCTTGATATTTTCTTAGTTTCAGCCAACCAACCATCTTCATCAGTGCTACAATATTTAAATATATATGATCATATAATTAGCTTTTGAATATTGTAGCTCTGATGAAGATTACTGATTAATTGAAACTGTAAGAAAATATCAAAGAATAATTTTTTTATTAGATTGCACTGCAAAAAGTGATTAACAAAGATTTTTAAATGGTATTATATATATAAATAAATGCATAAAAGAAGCAGAAAGAAATTATGGATTTGAAATCGTCATTAGCTGATTGAGGCAGCTTCCCCAAAATTAAATAAACGTGAAAAGTTTTATTGGTCTTAAAGTTTTTCTTCACTTCTGCAATGAGGCTGTCATATTTTTTTTTTGTTTAGGAACCAGTTCTAGCTTACAGTCTATGTTAGCTATATATGATATGCCTAACTCAGTTTAATCATTTCTAATTTGCATTAAAATAAGATATTTAGATCAAGAAAATCTAAATATAACATATTTAACAAATATTAAAGTATAAGTTATGTCCATTATTTATCCAATGTACAATACTTCATTTATGTGTACTTAAAACATTGCACTTCTATGAATCAATTTATGTACTTGGAAACAAATGGCAGCAACAGTCACTAATATCCAGATTGTGAATGAAATTGTATTGTCACCATAAAAGACATATTTATGTTAAATAAGTATGTCATACAAAAAGTTTTAAAACTTGCTTTAGTAGCAATTAAAAAAGGCATAGTCTTGTATTGGTGGTCGAGAGGTCAGCGCGACTGCCTTGCACTTGCAGGCAGTTGCCTGGGTTGCGGGTTTGCGTCTTGGCCAATGCTATGACACTTTTAAAAAAAAAGGTATATGTGCTGAATTAGATATATGAGGGGGGACTCAAAAATAACAAGAATTTTTTTCTGGTAAGTGCATCTGTTGTCATACATGCTTCTGCTGCTACATACCTTTTGTGGAAACCCTTCTGCATCAATCTGCCAACTGATGTTACCATGTGAAATCATAGTTTTTTTTTGTTGTGTTTCATGTCCATTTATGTAATGACTTTAAAGTTGGAATAATGTGAAATTCTGTTTTGCTTTAGGGAAACTGACAGGGAAAACAATTGTAATGCTTGAAACAAATTACAAGAAAGCAATTCTGGAGAAAACACAAGTTTAACGATAGCTTAATTAAAGTGTCAAATTCACCATGGCCTAAAAAAATTGGAAAATGAAATCCAATGTCAAGACAGTGCTGAGTTGTTGGAGTTTTTTTTATACAAACATTGTTTTCTCATAATTAGTTCATAATGGGTAGATGTTTTATCTATAAGTTCTGAAATGATTGTGTGATGCAGTAAAAATGTTAAGAGTTTTGACAATAAGTAAACACAGAAACCTTATGTCGGAATATGGTGTTTGAAATAGGGAAGTTTGATGCTTACAATCAAACAGTGGGCACTTGCACCATCTATTTAAGGTTTGAATAGAATTATTAATCATACAATGGAAAGGGTTTGAATGGGGAAAGATAATCCCATTCTCAATAGTAAGTCAACCTTCAGTCATACCTTCGCGGACAGGCATCCTGAATAAATTTGGATTGATGTCTCTTGTAGTATTCGTGCGACACATGTTGCCTCGGGAAAGATATTAAATAGTTAATTAGGGATCATAATTATTAAAATGAAAAAAATGAATGGAAATAATATTTTGTTTGACTTTTTTCTTAAATTTCTGAATGAGTTAGTTGAAGGGCCTGAAAAAAAAAAAGAATTAGGAAAGCTATTAATAAGAGAAAAGAATATAATAAATGTCTAAACTTTACTTAAGTGCCTCTGTGTTTTAATCTATCTTATTAATTTAATAATTAAGTCTCCATTTCGTTTCATAAAAGTATAATTAGCTGGTGGCCATTGTACGTAAATAAATTATCACTTCGTTACTTCTCGATCTGGTGATGTGATGTGATGCATTGCGACTTCTCCTTAAATGAAGTCAAGAATCTCTCAAGTATTAAAAGCACGAATTATTACCATTGACTCTCATTGTGACAATTCTATGAATGCACCCTGAATATATATTTTTAACATTCTTATTATTTTAATTGAAATAAGATAATTTTTAATATTAAAAAATTATTAATTGAAAGATGAATATATTACTTTTATATTATTTTTTATTCCATTTCCCTAATAATTATAACTAAATGAATCATTATTATACTACTGCATATATTAGTCCCTAATTATGTTACATATTTGTTTGGAGATATAATAATATTAGATCAGGGCTAAAGTTAATTTAATTCTGCTAAAAAACCGTTTAAGTCAATTCAATGCTTTATATCAGAGCTGTTGAAAACATAACTACTAGCTGCATGTAACCTATGATGAAGTTTTGTGCAACCCACCTAAAGATTTTAATACTATGATTGACAACTAAAAGCATCAAAATTGACTGATAGAAATTGTTCCATATATAAAGCCAAATCATCATAAAAAGCTCTTGCTAAAATGATATAAACAGTTATTATATCTTGTTTATTATTGCAGTATTAAAAACTTTTATAAACACCGTAACATCACACTCTGGTTAGCACAGGGTGTCACTACTGTATGGAGAGTTTTGCGTATTTAATAACAGTTATGTGCTACCATTAGTGATGGTGATCATGTGATATTTAGTGGTTTAACACCAATCCTGCCTAATAGGATAGTGGTAGCTATGGTTGTTAAAGAGCCAAAGACATCAAAATATATGGGTGCTGAACTGAGTTCAGACCCATATGACTATATAAGCTATTGAACATAGATTGAAAATATTGTGTTTTCAATTTCATTCTCATAGTTTTGTAGTTAAGTAGAGATAAAAGGTGGCTGCTGGAGGATTGCATTAGATCCTAAGATCTGGGTGCAGTGCTCTCAGATCCAAGGCTCCTCACTGACGAAGGCGACAAGTGAGAAACTAGTCTGTGGATATTGGATGAGTAGGCACTAGGTGGGGACTTTATCTACAAGCCTTCTAGCATACATTGATTACTCTGGTTAGCACAGGGTGGCTCTACTATATGGAGAGTTTTGCCTGTTTAACACCATAACTTTTTTTTGTGTGTGATATTTTTGAAATGCCTGCTAAACCTAACAAACTGTAGGATTCTACTATAATTTAATATATGTACTTTATTTATTATTTTAAATGCAGCCCTCAATTTTTTTTTAATGTGATCCATGGATTACTTAACATCAGATAGGGTAGATAACTTGCTTTACATTATTGGAAAATATTTATTTATTTAAAATTATATTTTGATTAGTCTCAATGTGATTTTTTTTAAAAATCATTATTTAATTCTAGTTGTTGTCTCATTCATAGATATAAAAAAATTATTGATGAATGTCCTATTTTAAATACTGTAAAAGGAAAAAGATTTTCTATTTATCTCCAGTAGGTGTTGGCTTTCATTATTATTTTCATTATCATGTATATGTTAAAAAAATAGTTTTTTTTTATTATAATAGTGTATGAAATTTAATTATTATACTTGAATTCAATATATTATTACATTTTATTAAAATCTTGAACTTTGACTGGAGAATTAAAGTCATGAATGTCAGATTTGTTAAATTATTCAGTTTAAAAGTTTTTTGGTATGTTGGTATGAAAATAAATCTCAGTCTTAATGTTTTATTTATCTAAGTGTAAAGTAATATTGCAAATTAATTAATACTGCTAATGGAGGTAATCAGCAGAATAAATTCTAATTACATTATTACCATTGTTATTTCATGCAGATATAATATGCAAATTTTCTATTCTCATTACTTTTATGCTATCTAGTGAAAATTTAGTAATCAATAGATGCTAAATGATAGTGGTTAATAAATCCTTATCAAATGCTGTCTTATCCAAATAACCCCAGATTAATTTTATTTTATGGCTTTTCTCAGTGAGAAACTTTTCAGATTATTTGAACTGTGTACTTGAACCTCTCTTGGATATTATGTATTTTTCCTCCAGCAACTTTTTTTTTTTAACATTTTGGTATACTATGAAGCTACCAACCTAAATTAAAAAACTTATTTCCTATCCTAGTTTATTTGTCTGCATAATTGTATGTTCTGAAACTGATTCAATTTTTATAAATTATAGTGATTTTCATTTGTTTTTTATTTTTATATATAATTTTAGGCACCTTCATTTTTTGGCCAGAATTGATACAAAACTATTAAGAGATAATATAACCAATAAGACTTCATATAACATTAACATACACATTACTATCATTAGCAAATTTTTCTATTCTTACTTTTTATGTATGTCATCTAGTTTAGTATAAGCTCTAGTAATCAATAAATTCCAAATGGTAGTGTTTAATAAATCCTTATCATGTATAGCCTTACCCAAATATTCATTTTATTAGTGAGAAATTTTTTCGATTTTTTTTTTTTTTTAATCATCTTGATAGAATAACATAAAATAAAAAATTGCTGATAGAGGAAAAGTGCATTAGATCCAAAAATGATCCAAATGTATGATTCAAGAAAATTCAAAAGTTCTTCAATGATGAAAACCATAACTTAAAACTAATCTGGGATTATTTAGAAAGGACTGCTGGATAAGGATTTATTAAGCACTATCATCTGGCATTTAATTGATTACTAAAGCTTATACTAGATGGCATAAAAAATAGTGAGAATAGAAGAATTTGCTATGATTGTGATATTTAGGCTATATGATGTCTTGTTGATCAGATATATCTTATTTTTTCTGGAAATTATGGATCATATATTGCATAGTTAATGTGTTCACTTGCCATACATATAACCTAAAGTCTTAATCGGGTTAAAGTTGAATTTTTTTCCTGATAGTTGAGGATTTTTCAGATAACCAACTTTTGGCCAAGCTAAGTAATTCTCCATTACTGCTCAGTAAATTATTATACAACTCTTTGTAGCTGGAACATAAAACTCCTAAGATAATCTGGAATGACTAGATGTTGATGCTCTGATCAAAAAAAAAAAAACAACAATTGTAATATGATCCTGTTTTCACCTACTGACATTGAACATAGTGATAGTCTTTTACCTATTTATGATTTAACATCATTCTTTTCATGATTTTATAATATTAAAAAGATTATAATTATAAATATATATAAAAACGGTAATTAACTATTGTTTTTGTTTTGTTTTTCTACAAAATTAAAACTAAAATGGTAAAATACTTGGTATCACTACTTCCAGTGTATAAAATGTAACAGTTATGAGTACAGAAACTTGTATCAAACTACAATCATGTATTTTTTTTTATAATAAATACCTCATGATTCATCAGAATAATTTGTAGTCTTCGCCATCTAGCAAAAATTATTATGCAATTTATTTACCAATCAACACTGATCAACCAGCCAGGTTGGCCATGTGTTTGCTGCCCTGAAAAATATACTCTGACTTTTTTTCTAGCTAATGCTCTCACTTTATTTGCTTGGCCAGGCTAATATCCTAACTATATTCAATATGACTTTTTTAAAAAGGTAATAATAAAATTATAATTTTTATAAATCTAAAAGCAAATAAACTTTATTACTGTTTTTAACACACATTACAATGTAAGTTCATAATTTTTAGAACTATTTCATTCAGCTAAGTGTAAAGTAATATTAACAGTGAATCAATACTGCTAATGGAAGTATGTGTCTAGATAAACTCTTCTAAGTTATATTATGTTGAGCTTTTTACTTTAATTCGTGGATTCTGACATTTACAGTTGCTAAGCAGTTAGATTCCAGGTAATGGTTTAGAGACTTGGCAATAGGCAGGTGTTAAGGTCGTAAAGATCATTTCGTCTGTACTTGTCAGAATAAATAAATTTATGCTTAAAAATGAATATAACTGTCAACTATTGATTGCAGATTATAAAAGAGAAAAAAGAAAAAAATCGTTTATTTTTAATCTTAAAAAAAAATGACAATAAACAAATTTATAAAGATATTTATTTAATAATGCTTGATTAATATATGTATATATTGCAGAATTAAATTTAATTAATTATATGGAAGATTTAAATTGCATGCGTTTTATATTTATTTTTGAAGTAGAATATATTTATGAAATTTAGTTAGCTTTAGATTGTTCAACAAATAAATTAAAATATAAATCATTTTAATTATCCCAAATTCTAAAACACTGGATTGGAGCTTAACTAATGAAACAAATAATTTACGAGACAAAATTTCATTAAGCCATAATCTATTTCCTATTTACTGCTATTTGCTATTGTCTGTGCTGAATTTACCTATATGCCAACTTTGTTTCTTAAGATCTCCAGTTTTTTTTTTTAGTGGGACTATGTTTAATAGCAATCCTATTTTTTCTCTTATTTATTGTATTGATTTTTTTTTTTTTAAAGAAAGAATTCTCTAACACTTCAATATATTATTCCTTAAATTCTACTATTGTCGGCTTAGATTAGATTATCATTAGCTCTATATATATATATATTATAACGATCCGGAGAATAGCAACTTAACGTAATCTGGACTACAGGGCGCCATCTAGGCATTTGAACCTAGAAAAATTTATAAAGTAGGTAGATATGTAAGTAAAAAAAAAAAAAAAACTTTTTTATTTTATTTTAATAAATATATTTTGATATCCGGTCGTTAGCCCAAGTCACTAGCTCATTGGAATAGCAGAGATTTATATTCAAAAAAAAAAAATTCTTATCTAAGAATAATTAAAAAAAAGAATAAAATAAGCCACTGCCAGTAATTAACATACAAACATTTATTTACGCACCTATATATATAAAATTTAACATTATTATTTTAGTATGTTGATTTTAGATTTTAATTTGATTTTATAATTTAAATTTACATTTTAATTTTTATAATATTATAAGTTTATATTTTAATTAAGTTCGCACAGATGGATTTATGAAAGTTTGTTTATAATGTTGAGTATAGATCGGTTACATAGATTACACGGTTAAAAACATTTCAAAGTAAACATAAACGATCAAAATACAAAATCACTGATACTGTCAATTGCATAGGGAATACAAGAAACCCAATGTGTGTTCATCATAAGACACCGCATTAACACCAATAACTTAAAAGACGTCCGAATAAATACATCTTAGATACTCACCGTAGGGTATCAGTATTTACCGCATGTCTATATATTTTGATCACATATGAAAACCAAAAACATAATTAACCGGTAACGAACCCATGCAAGCGTCTATACCCAACTTAAATTTAATGCAATTTTATTTAGAGTGTCGAGTATGAATGGACTACATAGATTTGCATTTTAAAGAAAATAATCTATCCTTATTTAACCTTAGGCTAAAAGTTCGCAGTCAAACTAACGTCAATTCATCTGACATATTGATGCATTCAATGTAATACGAAATACGGCGGCACAAAAGGTTAAGAGAAGAAATTGCCTCTCGTCAGATAGGAATACTACATCTATCAGACAAGAAGAGCAATATAAAAAAAACTCCATCGAAAGAAACAGAGTTCTACGTCTTATAATCCCTTCCATAGGCAAAACGGAAGTGTGCGGCATATAAAGCATTTCTGCCCGTAGCGAAACTCGAATTACATCTACTAACTACATCAATGTATCCAATTCATCGACCCAATTCAATCACGAAACAAATAACCTAAGATTACCCTCCCCTAATATAACTTTACAAATCTATATAGCCATTCACGCCTGACTAAAGTTTAACATTTATGTAATTTAGTCTAACGAAAAACAAAAATCATAATAGAAACTTAAAAGAACAAAAAAAAATAAATGGAAATGATTTTAAATAAAAAAAAAAATACATCAAATGACATTATTAATATTAATTTACGTTGGTCAGATAGGATTCTATTTGTATTATTTAAATACGGAAAGTTTTTAATTTAATGTTCATTAATTATAAAGTTCTTACGGTTATAAACAGTTCATCTTTATCTGTTGCTTGCCATTTGAACGTGAATTCCCACGCCGTCCAAAAAAAGATTGGTATTCTGTTGGCCGTTTTATTTATTCATCCAGAGGTTTTTTACTCCAGCTGGTCCTCAATGTAGAAAACGATAGTTCATTTCTCTTTCTTCCTAGCAGAACTGAAGGGATTGAAGAGTGCATCTTTTCAATCCCTTCTCCTTCAACTCCGCACTGACACATATCTGTCCACTCGTAATAACCAACTAACTCTTTTATTTTCAAACCTTTCCTTTTATAATAATTTTGTGGATTAACTCAACATTACGTCATGATGGTGAAAACCTTTTCGTTGAGGTCCGATTTCCTGATGGATTTCTTTCATTTGCTAAAAGTTTCTATTGTTTTCCTATCTGACCGATGCTTATACTTTAAATGCCCAAAGGCTAGTTTACTAATTAAAATAATCATTTCCATTTTACAAAAGATTAATTAATTTGTTTTCAAACTTAAACATATATTTTTATCTCTAAATCTTTTCTGAAAATTTAGTTTTAAACTACTCTTTTTTTAATAAAGTTTTATTTTAATAATTATTTATCTGTGCGATTTTATATATATGCGAGTTTAAGATGATTTTTTAATTTTCAGTTTTTAATTCTTAAAAAAGAAATTTTTATTGGCGAACTTTTTTTTTTATGTTTACTAATAAAAAATAATGTAACGTACGTATGTGCCCGTTACAATATTTTTATGGTTCATGATTTATCAATAATCATATAAATTCGAAGCTGTTAAATTTTATTTATTTCTCAAGCAGATAAGTACAATGATCATGATTGGACCTGGTCTGATATCTGATAATGAGAATCGAGTAATGTGAAGATAGAACAAATCAGCCACCTTTATTGTTGGATTTAGGGGGGGTGCCATAATTAATTAGTTATTTAAAATTTTATGGTTAAAACGAGTTTTTTTTTCTCATGTGTCATAGCATCAGCCAGGAAGCGAACCCGCTAACCCGGGACAACTGCTTGTAAAGCAGCCGTCGCTGACCTCTCGACCACCAAAGCTTGATGAGTTTTAATTTGATGCATATCTTAATTGGTGAAACTGTCTTCCTGATCAACGCATTTGATATATGAAAAAAAAAAAACGGATCTATTTAATGATTTTTTTTTTGTATATATTCTATGAGGTACCTTGTCATCTGATATCTGATGGAGTAATATATGTAAGAGTGAGTAACAATTATAAAAGAGTGAACTTTAAGTATTACAGTATTTTTCATAATAATGTTTGATTGCTTATCCAGTGTCAGAATATATTTAGCAATAGATTACAGCTAGTATTGAAAAAAAAAAAACTTTTTAGATTACAGGGAAGTTTGCTAAAATGAATTAATTGGTTACAGAAAGCAATTCATTATTCGACTGTCTCACTATAATTTACATTGACGTTTGTGTATTTAGGGGTAATCCATTCCAAATCCACATAAAAAACAAAATCAAAGATATAAGTGTAAAAATACTTATAAAAATAACCATGGTCTTTCTTCTCAGTTGCCTAATATGTATCCTGTGGCTGGCGTCAGTGAAATGCCCACTGTCCAAGCCTTTCTCTGAGATGCAATAGACCACTTAGTCCTCTCAGAGTAAATTTCATGCTGAAGTGAGCTTGATGTTATTTTAAAAAAATTTTGTTTGGATATATGTGTATAAAAGAGGAACAGCATGGTAATGCTTTTATGAATATATATTTATTAAAATGAAATTTAAAAAAAGTTGGAGGAAAAAAACATCCTCTAATGCTATTTAATATGTAAATTAGTTTTCTTTAATAAATGTAAATATTATAACAGAGACAAAATTCTACTTATAAGTAGTGCCATCCAGTGCAAACCCGAATAATCAATAGATGTAAATGATGACTTTTGGGAGGGTTGCATTAGATCCTATGTTCTAGGTGCAGTGCTCTTAGATCTAAGGTTCCTCATTGATGAAGACTACAAGCTAGTAACTAGTCTGGGAATGCTGAATGTACTAGATAGGGATTTTATGCACAAACCTTCTTGCATCCATTGATTACTTTGGCTTGCAGTGAGTGGCAGCGCTGTATGGAGAGTTTTGCCTCTGTTATAACAGGTTGTGTAAGCATATGGAATAGTGATCATGTGATATTTAGTGGTTTAATAAAATGTAAATATTATATTATGGTATAAAAAATATATTCTACATATATATATATGTAGTAAATAAATAGCAATCGAGAATCAAAACAGCACCCCCACCCGCTTTGGAAGACTAGGAACGATGTGTTATTGATTAGAATTGTCATATATAGATTATGTACACACACATATATGTATATTGAATTTAAGGTATATATATATATATTTTTATAACAAATTAAACTTTAATTATTTTTTGATTTTATATTCTTTTTTTTTTATTCATTTAATTTATGTTAATTAATTATGGATGAATTATATTGCTGTTAATTGCTCAATCTAAGGTCTTCACTCAGGAATTAATGAGTTGTTCTTATATTTGCATAATGCTTTAATATATAGGAAAGATCGTCACATTGTTTATCTTCCTATCTTAATTAGTTTAATTATAAAGTGATATTTTTACTACAAAATATTTAATAAATACTGTACAGTATATCAAAATTAGTTTTTATGTATTAAATAATTAATAATAATAATAAAAAAGAATGATGTTAACTGAAAGGATCCTTTAATTCCTCTTGGAGGGTTTAAAGGAACCGATAGGAGCAAATTTCTAATGTCCTCTTCATACGGGTCTGTTGCAGCTGTTATTAGTATGTGATTATTTATATAGTATACAAGCATTAATGGGCAGCTCACCAACATGCATTAGCCAGCGTGATGAGTTTATTAGATTTTTATCTCTGAGCTGGTGTTTCTTCTCACTTGTCTGATAGCTGTTAACCGAAATCATTCGAATTTTCCTTTAAGGCAAAATGAATGTATGTGAATGATTTTTTTTTTTTAAATATATATATTTACAATCATGACAGACAAAAATAAATTATGGCCTTTATTGCCAGGAGGTTGTAAAGTCACTAGCCAAAACAGTGGTTGATAGTCAGGGTGCTAAGAACATCCTGGTTGCAGATCCAGGTTACCATTTGATAACATTTTATTTAAGTACTTTTAACTGCAGATCACTTTCAAGGGAAGAAAGATTGGAAGAAATGTCTGCTATTGAATGGAATATTATTTGCAAAATGAAGAGACAATTGATTTAAAAAGTGAGCATGTACTATAATACAAAGGCAAAAACATTGGAAGTACAAGTGGAGTAGGATTCATTATAAATAAAAAGTGGAAGAACATTGTGGAGATTGGTGGTATATCTGACAGTGGTAACTTTAATTATTAAACATAATAGCAAATATCAAATGCAGATAATTCAGGTTTATAGCCTAACAAGTTCTCATTATGATGACAAAATAGAGAATTTATATATGGATGTACAAAAGGCTTTTGATCAGTCAAAACAATTTAAAATTGTCATAGAAGACTTTAATCTAGAATTGGTAAACAATTGAAAGATGAAAGTCTATAAGTAAATTTGTTTATGGTGAAAGAAATGAGAGATCATAGATTTCTGGGGTTTGCAGAACAAAAAAGCAACTTTGTATTATGAATTCTTTTTTTTGAGAAAAATGCTAAATGGGCATGGAATCATCCAAATGAATTAGATTATGTTTTGACTAGCAGAAAATATATCTTTCAAGATTATAATGTTATTAATAAATTCAAAACAGGAAGAGATCATCAGTTAGTGAGATGTAAGATACATGTTAATGCAAAACTAGAGAGACAAAAATTATTAAGAAAAACAATATTCACAGTAGATATTCCTAATTTTCAGAAACATTCTAATGAATTTAAATTAGAACTTGCAAATCCTTTTCAAATATTAGCAGATTTTGACCATGATTCAGATTTGAATGAAATTAATAGGAAAATAACTGGTACAATTTTAAAAATTGCAACAAAAATAGCTGGTACAAAAAATGCAGTCATTGACCATTAAAATTTCCGAGATAAGATAATTTGTAGAAGAAAAAAAGATTGTGAAAATACAAAAAAAAAAAGATGCATTAAGAAGGATTGAATATCTCGAATTTTATAAAATGGTATGAAAAAGAGTTTATAATGATATAAGAAAGTATAATTGGGAACTCACAAGAAAACCTATAGAACAGAATAAGTCTCAGAGTGTAAAACAATATCTTGGTATTGGTAGGAAATTTATTTCTATAATAAGATAAAAGATGAAACTTAATATCACTAAAAAAAGAAATATCATCATGAAATGTGTAGAAGAATTCTATCAAGAATTATATAGCAATAAAGAACAATGAAAAGTATCTCCTGTAACTTCTATATTTTCTGAATTGCTCAGGATTTTAAATGAAGAAGTGACATATGCAGTTAAATTTACTCCAGGTAATGATGGAATTATAATCGATATCTTAAAAGAAGAAGGTGAAGAATTAGAATTTTTTTTTGGCAAGGTTAAATAGCAAATATTTAAATGATAAAGATGTATCAGATGATTGGAAGAATGCATTATTAAGATTAATGTCTAAAAAAAAAAGTGATAAAGAAGATATTAGAAATAATAGACCTATCAGTCTTTTATTACTTCTATACAAAATTTTTACCAAAATCATTGCAATTCATCTACAGTGAACTTTGGATTTTAACCCGTTAAAAGAACAAGGTGGATTTAAAATTGATTTTAGTACAGTGGATCATATCCATATATTGCGAGAAGTTTATAGAAAGGACCAATGAATAAGAGTTATCATTATGCTTTGAATTTGTAGATTATGAAAAGGCATTTGATAGACCCAGGATATTGTCATATTATGAAGATTTATAAAAATGCAACAATAACAATTAGATTACATAATAGTAAAAACATTAACTTTGAGAAGAATGTATGATAAGATGACCCAAATCTCCAAAACTTTTTACAGCAGTTTTACAAGAAATATTTTGTTGATTAAAATGTGAAGCTAAGGGGATAAAAATAATGGAAATTATTTAAGTCATTTAGATTTTGCAGATGATGTAATTGGTTTTGCAAATAATGCTTTTGAGCTTCGGGAAATGTTGCAATAGTTATTAGATGAAAGTAAGAAAGTATGATTAAACGTAAATGTTAAAAAGGACTAAAATAATGTTTTATGGATTTTGTCAAAAGATGAAAATAAAGATTGATAATTGTTGTGTATTCAGCTATGAAGTTGACTACCAACAATTACCACAAAATTATAAATTCCCAAAACATTATTAATAATGTTTAAATATATTTATTTACAATTTATGCATACACATAAATTAAGATTTAACTGAATAGTGAATCATATTTACTTTAGTTACACATAAATTCTACCTTCACTGCCCATATCGTCACTGGGTAACTAGTCCTTTCACTATAAACTTAAGTGAATACTAAAGTTTATATTCATGGTTATTTAAAAAAAAAACATAATACTATTTGGGCCTTCTCAGGCGTACACCAATATTAAAAAGACTGGTGCAATCTATTAACATTTTTACCCTAACTGGCTATTTTTAACCTTCAGAGGTATGGGCTCTGGGACATATCCATCATTGCAGAAAAGTCTGGGCACTTTTCCCTCAACTTTTCTCAAGGTCCTTCTGATGTCCATGACACAGCAACAACTGCAGCCTATGACGAGTAGAGAAAAGCTGACGATAACTTTTTAGTGCACACTATTTATAATCCTTTTTTTTTCTTGCTTGATATCATTAATAAATTTCCATTTGACTAATGCATTTGTACAACGATGATTAGGATCCAGTTTTTAATTACATCCATTCACATTCTTTAGTAATAAGCTTTAAATATTTTATCCATTTGTTTGCTTCCTCCAAAAATTAGTTTAATGTTGATTTTAAATAATACAGTTTTCTCTATCTCTTAAATCCATTAGTTATATTTGGCCTTATAATTAACAATTTTATTTATCTTTTGACAATCTTTTGTAGAATGCTTTTAACCTACGATCTTTGTCTGTAATTTAATTGCCAACCATCTTTCTTTGTTGTTATTAAACTTAAACTAAATATTTTTTTATACCAATCTATTTTCCAATTCTTTTTAAACTTATTAGCAATTTTTTTTTACTGCTTTTAAAACTTAAATATGTATTTACATTTTATTATTATTTTTCTCTGGAGTAAACTTAGCTTTATAATTATAATTATCGAATTATTAAAGCCTATATATATATTCTGCAAAATATAGCAATAATGATGAGTTAGAAGAAGTTAACAACTACAAATATCTTTATCTGATTATTACTGCAAATGGAAATTAAATGAATAAAATAATCATAGACTTAAGCTTGGGATGCTCTTGGTAGAAATAATTTAATATGAGAAGGAAATATAACTGTGTATTTGAAGGGAAGGATTTTTATGGATATGAAACTTGGACACTTAACAGCAGAGCTATGCACAAATATTTCAGACCACTCAACAAAGTATGGAAAGATGCTTATTAGAAGTAATAAGAAGAGATTGAAAATGAAATACATGCTGACATCATTGAAACAATTAAAGAGGCTGATAATAGATGGACATTTGAAATTTTAAACTGGATTTCAAGAGATTGTAAAAGACCACAAGTGAAATAGGTGCATGAAATAAGGAAGTGTGCTGGTGTGATGTGGAGAAGAAAAGATGAATTGAACTTAGAGATACCATCCTGCAGTGGATTGACAATGATTGAAAATGATGATGACATATGCAAATTAGCAGAAACAGTTCTCATTACTACTAATTTACGATGTATGTTTTGTTTTATAAATTCTGTATTGACCGCATAATATAATAAAAGTATTATAAAGTGTTATATTAAACTAGTATTTGCTGTGTTATTGCTGAAATGTAGATTGAGTGTGTTGTTATGATAACTATAACTTATAGTTATATATTTAGATATGAGAGAGGAATTTTGATTGTCTATATTAGTTCAATAATTATGTGTGTTGAGTGATAATATGTTTTTTGAGAGGTAAGATTGTTTTATTTTATGTAAATGTCTGCTTTTAAAATATCCACATTAACACATTTGGGTGAATAGTGTATCACTATATTATCAGTAATTATGAATTAGCTTTAGATATTTATTGTTAAGTACTACTGTCATCAAAGCCTTGCATGGTTTTGTATAATTGTAGTATTGCAAACTGGAATTCACTCACTGTTCTTGAATCATGGCCCAGTTCTGTTTCTTTCACTGCTCAAACTTTTTTACAATTGTCTGAGCATCAATAAACCATTCAATTGTTGTTGTTTTTGCCATTACGAAATTAGTTTATATAAGATATTTATAAAACATTTGTAGATATAAAATGTAATTAATGTTCTTGGAAATTCAGACTAAAATTAAAATAAATCATAGATATATGTAAACACATATTTAGTCTTAAGAAATTAAAGCAGTAATCAAGATGCAAAAAAGTGTATAACTTTTGTATAGCGTCATAGGTTTTAATTTGAATATAATGCTGAAGTTTTAGCACCAGTTATAGCTGATTGAGTTTCATTTACAGATTGAATTATATATAGTGCTCTTGTAGTTGGAATTACCTTTTTTTATTTTAATATGGTCATGCATTTTAATTTTAATAATAAATATCATATCTATCTAATGATTTGAGGCTAATGTTTTAGCACTAATGATACATGATTGATTATCATTTACAGATTGAATTATGTATTGTGCTCTTGTAGTTGTAAGTAACTTTTTTTAATCTTATATGGATGATTATGGAATAAACTATAATTACTTATGCATAGTGTAAAAAGTTGTAATAAATTAAACATTAAAAAAATTTAAGTAACTGGACTCTTTTGTTTGTTGTCTTGTAAAAAAAAAAAAAAAAGGTGTTTTCTTTATCAAATCTTTCATTTTTAAATTATTACTACATGTAGAGAAGCAAAAGCAACTTATTTCATTTAATTAATCACATTGAAGTTATTAAAATTGGAATTGATTTTCCAATAAATTGATATTTTTATCATGTTAGGACTTATTACATAGCAGATTTAACAAGATTATGATTACTTGACAGGCTTTTTAGCTCACTATTAGAAATGAAAATAAATTTTATTGATTTCAACTGTATTTATTTGGCCATTTGTGTTGGGAAAAAAAATCTTTTAATATTTTATTGCAATAAAATATTTTTTAAAAAATCAGTCAGCAAATTTTTTCATGTAACATTCAATAGCTTTTCCTTCCTATATCCTCAATATTTGTTATCGATAGTTAACCACTTAAACTTTATTTTGATGCACATATTGAAGTGTGTGTGTGTGTGCCTAAAATCATTGAAAAAATACAAGTTCAGTAACATATAATTTGCAATCAATTGCCAGTTTGTTATTTTACATTAGTTTAATAGCTCTGTGGAATTCATAATCAAGTTTTATATTTGAAATTATTAAAAAAGACATTTCTTTTGTTTCTTATTTTGGACTTTTTAAATGAAACTAAAACCTATAAAATAGAGATTTAGTTGTTTTCTTAATTTTGTACATAGAGTTCGTAGAAATAAGCATATTGATAATAATGAAATTAATTAATTTTGGATATAAAAAATACATATTGAAAGTGGGGGGAAAGGTTGTGCACAGGTATCTTCTAGCTTAGATAGATATTCTAAGCATATCAAAAAACTGGCAAGTCAACTATTTATGTGTGCAGATATGCACCAGGAACTCTATAATTAGATCCAGTAAAGTGGTTAAGAATACTATTGCTTGCAACTATTTATAAATAATATTACTCTAGATCATATGTGATAATTATCTATGACACACATATTAATGGTAGAAAGAGTAATATCTATAACACTTTACAGCTCAAGCTTATAAATTAAGTCAGTCATAATAGAATTAAAGGTAGTCATATACTGCATAAATTACATTCTACTTATACTTTATCCTTTCCACAGGTAGCTTCTATTAACATTAGCCTATTCAACTGATTTTATGAGCGTGAGATGCTTTAATAAAAAGTAATGTGATTTAATAATGAGGATGTGCATTATATTGAATAATATATAAAAAGATTTATTGTCATCTTAATACAAATGAAAATAAGTCAATAAAATATAATAAGACTATTTCCTTTTTTGCACTTTTTAAAAATAATTTTATTTCCTTCTGTTTCAGCCAACTTACAGTCTTCATCAGATATTTCTTTAGAAGGAAATAAAATGTAATTTTTTGAAAAAAATGTGAAAAGAAAAAGCGAGAGAATTAGAATATTATATATATTTAAAGGTTTTGATAATAGTGCTTTAAATTATTCACTAATCTTTATATATATTTGAACTAGAGATTCTTGGAATAAGCATTCAATACTCAAAAGATTTTGACTTTTTTCATATCTTGGAGTCCAGGCTATGCACCCTCTATCATTATAATAAAATTAATAAAAAGGGGGTTTAATTAATTAAAAAAAAAGAACCAAAAAAAATCAATGGCAGTTTTGAAAATAGATTGCATTTTTACTCTTAATATTTTTTTTCATAATTAATATTAAAAATTAATACAATAATTAATTAAAATATTTGCCCCCCTCCTTCCATAACAATGTCATAACTGATAAAATAAAAAAAAGTTGCTAAGAAAAAACTGTTCTAGAAAACATGTTGTAAATATATATGAATATGAGCAATAACTTTTTTTAAAAATGTCATTTTTGATAACAGTCAATGGATAGTGTAAAAATAGATATTTCTATAATTTATATAGAAAGATTTTTCAGTTAAATTTTTGTCAAACTCCATCATTTAAATGATAGTGATTTGAAAGAATAAAATCTATCACTGACTGTAAACAAAAAATGGATTAAAGATAAGGATGCCTTCAGTAGATATAATAATGCAAATAAATAAAGAATTCTAACATTGAAATGTTTCATTGTTTTAAAAAAAAAGAAGTGATAATTAAAAGTAATAATATTAACAGAGCCATATGATATTCAAAATTTGAATGAGTAACACTTTTACTATAACTGTAAACATCTGTCAGGATGAATAGTATTTATGAATTGCAGATTGCTAAATTTCCAATGAAATTTGATAACTTGACAGATAGATTTTCCAAAACATTATTAGGAGTTGTCAAGTTTTTACAAAATTCATTTCATGGTGGAAAAGACCATTAATATTTTAATGAATTCTTATACATTGATAATTTTTTTAATTATAGGGTGTAGATGAGAATGTGGCCAATGTGTACTCTCATCTATACTCTACACAATATTTAAAAAAAGACTAGGGTAAATCACAAAGGCATCAAATAATTCTTAATCAAAAGATAATCAGCCTTTGACATGTGCTGTTTTTAATCATGTTATAAACTCATCGATGTCATAGTGAGTATGTAAGACACAATAACATCAGTGAGTTAGTAATATGATCAAACAGCACATGTCAAAGGTTGATTATCTTTTGATTAAGAATTACTACTGAAAAACTGTGTTTGTAAATTATCTTGTTATTAAAGGCATTAAATAATAAATTATATGATACATCATACTCTTTTCCCATTCAACATTGACATTTTTAAAATGCCAGATGTGCTTATTAACATGGAACATGAACTAATACATGATATATCTTATAGAGTATTATATAGTTTATAAAAATTATCATTATATTAAATAAGTAGTGATGATTCCATTATTATTATTGTTAAGAGAGGCGCTAAAATACTGTCATTGTGATCACTAAAGTTGTTTTTCTGGAGAAATACCGTAATAAAAAATGTTGTCTTGATAAATGTATTTTATTATTATTGTGAATAATAGGAAATGTTACATGAAGGGGGGGGGGGTTCTGAGCTTAATGCAATAGTAAAGGAGCAGAAAGGTTTCCTATCAATTTGCAGTAAGGAAAGTCAAGAAAAAAATCGGTTTTGTTTATTGAATGGAAATAATACCTTCAAAAATTGTTGATCTGCATAAACAGTTAGATACTTTTATGCTTTATCCATATCTACAAACGTCAGGATTGTGCTCTTTGATATTGTAGTTATAAAGTTAAAATACGTTTTATATATAATTGTTGTTCTTTCTGTTTTTATTTGTTTATATAATTTTTATTCCATTTCTCTCTATTTATTTTTTTTACTAATATTAACTCTCTTTCTTTTTTTTTCTTTCTTGCAAATCTGAATGTAAACATTTATGGTCAAAATATTTTTTTTTTTTAAATTAATAAGATTTCATATTTTGAAATTTTACAAAATAGAATTTTAATTCTTACTACTACAATATTCATAGTGCTAATTTTTTTTAATTCATATTAAATTTACTTAATAAGTTTACAATCAAGTGTAAATAAATAAAATTCGTGTTAGTTCCAGATTTTATTATATAAACTTTAACTGGAAATAATGCCAGTCTGGGTTTTGTATTCACCTGAGTGGTTATCTAATCAGGCTAGAATTAAATTAAATAGGATTGACCTTTATGATTTTCCAAATTTGATTCTATTCTTATTGGCAAGTTGATTTAATTTTGTTTTAGTTAAAAACAAGTTAATAGATTGAAGTTCAGTAATTTGAAGTTACTACCCTGCAGTAGCTACATTATTATTTTTTAATTATTGAAAAAAAATGTAAAATCTTCAAAGAAAAACCAGCAATTTAATTTCTCTATCTTATGTTTGTGTGTGTTGCAAAAAAAACAAACAATCCAAAAGCATAATTTAGCTCAAGTTTAATTTAATGACTATTTCTAACCTTTTTACATTTAATTATAAGATTGCTGATGATCAGATTCAATGCTTTATTGATTACTTCTGTAATTAATTAATGTATTATATGTATTAGAGGATTTTTTGTAGTTAATTATAAAAATTATTACATTCTAAATGCAGCTCATTTAAATTAGATGGAATTTTTTGAAATATTTTTTTAAAAAAAGAATTTATAAAAATGCATATACAGAGAGATCTGATATACTGAATTAAATGTTTCCAGAAGCTCATTAAATTTACTAATCCAAAACAACTATTTAAGTAGAAAAAGTATATAAATATATTATAAAATTTATTTTATTACATATTATAGGGTTAGCTTTTAACAAAAACTAAAATTCATCTTTTAAAAGTATAAAATAAAAATGTAAAAAAAAATTACATATTCTAATAAAAATTTATAAATCATTAATTTGAGAATTTCCTTTTCTTGCAAGATTACATGTTGTTGTTCTATTTGCATTAGCAACCTCATAAATGTGCAATCTTTTTTTTTCCATGAACCTGGAAAAACATACTCTGCTGGCAATAAACTCTTTTGCAGTAACAGTCCTTTTACTTGAAAAAGCTCCTTAAACAGTTGTTTAGTTTTTTACAAGTGATTTTTTTTATTATTTAATTTTGGATGCTATAATGTAAAATACTCAATCTGAAAATTTCTTTCACTTTCTGTATACTTTTTTTTTTTTTTTTAAATGGATGCAGATTATTGATTCCTGTATTGTATTTAGAACTTGAATTACTGATCACTTTACAGCTTTCTCTTTTTAAAATGTTTTTTTTTTTTTTTTCAACAGTTATCAATCAATTTTTTGATTATTGTTCTGGTCCATAATTAAAATTAATATTTCTATGCATCTGAAAAGAATTTTTAAAAAACAAACAAACTAGTAAACATGAATAAGTTGCAGAAAGAAAAGTAAAGACAAATATTTTTCCAAAATGTGATAGATATTTGATGCTTTTCTTAAAATTGAGATGCTGAAAAGTTTATACATGTAGTTGCTATGTCAGCCAGAGACATTAATATATTTAGCACTTAGATTTCCATCATTTTTACTGAAATTTCATTCACTTCAAATTATTTTTTATGTCAACTTTAATCAGCTGATAAATTCCATTTTTATGGTTCATGACTAAAATTATTACAGAATACATCCACAAAGAGTTTACTTTAAAAAAATATATTTGTATTTTCACTATAAGAGATAGAAAAGATAATCAAATTAAACATATAATTAAATCTTATGTGACAAAGTATTTAGTCAGAAAAGTGTTCACTGACATGTTTATTTCCTTTATAAGCCTTCATTATCCCAAATCTTTGTGTATACAGTAGAGCAATGACAAAATCAATCATTTTTATTTATTAACTTTATTTATTTACTCTAGCTGATTGTCATATAAAGTTTTTTTTGCTTCCATAATGCTATTCTCTAATAACATTTTTTACACTGACATGTGTGTCTTTGGCATATATCAAATAGTATTGGAATCACTTTTTCAATTAAATTCATAAACTATTAAAACATTGTGCAGATGTTTGCCAGCATTGTTTCTGAATGAATAGTGCATTATACCTGGGTCTCGTTTTATGTGGTAGATAGGTTCCTCAGAAAATGCGCACAAAAGAAATCACACAAAAATAAACGTAACTTATCTTAAAAAATGGGGGATAGGGTCATTACTTTAAAATTTGCATTAAAAAAATAAGGAAATAAAGTATGATTAATAAAAAATTTCAAATATTTGAAAAAAATTAATACAAGACAAACTTTTTTTACTTTTTTTATTAACTACAGTATTTAATTTTACATTTTTCATACATGTTTTAATCATTAACACTATTTGACATCAGATTCGTGACATGATGTACAACTAGCGCCACTTTCACTCTTGTGCTGTGTTAATGGTTTTCTGTTTCTATATTTAAAAAATGAGATGGCAATCAAAGCAAAAAGATTATACATTATCATCAGAAAGATTATTTTTAGTTTATAAAAATCAATAAAATCTTCGTTATTATTTATTTTAAAAATCTAAAAAAATATTTATTTCTGATAATATCTAACAAAATATGTTTTAAAAGTTTAAAATTTTTGAATATTTATTGCGATATTTTTATACATAGTATAAATCTATTATTATTATTATTTACTCATTAGTGTAAGTAGGTTATTTACATAGAAGCTAAGATTCTAAATACAGCTTCAGGCCATATTCACGTTAGCAGCTAATATAAAGTTATATTTTTGAGAAGAAAAAAAAAGTATTTCAAGTCAAAATAAGTTATTAATAATTTAAATTTCTTGATATCTAATAAATATAGTGAAATATCAAAGATATTAAGAAGAAACATGAATCGCATAACTTCAAAATCACATTAAAATAATCCGTATAAAATGAGACCCAGGTGTACTGTAAATTTAATATTGTCATTCAAGCATTATTAAAAAAATTATTATAACTATCATATATCAGTAAAATATAAAGAGTAATATTTTGATGTGCTGTTTCATATAGTATAAATTTATATATATATATATATATTTTAGAACAATTATAATTTTTAA
Source organism: Epiperipatus broadwayi (assembly GCA_028023455.1). Classification (NCBI taxonomy): domain Eukaryota; kingdom Metazoa; phylum Onychophora; class Udeonychophora; order Euonychophora; family Peripatidae; genus Epiperipatus; species Epiperipatus broadwayi. Next base: position 2,086,262 of record JAQFVV010000149.1, on the reverse strand, counting down.
AATGAGGTGTTTATTGACAAAATTATTTGGATCTTTATGTTTTATTGTAAAGAAGGAACATTGATGGCAGAGTCAGAAAAAACAAATTTAAATACAAAAATTAGAGTCTGTATTCAGTAATTATACTCACTACCTTGGTCAAAAGTATATAAAGGAAAAAAGTGTTAGTCATAGCTTTTTTCCCCCCTAAAGAAAAAATATATATTTGGAATTCAGTTTGTTTTAATAATTTAAATTATTTTTTAAAGCTGAAAAGAGCAATTAAACATTTGATAAATTAATTCACAATAGAAAATTGAATTGCTTCTTTTTAAGCTCACCACATTTTACTACTGTAAAGGTTGCTACAGCATATGCTTCTAAAATAAACAAATTGTATATTAAATCTCACTTCTCATTAAATTAAGATTTACAAAGGAACACAATTGCTACAACAAAATTCTCTATAGCATATAAATGATATTTGAGTAAAGTATCATATATCTTTGACACATTTTGTAAAGCTTCATTATCAATTTATTTTACATATCTGTTTATTTGTATCTTTAGCATTGAAAATACAGTACTATAATTTTTTTAAATTATTCTGCATAATTTTAGCTTTGATTCAGAAAAGCAGTAGAGAGCAAGAAAGATATATTTTCAACCTCTATATAACTTTTTATAATTTTATTAAGTAAGTTTATAAGATTTTTTATGTTTTCAAAAGTTTGATTATAGTTTTCAATAGAAAAGATTGTTTATGTCTATCAAATTTATTTATGCAGTATGTAAATGTTGGGAGAAAGGTTACATTAAATTTAACAATTTTTTCTATAATATAGTGTTCAAATGAAAAGTTTTTCACAATGGGATTGGATGTTATTTCCCTTCAAGTTGTTCATATGAACCTACAATGGTTGTCAACATTGTGTGATACTTCTATCAATTTAAATTGCTTTAATTTCATTTTATTTGTTTAATTCAACTGATATTCATTTCAATATTTTCCTAAATATCCTTGTTTGCAAAAATCAAATTAATTTGAATTTAGCTCATGTAGTATAAATGTTAAGCCTTTTTCTTTTATAGGGGTATCTCATATTGCTTATAGTATAAATACCTTGCAAATGATTGTCACCCCACCCCCTAATTTTTAAGATATAGAACTTATTGTAACTAATGTCAACAATAGTAAAAAGAAAATTTATTTCATTATAATAAATGATTATTAAAAAAGGCTGTCCGCTGTATTCATTTAAACAAAAGTAATTTTATTTCTTCATTTTTGTGATTTTATAGCTATATTTTTTGAAGTTTTTTTTTTTTTTTTACAATCATTTAAATACATAACATAAATAATGCTTCTAATAAAAAACATCAAATTTGAGATGATATTTATATAAAACAAATACTCTTCCTAGGAGCAGTATGAGATACTGTTGATAGTCTGAACATTTCTATGCCATGTTGTAGCTGTTTTGGCTTAAGAAAGATTGTTTATATTTTTATATGCATAAGATTTTTTTATATTTTTATTAGAGAAAGTTCAATTATAATTTTCACTAGGAACATATTATGTTTTCAATTTATTTGTACAGTTATTTTTTTTTTTTTACATTTTTAATTTGTATTATATTTAAAAACTTGATTTTGGCTGTGGTTAGAATGGATTATTCCTAGATATATATATATTTTTCAATCCATCCTAGAATGAATGAATTGGAATCAATTAACTGACTCCATTGTATTTATGAGTAAAATTTTATTTTCAATCAGATATATACATATTAACTTAGCTTACGTTTTTAAATTTTTTATTCACTATTTATGTGTATATGAATCTTTAAATTAATATAAATTTCAAATATATCAACAAAATCCTATCTTAACAAATGGTTAAATCTTAATTTGGACCTTATGCATTCCCTCTTTGAAGTTAGAAGGGAGAATTGTCATACTCATTTGAAGATTGTGATTAATTTAAACGATTAAAACTTCCATTTATTTAAAGTAATTGTACTGATACACATTCTAAAAATTATTTTCGCTATTTGGTGTGAGTTTGATTTTGATAAATAGAAAAATGATAGATTCAAGAATTTGATTAAGCAAATATTTTTATGCAATTCTCAATGTATTTTAATTGTGTACCTCTTTTCATTTTGGGAAAAAAATTTGAAACTAATATTTTTCATGGATTATAAAGAAATCAAAAATAATTTATTGGAAATACAAAAAAGAAAGAACACACATTAAAGAATGGAAAAGCGTATTTTTAATTCAAATTGATTATTAATGTAAAGAATAAAGCTTTTTTAAAAAAATGGTTAAATAGTTGAATTCTAATAATAGGAATGGCATTACGATATTTAAAAAACTATTGTAATAACAATAAAAATAATAAATATAACTGGTAATTAACTATCATATACAATCTTTGAATGGCAGAAGTACTTTTTGTTAATTCCTTAACCTGCCTCAACTGCTGTTAAATTCAAAAACAAAACAAGCAAACATCATCAAAACTCAAATCCCATGAATTCCAAATATTAATGTTGGCAGCTTGCATTTTTATTATATTCATTTGATTTCAATTTATTAAAATTGCCTCCTTAATTTTTCTTTTATTATGGTTTCTCTCTTAATGAAGAATCATAACATTTTCAATATCAAACTTAAATTTATATTCTCATCTAAAAAGTAATAATAATAATGATTTAATGATTGCTTCAGATTTCTTGGATTATGAGAGGACATGCAAATATAAATTTAAGATTGATATCGAAAGTGTTAAGATCTTTCACACAGAGAAAAACCATAACAAAAGAAAAGTTATGGAGGCAATTTTAATAAATAAAAATAAAATGAATATAATTAATAGACAAGCTGCTAACATTAAAATTCAAGATTCATGGTATTTGATTTGATGATGTTTGTTTCCATTTTGTTTTTGAATTTAATGACAGTTGAGGCAGGTTAAAGGATTAACTAAAAGTACTTCTGCAAATTGAAAGATTGTATATAATGGTTAATTACTGTTATATTTATTATTTTTACTGTTATTATATATTACTTCATTGTATCAATAATTTCAGTTTCTGTGCTTTACTGTCTATATAAATATATTGGATCATTAATAAAGATGGGGTGCCACCTTTATTGTTAAAAGAAGGTTGCCTTGACAACAGTTTGAATTTATTGATTGTTGCTGATATTGAGATTGTCTAAGTGTTGATTAGTTTTTTATGATTACTTACAAACTTATTTAGCCTTGAGTATTATTATACTTATTATTTAAGTAATACCTTGGATGCAGTTTGAAATTTATAATTGCAGTTTGTAATGTTATAATTGACTATTTATTAGTCTGCATTCGGAACAGGTTATATTTACCTGTTTAAGGAGGTTTTTTAAACTTCTTTGTATCAATAATTTCAATCTCTCTGGTCAAGTTGCAATCTTTAATGTCTATATAAATATATTGTACCACCTTTATTTTTAAAAGGAGGTTGCCTTGACAACAATTGGAGTTTGTTGTTTGTTATTGATATTGGGATTTTTAAGTGTTGACTGTTTTTTAATGATATGTATATATATATATTGAATTATTAATCCAATTGTATTATAGATTTTACATTTTATGCAAAAAAAAAACATCAAGGTTTTACAAAACCCAAGTTGTAATACATTAAAGATCAGCCTTCTCAAGCTATTGTGCATGTGCTTTTTACGAGTGTTAATAATAAATGAATACTTTTAATCCCAACACAAGATATAGTATTTATGAAAGAATAAAATGAATCCACTTATTCTTTCCAACCCAAATGCTTATATATGGGCAAATCTTAAGTACTGGAAATGAAAGCATGAGGATAGACCACTCACTTTAAATTACTGTTTACGATGTCTGAATGAATGACGTCGGCGAAATTATCTAGAATTTACTAAACATCACTCTCAAATGAAACTTAAACATATGTAAATAAGCATTTATTTTTATAGCACTATGTTTTATAAATTGTAATACATTAAAGATCAACCTTCTCAAGCTATTGTGTATGCGCTTTTTACGAGTGTTAATAATAAATGAATACTTTCATTCCCAACATAAGATATAGTAAATTCTAGATAATTTCGTCGACGTCATTCATTCAGACATCATAAACAATAATTTAAAGTGAGTGGTCTATTCTCATGCTTTCATTTCTAGTACTTAAGATTTGCCCATATATAAGCATTTGGGTTGGAAAAAATAAGTGGATTCATTTTATTCTTTCATAAATACTATATCTTGTGTTGGGAATGAAAGTATTCATTTATTATTAACACTCGTAAAAAGCGCATGCACAATAGCTTGAGAAAGCTGATCTTTAATGTATTACAATTTATAAAACATAGCACTATAAGAACCCAAGTTGTGAGAACCTTGGTTTAAGATTTTTTTCAAAATTAGAAGATGCAAACAATATGAATAACATTTAATTTTATCAAATATAAACTATGACAGAGATTATTACGAGATAAATAATTGAAGTCATCAAAAGCAAGGATAATATCTTTTAAATAAAATTTTATAAAAAAAATTTACAAGTAAATGTTTATTTAAAGTATTATTGTATATCCTCTACGATGAGCAGTATCATTCACTTAAACAATTGAAAAGGACAAGATACTGGTAAGGCTTTCAAGGTCATCATACATATATATTGTGTAGAACATTATTAAGTCAATGTTATTTTGATCGAGATTTAAATAATTAAATTCTTAATTATTTAGTAGCAGATTTGTAATTATTTAAATTGGTAATCTTATTATAATAACTTACCTATCAATAACTGATTTTACTTTTTTTTTTATTCATATAAATTTTATTAATATTATTAGTTAAGTCACCATCCATTAAATATTTACATAATTCTCACTAGTACAGTCTTTGTGTGATAAACAATGAAAAAAATTAATATGAGTTCTGACTTCTAAAACATCAGAAAAAAAGTTCTAAAGTACTCTGTTAATTTATTTTTTGCAAGATAACCATTGTCAAATATGACTTGTTTTTTTCTCAACCTGCTTCCAATTTATATAAGACACTGCAGTATATTTACTTTCTCCAAACTGAACTTTTTTTTAAATTTACATATACACCTTTATGTGGTAGATAGGTTCCTCAGAAAACATGCACAAAAGAAATCACACAAAAATAGACTTAACTCACCTTGAAAAATGGGGGATAGGTTACTGTAATCTTTGAAAATTGCATAAAAGCAAAGCAGCAACATAAAATTACTTTAAAATTCGCATAAAAAAAAAAGAAAATAAAATATGACTAATAAAAAATTTCAAATTTGAAAAAAATTGATACAAGACAAACTTTTTTTATTAACTACAGTATTTAATTTTATTCAAAACAATATATTTTTATGCGTAATTTACATTTTTTTCATACATGTACAGTATTTTAATCATTATCACTATTTGAGACATCAGATTCATCGTAATGTGATGTGAGGTACTGTAGCTTCTCCTTAAACAAAGTCAAGAGGAAATCTAAAATGTTTTCCAATCATTGTTGATCCTTCCCATTTCACTAAGTGATCTAAAATTGAAATTTTTGTTTCCAAAGAAATTCATTTTTTGGGTGTTTTTGCCTCTCCATTAAGGTAAACTAAAAGTTTAAAATAAAAATAAGAACTTAGACTTACGATAATAAAAAGACACCGACTCACCACTGTTGGACAAAATTTAATTAAAAGTAACAATTAAAAAGTAAATTCTTATTTTTGTTTTTAATTCTTTAATTTTTAATTCCGTTTAAAAATCAAATTTCATTGTTTCGCATCACATTAATTTCAGATCATGTTATGTAATTTTTAAATTGTTAATTATAATTAAAAATCAGATTTTGTCAAATTTAATTGTGCCCATCGCTGTTATTCACCTTTTAAAAATAAACTTGCAGACACTGTAACTCTATTTTAAAAACCAAAAATAGAATGTGATTTAAAATGCAAAAATAACAATGTGCATAGTATAGATATCTATAACGTTTGAACAGATTTACATTATAATCTTGTAAAAATTATTACTTGAGGAAACTAAATGATTAATTGATTATGTACTCTTTTTTAAAAAAGCAAAAATAGAATGTGATTTAAAATGCAAAAACAACAATGTGCATAGTATAGACATCTATAATGTTTGAAGAGATTTACATTATAATCTTGTAAAATTTAATGTGGGTATATAAAATGGGGAAATCCTGATTTTGAGTGAATTATGAATTTCTTTATTGCATAAAATCTATTACAGTACTATTATAAAGTGCTGAAAATATTAAAATTATTAGATGGAAGACGAACTCCGATAATGCACTATTACTTTAAATATGACATGAGTGCATGAAATTTATATTTAAAGTAATAGTGCATTATCGGAGCTCGACTTCTGATCTAATATTTTTTATCGCATAAAAGAAAACTGCATACAAAGATATTAAGAAGAAACATGAATCGCATAACTTCAAAATCGCATTAAATAAATCTGCATAAAATGAGACCCGGTCTATATATATATAAACATAATAATTTGACTTTCTAAAACAGAGATTAACTTTCTTTTCTAATTTGCTAGACTTTATTATCTGCTTTTTTAAAAAACCTTTTCGCTGACAAAGCAATTGTATTGAATATTTAAAAAATTATGTTAGGCCATAAATTTTATAATAACTTAAGTTTGTATTATTCAAAAATCACAAAATATATATATATTGTTTGAAACATAAAACATCAGTGAATGTAATGAAGCTGAAAAATATAGCCATTGATATTCAAAGTAACAAAAAAAAGAAAAAAAATTAATATTTCTAATTATTTCATAAATTCTATTTTTTCATGGTTAGATATTTTGTTAATAAGTTAATTGCATTCCTCATTAGGTTTCTAAGAAAATGATCTATAATATGACCTACCTAAGGCAATTCAACACTTCAAGGAATAAAAATATTAGTACCTTTTCATTTTTCCTACTAGCCCTTCAAAATCTTTTTCCATACAGGGGTTTGCATTGAATATGTCATCCCTGATAACAAGTAGTTAATATTGATCAATAATTAGTATAATTTGAATGTTATAATAAAGAATTTCAATAAAGTTTGTAATTTGTTAAAAAATAGTCATTAATATTTATATTAGAAAAAAATAGGAAAAATTTAAAAAAAAAACAAAACTTTTTATTGTAAATAAATTTTTTTATTTATTAATGATGTGGTAATCACTACTAAAAATTACTATATACAAAATAAAATAACAAAACAAAATAATAACTTATATATAAACTAAAAAATTATACATTAAATTATTATTTTAAAAAAAGCAAGCAAAATTAAAATTATACATAAAATTATTATTTAAAAAAACCAAACAACATTAAAATTATTTAAAAAAAGCAAACAAAGATAAAATTATACATAAAATTAATGTAAAAAGCAAACCAAAATAATATAATTATAAAATGAGAATAAAATGTTAAAAAAAATTCATTGTAGAGTTAGTGGTGATTACTTCAGAATATGACCGATTCAGATTCCATGCTCAGTGCAGCTGAATAAAGGGGGGGGTGTAGAGTCAATGCTATGTAATATACTAATAATAATGCTCTTTATTATTTATCCTATCTGTCAGCAGCTTATGGCAAACACTTCATCTTGTTAGATAGAATTTACCATCTTGTTAGATAGAATTTACCTAAAATATAAAATTAAGTGGCTACTACAAAATGATAGCTTACAATTAAAATAATACAGCAACCTAATGCAAATACAGCTTACCGATTAGAGCTGCTGATGATCATCTACATGGGGAAGTCTTGAGCTAGCATGCTAGTTGACCCTCCTGCAGAAGTTGATTGTTGTGGTGTCTGTGATGCATCACCTATCACACTTTCACTATGATAGATAGTAAAACAGTTCCTCAAAGCACTTTGACAGTGTGACAGGTCCACACTCCATGCAACCAAAAAAACTTTCATGCCTTTCTTTTTTAGGCAGATGGCACAAGCCTTTCTTTTAGGGATATTGTGTTTGCGAAGGTCAACTAACCTATATTTTCCACTGGAATGAAGAGCCAGATGTGGTATAACATGATAAGCTGTAGGATTACTGACTCTTGAAGAAAACCCATTTATTAGACTATCTGATAAGGCTCTCTGAAAAGTAAAAGTGGTTCAACTTTTTTCTGTTTTAGAGTCATATATTCTGTGTACAGAATATGTGCATTTGTAACAGCTGTATCAAAGCAGTACCAAAAAGGACACATTTGTCATCGGTTAGACTTTCTCTTCCAACCATACTGAAGTCGTTTCCCATTGTCCAAGTCTACTCTGCCCATGTAGAAGTTATACATTTTTATTGCAGATGAGCATGGATATGAATGAAGGGTCCCACCTTTGTGTTTTTTTATAATGGCATCATTTCCAGAAAGTGGATAAGCATTGTTTAGCATTATAATTGGCTTCTTATCCAAATGTGAGTCTCCCCTATTCATTTTTTTCTTAAAACTTTATTTATTTTTTTGATGCTGTCTGGGATACCTCTTCTATTTGCATTTAGTGTGCCACAATATAGATTTTGTTTGCAGACAGTTCTTTTGCTAATTATACATTTGTAAAATATCTATCACAAAAAATAATATGATGCTGTTTGGATAGATGTGGCAAAACTATTGAAAGCACAGCTCAAGTACCCAAACATTAACCAGCATCTGAAGTTTTACTTTTGCCTTTATACTACTCCATATGGGACACATCCATTAAGGCTATCTGCACACATCCACCATTTGAACCCTCAGTTTATAGGTTTTGAAGAATCATACTGCTTCATGCTATTACGACCAGTATGCACTTGATGTGAAGCTTTAAAATTTACATTGCAGTAGTCTATAATCGGCCTAAGTTTACATGCTCTGTTAAAATCTTTACTTTTAGCATTTGACATTTTTTTATTATTGTTAAAATGTAGGCAAGACAATATGGAATAAAAATCTGTATCGGGTCATAGTATTTGCAAAATATGGTTGCCTTACTCTCAAATCTGAGCTCCATATGTCAACTAATTCATGTACTGGACATATGGAAGAAATGCCCACTACCATGCCAAAAAATGCAGATAATTCGTGATATGACAAATTTACCCAATCGCAAGCTTTTTTTTTTGTTCAGTGTACATATTTGTTTGAAGAATAATTTTTTCTAATTTTTTTTTTAGCAAATAATAATTGAAAAAAATCCAAAATTGTATACTCACTCGTAGTGGAAAACTTGAGCCTGGGAAACTTAGTAAAATTGGACAACCTGATAATATTCAGCAACGCGTTCAGATTTGGTTGAGAAGATAGGCCTGCAGTAGGCAGAGTACTTGTATTCACATATCTTTTTTTTTGATACCACATCTGATTAATTCACTTTCACTGGAAGAGAATCTATCAAATGAGCTACATGACTAAGCATCAGAGTTCTAAGGCTCACTGACTGGAAAATTGCTATCATCACTTGAATCGGTCATATATTCCATTTTTCTCCGTTTTGAATTTTACGGTGAATAGATTTCCGTTGAAAATGAAAAAACTGAAAAAAAGTTCAAGCTACTTGAGTACAAAAATTATAAAATTGTCAATTTTTTTATGATAGAAAAATAGAACTTAGGTTTTCTGAAAGGTAAAAAAAAAAAAAGGATCTGAAGGTGTAAAATGCACATATGTAGACTGCGTAGTTTTCTCGCTATTTTAAGCTGAACCCGTATGTTTATAGTTTGAAAATTCATGCTTGCATTATGCGGGCATAAAAACAAAGAGGTTTAACCTGTAAGAGATATTATTTTTTAAAACTTTTTTTCAAATTTTTACACAATAATCATAATCTACTTACTTTCTCTAAACCATAGGTTTCCACACTTTTTTAGGCCATCATCCCCTTTGCAAGACATAAATTTTTTAATGCCCCCCCCCATCCCAAGTATAACAGTTTTCTACGTTCAATCTGTTTGATATTTTTGACATAAACAGCAACTAATGATACTAAACTGGTGATGCCTACCCCTTAATTTATATGATACACACAAGATATAATATGATGTCAGTGTCACACATCAGAATAAGGCATCAACATAAACTCAATATCAATAACAAGATGAGTAAAATCAAACCAAAATCGATTATATTTCCTGATTTCTCCTTATTCAAAACTCTAATACCCTGTTGGTACTACGAAGTTTTAGGCAGTATATCTTTGAAAGGCAGAACCTAAACCTCATCTTTATATGTCACTTTCAAGAAAAACACTTTCAAAAAGGAAATACCACTGCCAACAAAAAAAAACAGCATGTCAATAAATTTTCAATAATATCATGTACAGATTACAAAAATAATAATAATTTCACGCAAGGTAAGTTTCTCTTTTGTCAAATAGAAGTGTGTTAAGAGCAAACAACAACAAACAAATATGTATATATATTTTTTTATTAGTTAGTCAAATTAACCCTGAGAATAAATTTTAGTGATAGGTCTTATTATTGCTGTATATGATTTTGATTTATTTCATGTATAGTTAGTTGGAAGGGCAGATAAGCAATTTATCTAAATATAATTGGATAATGTTATCCATTACATTTTGTTTCCTCAATGATTGGGGCTAATTTATTTCTTTTCATATGTGAAGGACTTATATTACATTTGATCCATAACATTTGGGATAAATGATATCTATTACATTTAGCACACAATGTGTTAAGCGTGAATACTTTGATTCACCACATGTGTATAAATATAATCCATTACATTTGCCACCCAATGATTGGGACAATTTCATCTTTCTTCATTTAGATTATACTATCCATTACATGTGGCTTTCCCAACGATTGGATCCATTTAAATTGTTAAGACCTTTTTTTATATGTATATTCCAGTCTATTACAATATATATCTATGCTTCGGCATACCCACAAGCATTCCAGAAATTAATTTGGTAGAACTGTTTTAAAGTAGGAAAATCAAATAATAATTTATAGAGAGACAAAAAAAAATACAATAAAATTTATGGCAACAAGACATAATGATAATAAATATAAAAAAATTATAACATCCGCTTCCTACTTGTTTCTTTCCATTAACCATCTCTGGACTTAGTAACTTTTAAGTGCACTGTAAACCATGACAGCAAGGTGGTGAGGGCTTTCCTTCTTCACAATAAAATGTACGCATTAAGGTGTTCATCATCATCAGCTAGCATTTGTGGCTAAATGACAGCAGTGTAGGAGTCTGACTGATGCACTAACATTGGGAGTTTACTTCATTAGCATTTTAATGATAAAATTTAGGCATTTTTATATTTCTCAGCTTTCTCTAGAAATCTTTATAATAATGACAGCAGCCAACCAAGAATCAATAATGCAATTCTGGACAGACTATAATTTGAAGCTAGACTCAGCTCTTCCATCTTCCATAAAGTTCTCCACTGCTTTAACAACTAGAATATTTTGCTTAGTTCAGCAAACCCTTAACTATCCTGCAAACAAAATATAGCAAGGAAAACAAACTCAGAAGAGACCTGTCCCCATCACCTGCTGAAAACCTTTTATAACACACCTATAGCAATACAAATTGAGTATCCTTCTTTCATTATTACAGCCATTTTTTCCATTTCTTGGATAATTGATTATAACACAATTGATATAGCATTTTACACCTTTTTATCTTTCATTTTCCACTCAGACTCTTTTAATTTCTCAAGGAGTTTCATTTTACATATAGTTTCTAATTTTAATACAATGGAATAGCTTTTTCCATCTTTACAAAAGATTAAAAAAAAAAATCTGAGATATGATAAATTTTTAGATTCTCTCAGCCAATATTGGCCTTAAATTACTTTATTTTTTTAACAAAAAATATAATGCACAGGATGACCACTTCTATCTATTAATTTTACTAACATGCATTCCTTTTAACTTGTTAATAGAGAATAAAAAAAAGATCAAAAATATGCAAAACATTTACATTTACTCTGACTATTCCCCTTTTTATATATTCTTGCACATAAACAATTTATAAAATAATAATAAAATCAGCAAAATAATATAAAAATTAGTGGTTTGAGAGGGAGTTAATCAAGCCATCTGAACACCCCCCCCCTTTATCACTCCCCTAGAAGTCTTCATTACTCACTGGGAGGTAGTGCCCACATTGGGAAATACTGCTCTAAACCGAAAATGCAGTGTTACTATAAATTACTACTATTATAACAAAGATTTTCCACAAGATTGAAGTTAGTGATATTATTTGATTATAAGACTTAATTACCTTCTTAACTCCACTTCTTTTTGGGCAAAAAACTTGACATTGTCCTATAACATAGCAAATTATTATGATCTATTATCATCTTACTTTTAAACCATTAATTTTTTGTCTAATATAGTACATGAAATGTGAAAACTTGCAGCTAAAAAGTTGTCAGGATTTAAGATTTATAATATTGTTGCTTTTAGTGAAACTAGTGAAAGGAAATTTAATACAACATGTATTTAATTACAAAATAATGGATTTTCTGTACAATGAAAATTAATATATATTCTTGCAATTTTTATTTGTATCATTGAAAGGCCAATGTTATTAAAACTTTGTATATGCATTGATACTTGTGCTTTTTTTTTTTTAATGTATATGCTACAACATTAGATTCAGAAAGTTCATAGGAAGTTTTTATTCTTTACTGGATAGCTTTATATCAGCAACACTCTTAAAAAATATTTTTTATTTTTGAAAACTAATTCGTATGTTGGTACAAATAGCAAACTTTGATCAAAGTTGCTGGAAATAGTGGTACTGGTGTTGTAAATTCACATAATCTGATTTCATTGAATTTTTGTTTAATCGGGGGAAAATTTATAAGGACATTTGGAAGAATCCATGCTCAAAACTGGCATTTAATAGACTATATTATAGTTAGGAATCAAAATACAAAAAAAATTAATGTTGTTACACAATTAAAGTATAAATTGTTCAAATGTAGTTATATTAAAAATTAACTCTTATTCTTATCATATTTTTAAGAAACATGTTCATTTTTTGCAGCATCTACTTTTCTAAATTTTAACACAGCTATTAAATATTAAAATTATTCATTTACATTTTTATGTTATTGAGGCATGGAATTCTCTTAAGGTGTGAATTATGACTATTATTTGTGACTTTAATTAAAAGAAAACAGTATTTTCTGTTTGGTGAAATAATAAATTGAATATGGAATTTGAAAATGATTTGTAGATTAAAACTGCAAAGGAAAATTTTCACAGACTTGCATTGAAAGGAGTATATTGATCTGAAAAAAATGATATACTATTAAATCTATTTATTTAGATTTGGACAAAAATTGAAAGACTACAGATGGTAAGATCTGTAAAAAAAAAAAAAAATTAATATAGTGAAGATATTTTAATTTATGAAATTGAGCCACTTAATGTTAAAGTATGATTTTAATATTCCAGTCATTAAAAATAAAGAGGATAGACATTATTGTAGCAAATATTATCGAATATCATTTTGATCTATGATATTTTATTGAATAAGTCTCTTCCAATTATAAATGAATGATTACCAGAATAGAAAAACCAAGAAGCACTATAGACATGATTTTTGTTGCCAGAAAAATGCAAGAAGAGAATCAGGAAAGAAGTTATTATATATTGATTTGATCAAGGCATTTGATTGTTAATGGAGTGAATGTGTGGTATTAATTAAACAGGGTCTGTAGCATTATTAGTATTAGTTGATTGTTCATCAAAGTTTATTTGTATTATACAACTTGTTGATGATTGAGATGAAGTATTATTATTACAGTAGGAAAATCTAAGGTATTTGAAATGAAAATATGTTAAATAAGAATGTGTATGAATTCAATTTTAATTTCAATATTTATTGCCAGTAGTAATAGAAATATTTATAGAAAGTTTCATCGAACATACTTTAAGATGTGATACAGATTTGACAGTATAATTTTTAATTTGAATTAGATTAAAACAAAAAAAAATCATTGTTTTTGCTTCTGGATTTACAATATATTGATGATTGTGCTTTTTTTTTTTTTTTTTATATCAATTCAGATGATCTGCAGAATGTATTTGATATTTTGAATGTAATATATAAAACCTTAAACGTACTAATATTTAAAAAAAAAAACAGAGTCCTTTATTAGCAAGTGATGGAAGAAATCATTTGATATAGTGTAAACTTCAATATGCTGCCTTTGCTTTTAATAAAAGATTGGATATTTATTTCATTGCAATAGTATAAATTATTATAATTAAATTAATTGAATATAAAACTTTCATTTTTTTTTTCAATTTATTGCATGCAAAAGGCATTAGAAAAATTTCATTTAAGGAAGCTTCAAAATTCTAAAAATATAGTGACAAGATTATACCATTAAATGTGTTTTTTAACTAGCTGAATATGATACCCGGAGTATAATATTGTAAATCAGATAATTATTTGAATGGTATTTCTGGAAGAGGTGCAGTTTTTATTGCTTTCATTGGGGAAGTATTATTGGTGAAAATAGCATGTCTACAATTAACACGACATTGAAGTATTTCAAGAATTTGTTACAGAAATTATTAGAAAGCATCATAAAATATCAAATAAACAAATCAATGAATCAGCATTATTTAATCCAATTTATTGTATGGAAATGGAAGTTGGACCCTGTACTGATATTAAATAAAAGCATTAAAAATGTTTCATTTAAGAATGGTCCACAAAATTCTAAAAATACAGTGACAAACCAATCAATATGTTCATTGCTGGATGTGATAATATAGAGTTTACTACTACAAATTGCATTAATATTTAACGTAATTTTTATAAGAAGCAGACTTCATTTACATTATAAATATTATTTCAAAAACATCCTAAAGAGGTATAGTTTTTGATTGCTTTCTTTAGGAAATATGGCTGAGCATAAATACTGTGGAGAGTTACACTTAGACAATGTGATGAAATCTTTCAGAAAGAAAAGTTTGCTACATAAGTTAAGTGATAACATTGCAAAATATCAAACAAAATAATGGATCAACATAATCTCTATGTGGATGTATTTCTGTTTCACATATTGGTTTGTACACTCATCTCTAGTATATTATTATTGTTATTATTTTTTTTATCTTTTTTTAATCCTTTAATTAGAATAGCAATACTCATTTGTGAGTGGTTGCTGCAACTGCAGTTTTATTAATATTAAATCACAATTGCATAATAACATTCTCAATAATGTCCAAACATTATTTCTTTTTCCAATAAAATAAATGCTTCTGATTTTTTTTTAAAATAGAAATGGGACAGATTTTATTCTCTAATTACTATATTTGCCATGCAATAACAATTCTACAAATAGTTTAACTATTATTAAAACAGGCAAAACTCCCTATATGTATTGCCACTCAGTGCAAGCCCGAGTAATCAATGGATGCCAGGAGGCTTGTGCATAAAATCCCCATCTAGTGCCTACTCATCCAATATCTCCAGACTAGTTTCGGGTTTGTGGCCTTCGTCAGTGAGGAGCTTTGGATCTGATAGTGTTTTGCCTGTTTTAATAACAGTTATGAGCAAACATAGGAAATTGTGATCATGTGATAGTTTAACTATTCTTTTAATCATTATTTTTATAAGATTGTTATAATTCAAAAAAACTAAATATTATTGCTGTGGCAGTTTTTAAGTTAACTAACTATATCCACTTAAATATTAAATGTTAGACTCAAAAATATTATACTTTTAAAGCTTAAAAATAAAATGTTTTTTCTGAAATTTTGATTAAAGTTACTATTAATTAAATTTTGTTTTTATTCTCTGATTTAGAAATTCTATAAAGTATGAGGTATCCTTAATATGTCTTTTCATGAGAATGTAACTATAGAATTTTTTAATCTTAGTTCAAAATACAGAGAAATAGTATTATGTGTGTTTGTGGCATTGTCTTCCTAGAATCAATAAAATTAAGGCTAGACCCACCACTGCATAGTAAAGAACATGGCAGACATTGTACACTTTTAACAAAGTGTGTAATATCCATCTTATTATTCTATTCATTTTAAGTAATAATTAACTTTTGTTTATTTTTAAAAAAATAAATAAGAAGAAACCGTTTTAAAAGCAATCATATAAACAAGCCATTTTTTGATTTTTTGCAATAATGACTTTTACATTTTATACTTTTATATATAATTCAACTGAGTTTCCTGTCCAGAGACAGGTTAAATATCTAGATAATGGAATAATACGGATAAGTGATATTTTTTGATCAATGTTGGTGGTAGTTCCACTATTTTTTTGCTATTCTCTTAACACCATTTATTTTAGCATCTTATCCTCACAATTACTTCACAGACTTTAATGAGCCCTTATTAGGATGCAAATATATACGTGTGTGCGAGAAAACATAAAAACTTTAAAATTTAAAAATAATATCTGTGATAAGTATATAAAAATATATTTTAAAAAATTTACTCAAAAAGAGTCATCTCAGTGTGTGTGTGTGTGTGTACACAGAACGTGCACACCTTCATTAATAAAAACTGTAGCATAAAGCACTTACACTTATATCCACAAATCTTTTATTATTAATGACCACTCACAATAAGGGAAAAAAATGAAAATAGGAAGACAAACAAGTAAAAGTTAAAACTGAGTTTTCTAATGATTATATGAACCAATCTGTAAAACCAATGTCTAAAACTTTCATGTGGCCTTTAAACTGTATGCAAATTAATAAACATTATCAAACTAAGAATTATCTACATTAAAAATTGCTTCAACTTCCTCCTCTCTTCCAATCACTGGTTGATAAATCACAGGGTTCTTCCTTAACATTAATTAATAAAATGGTTTTTTAGATTACATTCAGAATTATAAAGACATTCTGGCATTATTTTTGACCTAGAAAAAAATAGAACACATATCAGCATATTCTAAATCTGGATCGAAGTTTCTGATTTAATATATCTGTAATATTATACATCTTTTACATAATATAAGTTAAAGAAAGCATTATTAGTACTGATCACTAATCAAGTATTTGAAGAGGAAATTGCTGTTAAACACAAATGTGTACTGGTTCCAATTTTATTTTCTCTTTTTAAGTCAATGATTTTGGAACATTTTATAGAGAGGTGTCATAATATAGGTATCACGATGTGAATTGATTAAATTTTTAAATGAACTAATACACCTGGGTCTCGTTTTATGCGGTAGATAGGTTCCACAGAAAACCCGCATTAAAAAAAATTGCACAAAAATAGACTTAACTTACCTTGAAAAATGGGGGATAGGGTCTGTAATTTTCATAATTTGCATAAAAGCAAAGCAACAAAGAAAAATTACTTTAAAATTCGCATTAAAAAAATAAACAAAGTATGACTAATAAAAAATTTCAAATATTTGAAAAAAATTAATACAAGACAAACTTTTTTTTTACTTTTTTTATTAACTACAATATTTAATTTTAAATTTTTCATACATATTTTAATCATTATCGCTAGCGTTCATTTGTAAACTGGAAAGAAATCAGATTTGATGTGATATATTGTAGCTTCTTCTTAAACGAAGTCAAGAATCTCTCAGCAATTATGCCCAGAGAAACCTGTTAGCCACTTTATTTTTATTCATGATGTGATGTACAATTAGCGCCACTTTCAGTCTTATGCTGTGTTAATGGTCTTCTGTTTCTATATTTAAGAAAATGATATCGAAATCAAAACAAAAAGATTATACATTATCATTAGAAAGATTATTTTCAGTTTATAAAATCTTTGTTTTTTATTTTAAAAATCTAAAAGATTATTTATTTCTGTTATGTATAACAAAATATACATTTTAAAAGTTTAATTTTTTTGAATATTTATTGCGATATTTTTATATATAAGTATAAATCTATTATTTACTCATTAGTATAAATAGATTATTTATATAGAAGCTAAAATTCTAAATACAGCTTCAGGCCATATTCACATTAGCTGCTAATATAACGTTATATTTTTGAAAGAAAAAAAAAGTATTTCAAGTGAAAATCAAGTTATTAATAATTTAAATTTCTTGATATCTAATAAATATAGTGAAATATGAAAGATATTAAGAAGAAACATGAATCGCATAACTTCACAATTGTGTTAAAATAATCCGCATACAATGAGACCCAGGTGTATACTTATTATAATAAAGATTTTAACAATTGACCAAAGTACTAAGGATTTATATTAGGAAAGTATCTTAGGAATAAAGGCTTCAATGTTATTACATCACAATCATAATAAAAAGTGCATAGAATAATTCCCATTGTTCATTTATTTTATTATTTAAAGAGATAACTTTTGTAATTATTTGATCAGTTAAATGTTAAAATCAGTTTTCTTGCTGGAATATAAAAAAAAGAAGCAAAATCTTCAAATCATACATTGTTAATTTGTGTAAAATTAAAAATACACCTTTACCCCACTTAGCGATTGGCTACTTAGTGATATTTTACTATAACGATCGGGAAAAATTTTGAAATACATTTTTTTAGGCAGCCATCTTAAATTTTGTGTCACTAATGACATCAGAGTATAGGTATTTTAAATTCATTTTACCCAAAAGCAAAAGTACATTACTGTAATACATATACAGGTAATGATTTTGCTGTAATTGTATAGCACATACAATATTTTATTCATAAAACACAATGTTAGTGCTGTATTTAGTATTTTGAATATAGAACATATAAACTTAAAATATATATACAGTAATTACTGAATCTGTAATACTATATATATATATATAAGTGCTGAATGTCTTTATTTAAATATAATGTACAGTACTTGGATTATTTAAATAAAGTTTAATTTTTCTAGACATTCAACACTTATATTAGATGATGAAACAGTACAACTAAAATACCATCATAACAAACTTTCAGGAAAACACTAAATACTAATATTAAATTGTATGTGTGTGTTCTTTAATTACGTACACCCAAGTGGTTTCAAATCAAAAGAAAAACATTTTAAAAAAGAAGTTTAAAAAGAAAAACAGATTGCATTTAAAATAAGTGTTAATAAATAATCCTTCTACACGAGGGGGGGGGGGCACTATTACATTACTAAAAAGATACAGTAAGAAAAATAAACTTAGCATATGTTTTAGAAAATTAGAACATTTTTTTTTTTCTTTTAAAATAAGCTAATTTTTTTTCTTACGTTGACTGACTATATGGTACGCATTAAGCCTTTTGTTATTCTGGAGTACAGTAATGAATCTTTATGTTCAATTAAATAATTATTAATTAAACATTGTTTGTTAATTTGAATAATTTCACATAAGTAATAAACATAAATGTACAATAATATGTACTGTAATACAAAATTTTTAAAAAAATGTACTTCAGTATGGATTTTTTTTTTTTTATTATGATGAAAAACTTCTGCGGAAGAATATAAAAACCCTTAAGTTCAAATTTAGTTTCACTTTCTTTTTCTTATTGCTGTATTGTACTTTTTAAACAGTGAAAATATGCATTTTTTTTCCTAGTGATATAAAACTTTTCTTTTTAGATACCGTATTTAGTCATCATTGCCATGAAAAAATCAAAAAAATCTTTGAGCTTGGAAATCGATGTGGATATTTTACATCGACTGGAACCGACCAATTTTTTTCCCATAGACCCCCATTATAAATATGTATTCTGTATACGATATTCTTGCTTAACAATGATTTTTGGAGAACCAATTGCCATCGCTAAGCAGGGTAAAGGTGTATTAAAAGCTACAATTTGAAAAATATATTTATAGCTGGTTTTAACAGTAAATTTCTAACTGTATCATTAGGGGAGGGGGACTTATTTTTCAGTTTACAGAAATGAGGAAGCAAGCTATCTATATGCAATAATACTTCTGACTGTATTCTCATTGCAATAATGATAAATCATATTTATGTTTATAGCTTTTTTAAGATGACTGGCTAAGGACTACCACCACATGTGCCTTGGTTGTCACTTTTCAGCAACATAATGCTTAGAAGAAATTAATTTCTCATTAAGATCCTTTGGAGACTTAATTCGCAGCCTGTTGTACCAAAGGATGTACAAGATGTGACAATTTAATTCCTGGAATTTACCTTTATAAAATGTACACGTGGAAGTATACACTAGTGGCTACTGTCGCTTTCAATATAGTTCTCTTGTCTATCTATATACTGATTAAAATAATATTCCATTTCTGGAAGCACATCTGGAATTCATTTTCAGCAATACAATTGAGCAGCTATCTCATATTCTGTTGGATATCAGTTATAATAGAAAATCTTCATCCTTTCAGTGCGATTTTTAATTTTGGAAATAAACAAAAATCTCAGAGAGCTAAGTCATGTGAATAGTCAGAATGGTCTAGTTGTGTAATTGATTTTTTAGCCAAAAAGTCTTTCACAATGAATGCACTATGACCTAGTTTATGATGGTGATGAATGATCCACTTGTCAGACCACAATTTGGGTCATTTTCTTTGAAGAGAATCTCATAATCCCTGAAGTACTTTTAAATATTTGTTCCTGATCAATAAATTCTTGGTGGACTATTCCCTTGTTATCAAAGAAACACATCAGCATGGTCTTAAACTGTGAGCAGGACATACATGCCTTTTTAGAGAACAGGGAATCCAGGTACTTCCGTGGCATGTTCTGCTGTTTTATTTCTGAGTCATACTGAAAGCAACAAGTTTCATCACCTGTAATTACTCTTGGAAGCAGATGCATATTTGAAGAAAGATCAGTCACACATCAAATCGATACTTTTTCTGTTTGTCAGTCATGATCCAAAGAAAGAAACTTCACAGAAATCTTTCTCATGTCCAATTCTTTATTTAAAATTAGTCTATTTGTTTCTCAATCAATCTTCACTTCTTCAGCTGTCAATCTTGCACTTTGTTAATACTAACATCATTGTAATTGTTTTTGGCTGTTTACTTCTGGGATTATCTGTTACATCTTCTCACCCATCTTTGAACCTCTTATGCCACTCAAAGATACTTGATTTTTTCATAAAATCTTCATCATATGTGACTTGCAATGGTTATAATATTTCAGTAGCACATTTACCAATTTTCACACAAAATTTAATATTAATACATTGCTCAAAATTTCGATCACTCATTTTTACACCAAAGTGTATGCACGGATATTTATTATCTTTTCAGTAGCTAACTTACAACTAGCTCTATCAGTTTAAAATTTACACTTGTGTGATTACGATTAAGTCACAGGTGACACTATGTGGCCATTTCAAGAATTAAATTGTCACACTTCATATATCTACTAATCAAGACAAGAATACTAAGAAGTGAATGAAATTGATCTGTAATGATACTAATGGATAATTCTGACATGGATTTAAAGAGAATAATGTTAGAAAAGGTAACCCTATTGTAAATTTATAGTTGATTTCCTGATTCAAGATTCAACATAGATTCAAGTTACTTCATAATAATCATATATGCAAAGACAGTTTGACAAATCCTAGGTTTGGAATTTAGGTAAATTTGTTTTCAATAAGGGATTTATTCTTTTATATATATAATGTAGGGTTTATTTTTTCCCCCTTTTTTTATTTTTATTTTGGGGTTTGGAAAGAATATTCCTAACTCATATTGCTAAAGATTAAGATTATACAATGTAAAATTTTGTTAACCTTTTTATTTTTATTTTGAGGGTTTAGAAAGTGTATTTTTACCTCATGCAAGTATAGATTAAGATTATATATGTGAAGATGAAATTTTAATCATGTTTCTTTTTTGTATGTTAACATTTAATTAAATTGACTTAAAGCATTAATCATATTGCCAAATTTGTAATTTAATGAATAGTAATTCCATGGATATTAATCAATAATAATTAAGTAAAGTAAAAATAAAACTGTTTAACTAGATGCATATGCATTCAAATATTTAATTAACACATGCATAACAATGATTCAGTTACATTATTTTATTTTGTATTAATAAATATATTGTTGATTTATTAACCCCAATTTATTCTCATTCTCGAATATGTTTGTGTTTTCCCATATGATTAATTGGTTAAGAATAACAAATGTGTGTAATTATCATTCTCAAAGATCATATTTATGCTATCTAAAACTCAGACATAATAACTGGGAAGAGTTTAATAAAAATACTCTTCAATCTGAAGATAGTGCCAGAACTACGATCTTTATATAGTGTGAGGTATAAGTATATTTTTTGCCAACCATTTAGTGTTATATAACTGGAAATGTAACCAGTACTCTGAAAAGATATTGTGATAGAATAGTTTTAAATAATACGGGATGCAGGATTTGAACATCATCAGTCACTTGAAAATAAGTTATCATAATATTACATATGCCTGATAGTGACCATTTGACATTTATCATCTTATTACAGTGACTGTTGAAAATTAGATGTAATGTTGAGTTTCATCAGTTATGATTTACTGCATATTTAAGTATAGACATGTATGTGTACTTATAACATTTTTAGTTAGAAAGCAAAAGAAAAATATACATAATAGCAGCCTTCTCTTTTATTGTTTTTTATAGAGATGGAATCTTCTGCAGTAGCTATTTAAAAGTTATTGTATCTTTTTATCTACCTGCTTTTGGTACTATACATTTTGTTTTTAAATATTAGTATTAGTGGGGGGGGGTGTCAACTTTCAAAATTTATTTTTATTTTGTGTATAAAATATTTTCTCAAATGATTCAACTTAGATTATTTTATATTGTCGCTAATTAACAAATATTAGACCTCCTATCTCAATTGCGTTTCATTTTTTACTATCACTTTATTTTTTCCTAACACTTCTATAATTGTTTTGCTACCTACAGTTGAAATGAGGAATTTTTAATTAAGACCAAGTTCATATCTTTAATCATATCTACATTTCTTTAGAAAATTAATTAGCACAATAATGCAAGTGAATTAGCTAGGCTTAAAATAACTGTCAATAGAAATTTAAAATAATTTATAATAAAAAGAAATTAGCTGATGATTAGAAATATGATTTACAGCTTTCTCTTACACATTTTTTCTTTCTATTTTTAATCTTATACTAATTTTATATTATAAAATGTGGATTTTAAAAATCTTAAAATATTTCTAAAGAGTGAAAAATAAAAATAAAAAAAATAATATATATAAAAATTGAATTAAATAATTTATTATAGTCTAGATGCTTGATAATGAAGTTAACAGTTTTTGATCTTAGGCTATTCAGGCATAACAAAGAACCCATTGGTAAAGCAATTCATCAAAGATTAACACTGGAGAGAATTATAGTGTTATACTTAAAAAAATATTTTTGAATATAGGAATATAGTTTTAAAAATAAAGATTACGATTATACTATTTAGTAAAAATAAAGTATTGATGGGTACTGGCAAAGAATTTTGACCAATTCTATAAATATAGTAAAAAAAAAAAAGGGGCAAGTGGATACTTGATCAAGTTATACTTAAAGTCTCACTTGAAATAAAAGTGACCATTTTGAAACTTTCCTATTTTGATCACATCATAAGATCTAATTAATGGAAAAGATTTTAATGTGTGGAAAAATCGATAGCAAAGAAAAGAATGAAGTCCATAATAATAATAATGCCTTTGAGCAATCTGAATATGTATATAGATAATAGATCATTCTGGAGAATTTTTATTTATGTAATCAATAGTCAACATTGATTTGATTTACATAGTAACAATATGAATACCTCTTGCATATTTTTCTCAGGTAATCATTATGACAGTTGAGTTTAACTGTGTAATAACGTCTAATTGACTGTCAATTTTTTTTAAAAAAATCACCTTATATTTGACCGTATCAATTTAGTTCGCTGCTAATGTGAACATGGCTTAATATCATTGTAATCTCATTTAATCAAAATTGTTAATTAATTTGAACATTAAATTGGTCTTTTAAAGGGGTGCCCCAATTTTAGATTATTTATATTGACCAGCTTTGTTTAATGAGAGCTAGAATGGAAGACTCAAAAGCTAAAACTTCCTTGATCAAATCTTAGCTGAATAAAGTAGAAAAGGAGAATCACTGTTTGATCAATGGATTTAAATTGTTATAACCAATCCATTATTTCTTTATGCAAATGTCACATGAATTCATGAGCAACTAATGATTTGATTATTTTAAAATGCTTCTGAGATTACATTATAAAATATATTTGTATAAGTAGAAATGTTATAGAATAATTCTTGAACATTTTTTAAAGACTATGTTTACTTCTGTACGTCTTGTTAAAAATAATAATATAAATTTTTAAATCATTTTAATTTGCCATGGTTGTCACAATTGCCTGAATTTAATATTCATTATGGACATTAAATAGGTTATTTATTTTGTATATAGTTAATGAAAACAGATCGTATAGCTTTTTGATATTATAATCATTAAATTTCAATTATTATTATATGCCTCTTTCTGATGATAGTTATTTCCTAAATATATATGATATTAAGAATATAGTAATCACATACATTTGTAATTAAAGTTGATTTTAAATTATCAAATAAATGGTTGATGTTGAATTTCATTTTTACTTTACAAATTGAAGGCTTTTTTAATTCTTTCATTTTATTTAAGGTGTTGTTCAGTGAAGTTGATTAATATTTTTTTTTTTTCTATTTCCACTCACTATTAGATTCAGTCTTTCATGATCTTTTTTTTTTTTATTCTGAATTTTGCCAGTGTTATTCACTAATATAATCCAGTTATAATAGTTCTGACAAGTGTTTTAGATTTTTATTTTTTGAGATTAACTAGGCTTACTATGGGTCCTGTGATCTGCTCAGCTTGGAGATCCTCCTATTAGCTAAATTATTGTTGCCATCATTCTTATGATTATTATAGAAAAGAAGACCCATCATATATTCTTAGACTCATTTGAGAATGGGGTGAGGTAATCTATTAATGCTGTGAATTTAAAAGTTTACTTCAGAAAGAAATTTGCTATTAATTGAAAGGAGACCCTTTGATTTCTTTTTTGAAGCCTTTAAGGAACTGAATAGGGCAAAATTCTTAATGGCCATTCCATTTGATCTTGTTATTATAGTTGTTATTTACATGTGATTATTCATATGGCAAACAAATGTGGATGAGCTTCTTACTAACTTGTATCAATCAGTATGGTGTATTTATTAGTTTTTAATTTAAGACCAGTAAATACAATGACTGTAGGTCACTGTTGCCAAATAGAATATGTGTTGAATGATTTATATTTAGATATTTAACCTTTGGCATATGCTCTTTTAAAAATGCTTATATGACAGCCAATCAGATGTAACAATGACTGCACGTGGAACTCTTTTAAGTCTAAAACACAAGCCAGAACTATGTTTTAGAATTAAGAGATCCATGTGCAGTCATTGTTACATCTGATTAGCTGTCACATAAGCATTTTTAAAAGCGCATCTGCCGAATGTTTTTAGCCTTTCATATTATTACTGTCAACTTTTGTACTTAATAAATTTAATATATTTACATTTAGATATTTATAATCTAGAAAGACAAAACTAAATTATGGACTTTATTTCCAGGAGGCTATAAAGTTAGCAGCCAAGATAGTGTTGAATACTTCAAGGCAGATGATGTTAAGAATCTACTGATTTTGGACCCAGACTACCATTTGATGATAATCTTTTATTTAGTTATCTATAATTTCAGATCACTTTCAATTGAAAGAGTACATGAATTAGAAGAAAAACTGTTTAATATTAGTGAAACATTGTTAGACCTTGTGAAGTAAAAGAAAAGGCAAAGAATTCATTAATTCAAAAAGTGGGCATATATTTTTATTATAAAGACATAATGATTAGAAGCACAAATGGATTGAGATAATAAATAAATAATGGAAGGATTGACAAATTAATGGCATATTAGACAGAAATGGTAAAATGAATTAAAATAGTATTTTTATATGGATGTACAAAATGTTTTTGATTATACTAAATATTTTTAAATTGCTGGGAAATTTTAATATTAGAATTGGGAAATAATTGAAAAATGAAATAACTGTTTATAAATTTGACTATGGTAATGAAAATAAGAGGAGATATAGTCTTCTTGAATTTGTAGAATGAAAAAAAGGTATATTATGAATTTTTTTTCATTGAAAAAAAATGCTAAATAAAAATGAGATAGAAACATCCAAATGAAAGTAGAGCAGAATTGAATTATATTTTAATTAGCTGAAAATATATGTTTCAAGATTGTAATGTTTTTAATAGATTCAACATAGGAAGTGATTATTAATGATGAAATATAAGTGTTAATGTAAAACTTTAATATAATTAATACAAAACTAGAGAGATGAAAACTATTTAAAAAAGTCAGTATTAATAGTTGATATTTTAAACTTTCAGAAATAATCCAACGATTTAAATTAGAACTCATTGTTTTAAAATATTGACAGACTAAAATAATTCAAATTTAACTGAGATCAATAAAAAGATAAGTATAATCTCCTAAGGATTGCAACAAGGATAGCTGTATAAAAAAGCAGCAATTCACAACTAAATTTTCATCTGAGACAAAAAGGTAATATGAAAATATTTAAGAATAATCCTTTAAGAAGAGTTAAATATCTGGAATTGTGTAAAATGTTAAGAAAAAGAGTTAATAATAATATAAGAAAATATAGTACACCTGGATCTCATTTTATGCGGATTATTTTAATGTGATTTTGAGATTCATGTTTTTTCTTAATATCTTTCATTTTTCACTATATTTATTAGATATCAAGAAATTTAAATTATTAATAACTTATTTTCACTTGAAATACTTCTCTTTTTTTTTCCCAAAAATATAACGTTATATTAGCAACTAACGTGAATATGGCCTGAAACTGTATTTAGAAACTTAGCTTCTATGTAAATAACCTACTTATACTAATGAGTAAATAATAATAATAGATTTATACTTACATATAAAAATATCGCAATAAATATTCAAAAAATTTAAACTTTTAAAACATATTTTGTTATATATAACAGAAATACATAATCTTTTAGATTTTTAAAATAAAAAATGAAGATTTTATAAACTGAAAATAATCTTTCTAATGATACTGTATAATCTTTTTGTTTTGATTGCGATTTCATGTTTTTAATATAGAAACAGAAAACCATTAACACTGGCGCTAGTTGTACATCACATCACAAATAAAAATAAAGTGGCTAATAGGTTTCTTTGGGCGTAATTGCTGAGAGATTCTTGACTTCGTTTAAGGAGAAGCCACAATACATCACATCGAATCTGATTTCTTACCAGTTTACAAATGAACACTAGCGTTAATGATTAAAATATGTATGAAAAATGTAAAATTAAATACTATAGTTAATAAAAAATGTAAAAAAAAAGTTTATCTTGTAATAATTTTTTTCAAATATTTGAAATTTTTTATTAGTCATATTTTATTTGCTTATTTTTTTAATGCGAATTTGTAAAGTAATTTTTCCTTGTTGCTTTGCTTTTATGCAAATTCTGAAAATTACAGATCCTATCCCCCATTTTTCAAGGTAAGTTAAGTCTATTTTTGTGCAATTTTTTTTTAATGTGGCTTTTCTGTGGAACTTATCTACCACATAAAACGAGATCCAGGTGTATTTCACAAGAAAATTATAGAAAAGAATAAAACTTTTTAAAAGCACGAAACAATATCTTAGGATTGGGAAAGTTATTTCAGCAATTAGGAGAAAGGATGAAACTTACTTAAAAGAGAAATGATATCATATGATATGTGTGGAATAGTTCTGCAAAGAATTATATATACAGTAACAAAGAAAGTTATTGCCTATAATTACTACAACTACTGAATTGCCATATATTTCAAATGAAGAGATGATGGCTGTTAAATCTATGAAAAAGGGGAAAGCTCCAAGAAGTGGTGGAGTTATAATTAACATTTTAAAAGAAGCAAATGAAGAAATAGAAAAATTGTTGGCAAAGTTATATACCAAATATCTAAATGATAAAAATGTACCAGTTGATTGGAAGAATATATTGATAATATTGATATTTAAAAATTGATTTAAAGAAGATATTAAAAATTACAAACCTATCAGTGTTTTATCAGTTTTATACAAAATTTTACCAAATTAATTACAACTCATCTACAATGAAAGTTTTAGTACATGGATCATATCCAAGTAGTGAGAGAAGTTATAGAAAAGACTAGTGAATATGGATTGTCATTTTGCTTTGGATTGTAGATTATGAAAAAAGGATTTAATTTTATAAGAACTTTTGCAATGATTAAAACTTTGAATCATCAAGATATAGACTCTGGTTATTATCATATTCTGAAGAATATTTATCAAAATGCAACAGCAATGATTGGATAAGAACACTAAAAAGATTAACAGTGATATGATTATATGATAGAGTGATTCCATATATCCAGGACTTTTTTACAGCAGATTTGCAAGAAATATTTTGTTGACTAAAATGGAAAGCTAAAAGAATAAAATTTTGTAAATGTTATTTAAATCATCTAGATTTTACAGATACACTTGTTTTTACAAATGTTTGAGTTTTACAAAATGTAGCATGTTATCAAATAAAATTAAGAAAATAGGATTGACGATAAATACTAAAAAAGACTAAAGTAATATTCATTGGATTAGAAGTTATCAGTTACAAATACATTGGTCAGATGATTAATACAGCTGAAAGCAAAATATATGTGATTAATCATACTATTAAATTAAAATGGAGTACTTTTGTTTGAATAGAAAGTTTTTAAGAGATGTGTTTTGCTACTTCTTATATATGGATCTGATCTTGGATATTTAACAGATAAATATAATCACACAATGAAGTATGGAAAGATATGTATTAGAAATAAGAAGAGTTTGAAAATCAAATATGTCATTGAGAGAACAAACATATATTATTAAAATTAATTAAGAAACTGAAATGTAGTTGGACGGGATAGGTTACTGGAAGCGATGATCATAGATGAATAGTTGAAATCTTAAATTAGATCTCAAGAGATTTTGTAAAATATCTAGAAATAAACTATATGTAAGATAGAAGAATAAATATGGAAGTTTGTTAATGTAATATACAAAAGTGAGAGTTTGAATTGAATAAGTTGGATTAAACCTGAAGCAACCTTCATTCTGCAGGGCATTAATAATGGTTGAAAATGATGATGGTGATTAAAAGTAATGAATACTGATATGCTGATTGAAATAAATAATAAAACAAAACTAGATTTTTATTATAATGTTTTTATATGTAACCATTATCTTGTGTGTTTGTAAAATATTTTTAGTGAGTAAAGCTATTGTTATAAACACAGATAAATGGCAATTCATATATAGAATTGATCAGTATGTAGTTAGTTCTGAAAAGATAGTAATGTTATTTTTTTCAATTGAATAATAGCTGTACACTGAAGGCAAGTCCTGACTGCAAGTTTTTAGTATTAATATATTTCATTATACTTCAAATTAATCAATGAAAAGAAAAAAAACATAATGAAACAAATTTATAATATACTGACAGAAAGGAACGGTGCTAAGTGGAAACAACTTAGTGTTCCACTTCTTTAATTTGTATAATTAGATTTGTAAGATTTTTTGGTTCTCTAAGATTTTTGATAATATATCTTCTAATTTCTTATATTAAAAAAGTATTTTTGTTTCATTTATATATATATCCCATGTTGACTATGATGGAAACATAGAAGGAATGGCTTTTTGTTTTACATCATTTTTATATTCTTTTTACCATGTTTCTTTTTTTTTTTTTATTGAAAATAATTTTAATATTGTATTTATTATGTATTTTGCTTATACAATCTATTTTATCTTGTACATAAAGCAAAATAGCTTTATGTTATCTGATTACAATTAAATTATTTTGATTTTTATACATTCCCAGGCATCAGATATAAAAACATATTTTTCATTTCATCCATGATTAGACTAATATTTCAGATGGATCACCCTTGCTATCATCTGAATAAGGATGTGATTTTAAAAACATTATAATGGTTTTACAAGCAACCAGTTTAGCAAAATCTTTTTTTTTTACTTTTTAGACCAGGGGTCACCAACCCTATGCCCGCGAGCACCATGGTGCCCGCAGACTATTTTACGTGTGCCCATCTTATCCAAACACAATAAAAAATTCTTTATCTGATACAAGTAAATTTATTTTTAAAATTTCTTATAAATTATTGTATTATATTGTAATCAAATTGTAGGGCATACTATACTTTTACAGCATAAAAGAGTATCTCTTTGTCCATCAAGTGTGGTCTTTCTCTGCACACTGCACTAGCACAGAATAAGTAAAGTTAACACAGACACCAATCTCTCTGCTTTGTGCATGTTTATAAATTGTATCTGTGCATACAAGTTCACCATTTTGAGAAATACTAAGTCGGAGTCGAATTCAGAATAAATTGAATTACTCTTTATTTTTCAAAGATCAAATTTCAAAAATTCTAACGCCAAAATGAGTAAAAGACAAATAACCTATAATTTTAAACAAAGGCAAAACTCTCCATACAGTAGTGCCACCTTGTGCACAAAGTGGCACTACTGTATGGAGAGTTTTGCCTTTGTTTACAACAATTATGTGCTAGAATGAGATGGTGATCATGTGATGTTTAGTGGTTTAACCTACAATTTTAATACTGTCTGGGAAGAATCACATTGGGTCATCAAAGATAAATGTTTGTTTGTTGTGCGGCAGTAGTGTTGCAGTGGTGAAAAAACAATATTGAACGTCACTTCCAGACAACCCATTCCACTTTTAATACCAGCTATCCACTTAAATCTGAATTAAGAAAGAAGAAAATATCTCAACTAAAACTGAACCTGTCTGCCCAACAGTCAGTTTTCACTAGACCTGTGGTAAAATGCCACTACTGCTTCTTTGAAAATTTTTCACATGCTTGCAAAGAAGAAAAAGCCTTTCCATGATGGGGAATTGTTAAAAAAAAAAGCATTTCTGACTAGTGCCGATTGCTTATTTGAGGGATTTTCCAACAAACATGAGATTATATCAGCAATACAAGACTTACAATTGTCTGATAACACCGTCACAAGAAGAATACACAACATTTCAAAAGACTTATAAACTCAATTAAAGAGTGATTTGGAGATATATAAATGGTTCTCAGTACAACAGACACAGCACAGTTAGCAGTTATGGTGAGAATGTTATTTAGTGATTTTAGTATAAAAGAAGAATTACTAAAAATATTACCAATGAAAGGACGAACAACAGGCAAGGATATTTATAAAATATTCTTAATATAAGCAAAATCGATAGATATGCCTTTGCACAAGCTGTCAGCAATAACCACTGATGGAGCACCAGCAATGGTTGGTAATGTCAATGGATTTATCGCCCACTGCAAGAAAGACAAATCATTTCCTAACTTTATGTCTTACCATTGTATTATCCAACAGGAAGTTTTGTGTGGTAGAATACTCCTTTTTGGGCATGTCATGAAAGTAGTTACTCTAATAGTGAACCTTAATACGAGCAGCTCCTTTACAACAACACCTTTTTAAAGACCTATTGGAAAATTCTGAAGAACCGGATCTTGTACTTTAATTGAAGAAATAAAAAATTATCTCAATTCTAAAATTCAAAATTTTGTTGAATTAAAGAACTCTTCCTGGCTTATGGATTTGGGTTTCATCACAGGTATAATGGAAAAATTGAATCATTCAAACTTTCAGCTGCAGGGGGAAAATTTACATATATCTACAATGATAGGATCTGTAAAGTCATTTAAAGCCAAAATGGTTTTGTGAATATCACATCTGCAAATGAAGAAACTTGTACATTTTCCAAATATGGAAAAAACGATAGGCAACACTGAAATTGACTTTTCATCATTTGTTGTCAGTCTTCAATTACTTCAAAACCAGTTTGGAAAACGATTTCAACAGTTTAATATCATTGAGCCAATGGTCACCTTTTTTGTCAATCCTTTTACTTGCCAAGTAAATGTAACCAAAATAGCTGCACAAATTGCAGAGCTTGTTCAAGTTAGGTATAGAAGAACTAGAGTTAGAAATTTTGGATCTTCAGAACGATATTGTCTAGTTAACAGAAATAAATTTTCATTCTGAAAAGAGCATCATACAAAATAAAATCGTTTTTTGGTTCCACATACTTGTGTGAATCATTATTTTCAATCATGAATATCATAAAATCAAAATACAGATCTCGACTGAATGACGAACATCTTGATGATTGCTTACGAGCAGGAATATCATCATACTCTCCTAATTATGAAGCAATTGCCAATGAAGTGCAGTGCCAAAGATCGCATTGACTTGTAATATTATATATAATTTAGTAATTTACATAAAAATATAAATAAATGTTAATTGTATGTTAAAATTTTATTTTTAAAATAAATATTTTTTTGTACATTATGTGTATTATTAACAATATCCAACTATAAATTTATATTGAAAAAATAAATGATGCTCACCACCTGGATGGTATTATAGAATGTGCTCTTAAGTGCAAAAAGATTGGGGACCCCTGTTTTAGACCTTTTATTTTATTCCACATAATAAATGCATTGCCTGCACATTTTTTAAATAATACTTTTTACTCAGACAACAGTTGTGATCCAGCTGAAGCATTGGTATAATATTATTATTAACACCTAGATAAATCCAGAAAATATTTATTTTATATATGTATAGTGGTTGGACAAAATAACAGAGGTATTGCTTATACAATCAGTATATCTTGCATCATAAAAATGAAAATATGTGCCAATGCACCCATTTATATATTTTACAAATAAGATCTTCAAGAGTTGGTAATGGGTATTTAACAGGCAATAGATGTTAATTTGATATCTATGTGGATAAAAATATATCAAACCTGTCTGAGTTTATGAGATTTAATTGCTGAAGTTCATTGTCCAAAACAGGTGAATTATTTAAAATTGTCTATGATAGTACTGAAATTAAAAACAAATCAGTGCTGCAGTTGGAACATATCTAGACTATTCAGAGTCTGATAAAACAGTTTTTCTGATGTGAATATTATACCAAAGTGGGAATATTATGAGCATGCAAAATGGATAATGAAGAAACAGATCAAACACGTAATCATGTCTGTATTTTATAACTTTTTTGCTATAGCCAAATGGATGTGTATTAGTCAGTTTGTCTTTTAATTATAAACATAATAGTGAAACTATCATGATTGGACAGTCATATTAAAGTATTCTCTTCTCCAGTCACTACATAAGTATTTTTGGATGCAATGTGTATCTCCTGTTTTAGAAATTATTTTTAGACAGTATTTTCACCATGCAAAATTATAATGCTCCACTTCATAAATCAGTGAAATATTAATTTAAGAAACATAAAGCTAATGTGGATTCTAGAAATTATCTCCACAGTTATCTGTTTAAGTATTGTTGAGTTTATAAGCCATTTTTAAGCAACAAATATGAGAGAACAATACCCCCCCCCACCTCACACACATTATAGTTCTCTACACACTGTAAATGTTATGTAAATCTATCTTATTTAAAATTTAAGCTGTTTTTAATAATGGTGTTTTAACAGGTGTTCACATTATTTTGTCTAATACTTTATTTGCTACATTTGTGTGTGTATTGTTCACAGTTTTTACTATTTATATTTAAATAATTTAATAAATTAAATCATCATGATAAGTTTAATCAAAATTAAAAATCAATATTTTTACTTTGCTAATAAAATTTTAAATTCCCTTTGAATGTTGTATTTGTTGTAAGTTATATTTCTAGGCATAACTAAACAAACTTTCATACTGTTTTGTTAATTATCTACAGTTAAGCAAGTACATTGGAATAATAATCAACATTTGAAACTCCTTGAAGGTACTTGATTAGTAGATATCATAAAGTTGGGTTTTTGTTAGCATTAAAAACTGGAATCAATGGTGTTTCAGATATCTGAAATTTTAATTATTATTGCACATGTGGTAATTCTTTACACACTATTGTCTAAATTTTATTATTATATTGTATAAACGATAAACTTTGAGGTCGGTCTTGACAGGAAAACCCATTAATAGTGAATTTTTGATTTTTGTTAGTGATGTGATGATAAATTGGTTTATTTGGTATATTAATTAGTTAATAGGTTTTGGTATTTGATATATATATTCACACACACACCCCCAAGGCTCAGATGTTCGACTTCAGCAACTGCCTTTGATTGAGCTTTATAAAGTGCATTTAGCTGCATTTGTAAAATTATTTTACAATTTGAACTTAGTTAGTATAATAAAATAATGATTTTTCTTGTTTAGAAGTTACCATCTTTGAAATAAATTGATTTTCAATACTGAGTTTTGTTTGTGTGCGCTTGAGATAGAAGAAAAACATGTCTTTCTCATTGAGATCATCATCATCAACCATTATCAATCCACTGTAGGATGAAGGTCTCTTCAAGTTCAAACCATCTTCTCTGATCTTTAGCTTCTCTTCTTCATATCACCCCTGCACAGTTTCTTATTTTATCCATCCATCTCACATGTGGTCTCTTTCTCGGTCATTTACAATCTCTTGGAATCCAGTTCAAGATTTCAATTGTCCATCTATTATGATCTCTTCTAGCAATATGTCCAGCCAACTCCACTTCAGTCTTTTAATTTTTTCAATGAGGTCAATAACACCTATTTGTTCTCTTACACATATTTCGTTTTCGATCTCTTCTTGTTACTCCTAACATGCATCTCTCCATACTTCTTTGAGTGGTCCGAAGTCTCGGTGTTGCTCTTCTATTAAGTGTCCAAGTCTCAGACTCATAAGTAAGAACTGGTAAAACACATTTATTAAATACTTTTCTTTTCAAACACATAGGCATATTTCCGGTTGTTTTCTATTCCCTGGTGTCAGCCGCATGATGGCGCTATTTCTAGGTCAATTCCTAGAAATATACTGTTTCAGTGGCTACACCCAACCTAAGAGGCTTCTTTCTATGATAAAACACAGAAAGAGTGCTTGCGGTGGCGTCACCCAACCTAAGAGGCATCTTTCTATGATAAAATCCAGAAAGTGTCCCCGCTGATCTGACTTTTTTCTATGTTAAAAGCGCAGACAAATGCCTTTATTGGCTGCCATAATTGGTTTTGTTATTAACTTTACCATAATGCTAGCATGTCTATTTTCTCTATAATTTGGTGTGAGAGTGTCTGGATTTTAGCCTGTAGTAATTATTTAAAATTTCATTACAAAGGTATTTTTTTTCAAGTGCTCTAACGTACTGTTACTTTGTAACTTTATTTGCAATGTCCTGAAGGTTCCATTACGAATGGATAACCCTTAAAAATTGCTTTAGCATCAACACCATCCTACGGCTGACACAAGGGAATAGAAAACATTTTCATTTTCCAATTTTACATCACTTCATTATTTCTGACAGTTTTTCTCTTCACAATTATTATTTCAAAATGTGTTATGGCTGGCTAAATTTTGGACAAAATTATTTTTAATACCAGACTACAGTCAAAATCATCATTTTCAACCATTATTGAACCTCTGCAGAATGAAGGTGTCTCCAAGTTCAATCTTTCTTGTCCAATCTTTAGCCTCCCTTCTCCACATCACTCCAGTGCACTTCTTCCATCTCAAAGGTGGTCTCTTTTTAGGTCTTTTACAATTTCTTGGAATTGTTTAAGATTTCAAATGTACATCTAGTATCATTTTTTTAGCAATATATACAGCCCAACTCCAGTCACTTAATTTTTTTAATTTATTTTATTAAGATATTGCTTGGATGATTAGTGATTTTTATGAATCTTCTTGGGTCTTGTTTATAGAAATGGTTTATTTGATCTTACGTTATTTAGGTTAAAAAACCAGTTTCAGTGTAATAATAAAGTGAATATGGGATCTAAATTTAGTCTTTTCTCTAATGCATGAATTCACAAACAAACTATACCTATTCCAATACTCCAATAATAATATTGTGATTTTAATATATTATTTCTAATTGATTATTTTTTAAAACTGCATTTTTACTATACTTTTTTTTTTGTTTGTTTATTTTATTGCCATGCAAACATTGTAAGCCAAAAATGGAAATTCTTATGGAATAATATAATATTATGTTACACATATTATTACTCTTTTTAGAAATATCTCAAATGAGTATAAAATATTATTCGAAATAAATAATACAAAATGTATATAAAGAAAAGCTTTTTTTTATATACATTTTGTATGTATTTATTTTGAATTATATTGTTCTGAGAAAAAATTTTTAAAAGATTGAAGTTATATAAAATATTATTAAAGAATTGCTACCATAAAAAATAAATAAATAAAACAACGCTATAAAAATAAGCTTGCAAATAAGGAGAAGGTTTTTAATTTTCAACTCTCAAAAATGCACTGTGCTACAGTGAAAAAGACATCTATCATGATACTCTTTAAATATTACAATTTAGTATTCTGATAATATTCTTTTAATTCAGAATTATATTAAAGATGATTAAATATGTTATTTTTGTGAGTACTTAAATAATGAGACTCATTGCAATTCTTTTCAACTATGTAAGGCATTTCAAGATTTATGGCACCTAGTAGATCTATCATTCTTCCAATACTTAACCAGTTATTAATCAACATGTGTGTGTTGAATATTTGCAGGTAAGCTATGCCTTATAAGGTGAATGATATGATTTTCTGATGGTGGAAAAGAAGTAAGTACTTTTAATTTTGAAACCTGTTTAAAAAAATTATGATAAGCTTTCCTTTATATCTTTCTTAATATCCTTACTGCAGCACATTATCCTGACACTCTCCACTCCAAAAGCTTGGGATTATCGCCTTTTCATATTTGTCATAGGTTTCAGGATATTAATACTCTGAGCTCCATCAATCCTTGACTGCACTACACAAATAGTTTGTGGATATGGCAATTTTTTCAATGTCCGTAGAACTATAGAATGTGAATAGTTCAGAAAGTTTATTCAAATAGTCCAGTAGATTTTTGCATATTATCTCTTTTTAGAACTTTCCTCTTACCAACTTAGTGTTAGTTGGTATATTATTTATTATTTGATTATCAACTCTCATGTTAAAATCTATTGCTTGGTTAACTATAAAATTGACTTCTCTATATCCTTCCTAATGTAATAGTGTTCTCATGCCCATGCTCCACTACAACATTCATTTTTTGGTCCCTTTTTTTTATGATTTAGATATAATGCATGCATGTACTTTTCTATTTTTTTTCTGTTCTTTCCATGACATCTGTCTGTATGTCAGTCTTGAATTTTACAATTTATGTATCCAGGTTGTCTTGCATCACTTGATTATATTGCTTTTAACATAACTTCTAATTCTGATTTGAGCTCATCTATTTAGTGCACCATCCTTTGTTCTATAATGCATATTCTTCTCACAGTTTAACCTGTTTCACTTCTATTTTCTGAGACAGTACTTGTAATTTCTTTAGCACCACTTCAGGCATCTCATCTTTCTTCTTTTGTGAGATTAACTCATTTCATTCTTGAACTTTTGGAATTTTGTATTTCTTCCAGTATTTTGTATTTTCTTTCATCTTCTGATGTTTCTTCTGCGTATCCTTTATTTATTTATTTTTTTGGTCTATACATGGTTTTCTTCTACATTTCTTTTTATTTGATTAATCTGACATCAATCTTTAGGATCATTTGTGTCATTTCTCTCTATCCTTCCTCTAGTTTTTGGTCTAATTTTTTCTCTTTTTTGATTGAAATGCTTTTCCATTATGAATTTGATCTACTTTTATTCAATTTATATATTGTGATTCATTCACTTTTAACCATTTTCTTTCTTTTCATGCAAAATTTTTCATCTGATATTTGACCAATTTCTAGCTTCTCTAAAGATATGTTCAACATCTACATTATTTCATGTGATATTGTCACATTCTTTTTAAGAACTTTTAACTCTGCACTATTGTCTTTTTGTTCCATTTGGTTATATTTCTTATTGTCTGGTTCAACACTGTCCACATTCAAATATTGTCTTTTTTTTTAAGCTACTATCTTCACAGTTTGTTTTTAAACTTTCTTCTGCAATCATCTGCTGATCTTTTTCATTTATTCTCATTTTCATTTTTAGTTTTCTGACTTGTAATGCACAATGAACTCATTACTATCAATATATTTATAACAATTCACTGCCAATCATCATCATCAACCATTATCAATCCACTGCAGGATGAAGGTCTCTCCAAGTTCAATCCATCTTTTCCTATCTTTAGCTTCTCTTCTCCACATCACCCCTGCACCCTTTCTTATTTCATCCATCCATCCATCTCACATGTGGTCTTTTCTGGATCTTTTACAATCTCTTGGGAATCCAGTTTAAAATTTCAATTGTCCATCTATTATCATCTCTTCTAACAATATGTCCACCCCAATTCCATTCTTTTAATTTTTTCAATGAGGTCAGTAACACCTGTTTGTTCTCTTACTCATACATTACGTTTTCGATCCCTTCTTGTTATTCCCAACATGCATCTCTCCATACTTCTTTGAGTGGTCTGAAGTCTCTGTATTGCTCTTCTATTAAGTGTCCAAGTCTCAGATCCATAAGTAAGAACTAGCAAAACACATTTATTAAAAACCTTCCTTTTCAAACACATAGGCATATTTCCTTTTAGTATCAAGTTATTTCTACCAAAAGCACTCCAACCAAGTTTAATTCTATGATTAATTTCCTCCATTATATTTCCATCTGTATTAATAATCTGACCAAGGTATTTGTAACTGTTAACTTATTCTAACTCATCATAATCAATCTTTATTTTCATATTTTGAGAAAATCTATTAAACATTACTTTAGTCTTTTTAGCATTTATCTTTAGTCCTACTTTTCTACTTTCATCTGATAACTCCTGCAACATTTCCTGTAGCTCTAAAGCATCATATGCAAAAACGACTACATCATCTGCAAAATCTAAATGACTTAAATATTTCCATTTACTTTCACTCCTTTAGCTTCCCATTTTAATCCACAAAATACTTCTTGCAGCACTGCTGTAAAAAGTTTTGGAGATATAGAGTCACCCTGTCTTACACCCTTTTCAATGTTGATTTTCTTACTATCATTATGTAATCTAATGCATTTTTATAAATATTCTTTAAAATGTGACAATACCCTGGATCTACACCTTGATGATCCAATGCTTTAATCACTGAAGAAATGTTTATAGAATCAAATGCCTTTTCATAGTCTACAAATCCTAAGCATAATGGCAACTCATATTCATTTGTCCTTTCTATAATTTCTCTCAATACCTGGATATGATCTACTGTACTAAAATTACTTTTAAATCCAGTTTGTTCTCTTGGTTGATGGAAATACAGTGTTTTCTGTAGATGAGTTGTAATTATCTTAGTAAAAATTTTGTATAAAATTGATAAAAGACTGATAGGTCTGTAATTTGTTATATCTTTTTCTGTAAACAAAAATTTATTTTTAGGAATTTTAATCCAAAATTGATTGAATGAATATATTTTTGCTATTGTACATGATTAAAGTATGTATTTGGTTGTGTATAATACTGAATGAAACTTGAATGTTTTTGCTTTTGTTACCATTAATGTTGAAAAATCTTTGCTTTGGATATTTCATTAGTGAAAAACTGCTTTGCTTATAAAAGTACTAGGTGAAAATTAGATTAAGCATTAATCATAACATAATATTGTAAACTGTACAGTGAATAAACTCTGTACTATATTTCTTTAATGTCAGTAACCATTTCTTGCTTGGATGATGTAGCTTTTATGAAGTCACTATTCTATGATGTCTCCATTCTTACAAAATGGCCATTATTTTAAAAAAAATCGTAGGCAGAAATTGATGGCAATTGCTGTGACAAATTCTTGCATACATATCTAGCAACTACCTCATGATATTTGAATATCAGCTTAAGTAGACATCTTAGAATGTTGCTAATTAATATTGTGTTGAGCAATGCCATAATGTTTTTTACATTATTATTAAAAATATGAAAATTGTAATGTCTATATTGAGATTAACTTTTCATTTACTGCCAATTTAATGTAATCCAATATTGAAAGAACTATATAGTTTGAATTAATTAATACACACATTATAAGTTATTTATAATATAAACAATTAATTATATGTATATAAATTGTGTAAAATAGTAGAAATATCACAATAAAAAATTGCCAGTTTAGATTATTTGAAAAAGCTTTAAAACAGTGAGCTGATAGCTCGACTAACATGAGTTTAAAATGGCTGTTAATTTTCTTGAGTGAAAACTGTCAATTACCAGAAACTAATCTGGAGGAATATAACATTAATCATCTACAACAATTGATTAAAAGTAAATTGTGTGAATTACTGTTCCTCTTGCAGATATCCAAAGTCCTCAGTTAACATAAAACTAATGTCATTAAATTATATTATTATTGGGTTTGCTTGTTCAAAACTTTAAGGTGGTTGCTTTGATAATATAAAATATTTTAAAAGATGTCTATTGAATGTGTGAGTCTAAATCCTGCTTCACACTGAAGGTGTTGCAATTATATCACTTCTATCTGATATTCATTCATTATCAAGCATATATTAGATTGTTTTAGAATATAATAATTTTTCTGCTTCTACTTTAAAGCTGAAATTAAGAAAAGAAAATCATATATTATGATCAATGATTTATCAAAAAGTGCACCAAAATACTTGCATTTAAATCAGCAATATGATAGTTATATATTTTATTATATACTCAAAATATAATTTATTACCATGTTTGTGTTGTTCTAAAAATTATTTTATTTTTAAATTCCTGAATATTTGTTTTTCTACTTTCTGAAATGGTTTGCCTGTGTATGCTCACACATACTTTCTTTCTCTGATGCTTATTTCTTATAGCTCTAGAACTTTTATTATGGTATTCTGCTATTAATTCATTTGCAGTCTTTGAAAAATTATAATGAATAAGCTTTTTTTTTTTATTTACTCTTTTTATAATCACTTAATATTTTTGAAAGCACAAGAGAAAAATTATATTTTTTATCATTTTCATGATGTTACTATTAATGTTTCACCTTAGAATGTTATTCCTTACAATTGAATTATTTTTATATGTGTTTTTTAAATATGTCTCTAGGATCAATTTGTAAAGATCACTTTATTCTTGGCAATTTTTCTTTAGAAAATTAGATATGAAAATCATATTTCTTTTTTAACCGCAGGTTCAAGAATTTTTAATTTCACTTCAAGTTAATCTATTTTATACAATATTTTTCCATTCTAGCAAGGCAAACGTAATTATCAAGATAAAATGTTGTGATTTTTTTTTTTACTTAAAGAAGTCAATTTTATAATTTGATTTATTTATTTTTTAATAAAAAGAATATATATATTTTAAGGAGCAATAGGAGATTATTATTTTTGGTTGTTATTGTATATTTTAATTTAGATAACGTAAACTAAATCTGATTATAATCTAATGCAAGATATTATTATAACATCCTTTAAAAAAAAAAAAAAAAGCTCATTGAATTGTTAATTTTTTTTTTTTTTGTCAATGACTGCTAAAAAGAGAAAAAAATCTACTTACTTTTAAAGCTAACATTAAAAGCCACTCTTAAATGGTTATAGCCATATTAACTCCAGGAAGAAAAAAAATGACATGAATTTTTGCAATGTTTACATTAACCAGTTTATGAAATCAATACATTTACATATTCACATACTGATCCTGCAATATGTTTATATGACATTTTGTGAAGGTAAATTTTAAACTCCTTGACAATGAACTTATTTTTATTTTGAAAGATTTCAACTTCTTGTCTAATTGTAATTCTATGTTGTATTTTTTCTTCTGCTAAAACTTCCAATGAGGATATTTGATATTATAATACTTTCGAATATTTTTTGAGATAATTTTTATGAGTAAATGTAATTTGTTTTTTCACTAAAACCATGGGGTTTTTTTCTGCTTCATGTGTCCCATTTATTGAAGATATAATTAATATTTAATAGGGCAATAAACCTAAAGCATGTGCGGTTAAAAATGCGAAGGTATGGACCTCTACAGGTCTTAACCACAAGCTTACACATTGGAAGAAAAGAGGGGAACCCTTCTTTACTTCAACCTACTTTCTATATAAATAAGTGAAGCTGAAACGGTTAGATCTGAGAGGGTTAGATCTGAGAGCACGAAGCTATTCAATACTTCACTGATTAAGTCAATGGAAAGATCTTATAGTTAGAAATCTATTACGATAATTTAAAGTTGTAATTATAAATCATTGTCATCATTTTTATAAATTGAAGAATGAATAATTAGTTTTATGATCTTCCAATCATAATTTTAAAATATTAGAGAGTATTTTTAAATGATATTTTCCCAATGTCTTTGTGTTATGTCAATAGGTGATCCAATCTCACTTTCATTGATAACTTGGCAAAATAACATCTTATATATAACTAATTTAATTGAAGTAATTATATCACTATGAAGAAATTTATAAACTTTATTTGTTAAAGTGTAGCAGCAGCACATTGGAGTATATATAATTCTTCACCATCCAAGGCTACTTTTCTACTTAAAAAGATGCCAAGTTCTTTAAACTAATTCACTTATTTCAGACTACCACTCATTTAAAGCAAAAACTGATTTATTTATTTTTTACTATTAATAATCAATATAGCAACTGAGATTTTTATTCACTAATTACTGAACTCTAAGTCATATTCAAAATATTCAAAACTTTGATAGGACATTCCAACTATCTGCATACAATAAATTAGAGGCCACTATATAGTTCTTGTTTTTATTCTTAATTTATATTAAAACTCACTTCATCAAAACTATGTCATCATAAAATCATTTAAAAGCTATATCAAAATCACAGTCATATAAATGGAAAACAATATTTTACCTGGTTTATAGTCCTATTAAACACCAGTTTTCATTCAAAATTTCTCCCAACAGTATATAGTAGTTTATATATAATATGAATAAATTTTCATAGACAGCCAGTTATTTTTACTCTTGATTATTGTGAAAAGCAATTTATAAATCATTTTTTGTTCGCAATACTTTTTCTTGCATTTATCTAACAACAAAAATGACACAATGTTTCTTGATTCTATAAAACCATCCTGAGACTTCAGTAATTATTTATCTATGACTG
The DNA here is from genome assembly GCA_028023455.1 of Epiperipatus broadwayi. Lineage (NCBI taxonomy): Eukaryota > Metazoa > Onychophora > Udeonychophora > Euonychophora > Peripatidae > Epiperipatus > Epiperipatus broadwayi. Next base: position 2,043,018 of record JAQFVV010000149.1, on the reverse strand, counting down.
GAAGTCAGTCTGTTCAATAAAAAATTTTTGCCATGATGAACAATAAGATATTTCACTATAATTCTTAAAAGTTTTTTCTATTATCTTTATTTTTATAATTTAATGGAATAGAGACACATTTAGCATTGATAGCCTAATTGTATGGGTTCATATATCTTAAATTTTATTATTTTAAAATTATTATATCACCACAATTTCATGAAACTGATTTCTTCTTTTCTAACATAAATGAATTGATTAGTCTCAATTTTGGTCACAACCAATCGTTTCTGAATTTTTTTCATCCACATATATAATTCTATACTTATAATGGGTATTTATATCATCATTCCATTGATTATCTTTTTCTTCTTATGAGTACAACTTTTTTTCATTTAATACAAATATATTTCAAATCCTTTTTCTGATTTTATTTAGTTCTTTCCAACATTTTTTTCTTTATGTTTTGGGACAATTACAATGTGTACTTCACTTATTTATACTTTTTATATGAGTAAGTCTTTAAAATTTATTTAGAAGATACCTGCTAATGCTAAAAAAAATATCTTGCTTTCATGTTTTTTAATTAATTTTATCCTTTAAAAACAAGAGGACAAGAGAGTCTTATGTTTTAAAAATAAATTGGCAATAATTTATAACACTGTTGTGAAAATTAAAGCAATTTATTTTATTATAAGTAACTTCAATTAAACAAATTATGAAAAATCAAGCACAACACTGAATTATTGATGTGAACGTATATAAAAAAAAACTGTAAGGAGGGGGGGGATTAAAAATGGAAAAAGTTACAAACAAAATACTACTAATAATAGTCTGATGATTTTGAGCATAAATTATTCTTCAAGTTATTTTATCTTAAGAATGTTTTTGGAATTGAGTTTCTAGTAGCCTAATACGTCTAAAATCCTTCTTTAAAATTTTAAAACTCGGTTAATTTTTTATTGATGATTCATATGGGTGTATAACTGTCTGGAGACATATAGAAATTAACATTATATATATATATAAGAATTGATTGTGCATTTATTAATATTATTTTGCTAATATCACTTTGTAATATGAGAATCAAATCCTTGAAAATGATCTGAAGAATGATTACCATTATCCACAGTTACTTTCTCAGAGTTTTCTCCAAGTGAAAAACTGGGAAAATTGATAAAATTGTATTTGATCAATAAAAATAATATCATTATACAAAATAAATGCATTTAAAATACACTTTAATCTCACTTACAGAGGACTATTGGTCTCCAAAACTCATTGTAAAGCAAAAAGATCATATAAAAAGCAAGGGATTATAATGTTTTTCTGTGGGAGAAAATGAATCCCATTCCTGTGGATAAAAATTACATTAAAATTATTAATATTTTATTAATAAACAACTTATTCTAGTATATATTAGTAGTTAAAAGAAGCCCGATGTACATTATGTGCATGTGTAAACTATGTTATATATGTATTATGCAGATATGTTCTTAAAATATGTATGTAATCAAAACAATGCAACTTAAATCTAGGTAAAAAGAAAAAAAAAAACACTAAATGTTGTTCTTTCTTATAATCCATCCATTCAATATTCTGAATCATCAGTTGCTCATTCAAAGAATTTATCATTGTCTTTTAAATCCCTTTAGTGGTGATGGATTTTTTTGAGGAATACACAAAGTGTTGACGGCTGATGATTTCTAGAGAAAAAAATTTAAAATGAATGATTGACTTGCTTCTTTGATTTTCTCTTCATACAACATATTATAAGGTCTTATTCATTGACTTAAGGCATTTTTAGATTTGATATTCCAACTGAAAATGTGTACAGGTAATGGACTGAAAAAGAGAGAGTAGGCTTACAATTGGTAATTTTATGTATTTTTCCACAAAATTGTTAACTCTTGTGAAAAAAAGCTCATACTGAATTTTTTTTTTTTAAATTCATCATTTATATTATTTATGTGAAATTATTTAGAATTAAAAAAAACAATGTTTAATGATATCTCATTTAACTGTACTGTTGAGACCATAAAGACTTGTTATTTACTAATAATGTAAAAGTAGCCAAATTATCGACATGTACATTACGGAATTGTAATTGTGCAGTTAATTTGGAAAAATAAAAATGCTAACATATTAAAAAACAACATAAAAGTATTAAATGTATTCTGTATTTACATATTGTAATCAATATTTAAGGCTTTTTTAAACATTATGTACTATGCAGATCTAAATAAACAGCATACAAATATGCTAAGAAGTTTCTTCTTTTTTTTGGCCATGAGATGTCATATTTTATTAAGTGTGGTAGCCATTTTCTTTGAGATGACAGAAATTTTTTGAATAGTGCATTATTTGTAAAAATGGATATACAAACTATTTAAATAAATATTAAAGGTATGAATCTTTTTCAGTTTGTTTGTATTGCATTTTCATCATACAAAATTTATTATTAACTACATAAAATTATGCTCACATTTTTTTAAAATCACAAATACCTTTACTAATAGTTTTGATTCGATAGAAATTAAATAAAGATTTTAATCCAAATTTATTGATTAAATACTTTAGTTTATATTTACACTGTAGACAATTTAAAATTAAATATTAATAGTATATGCTCAAAATGTATTTTTAGTTTTATGCTGACTGAAATTTTCAATTTTGTTTTTTGTTTTTATATACTAGTGATAATGACCGTTATTTCTGAAACAAATTATGAGATGTTTTAAAATCTAACAAGTAGATTGTTTTTAATTTAGATTTAGTAATTTTTGATCATATAAAGTTCATTATTACTTGCATAATTCATGGATTTTTTATTTTATTTTTTTTTTTTCAAAATAAAAATTATGGTAACTAAATTACAATAAGATGATTGTAATTTTTTTGTAAGCCAAGTAATTTTCATAAAAATTTTAATCCATAAAAGTGAGTAAATGCAGTATGCAGTTTTTAAACTATCATATGTATTTTCAATTCAATATTGTATTAATATATTTAGTTATTGTATATCATGAAAATATGATTTTCATTATTTATTTAAGTGAATGAAACAGTTTTTTTTTTTGTTTTGCAATTATTAACGATGAAAATCTTTACTTTGGATATGTCAATAATAAAGTACTGATTGTCATCTTGTAAGGAAGCTGGATGAAATTAAATAAAATACTGCACTGTAAATTTATTAATCATAATTTAGTTTATAATCAAAATATTGTACATAGCACTGTAATATTGTGTATTATGAATAAATTCTGTACTGTACAATTAGCATAAAAGTTATTTTTTTTTGGCCAACAAAAAAAATTTGAAACCATTAAGATTGTTACCATGAATAATCAATTGTAAATCAAAATAATGTATACAAACTGATGATCATTATTGTGAATAATGTGGCATAGTATATTACATGAAAAATCTTACTGGTGTATGCTTATTACATTTTTGAATAAAAAAAAATTTGTTTTGGATTAATATAATTTTTATTATGATTAAAATTTGAATTTTGTTCTTGTTTGCCAATTTGATTTGTGGATAGTTTTTCATTTTAGCATATACTTTCCTGTGAGATTTAATGCAGTGACAGAATATCAGACTGTAGAGCATAATTTCCTCATATCAGTACCACTTTTGGAACTTTCACCACTCAAACTTTTAATAAATTTCCAAACAGTGAAGTTATTCAATTATATATTTATAGCATGGAATTTCAAGAAAAATTTTGCAATGAAATGAACTACTTTATTCTCAGCTAAGACAGTATAAGTCAAATTATTCTAATAAAATTTAAATGAATCTTGTAGCTTAATATTTTTTGATATGACTTTATCTTCCTATTTACAAGACAAATGTAAAATCTATTTTAAAACAGATATTAATAAAATCTTATGATCGATAATGAAAAAATGGATTAATAAATATTCTTTGTTCCAAATTATCTCAAATTAGAACTTGGAAAATAATTATTGATAATTTGAAATCTTTAACTTTTTGAAATATTATTTACTTTAAAATAAAACAATGTACTCAAAGTGAATATAAGTTATAAGATAAGTTGGGCAGTGGTGCATAACAATAGATGTCTCATTATTCTACTTGCCTATGTATTGACCAATTGAATACTCTCTAAACAGTAGTGTCATGTTATCCATCATCTTGATTTTGAAAATATAAAAAATTTGCATTTTCAAAATCAGAATGCTTAAAATGGATAATTTTGTTTCCTCAGATGTATATAGGTGGATACCACGGCTTCTTAATACAATTTTTTTTCACAATATAAACATATTTGTTACAACTCTTCTCTAGCATATCTTGAATTTAATGGATTATACCCCATATTGTTGACAAGACAAACACACACCCATGTATACATATATATTACACAGACTTTTTTGCATCTATATATATATATATATATCCAAATACAAATCATCATTTCAAAATTTTAAGAAAATAATAATTTAATTATTAATAAATTAAGAGAGCACAATTAATAAAAGAAAAAAACTCATGTTTTTGTATTTTTATTTATTTATTTTTTAAATAGAATGATATTGATCTGCTTAAGATATCTCAGTAAAACACATTCTTGAAGATGCCTTTTTCCTCATTATTTTTTTTATATAAAACATAATAGCATAGCAATATTATTACTGGCACATGCTTTTAAATTTATATTGATGTTTTTACGTCAATATTGACTTCAGAATATATAATGTCACCCTTACTTGCACTTACCCATTTCATATTCTAAATAAACTCTTAATACTAACTTTAAACTTTCTGATGCAGTAAAGAATGTTTACCACTTTTTTTTAAGCATTACTAAATCAATAATTTTCATTTTATTGCTTAAGAAAAGTACATTAGAATTCAAGTTAAATTTCATAAAGATTCTAGCTTTTCATTTAGAAATTATTTTACTACATTAAGTGTTATATCATATCAATCTTTTGGGGACTTCACTGAATCCTAAAGAAACATTAATGAATGAGATTTCATACATCTAAATTATAACATTTGAAATTTAGATGAAAAAATAGTTATTGCTGTATTAAATTTATAAATTTTAATATTTTTATGTTTTGATAGCATATAATTAAAGTTATATGTATGGATGCTCATCCATACCATCATTGTACAAACAAATTGTGACATTCAAACACTTTTACAATCATTTGTCAAAGGTAGCTATCTACATATTCGAGCATGTACTTTTACATTATTCTCATTATAGTGTACAAGATGCTCCTTCATGTATAACAATAATCCAAGAAGACATCCAAATACACTCTGGAACAAAATGGAACTATTCCACTTAAGAGATGAAAAAATTTTATCCAAGAGATGTACACAACCACTTGGTCCATATTGCAACAATGCTCAAAATTATAGCATGAAAAAAAGACTCACAAAAGAGAGAACTAAGAGCCTTGTCAGTGTATAAAACTGATTATTTCAATTTATCTGCATGTGGTAAAATAATTATAAATGTAACCTTTTTTTTGTTATATGCAATAAAGTCTTTTTGAAGTTCCATATATGGATGCAATGCATATCACGGCTTTGCTATATTTTGTCAATGTTTTTAAAAATAAATTAATTTGCTTTTGTAAATATAGAATAATTTGGATTTTTTTCATAAATATTTCAGTGCATTTATTAAAATAATTTCTCTTAGTTCAGGGGTGGGCAATTGTTTTGGCTCAGGGGCCACCTTGTGGAAGCGAAGGTTAACGGAGGGCCACACCATTTTTATGACACAATAAACACCCTGCTTTATTCCCTGTATTGCCAAAGAAAAATTTGTTTGTCCATTTTTCATTAAACACATAACAATCAACACTGATTTTACATTTTTTCAGCGGGTTCATGGTTTCACTAAAGTTGGAAATGTATATATTTGCTAATGCAAAGACAAAATTGAAAGTAACCAGATCAACTGGAAAAGCACTGCACATCATATCTACACTGCATATGTGTATTGACGTGGTCATCATAGTGGAAAATACGAGATGAATCTTCAGTCACACACAAAAAGGAAATCTCAGTTCAAGGCAGATTTTTCTGATTGTCTTGGAGGGCTGCATTTGGCCCCCGGGCCGCTATTTGCCCACCCCTGTCTTAGTTATTTTACATCCTTATCTATACAAAGCAGCATCTTTATAAATGATTAAGTACAGAATTATTAGTGAACAATAGAACAAATATCTAATAAATTATTATTCATGTTTCACATTAGTTTTAGGCTAACAATCTAGCAGTAGACTGCCATAGTGTTTAATCATGCTGAAAAATGTATGGTTTCTATTGCATCTGAAGAAAAATAATCAACATTTTATAATAAAGGCATTTTATTTGGATTAAGTTACAATTTCATGTTTATCAGTAAATATAATATGTGATCTTCACTGTCAGTATTATTTCTACATTTAATTTTGGCTAATATAGATTACCAGATCCTATAACCATTAAGACAAGATTAACTAATTATCTATCTTAAAATAAGTAAAGCAATCAATAATTTCAGTTTTATAAACTAGTTTTTATTAGTATGAAAATCACTTAACATCAGTTGTTAACTAAATAGGTACAACTGTGAGAGGGACTATGGTATGGAAGTGGGTTTTTGATAGATAAGGAAGATTAGCGAACTTCTCCCAATGATAAGGCTGGTTAATAAAAAAAAGATCTGATAAAACACAAATTCCCAATCCAAGCTGACTACAAACATTTTCCACTGGTCTGTTTCTGTCACTATTGGTTTATCATTTTATAATAGTTTCCTAAAGATGCTCCAAAGAGCAGAATAAATCTTTCAACTATATTTCATTTTAGTATCTTTGAGAGAATTTTAATTTTTGCTGAATATCCCACCAAAAATCATGTGAGATGGCAATTCATTTGGAGCTTTCATTGGCAAGATATTGGGTTCTAAATCTTTTTTTTTTTATAAGTTATCAGTAGTTTTTAATTTACAGACAAATACTAACCAATCATATGTAAGATTATATTTTTGTTATTACATATGAACATATGTCAAAAAATTACTTGGGTGATACATCATGAATAAACTTGTCACTATAGTTTGTCACTTTGTTTCCCTTCTCTTTGGTTTTAATTTTGACAGTAAACAATAAAAAATAAATTGTGTCCAAAGTATACATAAAAAATTAAAACTTTTTCAGCTATTGAACATGTTTCACAAAATCTTGCTCATAGTAGTAGTTTGTCTGTTTCAAATTATTATGTATGATTATCATGGTATGAGAACTCCGTTCGGAAAACATTCTTTAGTATAGAGAGGTTATAGCTGCCGGATGCCGCAAACCAGTCAGATTGTTATATTCACCACTAAATGCTATATAACATTTGATGGCTTATGTTGACCTTCATAAGGCAGTAAAATGAAAGGCACATATAGTTTTATTTATCATTCATTTTTGATACAGAATAACATCCTTTTAATTTAATGATGTGACCTAGTCATGTACCACCATTATCATACAACATTTTTTATGATATGGTCAATTACTTTGAAAATCAAATAATATTTGATCATTGGAGTCATATAGAGAAAACATTATCATTATTTTCCATGTAATTATTTTTTAAGGACATTTCCTCTCTAAAATATGTAAGCTTAAATGATCCCCAATTCTACAATCTCCCTTCTGACCATCTCTATGGAGTTTTTATTTCTGCTATTTTATTTTCCATATTAAAATTCTCTTCCTGCAACTTTAAATAGTTTTGAACCTCTTCAATGAATGCTTTACTGTTATCTTTTAATTTATCATAGACAACCTCCTCATGGTTCTTATTAATAATACCTTGAGCTTCCTTCTATTTTTTTATTTCACTTTCTGATTTAACTTGTCTTTTTACTAACTTGTGATGCTCAATCTTTTAATTTGATGTCCTTAACTTCTGCCTGTACCTTAATTTTAAAATCATCATTTGCCTTTTCTAACCTATTAAATTTCTTCAGGACTCCTTCATAATTCTCTTGAGTAGTACTAATCTTATTATCAAAGTCTTGAAATTCTTGTCCAAAATTTTTTTGAATTAAATCTAACCTATTTTCCAGTTTTTTATTCTCAATTCTCCAAACCAAAATTATATCTGTCCTCAGTTTCCTTTAACTTAATGTCTAAATCATATCTGAACTCTTCCAATCTTGTGTTAGATATGTTAAATTTATTATTGAATTCATCCTTTATTTCCATAAATTGTTTATCAATATCCCCTTTTAATTCTACCTTTTCTTCTTCCAATTTCTTATTTAGTCTTTCAAATTTTGTATCAGAATCTGCCTTTTGCTCCTCAAATTTCATTTAATACTTCATTTCTTATTTAATTCTTCAAAACTTGTACCAATATCATCAAAATTTTTATTTAATTTTTCAAAATTCTTATCAGAATTTGCTTTAAATTCTCTCATATCATCTTTTAAGTGTACCTTCTGTTCCTCCTATGCACTTTAAACTTCTTATCTAAATCTTCAAATTTTTTATTACAATTACTTCTGGGTTCTATTATTTCATGTTTTAAATATGTTTTTTGTTTGACAATTTTCTTTTCTAGTCCTTCAAATCTCTTATCATAATCAATTCTGGACCTTACTATCTCATAATTCTGTTCTTTCAAAATTTTATTAATCTTCTGGAACTCACTTAGGATCATACTCATGAAATCCAGATTCATAACTTCAGACCCTTCTTCTTGATCCTTGGCTTCCATAGGTTAATTTATTAATTTACTCTAAATAATATAAACTTTATTCAAATAAATAAATATTTTAATAATAATGTCTATCTCCAAGCAAATTATGTTATTAATGATCTAACAAGGGAATACATTGATTGAAAGTTTAAAATTCATTTCTCACCTGTGTTGCTAGCTGTATAGTATCAGTCTGTGTAGTGATATTTTCTATATGGCTGGCTAATGTGTTTTATCCATCTCAAGTGGTGATAGTCATTAATTCAGCACATGAGGCAGGGCACCAAATTGTGGCCAATAGTGCTGGTCCTTAATTCAGGCCATAAGGCAGGGCATCAAACTGTAACAGTATAAAGTGCCAATGGATTTCCTGATCTAAATTAAGTTAATAGACTCACTAAACATAGAATTGACATAAGTAAAATAAGAGACTATGAATCTTATTCTATTTTCCACAGTTATATCAATATATAATTAGACACAAGTTATATAGCGATAAGTGCTAACTCTAAAATATAAAAGAAATGCAAGACAATGAGTTTATATATTAAATAACTTGTAGCTCTTAAAGATTATTTACAAGAGATTTTGTTTGGTGGGATATTTAATCTCTGATTCAAACATATATAACCGCAATATGATTATGATATATTTACAGTTGATAGATATTGAATGTTAGAACTTATGGTGATGTGGAATAATAAACATATATTTGCAACTAAGAGAAAATATCTACATGAGTGCATGTAATGACATTTTAATAGAATACCATTGAATGTTCAACTTATTATGACTAAATCGGATTACTGAGTCTAAGAAAACCTAAATAAGTTATTAATACTTGCATAAATTGACAGCATTAAAATTTTGAATAATGATGAATATTTTCTCTTAAAAGTATCTATTCGAATATAACTATTCTTAAAATGAAAGAACTAACAAACATATTGACACTAAACATAAAAGATTTTTTAAACGTGATTTAGAAATTCATATTCTATATAAATTGCTTAATAAGTAATCGTTTATTATGTGCTCCTACACTGGATCAAATATTTGGCATCAATAGGATATGAAATATTATTAGGAGATCCCTTGTTGCAAAATAGTGTAGATCCTGTTATATGTCTCAAAGAATAAGTTTCGGTCATTATTTGTAATACCCAATCGTTATAAGCTGGGTTGAATACAGTTGAATTAGAATTTAAACATATATGTATATCCATGTAATCTTGCTTATTTCGATTTCTTTATATCAATATGATGTTTTATTCATTGTGCTAAAGTAACACTCATAAATTGAGGAGCTATCTATAAGATCCAGCAGTTTAATATGAAGTGATCTGGAATGTTTCGATATTGTAACGGCATTGGAGAAAATTAAAGTCTGCTTTTCTATATGAATAATTCCATGGTAATACATATACATTAGCAGAGCTGTCAAACTTTCTTATTAATATTAGAAATCATCATTTGACATAAGATGTTTGCTTAGGTTTACTGGAAATCATATTTTCCATGAATATTACAATGGATTTACGAATATTGTTTAGAACACAAGTGTTAAATAATTATCCATTATTAGGCTATTACTTTCTCTTGTTTGGTGATTCAACGATGGACTTCTTAAGTTTCCATGACATAAAGTTTCTTCATATGGAATTTAATACATATATACATTGTTTCCTACTGTAATAAAGTGAAGATTGCTTAAGTCTGTTTTCTTCTGTGGTGAGTGCATATATATTTAAAGTGGTAATCAAAACTCATATTCTTTTAATTTGTTTTAATATTCGCTTGCCAACCATTTTATTTCTCTGTCATTTCTCAATAATAATAATCTCAGACCATCCATTGCTATGAATATGTGTGACCTCACGATCTTCTTTACAAGATTCTTATCAAGCAATTCATTATGATCATTTACACATTTTGAATTTATACATAAAATTGTCATTTCTTATTTATTTGCAGCAATCATGCCAGTGTGTGTGTGTGACTATGCATGTACATGTTGATGATGGTTATCAACTACTAAATAAAGTAATGAGTTATTTTAGGTGAAAATTTTTTTTTATAATTTATACTTTGATTAAAAGGGGGTCGTAGACACCTGTAGGTTCAAATCCCCTCACTAAAGAAAAAAAATTTTCTTCCTCTTTTTTTTTTTTTGACTTTTCTTAGTTGGAAATTTAACTAGAAATTGTCTATTTCGTCTATGTCTGCCATTGAATTAAGTGCTCAGACTTTTCCAGCAATATTTCTAAAATACTGTGCATTTTTGATCAGGTTAATTTCACATTTCTTAATCATATATATATATAAGACTGTTGCAAGACGCTTGCAAATATTTTCTCAAATGGACTATATACATGACTTATCATAGCATATCTGATTGCATGTGCAGGGTTTTCACTGCTCTAAAATAACTCTTCTAAATAGTAATTTGCTTTGAAGTTTAATTATGTTATTAATGTGATATTTGTATGTTTTTTGAGTTTTATCTCATTTGAACTTATGAATTAAGTTATTTTAGAGAAAAATTATTATTCAACTGTTTTTTTTTTATGAAGTAGATGAACTTATAAAACAATATTATATGCAACAAACTCACATGCTAAATCTAAATTTTAACACTATGTCATGTAATTCTGTCTTAATTATAGAAATAAATTATTAAGGAGAATCATTACAATCAGCAAGTACAAATAGATTTTAAAATATAATAACTATGTTTATATTTTTAAAAAGAGATGGCTGTTGAACTGAAATTGTTGGTTTTTAACAAATTATAAAATATTTTTTTATTGTGTTCGTCCATACATTTAATTGCAGTTTAAAAAGAGTCTTGATTTAATAAGTATTATACATTTTTATTTTTGAGGCAAACATTTTTTTTTCTGTTGCCTCTTTCATATCCGACTCCCTTTTATTTATTATATCTAAAGTTTTCTAGATTGATGTAGAGCTTGGTTATTAGGAACCTCTCATGCCACCAATAATCTTTTTATTCTAATTGTGGCAATATATTATTAACTGTTGTACAATTATATTTTCATTCTTTTGTTATATATATACAACAATTCTAGGTCTAGTCACTCCTTCCTTTTGTGTGTGTGCTGGTATGTATGAGTATTGAAAAAGGCAAAACTCACTATAAGTATTGCCACACACAGCAAGCTAGAGTAATCAATGGATGCCAGAAGGCTTGTGCATAGTCCCCATCTAGTGCCTACTCATCCAATATCGCCAGACTAGTTTCTGGCTTGTGGCCTTCGTCAGTGAGGAGCCTTGGATCTGAGAGCACTATACCTAGATCTTAGGATCTAATGCAACCCTCCAACAGCCACCCTTTATCTCCACAACTATAAAACTATGAGTCTTAAACTGAAAACACTTTAATGTTTTCAATCCATGTCCATCAGCCTATATAGTCATATGGATCTGAACTCAGTTTATTACCCATACATTTTGGTGTCTTTGGTTTTTTAATAACCATAGTCACCACTATCCTACTAGGCAGGATTGGTTTTAAGCCAATAAACATCACATGACCACCACTTCTTATGCTTGCGTATAACTGTTTTTAAAACTGGAAAAACTCACTATACGTCTTGCCACCCACAGGAAGCTAGAATAATCAATGGATGCCAGAAGGCTTGTGCATATAATTCCCATCTAGTGCCTACTCATCCAATATCCCCAGATTAGTTTCTGGCTTGCGGCCTTCATCAGTGAGGAGCCTTGGATCTGAGAGCACTATGTATAGTGGTATACTTATAGTGAGTTTTGCCTGTTCTAAAAACGGTTATACACAAGCGTAAGAAGTGGTGGTCATGTGATGCTTATTGGCTTAAAACCAATCCTGCCTAATAGGATAGTGGTAGCTATGGTTATTAAAGATCAAAGACACCAAAATATGTGGGTACTGAATGACTATATAGACTGATGGTCTTGGATTGAAAACATTAAAGTGTTTTCAGTTTAAGACTCATAGTTTTGTAGTTAAGTGGAGATAAAGGCTGGCTGCTGGAGGGTTGTATTAGATCCTAAGATCTAGGTGCAGTGCTCTTAGATCCAAGGCTCCTCACTGACGAAGGCCACAAGCCAAAAACTAGTCTTGGAATATTGGATGAGTAGGGACTAGATTGGGATTTTATGCACAAGCCTTCTGGCATCCATTGATTGCTTTAGCTTGCTCTGTGTGGAAATATGTGTAGTGAGTTTTTCCTGTTTTAAAAACAGTTATGCACAAGCATAAGAAGTGGTGGTCATGTGATGAGTATTGAAAAAGCATATAAAGTCTTCAGAAGTTATATTGAAAGATTTAGCTATTTGCACAAAATTGTAAATTAGTAATAAATTATTTGAAATTGACTTTCCTACTGGAGTTTCTTTTAGTAAATGATTGAAATCTTCAGATAGATTTATTTAGTGATTTCCTGTAACCCACTTTCCTTATGTGTAGGTTGATCTAGAAAAGACATCTAAAAAGGACTTTTCTAGATTATAATACATGTTGGATTGGTCATTAAAGTTACTAAAACAGCTATAATATCAGTAAAGATAGAAAATAATAATTATAATAAAGTATTTCAATTTTTAGTATATATAAGTACCTAGAATGTGAACACTATATTTAGTATGGATTTTAGTTAAGGTGTGTCAAGATTTGAGATTAATCCTACTATTTTAGTGAATCTTGCAGAAAATGAAAGTTTAACTGAACAGGAAGAGTAAATAATCAAAAGAGATAAGTTCATATGGAATTGAAATTTCAAATTTATTTATTATCCTGAGCATTATTTTGATGTCTGCGTAAGTCAATAGAACTTATTCCAAATTAGATTTATAAAACATTTCATGATTATGATACACCTTATTGTCTAATTTTGGAAATACAAATGCATGAAAATTAGATATATAGTGGTAAATATATAGTTTTTATTTATTGACTTGAAAAGTTGTTTTAAAATACTATAAAAAGGAATTTCGTGGATTATTTGATGATAATAAAACATACATAAGTTTATAAGAATTTTATTTATAGCAGAAATACTTTTAAATATTTTTATTTATAGTCTTTACAAAACATTTAGGTTTGCAAACATTTTTCATGTGAAAAATATATATTTTTCCCCATTACTTTATCAAATATTAAAGTTGAGCTTTTTAAATTTATATATATATATTGAACCGTGTTCGAATATGTGTATTCGAATCACCGGCCTCTTAGGCAGAGAAGAACATACTCGGAGAGTATGTATGCCCAAACGATAGCTATAAAGTATATAACTAATGTTGCATTTCCAGGACATAACTTTTTCTCGACTGTTGAGTTCAACACCAAGTTCAAAGCACTTTTTTTTTATTTGTGTATAAACACGGGCGCCAGCTATCTATTCAAGGATGAATAAATAACGCACTTTAAGCAATGGCCACTAACTCAATGCCTAAATCCACGACTAACTCAGTTGTTTGTAATCACTAATAGATTATACACAATTAGTGTTTAAAAGACTTGATAAAGAATTGTAAAAGGAATTTATAAAACGAATTGTAAAAGAGTTGATAAAAAGGAATTGATAAAAAGAATTGACCGACAAATAAAGTTTAATTTTAAAGATAATTTATTAACTAACATTTATTTACTAAATTTAAACATTTTATAATTCTCATAAAACACACGCATATTTTAAATTGACATTTCTAAACTAGTTTAAATATTCTTGTTTACTTTCGTAACAAAACACTGGTATTTATCTAATTTAACTAATAATATTGATATAAGGATCACACACATATTAACTCATGCACACACATAATATTTAAAGTATTACATAGCATTTGAAATTTAATCACACACATCACTAGTTCATTTATGTATGATATCAAGTTCATATAATTAGACTCTTGGAGGATTCGCACGAATTAATGAAATGCAATGGCTATTACAGTATAACGAAAATAAGCAAATGTTTTACCTAGGATTTTAAACGTAGTTTTAACACTTTGTTTTCTTCTTGTTTGTTGTTTCTTCCAGTATGAATGGTTCCAGTATGAATGCTTCCAGCCGGCTGGGACGTTTCCTTGCTGAGTTTCCTGATTTTCACGATTATTACTATCGGAGACAAATAGATACTGACGGAGATTTTCTAAGATGTTAAACTGACATTATTTCACGGACAGATCTGCTGTTTTCTCGGACATCTGGGCTGGAGGTGAACGTGCATTCCAAAATATTCTCAGCACTGCATTTTGTTTCTTAACTGACTCAGTTAATTTCCGAACTGCACTCTCTCAATAACTTTGTGAACTGATCTCACTCAATTAATTTGTGGAACTGAATATTGTCCGATAAAAAAAAGGTCTATTTATACCTGCGCCTTGTTGTCTTTCTGATATCTCCGGCAAAGATCTGTTGTCGAATTGATAATCATTTAATAAACGTGTTTTGGAAGATTGCTTAATTAGTAATAGCCATGCAGAAATGTTGTTTTATATTCTAATTAATTAATAGCCATTGCCGTGTTTTTTAATGATAATCTTCTTTAACTTCCATTTATTTATAATAACATTTATTTTATTGTTGACAATCGCACATATATTAGTTTTAACATTATTTTTTCTTTAATTAAACTTGAATGAGAAGAGATTTGTACATTTTAACTTTTTAAATTATATTTTTACGAATACTAATAAAGCTCTTTACTTCCTTTTATAACCCTTAGTTTCAGTTCTCAAACTAAGACTCCCCCTCCCCCCTTTTGACTAATTAATTGTAGCTTTTTTATTTCAAAAACTAACGCTAGAAAACTATTTAATTCTTATCCTTTTCGAAAACAAGCTGCAACAAATTCTTCAACATTTAATTTTATGTTTTTCTTTTATGGAAGATTACTTTAATAATAATTTTAGATAAAAATTATATGTGCCTATATCAATATAGGTACAATATATATATCTCAGTATGATAGATTACTTATTTGTCTGCATTTATTTATAATTGCTGGTTTTTAATTACATAAATATTCTTCCAAAAAGGAATATTGAAGATCATTACTCATGACTCTAGCCAACTTTTAGTTACATTATGAAAAAAATATTAAAACTCTAAAAATATTTAGCAAAAACATAACTTATATAGATTAAATAATGAGCATTTGCCAATTGCTCAACAAGTTTGCGATAAATGCTTAGCCAGAGAAAGTAAGTGTCATATATTATAGAAATTGGTCCATTAATTTGTTTTTCTTAATGAAGTAAATGAATCCTAATATATGAGTTTTACTTTTAATATCAATAAAGTCATCAATTTGTAAAGCCAAATGTTATTTGGAAAGTTTACCAATAACTTTTTTTAATATCATCTTACATATTTTTATTTCTATTTTTTATTGTATTGTTAGATTGAGAGCTTTTAGAATTTTCTTTTTTGCTTCATTATCAAACATGCTGATAAAATAAGATCCTTAGCTATAGTGTGATTTTAACTTTATAGCAATTAATTCAGCTATCATATTCGATGTAAGTTGTACATTGTTGAAAATTTTAACAAATTTCTCTAAATATTTTACTTATTTTACTTGCATATCCAATAACGTTTTGAAATAATTTTTAGTTTTTGAAGAAAGATTGGTCTATTTCATTGTAAAGAAGTATTTCAATTTAGCAGAAATTATTATACTTTAGGATGATTTTTCTCCGCATACACATTCCTATCTTGTTAGCCCATTTAAAACTGAATCTTAAATAAATATTTATCTAAATATTATAGTTCTTTTTTTTTTTTTACTGTATATATCATTAATATTTTGCTCAGAATATTTTAATCTAATAATAAATGTATCTATGAGGGTTATTATGATATTTAAAAAAATTTTTCTAAAATAATATTTTTTACTAGAAAATGAATATAATAATTATTGAAGTTATTTATTAATTTAAAAAATATATTATTTGATCTTATATATAAAAAAAATCTAAGTTAAAGATATTGTCACCTAGAATGTTTATACACAATATATAAAGCAAACATACATCAAAAAAAGATAAATCAATTCATTTGAAAATGTAAATTGTATTTTGTCTACATTATAAAATGTGCACCTATGTGCTAAAGCTCATTCAAGCATAATTTCTTAGCTAATACTTTATAATTTTGTGGAATACTTGTAACAAGTTTGTGAAATACTAATGCTCTGAGAAATTTCAGTTAAGAACCACTGAGATATTTGCTTACTAATTAATAAATAGATATCTATCTATATTGGATACCTGACAGAAAACCCCTAAATCTTCTCTTAACCTGAAAAATACAAATAAAAGTAATTATTTCCAATAACCCCAATACTTGCAAATAAAATGAAGAGTTATTTAAAATTAAAATCTAATTTATTATTAGAATTTTTTTTTTTCATAGAAATAGTATATGTTGTGCATAATTTTGTTGTTAGAGAAGGCAAATAAAATTCTATCCTAATGGAAATTTGCTTCTCAAATATTATACATTCTTTCGGAATTATTTTTATTTATTTGATTAATAAAATAATAAGATTGAACAATATTTAAAAAATACATACAAAGAAATTGAAATTTCAAATGAACCTAAAAAACTATTTGATAATTATTTGGTATGAATCAAGGTATAGAAAATGGAATAATTTTAATAATGAAAATTATTATTGATATGTGTATTATCCTGGAAAGATTAAGGATTAGCAAAAAATCTTACATAAATTTATTTTTCTATTTCTGCATAGTGATAACGAAATTAATCTATATTTTAAAAATTGCCAAATTGCTTGAAAAAGAACTATAGTATATTGTGTTAGATTATCTGTACAAAAATTATTGATTTAATCTAAAAATAAAAATGAAAAATAAAGATTAATAAGTTATTGTAAGGATAATAATAGTGAAAATATACTTCAATAATGGCAAAAAGAACTTTAAATTAGTGCAATTAGATATCAATTAGAGTAAAATCAGTATTTTTATGCTTACAACTGCTTTCAGTATATGATCTGGTTATAATTTTACAGCTGTAAAGATAAAATTACAAATAAAATAAAAAAAAACAATTTTCAAACATGTTAGAAGATTGGAATTAAATCTGGTATCATAAAAAACAGTTCATCAATTTAAATTTAATGTTAAATTATAAAGTGTTAAAAAGTAATTAAGGAAGTTGCAACAGAAATTTAGATTATTAATTGTTAAAAAGCTTAATACTTTGCTATCAATTATAATCAATTGAGTAAAAAGGTGTATGAAAGGGATGAGTTTAAAAAGATTTGATATGTGGAATGATTAAGAAGCATACTAGGAATAAATGTCTTTATGCAAAAAATAGAGGGAAAATGTAGATATGCTATTATGATAAAAATATTATTATGAAGGTTTTATTTCTTAAAATAAATAAATCTTAAAAAGAATGGTGTGAAAATTACAAGTGAAAAAAGCAATTAAAAGGCTTAAGAGATTACAATACAATTTTAAAAATAATTTAAAAGTTTGTGGTGATGACATTTATTTGTAATTATGTTAGACTATTTCTGCCAGTTGGTTATTTAGTTATTAAATATTTTTAGAAAAAATCAAGCTGCATTTAAACTTTTCAAACATATTAATCTATTAATGATAACAATCAGATTACTATATCGCAACATTTTAGGGGCACCATTCTATTTTCTTTAGGTAAAGTGACAGTACTAACATTGTAATTGGGCCAATGACTTTTAGATTTGTGAATCCTAAGAATTCAAGATGGCACCCTAACCAATTAGACTATTCTGTCAAAGGTAATAATTAATCGAATTTTTATATATTTATCTATAAAGTCTCCCAGATTTTTTCAGGACTTAATTTATTTTAACATGAGTTTCAAAGGAATATTAAGACACTTATCTAAAGAAAGAAGAAATTAGTGTAAGTTGATAGTAAGAAAATAGTAATGTTAATAGAGTTTGCTCTATTATTAATTGGGGAAGTTCATTAAATTAAATGTGCTTTCTAAATGCAGATTTTGATTTCATATGCAAAATCATACTATTTGCAAATAAGCAACAAAAAGAAAATGAAATGTATACTGAATATGGATGAAAATAATGAAAATATTAGTTATTAAGATAAATGATAAGATTTAAAATTCTGTTGTAATTATTGAAGTTATATGAGAAATTTCATTATTTGAAATATTTAGAAAATTGGATAAATGATAAAAGATTTGGCAAAAAGGGAAATTAAAATATAGTTGACAAATTTTTGACAATAAAAGAAAAAATAATATATATTTGTGAGACCGAGTTTTATAAAAACATTTATTCTAAATATTTTGGCTATAGAAGACTATATGGAGAAAAAATAATAAAGTCAAGAAAAGAAAATATTTGAAATACGTATAAATATAAATGGAAAAAAATAATTGCTTAAGTAAATTAGAAATACAGAAGTTATTGAAAACTAAGTTTAATGAAAAATTTATTTATTAAAGATTTTTTAAGATAATTGAAAATTGATCATGATATTAGAGAAAGGTGAATTGTTGAGAGTTCTGTTGACTGAAAACAAAATGTCATAAAAATAATAATAATTAATTCTAAAAAGAAAAATAGTTGAAGCAGTTTGTGATAAGAGTCAAAAACATTTAAAAAGTATTTTTAAAATTAGAACTACTTCAAGTCAGATGACTCATATTGTATTATCAGTTTCATGGGGAGTGAAATGACATGAGAACATCAATATGGCATTCAGAGTATTACACTTTTATTCAGTTGAAGATTATTCCTATTTTGTACTTTTATGAGCTGAAAATCCATCTAAAAATGCTATATTCAATATCCTACCTATTATTATCTGTATGTGGATCAAACTACCCAAGACATTAATAAATATATAAAATCTTTTATTGTAATTGTGTGTTGTTATGGTATGTTGATGTTAATGTTTTGCAATGATAAAGTTCTCTAAAAGTCTCATCTTTAGTTATAAATATAAATTATATATAAATATTCAAAATTTATTTTTAATTTTGGTCACATCACCAATTTAGCTATTTTAGACTAGTTATCGTTTTAAATAAATCACTTTTTTTTTTACATTCTTGAAAGAACGATTACTGACATCTGCCAGTAAATTTATTTATAGATTTAATGCACTTTAAAATACTGTAATTTTAATTAGATTGATTTTTTATGTCTTTCTAAATTTAAATTTTAATGTCATTAACATTTAAATAGGTTTGACTTTATTAACATACTCTACATATGTCTGGAATCAGATCGGTTAAAAGATTGTAGAGGATTTTAATTTTCCTTCACGTTTATAAAGTGGTGTTAATACAAAATACTAATGTTTATGTATTTATTGCTATTAAGTTTTTTTTTTTTATTTTTGCAAAAACTTGTAAAATTAGAAGTGATTGTTTGAAAACCTTTTTAGTTTGAGTAAAACTTATTTAGTTTGTTTATTAGTTTATACTTTTATTTGCTTATTGAAACATGCTCGATGTCATTAGCTAAATGTAAACTCAGAATAATAATACACAAATGACTAACAACTAATTAAAAGTTTGTTTGGATTTTAACTTAAAGAAAATCAAGACGATAAAACTGAGCGGAAACAAAAAAACAAAGTGAAATATAAAATATATTGTTACTTGTTGAAAAATTATAGTCGAAAAAGTATTAATAATTGTTGAAAAAAAGAGGAAAACAACATATTTTATTACATTGTAATATATTAAATACATTATTAAATTAATTCATTATTTCATCATTTTCATTAGCAACCACTTATGTTTGGCTAGTTTAATTTCAGAAAAAGAGAAAGAAGAATAAAAGTTAAAGATATATTAATTATACAAATCTTTAAATCATATACACATATTTCGTATTCTGGTCTTTTAGTATATTTATGTCATATATTGTGATGCTGTATTTAATCACTTAGTCAGCAAATTTTTCTTTTTGGAATTTTTTTTTTGCCTAATTTGAGCTTTCCATTGTATTCTATTTTCACACTGAAATCAATCAATATTATACAAACGATTAACAACTAGGTAAAAATCTATTTGGATTTTAACTTAAATAAAATTAAGAGGATAAAATAGAAACAAAACAAAATTAAACAAAATATTTGTTGTTGAAAAATTATAGCTGAAAAGATATCAATAATTATAGGAATTAAAATAAAAATTTGACCATATTGTGCTTATTTCAATCATTTTCGTGGGCAATCATTTCTATATGAGTGTAGCTATTTTACCTCCAGAAAAAATGAGATAGAAGAAATGTTAAAAGTGATTTTTCCATTGGCTGTATAAATCAATCTTTAAACCATAAACACATTCACATTTCATATTCTGATCTTTTAGCCTGTTTATTTAACATATGTTTACATAGCAAACTTTTCTTATTGAATTTCTTCAACTTCTTGACCAATTGGAACTATCCATTGTATGTTATTTTCCCAATGAAATCGGTCAATATTTTTTCAAATATCTTTGAAAAAATCTTTATAAACAGTCAGGCTGTATCATGATAAGTGCAATTAGTTTCATAAATACTATTTTTTTGTCTACTATGTATGCTCTACTCAAGAGTGCCTTTACAGTTATAGATTCAATATAATCATATTCAGCTCAAACTGAAGAACATAATAATTAATTTTGTGATCTGTTATTACATTTTTAGAATATTATGGAGAACTCTTAAAAAAATTGTTTTCACAATACCTTTATGCTGTATTAATATTTCAGTATCATGCACTAAATTTGATGCAATAAAGATTCTTTGTGCCACAATTTTTTAAAAGTAACTGTCACATATAATATCTTATAACATTTTAAATGTAGTCTATGTTACATCTTATTCAATTTCACATATCATTTAAAAATCATAATTCTACATTCTCAATCTATAAAATATTATTATTAAAATTATTACTGAAGTTTTTTTTCTTATTGATTATTATTTGAATTTTTCAAACATTATTATTTAAACCAAATACATTATAGTTTAAAATCAAAATATAACATTCTGTAGAACATCCTTTGAATAGTTAAAATTAGCATAATCAACTGCATATTGTAAATGTAACAATCAAGAAAATAAAATTCTTCTTTCTATTTTTAGTATATTCAAATTAAAAATTATAATCTAAATCATATTTTGATAACACTCATTCATAAATAGTGCATCATCAATGTTTAACATTTCATAAACCTTAGTTCAACCACCAGCAATAACTTTTTTACTCTTATCATGTAACAATTATATAATATGAATAAATTCTCTCATGCAACTATTTTCAAATATGGCCTCAAACTGTCTTATTTAAGTCAATCAAATGCTTTGATCAAATAGGCAAAAGTAATATACAAGTCATAATTTGTCATGACATTTTTTTGTTTATCTGATAATAAAAATTATATCTGAAATTATGCTGTCTCTGGTATTAATTTATCTATGATTAGTATCAACTTATTCTTAAAATCTTTGAAAATTATTGTTAATGCTATAGACCAGGGGTCGGCACCTATGGCACCCTTGCCATGCTTGGCTTGTCAACAATTATCAATGGCACTCAGAATAAATTGAAATAATAAAAAAATATATTTTAATTACAGCGGGGGTTTTTTGTTTTGTTTTTACATTCAACATTGAATTTACGATTAAATTATTATTTATCAGAAAATAATACACTTGACTTCATTTGAAAGATATTTTTGTTTGCAAGTGAAATAAATTTTACATATTCACATTTTACTTCTGATAATATTAAAAAATGAAATCGTAATCCAAATAAAAAGCTTATTATGTTATCAATTCTAGAAATCTATTTTCGGTAGTTGAATGGTAAATAATCAACCCTCATTGGTGGCATTTCTTTCATAAAAGAGATTCTCATGGCATATTGACTGAGAGATTCCCAAAATGTCCCACAAAAGACAAAAATGTGATATTTGCTCTTTTCAAGACTCTTGGACAAATGAATATGGATTTGTGCAGCAAAAAGATTGTGATGTGTGTACATTATGCTGTGAAAGTATTGTGTGTTGTACCTCAAGTGTACAAAGACATTATCAAACTAAACATGTGTTCATGTTTAAAAACTCAGATGAGAAAAATGAAGCTATAAAAAGAGCTGTTTCTGCCTTTAAGAAACAAACTACTTATTTTAGTCAAATAATTGGAACCCAAAATAAAGCCACCGAATGTAGTTATACAATTGCTCATTGTATGGCTTTGAAAGGCAAACCTTTCACAGATGGACAATTCATTAAAGAAACGTTTTTGAAAAGTGTTGAAATCTTATTCAGTGATCTACCAAATAAGCAAGTGATATTGTCTCGAATTTGAGAAATACCAGCTTCTGCAAGATCAATTCAAAGAAGAATAACTGACATCGCCGAAGATGTAACAACAAAAGAGAAAAACAGTTTACAACAAGCTGTTGCATTCAGTGTTGCTGTTGATGAAAGCACTGATGTAAATGATGTGGCACACTTAGCCATAGTTGCACAATATTGTGACAACAATCATATTTATGAAGAACTGACATGATATTTTCACTGCATTTTTCAATTATTTTGAAAATCAGAAAATTAACATAAATAAAATATTTAGTGTTACTGCTGATGCCAGCCGTGCAGTGGTCAGAAAGGAAAAGGGATTTGTTAAACTTCTTGAAAATCATAATAAACATCCAATATTGAATTTCCACTACATTTATACACCAGAAAAATTTAGTTACAAAAATCTCATTATAATGCTTGAATTCTGTAATGGACACTGTCGTTAAAATAATTTATTTCATAGTTTCTCGTTCTTCATTAACACGTATGCAATTTAAATTCCCCTTGAAAGAAATGAATAGTGCATGTATAGACCTCCCTCTATACAGCAATGTTCATTGGATTAGTCAAGGTAATATCTTGAACAGGTTTGTATCATAGTCAAGGTAATATCTTGAACAGGTTTGTATCATATCTGAAAGAAATCAAGATGTTCTTGATGGAAAAGAACAACATTATCTGGAAATAAATGATGAAGATTGTTTATGCAAATTGATGTTTCTGACTGATATAACGCAACACCTGAATGAGTTAAACTTGCATTTGCAAGGGAAGGGTCAAACAGTACTAGAACGGTTTGAATAATGGAAAGGATTTGCATCAAAATTACATATATTTTGGCATAATATTAACACTAACACCCACAAGTACTTTTCAAATGTAAAGGCCCATGCAAATCAATTTAACGTTAACAAAGATGAACTTCAAAAATACATTGAAGCTCCCAGAGAAGATTTTTCCAAATGATGTGAAGACTTCCAAATACACACACCCATATTTTCTTTCTTCATCAAATCTGACTTAATTGATTTAAAGATGGCTCCATTTGATTTATCTCTTTTTGAGTGGATGGATATTGTTAGTTTTGAAATGGAATTAATTGAATTAATGTCATCAGAATTGAGGAATGCTAAATTTGTAGATTTGTGGAAAACTCTTGAAGGGAACTATCTAGAAAAGTCAGCTGTCATTCTCAGTTGTTGGATATCATTTAATTCTTTGAAAAAAAAACTGCTTGTACTCTGCTTTTAGCATTTGGTGCATTTGGTTCCACTTATTTATGCGAACAAATTTTCTCACATATGCAAATATTTTGAGTTCACAAAGAAGTTGCCTAACACCTGAACATTCAGAAGCATACGTGAAGCTAAAAGTGACCAATTACATAACTGACTTTGTGCAAAGAGGTACAAGGGTGAGGTTCACATTAATTTAATTTAATAATAAAAAATGGCTAATCATATTAGAATTCATGATATTTTTTTCTTATTTAAATTATATATTTTGTATAGGTAAAAAAATTGTAATTTGTAATATAATTTTTAATAAACATGTTAAAAATTACAAATTTAAAAAAAGGTACTTTTCACATGATTCTACGTATTTTAAAATATTGAATGACCAATAATATAAGATCCAATTATAAGTATATATTATATAGTAGTATATATTATAATATTATTTATAACTTTGAAGTCCATTATAACTGAACCAATTTTGATAGTATATAATGTAACAAGATTAGTAAAATCATGTCGGCATGAGGAATAACATTGTAAGATAGGTTTGGCACCACACTACCAAGAGATTGCTGACCCCTGCTATAAGGTCATTATATTTCAATCTTTTCCTGTTTTTATAAATTGAAAACTTAAAAAAAGCATTCTTAAGATTAAACAGCATAATTTCATGAGTTTTTATCTTCTTAAAAAAGTTTAATAGTTTTGTAACTAAGATATTACCCACTACATTTTAAAACTTCTCAAAGTATTTCAATAGAATTTAGTAAGCATTAAAATTATCTGAAGCTATCCTAGCGCCTCATTGAGGAGTGCCAAAGCATGAAACCATTGATCTGGATTTTGGGTGTGGTTTCTGATAGAGATATTTTAAATGCTTTCTCTTGCTAGCATTTTATCAACAAAGCTTGTTAGAGCAATTAGCAAAGCTCTGTTTTTATTTACAAACTTAAAAAATTGAGTTATGTGATATATGACTCTTTTATAGTTATTTTACTCATTGAATGAAATGTGTCTGTTTAAATATAAATGAATCAATAGAATAGCTAAAGATCATTAAATAAATGATCTGAATTCATATATTATTTTTATTAAGAAGTTGATCAAAAGATTAGCTTTATCTAATCATAATTTCACCATTGCTATATAAAATAATCCTATCCACTGATTTAAAAGATTATAATACTGTTTTTTTTTCTCTCTATATGGAATTTTTAATAAATCATTAAAAAAAAGATTTAAAGTATCTATGATTAACAAATGATTACAGCTTCTTTAAAGTTTTAAACTATTATCATTTATAATTATCAGGTGTTGAATTTTTGTTTTAAATCACTATAATATTCTGTCAAGTGCAGAAAATCAGATATTTTAATGTATATCACCAATACCACAGCCATTATTACAAAATCAGTTTCCTTTTTTATTTTATTTTATCAAGAATATACTAAAAAATGTCTAGCGTTGGTGGTCGTGAGGTCAGCACAACCGCCTTACAAGCACTTAGCTGGTTAGCTTCCCGGCCGATGCTATGATACATGAAAATTATATATACTAAAAAATGTTTATGTCTCTAACATGGCATAATTTGAAAATCCAAATTGACAATTGTAGTATTTAATAGTTATTTAAACTTAATATAAATAGCAACTGTTCTAAAAAAAAAAAAAAGTAAATTTTTTATCAATATATATTTGAGATAGGATCTCAAATAAACAAACAGTCATATGGTCAAGCCGCATTTAAATTCCAAAGTAGCTTCCTGAAATTTAATTCAATTGAGTAAACTGATTTTTTTGATTCTTGAAACAGTTTTCTCATTTTTTTCATTAATTCAAGAAATTTTTAGTTTTTGGATATGATATGCTAACCACTGGGCTATATCCATGTAAAATAATATATACATACAAGGTTGCTCAATTTTTCAGTTATTAAATTTGAACATTTAGAAAATAGCTCAGGCTATTTTTAATCTTTAATTCATAGTTTCAAATTGAATCAAAAGAATATTATTCCAAAATTGATGCATAAAGTTTTTCCAAAAAAAAAAAAACAGTAAAGAGATTCATAAAAATAGTTACTTAGAAAAAAAATAGGGAAAAAACACCTTATTAAAAAATGAAAATATTAATGAAATGTAAATCACATAAGTTTTTAATAAATCGGTTTTGTCAGTTTGATAATTGTTTATTTAACAAAAGAACAATGCAGAGACTTCAAACCAATGAAACAAGGAGGAATTGAATATGAAATTTGTGGATGAGAAATAAATGGGTAGATGACATTGATATTGAAAGAGCTGCTGATGGTTTGTTGAAGTTATAATTGGGGCCCCAAGAGATTGTAAAAAACCTACAAAGAAACTACATTTAAAAGAAATAAGAAATTTTGCAAAAGTGATGAGGAGAAAACAGACTATAGATTGGAGATTGCTGAATTACATTTAAAAATACTTTCATCATATAGTAAAACAATAATGGTTGAAAATAAATATTTTATATGGTGGCTATATTTTTTTACCTACTACTTAAATCCATCTTATATTATTTGTATTATTGTCCTCAAATTGTTTTGTTTTGTTTTTTCTAATATTTATATTGGATAATGGCCACAATTATTCACACTCATAAAATTGCAAAATCTGCATGACACAAAAAATAATTTTAACTATATTTGCTATCTTACTGAGAAAACTGTATAAATTGTCTAAGTAGATTGGATAATAATATGTCGGAAGATGGACTTTCAAATTACAAGCTTACTATAATGGGCACTGTATAATTTCTCAAGAATTTTTTTTTACTATTGTTGATTTATATGATATTGTTTTGAGTTGATAGTTTCAAACTTTATTGTTTTCTATACTCTTTTTTAAAAACACTGAAAACAAATACTGTGAAATTACCACCCTAAAGCAATGTATAGTGTCACAATAATTTGAAAGAAAGAAAATAATAGAAAAATAATTATAATTGACTTAAACAATACAATTTATGATGGATATTGCAATGACTTTTAGAGTTAACTGGGAATAATCAATAAAAATGCATGTCCAAATTGTACTTCCTATTGATTTTTAGGTTAAGATGGTGGTTCATCAAGGCTCAATACAATCTTTTTTATCTCTCTTTTCCTTATTATATTGGGTCACTTAAGTAAGTGATTGATGGTATTGACCTTTCATCTCTTTTTTCTATCTGTTATCATGAGATTGTGTGCTTCTACAATCACATATCCATCCTTCAAGTGCATTTATAATAATTCTGATTTCAATTCTCTTTTTCATTTTTTTTTTTTTTTTTTTAATTTAAGCTCTCAGAAATTAGGAAGGCAATGATGGGAACAGAATTAGTAAACTGGTATTTCTGCTCAAGGCAGTACAATCACTAATGAGCTATGTTTGAACTGGACCGAGGACAGGAATTTCTTCTTGACAAAAATAATGTCACAACCCGATTTAGGGATTCTCCTGCTTATCATAGAAAAAGGCACTTTTAAAAGGTAGTGTAAAAATAGGCTCTCATATAGTCTGATTAGATTATCATGCCTGGCAGATTATTCATTATATATATAAAAGACATATTTTGTGGGTTCATCCGTGTTAAAAAATTTAAATATTGATGTGCCGATGTTTCGACTTGATTATGGTCGGTATATCAATATTTAAATTTTTTAGCACGGATGAACCCGCAAAATATGTCTTTTATATATGCAACCTGTGAAAATCTTCATATATATATATAATCAGTACTAGTGGTAAAACAAAAGTCAATAATAAATATTGTAAATCTTTTTTATTTAAATATAAGCACATGGAATATGCAAATTTTACTTAATGCAACTTTCCAAGATTTGAACAGAGATGAACAGTGGTAGTAAAAGCTATCAAGATTTAAGATTGATATAAAGTTGATCTTAGTGAAATTTGTTTTACAGAGGAAGGAAGTTTTTTTTTTATAAAATCTGATTAACCAGGAAAAGGAGACTTCATGATGTTGGATTTGCTGTAAAGTCTAATTTAATATTTTCTTTTCTAGTAATTTCTCAATATCAATAAAAAGCTAATGGTATTTAAACTTGGCTTGCGTAGTGCTTATGCTCTAGTATTAGATTCAAAGACTTCAAAGAAAAGAAAGCTGTTATTCCTTGCTGAATTACAATTATATCTGGAGACTTTAATGTATATAGAATAAGTAATAGGCTTTGGATAAAAGTTGTTGGAAATAACACAGTATTAGTTTAGTCATGTTGTTGAATTTTTGCACAATGCATAAATTGATTTTCTAAAACACTTTTGTTTGGATAGAAAAACAACTATAAAGGAACATGGATGTATCTGTGCTCAAGATAATAACATATAATTAAAAATCAGAATACAAAAAAAGTTTATATTACTCAAGCACTAATAAGTGCAGATTATTGGATAGATCATAGATTAGTATGCTATAAAATTAAAATTATAGTTTCATTAAAAAATAGGTCTTACTCTAATCATGTTTGCAAGAGTATTAATGTTTTTTCTCTAAAAACAATTATTATTTATGCTAAATTTCAACAGCTATTAGTACTAAAATTGCTAATTTGAACTTTCAGAATAGAATTAAATTCTAGTAAGGAGTGTGTTATGAAAAGAATTCACTAAAAGAAAAGATTTTCTGTCTGTGGTTTTATTATTAGTGATTTGACTAAAAAGAAGCATTTTCTGCTTGATAGAATTGTGAAGTTTCTAAATCAAATTTAAAGATATAAGTTCAATGATTTATAAGAAAGATTAAAGATGACTGCAAATTAAAACTGCAAAAGAGATTTATACATTTGCTGATCATAATTACTGCATATCTTTTTGGATAAATTGAAAGTAACATATGGGCTACAAAATGTTTTTATACTCTTATTATCCATCAATGATATTTGTATGATGACAGTGATATCTGTAAAAGGCTGAAATATTTTAGAGAATTTTTTAATGATGATATAAGAATTGAAATGATGGCTTTTTGTGATATATCTATTTTATTTACTCATTTTGATCAAAGCTATTCAGTTTTGTGAAATTAAATAGCTCTTTTAGTCTTAAAAATTGAAAAGATTGCATGCAGTTCCTGATGAAATATCTAGAGAAATTTTAAAATATGATAATGACATATTAATTTCAAAAAAAATATTGGAATTTTTTAAATATATAATGGATTCATAATGTTGGCCTACTATGTCAGTATCAGTTGTATTTAAAGTGAATATTTTTGGATTATTGTAGAAAAATAAATGTGACTATTAATATGGATTTGTCCTTATATACATTTTCTTGTTAATATTAGCAGTATACTAATATTTTGATTGAATTCACCACTATCTTCTGGATAGCAAATCAAATAGGCTATTTTGGAATGTTGCAGAGTGTGTCATAAATCAGAAACTCCACGCTTTTTAAAATTCAAAACACAAGATAATTTATCTTTTTTTGATCCTGTTTTTCTCCAAACATTCTTAGTTATTTTAAGGTATTCTCTCGATAGAGGTTCAATATTTTAAAATTGGAAATTTTTGCAGATAAAAAATGTGAAAATATATTTCAGATTTATCCTGTATAAATTGTGTTTATTATTAATAATAGTGTTATACCATCACTTCACCTATAACCATCTTCTCCGTATTGAAGGAAGATAGCTGATGAGATTTAGTTGAATGCTAATATTAACATATACTTAACAAATCTGAAATATTTGTGGTGTATTGTATTACCATTAATAATTATATTAGTATAATTAATTCATTCTTTTAAAAAAAGTCACACGGAAGTATGAAAAGATAGAGAACATATTTGTTTGCTCTGTAGAACCATATGATAAAAATATTTCTATGGATAATGTTCAAAATAGTGAAGAACCAGTATTTTATTTTAGTTTTTAAAAGATTAAATATAGATATATATGCAATTCTATAATGAAATAAAAAATTAATGTTGGAGTATTTAGAGATGTTCTGTGTGAAAATATTTGCTAAATAGAATACAATAATAAATTAATGTTTTGCATGTATGTATAAAATGTTTTTCCATTAATTAAGGAACAATATCATATACTATTTAAGTAATTGCTATGATCATGTGAATAATATTTTTATTGTAAGTTGGAATCTGGAATGACCGAGAGTTGCAAATGTATCACTACAAGTCATGTATGTAATAAAGTAGATAATATACAATAGGAACTGTTCATGTACTGCACATCACTATTTAACCAAAATAGTAACTAAGATGATGTTATAGTCATTTAATACTAATGTGTTATGTAAGAATGAGTTTCAGATGTAATAAGCATTACCTGAATTGACAGTTAACTGCCGCCCATTTCTACCAATAATATCACCTCAAAACAGAAGAAGAGTTCTCTCAAACTGACATCTATTTCACATAACCTTAATCTAGTTTGTCTATGCAGCATGATTGAATTTCATTCATAATGTATTAACTTGCTGATTTAACATATTGTTGATATTATATTTAAAGTGGAAATAACCAATTTAATTAACATTCAGATTGTGATTACAAGCTAATTGCCTTTTGTAAATAATTTTATATAATTATCACCAACTAAATTGTGGTGTGATAAATATATTTAACAAACTACAATCTCTTGCCATACTTGCTCATAAACAAATTAAATAATAACTACTAAAACAGACAAAACTCTCCATATAGTAATGCCACTCATTGTAAGCCAGAGTAATCAATGGAATGCCAGAAGGCTTGTGCATAAAATCCCTATCTAGTGCCTACTCATCCATTATCCCCAGACTAGTTTCTAGCTTGTGGCTTTCGTCAGTGAGGAGCCTTGGATCTTGGAGCATTGCACCTAAATCTTAGGATCTAATGCAACCCTCCAGCAGCCACCTTTTATCTCTACTTAACTACAAAACTATGAGAAAAAAATTGAAAACAAAAATATTTTCAATTCAGTACCTGTACATTTTGGTGTCTTTGATTCTTTAATAACCATATCCACCACTATCGTATTAGGCAGGATTGGTCCTGCCTAATAGCATAGTGGTGAGCTCAGGCTTATATGACTATAAAAGCTAATGAGCTTGGATTGAAAATATTTTTGTTTTCAATTTTGTTCTCATAGTTTTGTAGTTAAGTAGAGATAAAAAGTAGCTGCTGGTGGATTGCATTAGATCCTAAGATCTAGGTACAGTGCTCTCAGATCCAACACTTCTCACTGACGAAAGCCATAAGTCAGAAACTAATCTGGGGGTTTTGGATGAGTATGCACTAGATAGGGATTTTATGCACAAGCCTTCTGGCATCCATTGATTAGTTTGGCTGGCGCCGCATAAGAAATGGTGATCATGTGATATAACTATTTATTAAGATATTTCAGTAGATAAGAGATAAATAATAAGTAACTAAGGATTGGTTTTAAGTTTATATTTATTCTTTTGGCATCAAAAGTTCATGTTCTGTCTTTAGGTATTGGCAGAGTTTATTTTTCAAACCATAACTATGGTGACAGTAGGTTTAAATCACTATTTCACATTCATTAAGGATGTGTAGATATCAGTTAAGACTTGGTTTGGCAGCTGGTTCTTCCTGTATCAGTGGACATCAGACTTTTATTCACTTCAGTTCGATACATAGCAGACACATGTTCAGGTGGTTTCTTTCTTCTTGACAGATTCTTTTTAGGACTCAGAAATGATTATCAGCTTGCCCTCTGCCAGCTTGACAGAGTGAAGCAGATAACAACTTCTCTACTCTTGCTTTGTAAATCTGGCAAAACAACCAAATAATAATAATCTTAATAACAGCATATGAAGAATATTGGAAGCAGAATAGAATCCTGGAAGCAGACAAAAATTAATTAAAGCAGAATCATCCTCTGAATAAATTGTAAGCATTATTTATATTTATTGGAGTTAGCTTATCTGTAAAATTCCGATCCATCACTCATCTTTTCGATCCTTTAATCTATTGGCTATAGATATTTTCAGAGAATTCACTGTGGTCCAGCTTATTTGCTCAATACCATATTTGCAAGTTCTTATCTTTGAGCAGGAATAATAGCCTTTTTAATTAAATTATGTAAATTATTATCCTCTTAATTTAATCTATCGATCTGTCTATAAGCATCTTAATTACTTTTTTCCAGGAGGTCATTTCCACTTTTAATTATTGTTAAAAGAAAACACCTTTTGCTTTTAATCTGCTTTTAAAAATAAATTTAGAATCAAATTTTGTTGTTGTTGTTGTTGTTGTTTTACAAATTTTAGAAAAATATTTTGGTGGATTTAACAAAATAACTTTATAATTAATTATACTATCTACATTTATCTGTGCATTTACATTATATCTATATAATTTTTATTTATTAAAATTATTTAAAACTTTTACTTTTAAAATTTCTTCAAGATTTTTAATTTAGAACAGGAAGTCTTCCTCCCCCTAGGACATTCAAATGAGTGACCACCAACCACACAATAATAAATTTCTTACTATTTAGGAAGTTTTTTTTTCATATTATTTTAGTTTAAAAAATGAAACAACTTTCCTCTTCCATCTCTCCCCAAATAAGAAACTGCAAAATAATATTTTTTTTTATTATTTAGAGGGTTTTTTCCTTAAATTATTTTATAAAAGTCAAATAATATCTCACATTTCTTCAGAACATTCATGCTACTTGCTGCTGCCAGTGAAATGGTTCCCTTGATTAGTTTTTTAGATTCTTGTGAATTTTTCAGTAAACCAAGATGACAGCATGTATTTTTGATAAATCTGTAGTTTCAAAGGGTGAGGAGATGTTTCCAAAAAAGTGCCTGCTAGAAAACAAGATATTTAATATTTACATTTTATTTTCTATTACTGTTATTTTCCAAAACAATCATTGTGAAAAATTAATTACAATATTTACAGTTTATTTTCTTTTTGGATTAATTTATTAACAGAAAAATGAAAAAATATATAAATATAATATTTACACTTTATTCATGTCAGCTGCATGCAATCATATCATGACCATAAATGCATACTTTCTGGAAGAACAAGATCCTGTATCTTTGGAAATAGTCCACTGCATCATGTTCTCTGACAGGAAAGTCCCTAATTTTTATCATTATGACATTTTACCAAAAATAATACTGTCAAAAAGAAACGCTGAATTGAACCAAGATACGACCATGTTAAGAGCATGCCATTGCTTCCCACATTACAATACAAATAAAAAAAAATTCAATAAAGTTTCTTAATGAATTATATCTTTCTTTCTTTTTTTTTATTTATTTAACAATTGATTTATTAAGTTTATTTTAATTTAACAACTAACACATCTTCAGTAGATTGTAAACTTTCAAAACTATATTTATCAAAAATAGGGAATGCTATTTTGGTTTATTGGGAAACTCACAAATACGTTTTTTTGTTGGTTTATAGATTTTTCATCAAAAAGAAATAATAACTTTTTATGCTTGAACTATCAATCTCATTTGTATTTTTTTTTTTTATTTAAAAAAAGAAAAAGCCTATATTACTTGTTAAATTAAAATTTCATATTTTTTAATCCGTTTATCAATTGTAATATTTTAATATAAGTACCCATAACACATATATTTTATGCCCCCCCCCCCAATACATATAGCACACATTATTTTTCTTTATTTTCGTTTGTAAACACAATTTCAAAAAAGAAAAAAAAACATACTTTCATTATTTGTTCCATTTATTGGATAGTTGTTTTAGTAGTGATTCACTGTCTCCTTTTGGTATAAATATTTTTTTAAAAAGTACAGAACACGTACTAAATCGTCATCATAAATGAGTTGCATTAATTTTATAATGTTACAATGTAAACTGCTTAAGCTAAAACTCATTTTGCTGTCTATACTTTTTTAAAATGAAATAAATAGTTGATTTAATCATACTGTGTTAAGAATTTAAATCAGTTATTTTATAGCTTTCTCTTTTAGAAATCTCTTTTTTCACTTCAGTACTGATCAATTTTTTGATATTATTTTTTGACTTACAATTGAAATTAATATTTGTATGTATATGAAAAGAATTTTTAAAAAACAATAAAAAAGAATAAATTGCAGAAGTAAAACTAAATACAAATAAGCTTTAAAATGTGATACTTCTGTCTAATGTTTTATTCAGAGCTTATATTAGCCATTAGTGCTTGTTGTAGTTTTTTTTAAAGTCAATTTAAACATTTAAATATTTGCTATTTTTATTTTTTAATATCAATATCAGATTTTACTTTGTTTTTTATTGCAATACTCGAATATTTTTAAATAAAAATATGGTATATACAACATTTTTACAGTTAGAAATAGGAAAAAGTAAGTGAATTAAATTGATAATTTTGTTTTATTATTTAGATGTCCACCATTTTTATTAAGTTTTCATTTTTATTTTTTGTCAGATTTCAAATTCAGTTTTTATGTCTCATATCGAAAATTATTATAATACACCTGGGTCTCTTTTTATACAGTAGATAGGTTCCAAAGAAAACTCTCATTAAAAAGTTCGCATAAAAATAGATTTAACTTGCCTTGAAAAATGTGGGATAGGTTCCAAAATTTTCAAAAATCGCATAAAAGCAAAGCAACAATGTAAAATTGCTTTAAAATTTGCATAAAAAAAAAAAAGGAAATAAAGTATGACTAATAAAAAATTTCAAATATTTGAAAAAAAATTGCTACTAGATAAACTTTTTTTACCTTTTTTATTAACTATTTAATTTTATTCAAAACAATATGTTTTTATGTGTGATTTATTTTACATTTTTTCATACATATTTTAATCATTATTGCTATTTGACAATATGCGTTTTTTTTTTGAACTGATAAGACATAATATTCGTCATAAGAGGAAATACAATTAGTGCCAACTTCACTCTCATGCTGTGTTAATGGTTTTCTATCGACCGTGTAATCAGTAATTAAACTTTGAGACAATTTTACTTATTGTTTATGAAGCTCGCGATATCCAGAGTGCTATGTCTAGCTGTTAGAGAATGCACTTCCACGAGTGCAACTGTATATATAACACACTTCCACTAGTGTGTTAATAATGACTAACGGTTACACATATATACATGGAGAAACTTTTAGACAAAAAAGTTATAAGTAAAAATATTTTAAAACTTTTAAAGATATATTCTTTTTAAGTAGAAATTAAAAGTTGTTAGATATTTTTACTTGTAACTTATTTCTTTTAGACAGAAAAAAGTTACAAATAAAAATATTTAAAAACTTTTTAAGTAGAAATTAAAAGTTCTTAACTATTTTTACTTGTAACTTTTTTCTGTCTAAAAGTTTCTCCGTATATATATATAAAAGAAAATATAAATATACACATACAACTATTTAGCTCTCGGAATTTAGTTCATAAGTCATGTCATTAACAACAAAATGATTTTCCAATTAGAATGATTTTTGCTGTGAAACGAATAGGTTACACTTCTGTTTCATTATCTTTTTCTAAATCTTTCACAGTACCTAAATTTATTGCCAAACTTTTTTCCAACAGGCATTTAAAGTATGTAAAATTTAATGTGTGTATATAAAACAGGGAAATCCCAATTTAAATGAAATATGAATTTCTTTATTGCATAGAAGAAAACCACATAAAAAGATATTATGAAGAAACATGAATCACATAACTTCAAAATCACATTTAAAAAATCCGCACAAAAAGAGACCCTCTAAGATAATACTTTTAAATAAAAATACATTATGTATAACATTTTTACCACTAGAAATAGAAAACAGTAAAGAAATTAAATTGATAATTTACTTTTAGTATCTAGGTATTTGTCATTTTACTAAGTTTTCATCTTGAATTTTTTTTTTACATCAATATCAGATTTTAAATTTTGTTTTTATGTCTCATGTCTAAAATTATTGCACTATAAGCTCTCTAAGAGAATATTTTTAAATAACATCAGATTATCCCCATTTTTACCCGTTTTTCATTGATTTTTTTTTTTATGTATCTGATTTATGTCTAAAATTATTACAATACTCACAACTAGGAGACTATTTTTAAATAAAAATATAGTATATGCAGCATTTTACTTCTAGAGAAAAAAAGGATAAGCAAATGAAATTGATAAATTAATTTTAGCTTTAGATATTTGCCATTTTTACAGGGTTTTTGTTTTTTTTTTTAAAAAAAAAAAAAAAAATTTGACATGAACATTATTAGATTTTAAGTTTTGTTTTTATGGCTTATAGCATTAAAATCTAGGAAAATACAACATTATACCCACTAAAAATTGAAAGAGTTATGTGAACAAAATTGATAACTAAGTTTTATGTATATTTCTTCCATTCTAGTATTCATTGTATATTTGTGTATTTGTTTTTTAAAGCTTATTTCCATAAGAATGTTTATTTTATTAGGCTACAGAAGCATTTAATATAGCACATCTTACAGTATTATGTTTGTATGTATTTTTGTTAGGGAAATATATTGTAAAATCTCAATTAAAATAAACTTATAGGGTGGAAATTCATAATCTACTTCTATATAAAAAATTGAAAATAGTTAAATTATTAGTTGTAATATTTGTCTTACTGAATCAAATTAAGTCTAAAGTCATCTTCTGGTATCTTTTTTTTGCATTGGACATGTGAATTATGTGAAAATTAACAGATTTCTAATAAAGATTTTTTTTTTTTGTACAAATTAGTGATGATGTATTTTTTCTTAAAAATTGGTTAGACCTCTGCATGTTTTTAAATTAATCTTTATGTATATGTGTCTTCATATTAAATGACAAAATCATCACATAATTTCAATTTACAATAATGTGTGAGTAGAACAGTACTGGATAAAAATTTAATAAGCACTTCATTTTACATCCCTAGATTGATTGTATTCAAGTCTATAATAATCAGCAAATGTTAGAGTGTAATAAATGTGCTTGTGTGAGTTTATCAGAATTATTAATTACTTATTTTTAAAAATTTCCTATATTATGATAAATATTCTCATTTTTTTAAAAATATATTCTATATTTATATGTTTCTTATGTTATATATATTTTAGAACACAGCATGTCTGGATGATTTTGAACGTATCAAAACTTTAGGTACTGGGTCATTTGGTCGTGTAATGTTGGTTCAACATAAAGCAACTAAGGATCATTATGCTATGAAAATTCTTGATAAACAAAAGGTTAGTGATTACTTTTTTATATTCAATAAATATGTTCACATTTAAACATTTTCTATTTTTTATTTAACCTGCGACAGTTATGATGTGATTTTATTACAACTCTGGAATGAGTATCTGATATCTCTCCTAAGAAAAGTATTATTTTAGGAAGTGATTATGATGCCAAATTATTTTTTTTTGTTATAAGCATTATTTACAATAAGTATTATATAACATTTGATTTTATTTACAAGTGCAGAGATAGTATGTAATTAAACAATAAGGATTTTTCATCCTAACACATGCGCTACACTGTTTTGTTTTTTTAATATCTCAATGATGTCTTGTTGATTATTGAGGAAAGTGTGTTAGCATGAAAAATCCTTACTGTTTAATAAGCATTATAATATTTGAATAAAAGATTTTTTTTTAATATAACCATAGATCACAAATAATGGAGAAATAAAATTGCTTTCTTTTAGTAAAATTGCAATCTTTTATTGTAATGAAATAAATTTGATTTTGTTTATTACAAGCATTATTTCCAATAAGTATTATATTTGAAATACAAACATAATTCGTATACTTGGATTTTAGATGTAATTATGAAGGATTTGAATACAGACTTTCAAGCTCCCCTCAGTTATCCATCTATCTCATACAACCAGTACACATTTGTGTAAAAAAAAAATAATATATATAACCATAGATCACAAATAATGGAGAAATAAAATTGCTTTATTTTTTTTTATAAAATTATAATTTATTATGATGATGAAGTAAATTTTATTTTATTTATTACAAGCATTGTTTACAGTAAGTATTATAATATTTGTATAAAAAATAAATAAAAAGAGTACTGCACCTAACAGGGATGTATTGATTGCTTTCATTGAGTAAAATTACAATATGTTATTTTGATGAAATAAATTTGATTTTATTTATTACAAGCATTATTTATATAATATTTGTATAAAAAGTAAAAGAAATATAATTATAAATCATAAGAAATGGAAAATAAAATAATTTATGTTTAAATTCCGACTGATTGACATATCACTAAACTCCAAAAAAGTGGCATAAAACTTACCCTGTCTGAATAAAATTCAAACTAATTTGATTTTTTCAAAATACAGATATCCTTAGATAAAACAGACAGCTGCTCTCATTTAAAAATTCTATGAAATCACTTTCCGGTTATAACCATTAAGGGTTTATATAAATTTTATAATTATATAATGGAAATGTTATAATTATATAATGGAAATTAATTAACAACAAGACACTAAAGCTACCAAAATCAATATAATGCAAAAATATTGCAAAGCTTTGCTTCTTTGGGTATATAGAACTATGTCCTGTGGGCTGGAAATTATAGAACTATGCCATGCTTCTATTTTTGGAGACTTGGAGGCTGGGATCATGGCAGGACTGTTAACTGCACCATGGTAATAAGAAATCAGAAGGTGAGTTGCAGCATTGCCTGAGATAAAACACCTCTGACTTGCATGAAATATTGTATCCTCAAGTCAATGACAAAACTCTCCATCATCAAAATTAAAAGTACAGCTAAGCAAACTTCAACAGTCAAAAACCCCAATTTAATCTTCAAGATCATATTTTCTTTTCAACTCTAAATATGAATTCCTTAAATATACATTAAACCCTATTTTATAACTTATAATCATCAATACTC
This sequence comes from Epiperipatus broadwayi, assembly GCA_028023455.1. Classification (NCBI taxonomy): domain Eukaryota; kingdom Metazoa; phylum Onychophora; class Udeonychophora; order Euonychophora; family Peripatidae; genus Epiperipatus; species Epiperipatus broadwayi. The sequence goes on along the minus strand of JAQFVV010000149.1, from coordinate 2,003,851 downwards.
TTGTCACATGTTTCACAGTATTTTTTTATGTTAATTCTGTATAAAATGTATCCTTTTTTCTTTCTCGGATATGATTATATTCGAGATCAAGTTGATTTGGCAATTTTATTCTAATGGGCACCATTACTTGATCATCATCAGCCTCACCTTGTGCGCCACTTGTAACAGTACGAGATACAGGGGTGATGGAAAATCATCATCAACCCCAAAGTGACTATACTGAAAGGAATATGAGGAATGAGCCTGAGAGATAACTATAGAACTAACTGTAAATTCATCCAGCATTATATAAGTTATAATCATTCATCATCCAGCATTATATAAGTAATAATCATTCATCATCATGAATGATCAATAACAATCAAGTCAATTTTGTGACTGGATTTGAAATCGATCTACTATAACCACGTTAATTATTTTGCCCTTGCCAGATTGTGGCAGAGTATTTAGACAATACAACATAATTTGTATGTACAAACTTAAGAGCTAATCCGTAAGAATATAACTATTTAAAAAAATAATGTTGGGGATATTAAAGCATACTGATTGTCATCAATGCCCTGGCCAATATAGTACCATTAATGTACTGGCCAACTATAAACTTAATTTTTAAATAAATAATTAAATTGAGATGTAGTGCATGGGCTTTACAGAATATCCCCTTGGTTCCAACCAGGATCATCATCATGTGGATATCCATAACACCAAACATAAACCCCTTTTATATACAGACCATTTTGCATGGATTCATTTCAGTGAGCAAGAACTTTAACTATTACTGTAAGAGATATAATTCTAACAATGATTTAAATCTATTTTAGAATTAATTAAATTCACTGGAATAATTTCAACAATGAAACAAATTTATTAATTAAAAACAATAAAATTAAATTAAGGTCTGCTGAGTATGCCATAAATATATATTTGGCATTTTGATTTTGATTAATACAAAAAGAAATAAGCTGTCACATTGTGATTTAATAATATGTCAATAGGTTTACATAAAACACATATCTGCACACAGATGTATCTGTATAATATAAACATCATTTGAATGTCAAATAAAAATATGATTAATTTTGACATATATGGGTTTACCTGACATGCATCTATATAAACATACAGACATGCTATAACATTTGGGAATTATCATATAATAAAAAAATCAGCTATCACATTTTAATGATGCATAAATAATGACTTTTTGTGGATACCCATGGAAATGTGTGCACACTGACATTTATATATCATATGATATTTCAGTTGTCAAATTAATAATCTTTAAAATATTAAATTTTTCACAATTAATTTCATATTGAAAATATACATAAAATTCCCACATATGTGTGTATATAAAAATTATGAATCAAAGTTATTAATTAATTCATTATTTTTACTGGTAAAAAAAAGTAATATATTGAACCGAATTGAAATTCATTTCAAAGGTGTTATTACCAAAAATATTTATTAAGCTTTTAATTTTCATTAAACGTTTAATGTTTAAATTTTTATTATCATTTAAAAAAAAAAAGAAAAGAATACATGTATCAAAATACATTCAGTGTTATCGATTTATTTTAAAATAATTTTCTTATACCGCTTGTTTTTACTTTACATCAATTAATTAAAAAACAAGCAACCTAGCTAATTACATTCCTGTGGCTTTTATTTTAATAGCGGAGATTTGATTTTTATGAAGTTGTTTTCATTTCAATAATCCCTGGGTAGAATTCCTAGATTAGATTAAGCAGGAGATTAATATCTGTCCTGTCTAAGACGTAGAAATTGGACAACAAGGAAAGTGTTTCGCGGGAAATGGAGCAACGTATAAATAGCCCCGAAAATTTGGAGTGAGAGTTAATTCATTATTCATCACTAGACAAGCTGTTCCTCAAGTGAAAGTTTATCTCAATGGACATTTAAATTCTTAAAGGAAATTTGCTGTTATTTAAATCCTTTTGCTTGCAACAAGATGAAAAATTCTATACGTGTTACCACCACCAGAATGGCTTGCTAACTCAACAAAAGACGGATCCCTGACTTCCAAATTTGCTCCAGTAATGCCTTAAACACCTAGAAGAAGCCGGAACCTCTTTACATATACCTTGCTGTCTAAAGACCTGAAAATGAACTAAAATAATAGTGCGCACTCTACGTGAACATTGCTTTTACCGAAAGGTAACTATTTTCGTTTTTCTTCTTCCCAGGGTAAATTAATTCTCATTAAATCTCCGCTCAATCTAATCATAAATATGTATTCTTAAATAATAGTTATACTCATGTTTAGCCTTTATTGTGTTTTCTTATCTTTTTGTAATGGGTTTAGGAATCTTAGTTTTAAGATTCCCAATTTGCTTTCAGTTTTGTTTATTGGAGAGTGACGAATGTGTTTTATATTTATATTTTTTATGCCTACAACTTTTTATAAATGCTTTAGCGGTCGTGCATTTTAAATGCTTATCTGTAATTATTTAATATTCAATAATTAATTTGTAAACATTGTGTTTGCGCTTTCGCAAACCTCCGAAAATCTTTTGGCTGGCGACTTTATCGTCTAATTTGCCGCAGGTGGGGATTTCGTTTTTAATATCTCTAAAAGCGGAAATTAGAATTGTGTTTTTCTTTGTAATTTTATAAGTCATCAGCAGGAAGATAAAATTTATCCTTGCTTAAATTACAGGTGAGCGATACTTTCGTTCTGCTAAAGTGTTTAAACTTTTAATATTTCGTACTCATGTGCACTCTCCGATAAATTTCTGTTTGTATTTATTATGTGTGCTTTAAATTTATCAGAGCATGTACTCAGAATTTGTTTGTAAGTTTATTTTCTTTAAATGCTGGGCAGACGTAACTGTTTTTATAATTATTTACTTGTCCCTTATTGAGACCTTTAATTATTAATTTTAAGGTAATTTTCGCCAATCATTTGGCTGGGATTCACCAGTTTTTAATTGTTTTACTTCCTTTCAAGTATATTTTTCGTTTGTTCTTGAGGTGGATCAATCACCGTTATTTTAAACATAGTAATAGATGCAGCTCATACCGATATAAGGACATTTGGGGTCTGACCAATTTTTGGACCTCGAAGAGCTCATCGGTGCTGGATTTCTTTGATCTGTTTCAAGGGCATATGGTTTAAGTATCTGAAAGTGAGAACCAATGTTTGAGTGAATCCTGCTGAATGAAATTTACATCCTCCCTTTTATAATTCGTTTATTAGAAGATCAGTCGGTCTGTCGTAGCTTTACCTTAAGTATTTCTGGTCCATGCCTGAGTTAATCCTATTTATTGTGTTAATAAATTATAAACTTTTCTTATAAGTTATTCTTCTCTGAATAAAATGTTATTAAATATGTTTAAACTTAATTTGGCTGACGTTTGTCTTTGTGCTTTTGTCTCAATTGTCTAAACAATTTAAGATCTCTTGTTTCTCCCTGAGTCTAGTCGGCGCAAACCATCATCATCATCTATTCTGATCACAGTAAACAAATTTTCCAGACATGTAGTGGTCTGGTGGCGCCCTCTGTATTAGAATAGATTGATAGACAAAAGTAAGCTTTCGTCCGGCACATAATAAGAATTTTAGCGCAACCAATGTAAGGCTTCGAGTTCAAACCCATGTGAGATTTTGTTTAGGCAGTTGAGAAAGATTTCAGGTATAAGAGGCAAGATTTAGTAGGTGGACGTTCAGTTTTTGTTAATTATTGCATGTATTTTGGAGCAGTTTGGTAGAATGGGGTTCGTCTTCCTTTTAATGAAATAATTTAGAAACTCAGAAAGCGTATTTTCAAAAAGTCTGTCGGAGTAATTTTATTTGAAGAGTTAAATATAGTTTGTCTTCTTTTATATGAAATAAATTATAAACAGTAAAAAGCGTATTGTCTAAAAAGTCTGTCTAAGTTAATTTTTTTTGAAGAGTTAAATATAGTTCGTCTTTGTTATGAAATAATTTAGAGCGTTTTATTGGCTTTTAGATTTTTTTTTTTAAAAAAGTTAGTATTGCGAATTTAATCTTTGTGTAAAAATGGAAGTCAACGAAGAAAGCGACAGGGCGGCATGTGTAGAAGAAAGTCCTGTCTCATTTAAAAACCCTCAAATTGTGGGAAAAGAAGAGAGTGAGTCACAGATGATGATGAAGATATTGATGAAGATGGTAATAGAAATAAAGGAGGAAATTAAGCAGGGCCAACAGGCAATGAAGAAAGAAATTAGTGAAGTTAAACAGGGCCAGCAGGCTATAAAGGAAGAAATGATTATGGAAATGAAAGAAATGAGACAAGAAATAATGGGAGAAGTAGAAGAAACTCAAGAAGTTGAAAAAGTTGAGGTCATAAAAGATATAGAAATTAAGGTAGTACAGGATAGTGTTAGGACAGAAAAGGTGGAAATAAAGTTAGAAGTAAGCACAGATGGGTTACAAGTAGAAAGTGTGGCGGAAAATTTAGTAAATGTAAATAAAGCAGTAGAAGAAAGTTATAAGGTAAAAACAGAAAAGCAGGTAGAAGAGTCTCCGCGTGAAACTAAAAATAAATTGGTTTCAATAATTGTTTGTGTTGAATGTGAGTTTGAAAAGAAGAAAAGAATTAATAAAAAGATTAAGAAATATGATTTTAAGGTTGAAATAGAAGCCATATATAGAAGGATCTTAGGTCAAACAGTCAAAAAGTTTGTAGACGATAAATTCTTTCCATATACTAATGCTGATAGTATGAGTAGTAAAAGGGGACACTTAGTAGAAATGTGTTTTGCTCGGCAAAACAGTTTTTCGTTATATGAGATAGAAAACAAAATAGAACGAGAAAGAGAAATTTATATAAGCTAAGAAAATATAACAGAGGGAAAGGAACTTATTTCAGTAAGTTAGTAAGCGGAGTAAAAGAACCGCCGGACAAAAGTTAAGGGTTCAGCATTTAGCAATCGGACGGATTGTTTTTAATAAAAATAAAAAAAGATTTTGTTAATGAATTACGAGAATGGAGAAAGGTTGATTAAAATGAAATATTGGCTTGTTTTTCTGAGTGCGAGGCAAATGTTCAGCCGAATTTCTAAGAATAATTTTAAAGTGTTTCTAGTTAAAAAAAGTTACAGGAATTTTTTTTTTTTTTGATCACGTTTTGAGGCAGTTGAACCGAATTGAAATTCGTTTCAAAGGTGTTATTACCAAAAATATTTATTAAGCTTTTAATTTTCATTAAACGTTTAATGTTTAAATTTTTATTATCATTTAAAAAAAAAAAAAGAATACGTGTATCAAAATACATTCAGTGTTATCGATTTTTTTTAAATAATTTTCTTATACCGCTTGTTTTTACTTTAAATCAATTAATTAAAAAACAAGCAACCTAGCTAATTACATTCCTGTCGCTTTTATTTTAATAGCGGAGATTTGATTTTTATGTAGTTGTTTTCATTTCAATAATCCCTGGGTAGAATTCCTAGATTAGATTAAGCGGGAGATTAATATTTGCCCTGTCTAAGGTGTAGAAATTGGACAACAAGGAAAGTGTTTCGTGGGAAATGGAGCAACATATAAATAGCCCCGAAAATTTGGAGTGAGAGTTAATTCATTATTCGTCACTAGACAAGCTGTTCCTCAAGTGAAAGTTTATCTCAACGGACATTTAAATTCTTAAAGGAAATTCGCTGTTATTTAAATCCTTTTGCTTGCAACAAGATGAAAAATTCTATATGTGTTACCACCACCAGAATGGCTTGCTAACTCAACAAAAGACGGATCCCTGACTTCCAAATTTGCTCCAGTAATGCCTTAAATACCTAGAAGAAGCTGGAACCTCTTTACATCTACCTTGCTGTCTAAAGACCTGAAAATGAACTAAAATAATAGTGTGCACTCTACGTGAACATTGCTTTTACCGAAAGGTAACTATTTTCGTTTTTCTTCTTCCCAGGGTAAATTAATTCTCATTAAATCTCTGCTCAATCTAATCATAAATATGTATTCTTAAATAATAGTTATACTCATGTTTAGCCTTTATTGTGTTTTCTTATATTTTTGTAATGGGTTTTAGAATCTTAGTTTTAAGATTTCCAATTTGCTTTCAGTTTTGTTTATTGGAGAGTGACGAATGAGTTTTATATTTATATTTTTTATGCCTACAACTTTTTATAAATGCTTTAGCGGTCGTGCATTTTAAATGCTTACCTGTAATTATTTAGTATTCAATAATTAATTTGTAAACACTGTGTTTGCGATTTCGCAAACCTCCGAAAATCTTTTGGCTGGCGACATTATCGTCTAATTTGCCGCAGGTGGGGATTTCGTTTTTAATATCTCTAAAAGCGGAAATTAGAATTGTGTTTTTCTTTGTAATTTTATAAGTCGTCAGCAGGAAGATAAAATTTATCCTTGCTTAAATTACAGGTGAGCGATACTTTCGTTCTGCTAAAGTGTTTAAACTTTTAATATTTCGTACTCATGTGCACTCTCCGATAAATTTCTGTTTGTATTTATTATGTGTGCTTTAAATTTATCAGAGCGTGTACTCAGAATTTGTTTGTAAGTTTATTTTCTTTAAATGCTGGGCAAACGTAACTGTTTTTATAATTATTTACTTGTCCCTTATTGAGACCTTTAATTATTAATTTTATGGTAATTTTTGCCAATCGTTTGGCTGGGATTCACCAGTTTTTAATTTTTTTACTTTCTTTCAAGTATATTTTTCGTTTGTTCTTGAGGTGGATCAATCACCGTTATTTTAAACGTAGTAATAGGTGCAACTCATACCAATATAAGGACATTCGGGGTCTGACCAATTTTTGGACCTCGAAAAGCTCATCAGCGCTGGATTTCTTTGATCTGTTTCAAGGGCATATGGTTTAAGTATCTGAAAGTGAGAACCAATGTTTGGGTGAATCCTCTGCTGAATGAAATTTACATTCTCCCTTTTATAATTCGTTTATTAGAAGATCAGTCGATCTGTCATAGCTTTACCTTAAGTATTTCTGGTACACGCCTGAGTTAATCCTATTTATTGTGTTAATAAATTATAAACTTTTCTTATAAGTTATTCTTCTCTGAATAAAATGTTATTAAATATGTTTAAACTTAATTTGGCTGACGTTTGTCTTTGTGCTTTTGTCTCAATTGTCTAAACAATGTAAGATCTCTTGTTTCTTCCTGAGTCTAGTTGGCACAAACCATCATCATCATCTATTCTGATCACAGTAAACAAATTTTCCAGACACATAGTGGTCTGGTGGCGCCCTCTGTATCAGAATGGATGGAGTGTCCGGTAGAATATATATTACTTCTTTGACAGTTTATAAAAAAAATTTTAGATTAATCTTAATTACAAATGTTTTTAAAAATAGCAAGTTTTTTTGTTCAATGTAAAAAGATTTTTGGAGTCTAGTTTTTTTAAAAAAATCAAAATAAAATCATTTATGAATCAATCCATTGTTTTTATATGTTGCTTTACATTTAAATTAGAAATTTTAACAATCATCATTTTCATAAAGAAAGAGGCTTTTACTTTTAATAAATAAAACTAAACAATCATTTATTATTTTCTTTCATTCTACTTTTAGTTGAATGATTTGGTCAAAAATTATTTATCCTTAAAACCAGCTGATACCTGTAAGCACTTTATATACAAGATGTAGTAACCCTGTCTGCTTTTTTGAATGTTGACAAAACTGCATATATAACATGGTAATTTCTTGGTGACGCTGGTATCTTCTAAAATTATAGACTGGCTTATTGTCATCTTCAGGAAAGGTATAATCCAAGTAACTGATGGCATTCAGTCAGCTTCATTTAATCTATCATTTGATGGATTTCAGGCAAGCCAACCATCTAATATACATTATGGGTTATGGAACACAGAAAAGTAGGCCTTTTGCTTCCATGTGAATACAAGCTACCATTGGGACTAGCATCAGCAGTTTATCTGTACTTTCTTGCCTTCAGTTATAACCTCATAATAGTAGTAGTAATCTTGTCATTTGTAAAAAAAAAAAAAAAAAACTAAAACTCCCCTCTAATCTTTTTTTCAACTTTTTATAGTCGGAGTGGAAAAAACAGTAATTAAAAGGAAGATTTGGTTATCTTGATTGAAAAAAATTAATGACTTTTCAATTCACCTTAATCTTTTTAAAAACAACTTTCTAAGATTCTTTATCAAAATATGTTGTACTTGCATCAATTAAATATACTTAATCTAATCAAAACAGAAAGTGGAATTTTATAATTAACAGTATAACTATTGTAACATAAAAACATGCTTTCATTTCAAAATCAGAATTAATAAAATATTAATTAGATTTTTTTAAATGTTTAATTTATAATAAAAAAATTTAATTCAAAATTATTTAATCCTTAGCTGTTTTACAGTGTAATATTGAAAATATCTACAAAAAAAATTTTCTGTATTTATTTTTACTTTTCCTTTCAACTTTATATATATACATGCACACACTACTATGTTGTATGCCATGAGACACATAACTATCTCAGTATATTCTATATCATTACTCTTTCATTACCCATGTTGTATTGTTCCATTCACATTTTATCTCAATAATCAAAGTAAATGTTTAATTAAATCACAAAGTAAAATTATTTAAAACAAAATCTATAGTTGACTCATTTTTCATTTTATTTTTATTTCTATTTTTTTAATCTATATTTTTTTATCTTAACTATTTGATATTTTATTAGACCAAAACTAAGCAAATCCTTCTTTGACACTTTGCTCTAGCTATTTTTATTTTTAAAAATTCAAAATATAAATTAGTTAATCATAAATAAATAATTCAATTTTCATTCAAATTTTGTTGTTTTCACCCTTTCTATTTTTGGTATCTTTTTTTTTTTGTCAGTGATTGCATTTTCTTTAGATTTAATTTTCTGTTTCCCCCATTTTCTTTAGTATCAAGTTTTTATTATCTTACAATCATTTTTAACTTTTGTTATAAATGTTGCTGTTGCTTTTTTAGAACTTTGAGTAATTTTATATGCTTTCTTCTTTGATAATCAATAACAGTTTGGATAATAACCTTCACAAATGTATATTTAATTATATTCATATAATTCATTGTTCCCATTGAACAATAAACTATTAAATTTGAGTGTGGAATACTATTTTATTATTAAATCAAGTGTATTGAATTGGATTTTCCCTATTTGTTTTGTACTCATTACTTTGATGGGTTTATATATATATATATATAATGCTAGCCAATTTACATTGATACCAAAGTACAGGTTAATCATATGTTGTGAATACTCTTTAGAACTATATCCAAAACATTGCCCATTAAGGATTTTATCTCCCAGTATGATTTTTTACCACCTTCCATATTTTCATCTTTAAAAAACATTTTCTCTATTAAGTTAATTATTATACTATTTTGTTAATTTGTTTATAATAATTTTTCTTTTTTAGAATTAATGTAGAAGTCATATTAGTTTTTTTTCCCATTTTTTAGAAAAAAAGATAAAATTAAAAATGGAATTGATTCAATACTTTTATGACATATTTAGTTTCCTGGAAGATGTCAATATTTTAGAAGTTAATGTTGATTTACCAATTTTTTTGTTATGATAAACGCTTTCAAACATGGAAACGATGGGTACAATTTTTCAGTTTATGTTAGTTAGAAAATTATCACTTGAATGTTTGTATTTAAAATTTTCTATAATAACTTAACTTTTATTATTTTTAATGTATCCAATAACTTGTATAAGTCATCATTTCTATATATTCACATTTTTTCTAACTAGTAATTATTGCTTCCACTTATGAGATTTTTTTTTTTAGACACTATATCATACAATTTATATTTCTTTAATGAATTTTTTAAATTGAAATTTCTAAACTTAAATTTTTAAATCATTAATTTTTATTTTCATTAATTATACGAGAATTTTATGTTTTTAAATTTCATTTTTAATTTTTTATTTTTATCTTATTTTTTTATGATCCATGATAGTTCTCATTTAATCTAAGTAAATTAACTGTTCGAATAAAAAATAAAAATTTTAAACAATGTTGTACAATTTTCAAAAAAATAGAAAATAAACATTTAATTATATCACGTAAAATATATTATAGACATATTTATACTTGTTTTTTGCTTTTTTTAATTTTATCTTCACATTACTATCTGCTCTGCTTTTTTCTTTTTAAAATGGTCTTTTTATTATTACTACTATTATTATTATTATTACACATGCACATCACAAAGTTCTACCTCCCACCTCCATTCAATTATTCAACATTATTAAATCAAAATAAGCAAATCCAACTTTTATAGATTTGCCATTTTTATTTTACAGATTGAATATTAATAATATTGGAAAGTGATAACCCACAACATTTTATCAAAAGTATGATGAATTACTTAAAAAAATTTTATGATAATGTGAATTTATTATTTTAGTATGAGTTAAAATTTATTAAAGTTACATTCTTTATTTAAATTTGGATAAACAAAAATAAATATATTTTAGGATATTAATTAAAATTACCCCAAATCCAAAATTCAACTAGACCAGCATAAAAATAATATTAAAACACAACCAAAGGTTTCACTGCTTTTATGCTGGTCTAGTTGAATTTTGGATTTGGGGTAATTTTAATTATATATTGACTAGTTTAGCTTTATGCTTGTAATGTTTAGGATATTAGTATTATATTTTTTTTTTGTTTTTTTTTTTTTATTATCTCTTTGAATTTTAAGGTTTTCATTTTTTTCTTATAGGAAATAGCAATCGAAAATTGAAAAAGAATGTAAACAGATTTTATTAACTAATTTTTTTAATATAGGACAGTAATTATATATTGTTTACCTAAATGTTTTTTAAAACACTATCTTATTTCTGTGAAACATATGTCAAAGATGAACTGTAATTGTTTATATCATTTAAAATATGTCACATACTTTATTAGGAGAAAGTGATGAGAATAAAAAATAATCAGTAAATTTAATCCTTGATTGCAAAGATGTTCTATGCATATAAATACATTATTATTGTATAATACTTGTTTTATTTCTAGTAGCTTATACTGCTTTAAAGATATTAGAAGTGCAAAATAAGATTGTAAATATTGTATAATCTTATGATAACTACAGAAAAATCATTAATATGTAACCTTCAAGACTTTTTCATTAATAGCAGATATATTGTATTTGTTTTTTTTTTAATTATGTGGAGTGATGAGTTTTAATTTGTGTGTTTATTTATACACCCTTCCCTCCAGCAATGTTAATTTAGCAACTGAATATGAAATTGTTAATTATTTGGAAGAAGCTTAATTTTTTTAATTTTTTTTTGTTTGTTTGTTTTGATCTTATAAATGTTTAAGCTAATGTTAGTAAGCTGGAAATTTTATTCATTTTATAAATTTATTTTTACATTGTATGTGACTAAATATTTTTCAGCAAAGAAAATCAATAGAATTGTATTTAATTTGAATTTGTTAAAAAAGCTATAAGATTTTTTTTTTGTATATTCATTTTGCATTAATTATCATATTTTATTTTAAAGTCATTATTTTTTAAAAAAATTGATGTTATATATTTTATAAATGTTATTAGAAATAATTATAAGAACATAAAACCAAAATACTTTTTTTAAATGAAAAACAATTTTAAAGGATGACAGTAATTTTTGTTATTATATTTTTAAATTAGTAACTGCCAAAGGTAATCAAAAGAGTTTGGTATCATCATTTTTTATTATTGATATACAGTATCAGGTTAACTCAAGTAATTTAAAATATAATATTGCTAAATGAAAATCAGTGTGTTGTAATATAATTCATTTTCTGTTTGAGAAAAATATAATTTAATTTCAAAAATATTTTTTGTGTGTATAAATTTGGCATGTGTGTGGTATTCTTGAAAATTTAATTCAAAAACGTCTTAATTAAATTCAAATAGATAATCTTATGATGATGATAATAATAATAATAGTTGTTTGCTTGCTTGCTTAGAAAAGTATGAGATATTTATACATTCATATGGAAGGTTGAGAACAATAGTTTTCAATTAACCAAATTAAGAATTTATTTTACTCAGCTGAGAATCAACCAATTTTTTTTTTTTTGCTAGTATACTACTGTGGTAAAATGCATATAGTGTATCTTCTTTATGCTTTCTACTAAATGATAACAATAAAAAAGGTATAAAACAATTTATGCATTTTTTGTAGTACTCTTAGTATCTATATGACCAATAAGGTCACTTCAGAAGATGCTTTCACTCTCACTTTTCAATCCTATAATTAATGTATGCATTGTCATTTGACCTAATTTTTATGCCTTTGTGCTTAATCTTTCTGAGTAATGCTTCACTGGACATCTAAAATTGTATGGCAAAAGTCTCAGCAGAACTGCTTGTAAATTTCTTGATAAGTTCTCTTAAATAGAGAGAGACTGAATATTGATGGCTCATAAGTTAATGGCTTTGCATCTTTAGATAGAAGCTTTCATTGAATTCTGGAACTCTTTGATGAAAAAATAAGAATATGTCGAGGAAAGAGTTGTCTGCCAATGAAAAACTCGGTTTCTGTAAAGAACCCATCCACATTTACATATTTTTTGTATCTACATAACTAAAATTTAGAAAAATATTTGAAACAAAATGTACCTGGCCTATGTAAAAGGAGTCTTTGTTTAATTGATTGATTTAACAATTTTTTTTGGTTTTGCAGAATTACTTGCTTTGAATAAAATGCTCATAATCAAATTAAGCTTCTAAATTTAAATTTTTAAATATATCTGTTATATTTGATATCTGAATTTACATTGTTACGGACAACTATTAATGGCAGAATAACATAAACTATGCAATATCAAACAACATGACTCCAATTATACGCTAAAAACTAAATGTAAATACAGTACTATAGCATTTATTTTTGCTTTTCACTAAACATCACATTTCAAACATGAATTTATGTACTGTAATTTAAATACTATACATATTCAGTTCGGTACATAGCATAATTACTTCCTTCACAGAAAATACACTTTGTAATAAAAGTTACAAATTATTAAATATAAAGGGCGGAATTACTTCCTTTACATAAAATGCTCATAATATAAATTACGGTTTAGTTAGGTATAGTTATTTATTTTTTTCGACACTGCCAAATTTGTGGTTTTTATAAATTTGTTAAAGCAACCAATTAAACAGTGTTCTGGATAAACATTTATTTTGACAACAGACAAAACATGGATTTTATATGAGAGGTAATGAATATTATAATGACTGGTGTTGGATAATAAAGTAAAAATAATTAAATAAAAAAATTATATAAATTTTTTCTTTTCTTTATTTTTGTAGAATCTATAATTATAGATTTGAAATCTTCGTTTTTATAAAATTCATGTTATTTTAGTTTTACATAACTGTCTTAGAAAAAGTACTATTATTATTGATTTGCTCATATAAAAGAATTTGAGTCATAGGAATAAGAGGATTCTTTTTATTCCTGCATAAATACTATATCTTGGATTGAAGAGGAGAGTATTCATTTATTTAACACTCTCAAAGGCGCGTGCTCAATTAGCTTGAAAGGCTGATATTGAAATGAAATATTATTAGGCGCGTGCTCAATTAGCTTGAAAGGCTGATATTGGAATGAAATATTATTATTGATGAAAAATACATTTTTATAATAGTTATCTTTAGAACATTTTATCATTAGTTTCATGATCAGAAATCAAATTGTAATATAATTTTAATGAATTTTTTAATTTTGCATGAGCACTTCTAAATTTACATGTGATAATGATTATGCTATATTTGCTAATTCAAAGACATACTCAGAATATTTTTAATGTTTTGGTTTAGAGTCAATAAACATCACATGACTACCACCTCTTATGCTTGTGTATAACTGTTGTTAAAACAGGCAAAAACTCACTATATATATTGCCACACACAACAAGCTGGAGTAATCAATGGATGCCAGAAGACTTGTGCATAAAATCCCCATCTAGTGCCTAGTCATCCAATATCCCCAGACTAGTTTCTGGCTTATGGCCTTCGTCAGTGAGGAGCCTTGGATCTGAGAACCCTGCACCTCAATCTTAGGATCTAATGCAACCTTCCAGCAACCACCTTTTATCTCCATTTAACTACAAAACTATGAGTCTTAAATTGAAAATATCTTAATGTTTTCAATCCAAGCTCATTAGCTTATATAGTCATATGTGTCTGAACCCAGTTCAGTACCCATACATTTTGGTGTCTTTGGTTCTTTAATAACTATAGCCACCACTATCCTATTAGGCAAGATTGGTTTTAAGTCAGTAAACATCACATGACTACCACCTCTTATGCTTGTGTATAACTGTTGTTAAAACAGGCAAAACTCACTATATATATGTGTATATATATATAGTGCCACATACAACAAGCTAGAGTAATCAATGGATGCCAGAAGCCTTATAAAATCCCCATCTAGTGCCTACTCATCCAATTATCCCCAGACTAGTTCTGGCTTATGGCCTTCGTCAGTGAGGAGCCTTGGATCTGAGAGCACTGCACCTAGATTTCAGGATCTAATGCAACCCTCCAGCAACCAGCTTTTATCTTCATTTAACTACAAAACTATGAGTCTTAAATTGAAAACAACTTAATGTTTTCAATCCAAGCCCATTAGCTTATATAGTCATTAAGGTGTTTTCAATTTAAGACTCATAGTTAGTTAAATGGAGATAAAAGATGGTTGTTGGAGGGTTGCATTAGATCCTAAGATCTTGTTGCAGTGCTCTCAGATCCAAGGCTCATCACTGACAAAGGCCATAAGCCAGAAACTAGTCTGGGGATATTGGGTGAATAGTCACTAGGTGGGGATTTTATGCACAAGCCTTCTGGCATCCATTGATTACTCTAGCTTGTTGTGTGAGGCAATATATATAGTGAGTTTTGCCTGTTTTAACAACCATTATACACAAGCATAAGAGGTGGTGGTCATGTGATGTTTATTGCCTTAAAACCAATCCTGCCTAATAGGATAGTGGTGGCTATGGTTATTAAAGAACCAAAGACCCAAAAATGTATGGGCACTGAACTGGTTTCAGGCCCATATGACTATATAAGCTAATGGCTTGGATTCAAAATCTTAAGGTGTTTTCAATTTAAGACTCATAGTTTTTGTAGTTAAATGGAGATAAAAGATGGTTGCTGGAGGGTTGCATTAGATTGTAAGATCTAGGTGCAGTGCTCTCAGATCCAAGGCTCCTCACTGACAAAGGCCATAAGCCAGAAACTAGTCTGGGGATATTGGATGAGTAGGCACTAGATGGGGATTTTATGCACAAGCCTTCTGGCATCCATTGATTACTCTAGCTTGTTGTGTGTGGCAATATATATAGTGAGTTTTGCTGTTTTGGTTTAGTAATGTTCAAAAAAGTGCTTTATTTGTTAGTGATGAAAGAAAATTATCCAATGTTTTTTAGATTGGATGTATCAGTTTGATATTGAAAAGTAATTTAAATATTTTTGTAACCTTTTGGTTGAAAGATAGATTTGGATGTTAACTTGCAATGTTAATTTTTTATGTTCTGCTGCTGCACATGTATACAGTATTTTATCATAGTGATATATAATTACTCCAACTAAATTAGTTGGATTTGGTGTTGTTATTATTATACCAGTGAAATTATTATTCTAAACTCATTATTTGGAAAATAGATGTGGATCTCTGATATTGGGGAGAAAAAAATTAAGAATGCTCTATGCTATTATAAAAAATGCTATATCAAAACTGTAAGATTGTTTGTTATATTTTAACTTGCCTATTATGGTAATAGTGAGTTTGTTGTAGTGAGCATATTTCTGATATATTTAGCATTTACAGTAAATGGTTCATAATATTGCTGGAAAAATATAATTTGGGTATAGAGAAACAAAACCAATATACAATGTAAAGGTTTCATCAAAGATAATCTAAAGATAGGCAAAATTGACTGCTATCATTAGGAGAATATCTGAGAATAGAAATAATAATTAGGCAAGAGTTCAAAAAAATTAAAAAGCAGCATTGCAAATTGATAAATAAATTCACTAGTCTGATATATAATAATATTAAACCGTGCTTTCACACTTCCAACGTAAAGCTATAACAACAAACTGAAAAATAAATTAAATGGCTGAGCGCTTTCAAGAAGATGTACTTCTCATATTCATAGCCAGTTATGATCCTTTCTTTGGAATCATATAAATAAATCTGATATGCAAATTATATGCAAATGAGTCACTAAGACCATCTTTTAGATATCACAAAACATGCATCCTTACGATTAATGGCGAAAGAGTCCTCTGCTATAAAGTATGCTTCTTTTACCTTTCGCTTAATATCATGCCTCTCAGTACAAACTAATTTTGCAGATGTGCCGCCATTAATCGTAAGGATGCATGTTTTGCGATATCTAAAAGATGGTCTTAGTGACTCATTTGCATATAATTTGCATATCAGATTTCTTTATATAATGATTCCAAAGAAAGAATCATAACTGGCTATGAATATGAGAAGTACATCTTCTTGAAAGCGCTCAGCCATTTAATTTAGTTTTCAATTTGTTGTTATAGCTTTACGTTGGAAGTGTGAAAGCACGATTTAATATTATTATTATACTGAAGACAAACGTAAAGTATGCAGGTTATTACTTAATAGTCTGATATATGTAGATGTATTTGTGGTTCATTTAGTTATCACAAAACTCGCTTTTAATTTTTTTTTTCATTATAATTAGAATGGCCATATTTGCTTATAATTGATTGCTAATGATAAAATTATATAAAATTGTCTTCATTTTTTTTTTTTAAATTAATTTATTAATAGTATATACATATAATAATTATTAGTGCCACACTTATCTTTTAAAAATTTGTTTTTGTTTTAGAATACTTTTTTTTTTTTGTTTGATCCAATATTTCAACTATTTTGTTTCATTTATCTAGAGTTATATACAGTATATAATATTATCTGGAAAATATGATAACAGATGAAACAAAAGGCTAACATTTACAATTAACTTTTTTTAATTATATTACTCTTATTCATTGAACATATGTATTATAAGATAATCTAAAGATATGCAAAATTGACTGCTATCATTAGGAGAATATTTCTGAGAATAGAAATAATAATTAGGAAAATTTTCAAAAAAATTAAAAAGCAGCATTGCAAATTGGTAAATAAATACACTTGATAATCTGTGCTTTTGTAATCAATATCTTTAATAGCTAAGTGAGGATCAGAAATTTAGGAAGTCAGGTACTGCTAAAGTTGAGCTTAATAAAGAAAATATTTTTTTTATTATTTAAAACATTTTAAATTAATGTTTAATTTACTTTTTAATTTTACTTTGAAATAAAAATGAAGCTTAAAAACATTTATATATATATAAAACAAAACACCCAATTTATATGAATAGTTTTTGGCATATGGATTGCAGCTTATCTTGTTTATCCATATGTTTGTGATTTTTTGCTTCAGAATAATTGTGGATTCTCCTGGGTTCCACATTTGGTCCTTGATGAATACTAATGAAATAAATTGTATGGTGTAATACAAAATTCAGATTCAAAATTTAGAGAGAACTTTACGTGAATTTTGTACAACTTATATATTTACTTTTTATTTGGATTAAAGGTATAATGTTAATTTAATATATGCTTCATGTACAAATATTTGCATTGAAAAAAAAAATTCATCTTATGTTGTATTTTTTGTTTTCACTTGGTTCTCCATTTCTCAGTCTTCATTTAAATTACTGACTTCAGTTTCAAAAGACTCAAATGTAGATATTAATTTCTTTTTACTTTTATTTAATAAACATTAAACAATTATCCCCTAATTTATGAAATTGTTCATTTTCTCACCTTGTGATATACATTTTAATTTTAAATTTAAATATATATAATCATATTTTTTATGATATATTCACTTTCTTTTTATTCCTGCATTCTCTTTTAACTTTTGTATTTTTAAATTACAATCTTACAGACTTATAAAATATTTCATAAGCAATCAGGACATTTGGAAAGTTTAAATCATTCTCATTTTATATAATTCAACTAAAACAAGTCTGCATTTTTTTTAAATCTATTACTGACTGTTATAAAATAAAAATGAGTCCATAAGATCTTTTTTTAAAAAAATACATATGTTAAAAGAGAGTGCATGAGAAAAAAAGAAGTGAATACACCTTTACCCTCTTTGATGGCAATTGGTCCTCCAAAACTCACAGTTAAGGAAAAATATTATATACAGAATATATATTTATAATGAGGGTCTTTGGGAAAAAATTGATCAGTTCCTAAAGCTAAAAAATTACACTAACTTGGGAATAAAGTACATATTAAAAAAATTATTTATCAAATGCAGTATACAAAAATATGTACAACCAAAACCTTTAATGTAATATGCTTGTGTAAAGTGTGCTGGGTGTAAACAACATTCTTAACAAAGTTACAAAATCAATAACTATTTTTACATAGTTAACTAGGTGTTCTAAAAATAATATACAGCTATTAAGAAACATACCCATACAGTTTATATTCATATTTAGTGTTTTCCTGAAAGTTTGTGATGATGGTATTTTAGTTGTACTATATTTATATATTGGACTATTTCATCATCTAATATAAGTGTTGAATGTCTTTAGAAAAATTAAACTTTATTTAAATAATCCAAATACTGTACATTATATTTAAATAAATTTTAATTTTTTTAAAGACATTCAACACTTATATGTATATAGTATTATAGATTCATTAATTATATATATTTTATGTTTATATATTCTATAATCAAAATACTGAATGCAACACTAACATTGTGTTTTATGAATTAAATATTGTATGTGCCATGCAATTTCAGCAAAGTCATTACCTGTATATGTATTACAATAATGTACTTATGCTTTTGGGTAAAATGACTTTAAAATACCTATACTCTGATGTCATTAGTGATGCAAAATTCAAGATGGCTGCCAAAAAAAATTTTTTTTTTTTAATTTTTCCCGATAGTTATAGTGAATAATCGATTGCAAATCAAAGTAGGGTACAGATTGATAATAATTGCTATTGTGAAATATTGCTAAGTGAGGTCTAGGTGTATATGTTTTCATAAAAAAGATATTATTATATGATATATTTAAAATGTGTAACATAAGTTGATAAATTGTATACTTTTATATTCAAAAAATAATTGCTCAATGCTTATAGATAATAAACTTTCATTGATATCTAAACATTTGCATACTTTGAAAGTGAATGCAGTACTCTAAATTGGTATAAATGTTCTAGATATATAAGAACACAAAGGCTATCTAAACTATTGTATTTTTTTAAATGTCTGCTCATTTTTTTTATTTACAAGCTTTAAAAAAAAAAGGCGCTCCCTTGAGGCAAAATTCCTCTATTTCCTCCTCAAAATCAATCTTCACCCTCTTCCCACAAATCAATTTTTGGTCAACCGTAGGGGTTTCACCAAGATCTCTTCCGTATACCAGCTCTGTAAAACTGACAATGAAACCCTCCAGCACTTCCTACTTAAATGTCCCTTTCTGCTTGGAGTGAGACATCATCAACTTCTGCCTTTCCTTGCACAGAAATACCATCTTCAACCTCCAAGAATCCATAAAAACAGGTGTCTTTGCAACTATTAGATTATCAGTTTTTCTCATCGATGCACTCTGGTTGCTCCGATGTGCCATTATTTTTGACCAGAGAGCACACTCAATGAATCAAAAGCTATTGGACCTAATTCACTCTCTCAAAACCAGAGATACCAACCTAGCCTCACCTCCACTCTTCACAGACACTTGGGCAATCCTCCAACTCCCATCCTCTCAGCCTCTGTCATAGGACTCAATCATTCAAATGTTTGTGACCCATGTGGTGCTTGCTCAATGAAAACACACATCTTGAACTGACCTGGACTAAACACTGTTTCCCCTTTCCACTTCCCATTTCATTTTCACATGTGTCCTTTGCCTCTTACCATGTTGCTTCTGAAATTTTAATTTATCACATAATCACACCCTTGTAAACCTTTTTCTAACTATATTTGTATCTGTTTTTTTTTATGAATAAATTTTCATCACTGAGAAAGAAAGAAAAGGTTATGTGATATATGACTTTAATTTTTATAGACTATTTATAGTCTTTTGCTCTATAGCTGATTGTTTACAGAGCAAGATATCATTCAAAATTACATTTTAAAAGAGAAGACTTGAATAAAAAGGAAGCTAATATATGCATTCATAAAAATGTTTGATTACATGATACATTTAGCCTTAAATTAAAATGTATATCATAAACTAAGAAGTTGAATAATTCCACATTTACCAGCAATTATTTAGCAGAAATTACTGGCAAAGGAATCAGCTTAACGTGGACTATCAAACATAAATAGTTGCAAGTATTTAGCCAAATTAATCCAAAGAAATAAAAAGAGGTTGAATTATAAGATGGTGTTAAAATCGCTTGAAATTAGAGATGCTATCTATCCACAAGCTAAAACACCAATGGCTCATAAGTTTGCAGGATTTAATCATTTTTTAAGAGAAATTTGTCACTTTATAAATAAGAAGCAGACAGAAAAACTAAAATAGATGATTACATTAAAGATGTATGTAATATAGATTATAGCAAAAACATTCTGATAAATGTTATTAAAAAATTCCTCGGAAGTGTAAAGCGAATTTTAAAATAAGTTGAAACTAAACCATGGATAGCATGCCTTATCTTCCAAGATTAACAAATAAAAAAGAGCTGTGAGCCAACTTTGAAAGTTATGTTGATTATTAACATAAAAGCCAAAATATAAAAGAAAGACACAGCACAAATAATATACCAGATTCCATGCAGCATCCCAAGCTAAACTGCTGTATACTACAGGGAATCTAGAGCAAATATCTCAACTAGATTAGTGCAGCACAAATACTTATATAGATGCACTAAAAACATTCCAGAATATATGTCTGTTTTTTTTTGTTTTGTTTTTTTGAGATCACAAAAAACAATTTGTTTTTAGTTTTGATTCACAGTCAGTCAATATGGTATGTATGGAACATGATAACAGAAAAAGATATGGCAAGGAGGTGTAGATTATTGCCAGCCATAGAAATATAATAAAAGAGAAAACAACATCACATTGTCTAACAAATGGAATATTTAAATGGGCTAATTTAAATTAAAATGCATGCATAATCACATTACAGTATTATTGTAAGAGAGCTATGATTATGGTGAACTTCACCAAAAGTGCACTCAGCTTTGGGTTATAAAGAAGAAAGAAACTACTTATGCAGATGAACAAATGTATACAAATTTCAAATTAATGTTTATGAATAATAGTACTATTATAATTATATCTAAACATTAGAATGCTTTGAAAATGAAGCTTCTAGTTTAAATTGTTATAATTCTATGCAGTTGTCTAATTTTTTTTTTTTCAAAATCGTTTTTTTTTTTATCCTAACTTTTACTTTTTGATTACCAGTAGTATAAAATGTGTAAGACAACATTAATCATTTATATCTTACTTAAATAAATATGAAAGTAATAATGGATATATTTAAACAAATTTATGTATAACTTCTATAAATGTAACAGAAAATTGTAATCATTGGAATCTAAAAACAGAAGAATATTAAATAAATTTAACTAATGGATACATGTAGTCCATTTTTTAATTTTGTGGAGTTATATATAGCATTTAAGATATATTGAAAAGGAAGTATTCAACAACTTTAAACAGTAATTAACAAAAAAAAATTATTTTTTTCTTTATTACATTACTTTTGGAAAAAAAAATTTCTAATTTATTGATATCTATTTCTGAGAGTTTATTATTTATTTTATTTTCACTATTTTTTTTTCTTTTTATTAAAAAAGTCTGCCTTTTTGGACAACATGTTGCATTTTTGTTGTTGTTATTGTTGCAAAGATATATTTTTTGAATTATACTTTTGATTTCAGAATTATATTATTTCTACATAATAGACCCCTCACATAGCACTACTCTCATTTACTTAATGGAACTTTGTTCACTTTAAGTTTAAAAATAGACGTTATATGGACTATGAATATATTATTTTCTATGGGCTTTTTTTTGCTCATTCAAAAGTCATTTTTATTTGGATTAAAAGTGAGAATACTTGTTATATTACATTCACTGCATAATCTCAGAAAATTATTTTAAGTTTTCAGTGAATCTATATGGAAAATGCAATGTGTGTTTTATTATTGTTTTTAGAATGATAGATTAAGATAAAAATTAATGAACACATAAAAAAAGAAAACTCAACAATTTCTCAAATTGTAAAATAGAAGAAAAAAATTCAAGTCAAAAAGATATCTTGTTATCAATGCTAAAACTATTAATATTGTTTTCGAAACATATGTAATTTATTTTATTACTCATAAAAACATTAGAAAAGTTTCATTTAAGGATTTCCATAAAATTTGAAAAATACAATGGCAAGATCATAAAACCCATCAATATGTTCTCCATTTCCATTATCAAAGACGTTCTAAAGAAATGTAATGTTAATGATTTTCATTGGGGAAATATGAATAAGGGTAGCTTACATTGTAGAATTACAATTTGACATGGCATTGAATTTTGGAGAGAAAAGTTTTCTTCATAAGAAATTAAAAGACAAATCACAAAATATCAAATAAACCTGCAAGTGGTTTGCATGTTCTGCATGTGGACATATTTAGGCTTCATAAATTGATTTGTATAGTCATTGTAAATCTCATCTCTAATGCATTTTTTTTTTAAATTCTATTTTTTTATCTTGGAGTTGGAATAATTGTATTCATTTGCAAGTGATTGACTATGATGCCTATACATTAATTGTTTGTTACATTTCACACCATTTATGAAAAAATAAAATTGTAGTATTTAAAAGATTTATACTACAAATTTTTGAAGATTTTTGCACTTGTGATCCACAATATATATACATTTATAATGATTAATAACATTAAAAATCTAAAGCTCAAAACTATATTTATGTATACTTATGTATTAGTGAAAGCATATATCAAGAATTGACAATTTTTTTATTTCAGTGACCCCTTTGATGTTATAAAAATCTGGAGATTCTCTGTGACAATTTTGATATTAAATATTTTTAAATTTTATTTTATGAAATGTTTTTAATTAATAATAATTATAGTAGTGTAAAATAAACTGTACTTTAAAAAAAACTTTTACAATTAATCAAGCAAAATGAGGTTTCATATTGATATAAAATTAATTTTTAATATGAAGGGTGGGTTTGGTAGGTTTTTTAACTTAGTTTTTACATTGGGCTCAGTCTTAAGTTGTCTTTTTTTTTTTTTTAAATTAAACATGTTTTGCTACTTAGTTAGACTAAATCCAGCTTCAATTATATATGAAGTGGAGGGTGCTAAAATAAAAATAATATTGCTGTTCTGTAGTAGCAAACTTTAGATGTGGAATATAAATTAATGTCAAAATTTAAATTCTAAAACTCTTTAAGATTGATTTAAGTTTTATATAAAACTTTGTTATTAGAATTTGAGCTACTTTCTAACAGAAAATGTAATTAATTATTAATCAAAAATCTGCTATATTAAACTTTATTAAATTTATATTTCAACAAACAACTTCATGTGTCTTAATACTTATCTGAAAAAATTCTTAATTCAAATACATCTTAGAAAAAGCAAGTTTTAGGTTTTTATTTATAACAATTGGAAGAAATTTAATACATAAACTGGATGCTGCCAACCAGATAATGGCCACAGAACAACAGCAAAAAAATATTTAAGCAGCAACAATGTTATATACATGGCACTTTGTAACCAGAAACATACAAAATTTAATAAATTGGTTTCATTTCTTAAAGATGGTGTTTATTTATTTTTAATATAATTTTAACAGAAGTGTTCCATATTCTTTTCAACAATTATTGGAAGAATTATAGATTCTGTTATTTTGTATTCAATATTAAAATTTCTAAAAAATCTAGTAAGTATTACAACTTTTTTTTGCAGAAAGTAAGAAATAAACTTTTCAATCTGTTGATTATTAATAAAGTATTTCATAAACCTTTCCAGATACCTATCTGAATTAATTATTTTATCTAAAACTCTAATTATAGCATGTATTCATTATTACGATTTCTAGTCAAAGCTTGTCTTTGCTAATAAATATAATAAAATGTTTGAAAAATTTAGAAAACTATATTTTAATCCTTTAATTTCTCCAAAAATAAATTATAAGTGGAAGCCAAAGTATAAATTAACTCTTAAATCTTTTACAAGTCAAACTATATGATTTATTCACCAATCGTGCTCTGAATGTTTATCTCTTGTTGGAATCTGGGAAATAAAATTCTGTATGGAAATAGAAATAAGAATTAAATGACTAATCTTCATTATGTAATGCATTTGTTTTGACATTAACACTTTTTGAATAATCAACATATGCAATTATGTTGCAGTGCTATCAGAGCATTTTTAAATAATGGAATATATAATGAAATGATTTATAGTGAAGTAATATATATAAAAAAATGTTCATTGCTTCAACTGTAAAATGTTTACTTGTTTATTCATTGCTTTTTCTTTATTTCTGTAAATAAATATTTTATGCATTCACCTTCTCTACATTTGTATTTGTTGATTAATAATAGGATTAGGGTTACTATTTAAATGTTAAGTTTTCAATGCTATTTAATATCATAATATCTTGTAATTGGATTCTTAGAAGAAACTACCAGATTAATTAGAACTTTTTATGGAGAATGGGCAATGAATTGAGAGATTTTACAAAAATTTAAAGCAATTAGATAGGAATGGGTTCTTAGATTATATTGTTTTAACAACATAATGGACCTGACATTGACTGATGAAATGTAATTAGAATTCTCTTTATATTTTATTATTATTTTGATATACAGTATACATATTGTGTATATAGGTTTAAATGTGTGATTTTCTATTGTAAATTTAAATTAATGTTGCTTATTTTATTTTTAATTACTGTTAAGGTGATAATGGCTATTAATAAAGTTGAAATGTTTTTATGCTGCATTCATTCTTAAATTGTTTTATTAAAGTGGTACTCATTTGTTTAAAATAATCGTTTATTTTAAATAGTCATTAAACACAAAAATTATGATCTTAATTTAATAATATTCTAACTTATGATACTTTTGATCCTCAATTCATTAGATGCGTTAAAAATAAGCAAAAATATAAGTGCTTTTATTATTTTAATTATTTCAAAACTATGAGTCAATCTTTTATATGTGTATGTTTTAAGTATAATTATTAACAAATATGCTTTGGAAGCTTATATTTTAAGTGATATTATTACTATAGTTATTATTATTAGTTGTCAAAGAAATGATATTCATAATAATATCAATTTTTTTTTTTTTAGATGTCTTCTCATTTGTTTGATTTTTCAGAATCTTCTGTAGCAGATGTAGTATTGTGATGATAGAATATATACATATCAGCTGGATATCTTCTTTCATTTTCCATCTTCTGAAACATTATATTCTTCTTTAATTAATCTGATCATTTCTTACCCGATCAAAATTAAGATGATTTTAAAAAGTTATTTGGAAAGTTCAAATCTAAAATCAGATTGGTATTCATTTATTAGTTTTCTTTTCTGTGTTCATGATTTTCATAAATCTTCAATAATGCAACACTTCGAAAGTGTCAGTATTTTATCTGTTTGTTTAATGTCTTGAATATTTCTGATTTTTGCTTTTTAAAGATGTGGGGTTTTTTTTTATCAAATATCTTTTCCAAGCTTTCTATTATATCTATGAGCTATGTTATTTTGCCATAAATCTTTAGAGCTCTTAATTTTTGTTTATTCATAAATATTCTAAAGTGATAAGTTTGCTGATAACATATATTTTTATATTATCAGTTTTAAATTGAGGGTTAACTGTACAATTTATTCTTTGTATAATATCGACTTTCAGTTTGACTAAAGTTTGTTAACAAAAAATAATTTGAGTAATATATTTTTAAAAATGCTTACCTTTATGTTTTACTTATATAAAATAAACAATTTCTGCTTTAGCGCTTAATGTGATATAGGTAAATCAAATAAATGCTGTAATGAATACTATTAGTTGACATAGATTTCCTGACATTTTAGAATGCTCCCCCCCCCCTTGTTTGTTGACATCCTTTTCAAATTTTATAAGAGTTTTCTACCACTTTTACTTCTTTTACTTGTTTATCTGTACTATTATCAGTGAAAATGCTATATTTTTCATTTTTTTCTATGTAAACACTAATAATTTTAGCCATGAACTAGAAAAATTGAATTAGAAAAGTAACATGAATATTAGGAAAGAAATGATGTCCAAGCTAGAGAGTAGTAAAACAATTATGGATCAAAGTAATTAAATAAAAAATGTATAAGTGATGAAAGGAATTTCCAAATTAAACTGTTTACATTGGTATATCTTGAAACTTGGAAATTTATTAATATGGATTAATAAAAAGCAAATAGCAAGTGATTTCATTAATATAACATTTTTGTGCTTTTAAAAGTTTGATTTTAATTTATATTTACATGTACTATACTGCATATACAGTATATTAAGTTTATATGTATTTTTTATACATATATTTTTAATGTTTAAATATTGCATTGGATGGTAATTTTTCTCTAGGCAATGAATCTGAAATAGAGCCATTAAATGATTAAATTGGTTATCAAACTTTCTGGATATTATTTATGTTCATTGCAAGAACTTTTGTTGGCCTTGGACTATATATTTTAAAATCATATTAGGATGAAAGATAAAATTGAAATAAAAATCAGATCCTTCTCTTTTTATTAATTATATCAAATTTTGAAGACTAAAATATTTTTTGTTGTTATCATGAATATACTGAGTTATTGTTTCATCTGTGAACAATGAATAGAAGGACTCAATATGTAGTGAAAATTCTCTGCATTGTTTCCATTCCCTTTATTTTTTCATATATTTATTTTGCTATTTAGACTCATATAACTAAATACTGGGTTGTTTTTTTATTCCATAATTTCTCAAACTATTGTTTTATCACATTGATTATTGACTAATCATGTTCCTGGTGCAATGTTTTCCCACATGAATTAACTTTTGCTCTGTTTCGTTTTTTATATAATTGCAACTGTCATTGATAAGAGATGCTTCATCATGGATGACTATGAGTTCTTACTTTTGAATTTTAATTTATTACAAATGCATCTGTTATCTGGATTAATTATATTTTATTCCTATTACAGTTCTGTTTCTGTTACTGCACAGTATTATATTTATGTTTTAAATGAAAGATGTAAACTTTTAGGAGCATAAACAACAATAGCATGAATCTGCTTCTCTCTCTCTCTTTATTATTTTTCTAATAGAAGTTTTTTTTTTTTTTATACATATGGCTCATTTCTGAATAAGACTTTTTTTACTAAATCAAATAATTTTCATTTTCTCCTTTTACAAAAGTACTTTACAATGTGTTTTTTTTATAATTATTACTTAAGATTCTAAAAAAAAATATAGTATTTTATTAAACATATACTATACAGAATAAAACTTTTTGAAGAAGAAAATGCTAAGAAAAAAAAATCAGTACACATGCTTTTAATAATGCTACTAAACTGAACAGTATTTCAATTGTGAAGAAAATGTGATCATGTAAATTCATGTTTGAGAATATATTTAGCGAGAGGGAAAAAAATGGCTACCGCTGTACAAAAATTTCTTTTTTTTTTTTGTTTACATTTTTTTGTTTATTGACTTTTATTTTTGGATAGGGTGTAATTGAAGTCACATAGTTATATTGCATAGTTCATGGTTTCATTTTAATGTTATTGAAAAGCTTTTTCAAACATACTTATTTGGTTTTAAGATAGTTATAGTTTTACTTTTATATCAGTTTTTGGAATAGTTTCTTTTTCAATAATGTTATTGAGTAGTTTTTTGAACCATACTTAGGTTTTAGATTTTTTTAGAAACTCTGGAAATATATTTTCTGCTCCTGTGCCCTTTCTTGTTCTAAGCCAATCAAGTATAAATTCAAATTTATCATCTTCTACAGGTTTTGTCATATTAACATTAGAAAAGTCCCAATAAAGATATGAAAAGATTGAAAATATTTTTCAAAGAATGTGACCTGAATGATATTAGAAAAGTCTCTCAATAAAGATATGAAAAGATTGGGGTTTATTTCTAATGCAAGAAGACAATCAAGGATAAATTCAAATTTATCATCTTCTACAGATTTTGTCACATTAATATTAGAAAAATCCCAATAAAGATATGAAAAGATTGAAAATATTTTTCAAAGAGTGTGACCTGAATGACATTAGAAAAGTCTCTCAATAAAGATATGAAAAGATTGGAGTTTATTTCTAATCCAAGAAATACAGTATACAGTACTCAAGTTTTTCATCTAAATAACAGAAAATCATCTTGTAATCTGAATACAATTTTTGCAATAATGAACTGAAACATTAATCCTACCTCTTGGAATTTAGGAGTAATCTTGAGTATTAGCCTAATATATTTTCCTCATTAAATTAAGGCTAAATCAAAATTAATTTCCAGGAATAATCTACTTGAAAAGCTAGCTGGCAGTATTTGTGGTTTGTGTTATAAATACTTTATGGACAGCTTCCTTAGCACTAGCATATTCTGCTAGTTAATACTGTGCCCGTACTTAGAGAAAAAGTTTTTATACTAAACTTCTAAATATTATATTAAATAAGGCCATAAGAAATATGAGTACATTTAAGTTTATTCCTTTGCAATGGCTTTCTGTTTTCCCACATGTTTTTTCATCAGATATCAGAAGAGAAGTTGTTTCACTGAAAATGTGTAATGGCTGTTAAGTGAGTCACCTTAAGATATAGTTTCATCACCTAAGATTCAAATCAAGATTATCTGTTATAATGTTCAGCCAAGAATTTGCAATTGAAGAATTATGGCAAAAAATTAAATCACGTTCCAAATAAATTTATTTTTCCAGACTCAACAATAAAGCCAGCTGGATTTGATCTTTCTAGACGCAACTGGAGTCTCATCAATAGTCGATATACTCATTTGTCTCATATATGAAGTTTATTAGCCACTGCTTTATATAAATGTGGGAAAACACAAATTATGAATCTCATAGTTATTGATTGTTATGGCTACTGTGGCAGAATTGAAGGACTTAATGAAGCTACTGAGGGAATCTATTTCCTGATTGGAATCTGTGCAAATTACTTTATGATATTTTATTAATTGGTAAGCTTCAAAAAAATCCATATGCTAAATAAATAATTAAAAAAATTATTTTAAGATTTCAAAGTAGATATTTTCAGATAAACACATTAGATAAATGGTGTTGTTGGTTATTTTTAAAAAAATAATAAATTTTTGTGGCAGAATAGCATGTATAATCCATTATCATCATCATTATTGTTTAGGGTTATTTTTCTATTACATTTATTAGTGTTGAAAAAAGATTTTAAAAAATCACTAAAAGTTTTATCAATTTTCAAAAACCATCAGATATAAGCTATAATTCTACACTAGATATTATTATTTAAAAGATGAAAAATATTAAATTTGAGATTGAAGTTAAAGCTTTTTTAGAGAAGCATGAAGTTCTTTCTCCCTGTGTATTTTTTTTGAAAGACCATAAATTTATTTATGGTCTAATTTGTTTTTGTTTTTTTATTATTATTATTTTTTTTTTTTTTTAGTTTGTTATTATTATTATTATTATTATTATTATTATTATTATTATTATTATTATTATTATTATTATTATTATTATTATTATTATTATTATTATTATTATTATTATTATTATTATTATTATTATTATTATTATTATTATTATTATTATTATTATTATTATTATTATTATTATTATTATTATGATGATGATGATGATGATGATGATGATGATGATGATGATGATGATGATGATGATGATGATGATGTTTCAAAGAAAAGAACTTTATTGATAACCATAGAGTTACATTTGCTATAAGACACTTCGTATACATATATTTACATTGCTAGTGAGTAAACCAAGTTTAAGTTGGTATCTGTGATGTACAAAAAAGGAACTTAACTTAGGAGGGAAAGATATTTAAACATTGTTAGGGGGGGTGAAAATACATATGTATACGTTACATTTATGAGTGCTGCTTGCTGTAATCATAGTTCTCCAAAGTCTTGGGTTATCATTGTTCAATTTGCAAAACTTCAACTTTGATGTATATTGCCATGCTGGGTTTAGTTTGCTTTCCAGTATTTGAGGTCTGATTTTGTTGTTACTGTCCTTTATATTAATATTATGCAATCAAAGACAACATTCTGTTTTTTTATTTGTAGATAATTGCCACATTTTTTTATATATATATATTGGTTGAGGGCATAGATTTTGGTTATTGGGAGCCATCTTAGAGGTTTGATTGTTGTGTTATCAGTGACCAGGTTGCTGCATAGATGTCTGGATGTGCAATTTTATTGTCTCTGGCTCGTAGTTTTGCCAGTTTGATATTGAAAGTTGATGGATGTCGCCTTGTGTTGTTACCTAGAGTGAATGTGCATCTAGTGCACCAGTATGCATAAAGCATAAAAGTGGCTGCACGGACTGATGGAATAGAACCTTTGCAATATGAATTAATGATTGTTTGAAGGGTTGTGTTAGATTGTCTATATGCTCCTATCATAATAACTTGAATTCTGTCTAGTGCCGGACAAAGATAGAATAGATGTTCCTGTGTTTCTTCAGCCCTGTGACACAGGGGACAAAAGGATCAATGTTAGTGTATAGTCTCCGATATCTCAGAAAATATGTAGTGGGCAGTGCTTGTAGGTTTAGTCTCAGCAAAAAATCAAAATACTTTGGCTCCAGTGACCATTTTTAAACTTACGGAGTAATTGTAGATTATTGATTTTCAGCATTGTCAGATTGGTGTCATGGGTTGGATTTGGATGGATTAATGAATAAATTTGCCAGTATGAATGCTTGTATATTGTCTGAAGAGATATCTGTGGAGCTGTGGTTTTTATATGATTGATCATTGATGCTAGTTGGTCATAAGCAGGGGGTGGTCTATCTGTTGGTGTTATTTGAAGTAGGCATTCAAGCATTGGAAAGTGTTTGACTGTGGATGTTATTAAGTTTGTGGCCTTCTGTAGATGGAAAATATAAATACTATGAAGTCCTAGTCCATTGTGAATAGGTGGTCTGGTAAGTTGTTTTGCAGATATTGACACAGTCTTCCTCTGCCACAAGAGCTTATTACAGAGAGAAGAGATTTTGTTAATAAAACCTTTAGAAAATGTGATAATGGGTGAGTAATAGGTGATTTTGTTATGGCTAGCTGGTTAAATAGCTGGATCTTGGAGTATATTGAAAGATATGCCTTTGAGAGAGAAGTAGTAATTCGCTCTGTTTCTTCTTTGAGTTTGTTCTGGATCTTGACCCTCATTGCACTTGCACTCATATAAAAGGGAAATCCCAAGAAAGCAGATGGCTTCCCCCATACATGCCCGTGTACTGCTTTGCATTATAAAGAGACCAAACTGCCGTCTTATTTAGATTGACCCTGAGTTTGTGTGTAGCTGCAAATTCTTGTAGTATTGTATGCAAGGCTGGTAGGTGTTTTTTAGATGGGAGGAAGACAGTTATATCATCCATATAAGCGATACATGTTACCTGCTGAGATGTGTTTGGTATTTGGATGCCAATGAATGTTTGCTGGATTTTTATTAATAGAGGGTTGATGTAAAAGGTGAAAAGTAAAGCACTCAGGGGGGATCCTTGTGAGATTGATTGTGTTGGAGTAAAAGATTCAGAATTTTTGCCACTGAGTGTAATATGTATATCCCGATTTAACAACAAGTTGGTTATAACATATAAAATAGTGCGAGGTATTGCAGTGGCAGCCAACATTGCCACAGAATCAAAAGCTGATTCAATGTCTATTTGAACTGCAACTGGGCTGTATTTTTTCCGGCCTCGCACCGATCCCAATACAGCTTTGAAAAGAGGTGCTGCCTGTCCTGTAGATGATTGCTTTCTTGCAAACTGATATGGTGAAATCAATGGGAGCAGATATGATTCAATCCTGTCTTTAATGACTTTCTCAATGATCTTGATGGCTATTGGGCACATGGAGATAGGCCTAATATTATTAAGGGTGGTTATTGGAGCTGGTTTCTTATTAAATGGTACTATTGCAATTGGATAAAGATTTTCAATGTTGTATATTTTTTGTGAGAGATAGTTTGCAAGATTACATAATACTTGATTAGTTGTATGGCTAAGGTGTTCGTACACAAATTTTGGTATGCCATGAGTGCCTGGATGACAGGCATTGGGCAGAGTGGCAAGCTTCAAAGCAAATTCATTAATGGTAAATGGTGTATTTGTTTCAGGTGATCAAAAGAGCGTCGTGGGTTGAAGAGTTGATGGGTCTGAAGATTCTGTTTGAAATGCTTATAAATAGGTTCAATCATGTTATGTGCTGCATGTATAGTTGTTCAATTTGAAGTGCCATAGGCACTCTAATGGTGGAGGGAAAACCCATGGCCCATCTGATGTAGCCTCTAGTCCATGTATGTTGTTGACTGAGGCAGATTTTGCTTTTTTTTATCGCTAAATAGTCTTTAAGTGCTGCACATGTGCTGTTATATGCCTGGGTGAGCTTATATATATGCTGATATGTATTTTGAGTAGGTTTAGACATTGTTATCCTCTTGTGAAGTTCATCTGCCAGAGCTAATAGCCTGGAGGGTGGAGGGTTTTTTTTGGTGACATGGTCAATATTGAATGAAAGTATATTTATGTATTTCTGAAGGTTTGTGATGATGGTGTTCTAGCTGTATTTTTATATTGGACTATTTCCATCATCTAATATGTGTGTTGAATGTCTTTAGAAAAGTTTAATTTTTAGTTAAATATTCCAAATGCATTCAACTGTTATAATATCACACAACAGGTTAGTATATGCACCAACTGTTAGTAATATCACCACAAATGTTAATAATATCCAGCACGGTTAGTATATCCACTAACTGTTAGTAATATCCCAACATTAGTATTGCACGTTTCGAGGTATTTTTCTCCCCTCTCTTCAGGTGTTGTGGCCTGACCAGTGACAGTACTAGCATGGGATTCGACCTGGGTCCTTAGTTCTTGATTATTGAAATTTAAGGTACCCTCCCAACCATCCTGCAGAGTGTATTCTATACTTAGACTTCTGTGTTGTTGTTATAGACCTTAGACCAATGAACACTTCAATGGAAAATAAAAATATGGAAAATACAAAGAAAAAAAATCCTACAAAAAAATCCCTAAGCACCTAGTGTGCTATACTAATATGGAATCACTATCACTTTCTCTGAGGAAAAAGTGGAGAAAGGAGGAACCTCATAGATAAGTATATGAAATTACACATACTGTTTTGGCAGATGCCAGTTGGTTAGAGCGTTACCTTAAATTTCAGTAATCAAAATCTAAGGCAGGTTCGATCCCATGCTATACTGTCACTAGTCAGGCCAGCAACACCTAAGAAGAGGGGAGAAAATACCTCTCGAAACGTTGTGCATATACTAACCTGTTTGCTGTGATATTACTAACAGTTAGTGCATATACTAACCTGTTTGCTTGATATTATTCATTTGTTTGCTGTGATATTACTAACAGTTGGTGCATATACTAACCTGTTTGCTGTGATATTACTAACAGTTGAATGCATTTGGAATATTTAACTAAAAATTAAACTTTTCTAAAGACATTCAACACACATATTAGATGATGGAAATAGTCCAATATAAAAATATATTTATGTATGCCTGATATCTCTGCACAGCACTTAGTTGTAGTCCTTCAAGTTTATGGAGCATAATATATGTTTCAGAAAAAAGGGATTCTGGAGTGGATGCTGGTATTAGAATTCTCATTGTTTTCCCAAGTGGTAGTGTAGTTGGCTGAATTTCAGTTAGATCAAGTGTTGCAGTTTGAGCAGAGTGATCTGAGAATGGGGATGGATTGAGCTTGAGGCTGAAGTAATGATGCAGCATTGGGTGTGTCGGTTATTATGGAATGTTACTGTGTTTGGTGGTAAAAAACCTTCAGCACTCATGAGTGGTATTGCAATTTGATGCAGCCATTTTGAGATGAAATCTGTGTACTTCATGTTAAAATCTCCCATGATGATAGTTGGGTAAGGAGTTGATGCTAGCAGTGAATTGATGGTGAGTATTATGTTTGATATGATGACGTTTCCAGGTGGGATGTAGGTGAAAACTATGTTGAGAGTGTTTGCATGGTGATGAAATGTAGCTATCAACAAGTTTGCATCGTATATATGATTCTGAATGATGTGAATGGGCAAGCTGGGGTTATTAGTAGGCCAGTTCACCCGAGGTGATGACATGTCCCTGGACATGCAAAGAAGCCTTCAGTGTGAAGATGCACTGTTGGGTCAATCTGTGATCTTCAGAAGTCCCAATATATGTGTCTGTGTGATTTTGGTCCATTCTCTAAGTTGATGCAGTTTGTTTGCCGAGTTCAAACCCCGCACATTAAAAGCTGTTATTTTGACTTTCATTATGGTTGTATTTTGGGATTGTTCACATTTCAAAATATGTTAGTGACTGGTTTTCATTGTACGAGCTGTACATTGTTGGAGTTTTAATTGGTTGGTTAGATAGAAGTGATGTCCATTGGTGACCAGTCATCCGTTTGAATTCTGGTTAATGATGATGCGGTGTTGTACTCTTCTGTTTGTGAGTTGTTGTCCTCTTCTGTTTTTGGTTTTTTATTGTTTTTGCTTCTTTTTGGGCGACCTGGCCCTTTTTTTTCTATTGTATTTACTTCAACTTGTGGAAGGCATGGCATGATTGCTTCCATGATATATGTTGATGTGTTATTTTTTATTGTGTGTGTGATGTTTGTTCTATTGGTACTTTGTGTTTCACTGTAATTGCTTTGTGATATTTCAGTTGGGTTAATATTTGAATCATTCGTGCATTGTATGTTTTGACAGTTGCTTGTGTTATTTTGAATTGCTTGTGTGACATTTGGATTTAAGTGCTGCATTCTGTTTGGTTCATTTATACTGTTGTCTTGGTTTTTTGTAGTTTGATCTTCTTTAGATGAAGAAGTTGTTTGCATCTGGTTATTCATATCTGAATTTATCTTGACTATGTTAGTGTGGCTGATATCTTCCGTTTGTGTGTGGTTGAGCTGATTATTTGTTTGCTGTGATTGTAGACTCTTTCTGTTATCACATTGTTTTTTCAGATGGTCGCTGTTTAGTTCATCTGTGTTTTTATTTTCCTCATTGGAATTTTGATTAATGAGAGGGAGTGAGAGTGTTTCTTCAGGTGGAGAAGTTGTTTGCATATTGTTGTACATATTTGGATTTATGCTATCATTATATATATGGTTGCTGTCTTCAGTATGTGTTTGGATGGCCACTCCATTTGTTTTTTGCGATTGTGGATTCTTTTTGGTGTCACATTGCGTTGCCAAGTGGCCTCGCTTCCCGCATGTGTAGCATATGGGTTTAAGCCCTCTTATGAAGAGGCTCAGCATGGCTTCCTGATCTGCATATTGTGTAGGAATATTGTTTGGATCTATTTCTGGATGCAATCTCAGCTTGAAGTCAAAGCTATTGCTGTATACAAGCACTGGCGTATCTTTCAGATAAATTGGGTTGAATGCTGTGACTTTTCCAAATGGCTGCATCATTTTCTGAAAGATTTTGATGTCATATCCAAGGTATGCATTCTTGATTATGCCAGTAATCTGGTTATGTTGATCTGGATCTACTGCAATGAGTGCATAGTTGCCTAAAGTTTTAATGGTGGTTTGAAACCGGGTTTTTTGGCTTTCTTGGTAAAATTCGAGGATTAAATACCGTGAGTTAGGATGGTCAGCAATCCTTAGTATGCTATCTCAAAGTCTGTGTAGTGTTATTGCTTTATAAAGTAAATTTCTAGGAAATTTATACAGCGATAAATTTGCATCTGTAGCTGATAATATTATTGAATGAGGAGAAAAAAATCTTTTGAAAGACGTATGAAGGCCACGTGGGATCGTATTATTAAACTGTTCACATATTATTTTCAAATCCTCATTATTCCACTGGGCGGTAGGGGGGCATTGATTTTCTTGCATTTGTATATCTAGCTGCAAAATATCATTAGTATTTATTTTTCGGAAGCGATGGAAAACTTTATTTTTTTCTAAAATTGGAACTTGATTGTGTTCTTTTTGTTGTAAATTATTTTTTTCCGAAGAGAAATTATTTTCCTGTAAATTATTTTTAGCTACGTTGGCATATGTTTTTGCTTCACCTGTAATTTGCATAGGCTTGGATAGCATATTGGCGCCGTTCTGCTGGTCACATGACCGGGGTGTCACCATTGTAATGCTTTTTACGTTGAGCAACGAATATTATTTTTAACAAAACAATTCATAAAAATATCTATTTAGTTAAAATACAAATTAATTTGGATTGTCCAATACTTACTGTTCATATATATATAACTGCAAGTCAAAGATGTGTTGGTTTTAGTGTTTTCTTTGGTTAAACTCCTAAGATCTCTGTAAACAACGATCCGTTAAAATCATCATTTGCTGCGAGACCTATTATTATTATTTTTTTTTTTTTTTTTTTTTTTAGTTTGTCATAGGTTATCAGTATGTTGTGTTAGCATTGATGTTTTATATTAAGGGAAATGATATCAAATCAAAATCATCTCCAGCAAAAATGTTGCTTTTTTTTATAATTTTTTTACTTTTTTAGTAAGTTGATTTTTAATATTTTAAAGAATATTTGGTTCTCATCTGATCCTTCGTGTCAGCTGTGGGTGGCGCGATTTCTAACCAAAAACACATTAATATTAAGTTGCCGGGCTAGTGATTCTCTATTAATATTGACTTTTTTTTTTGTTTGTTTGTTTACAAAGTTTACTTTCTTTCGTTTCTGAATTATTTTTCCCAAATAATATTTTTGACGATGGGATAATAATAGTTTTTTTTTTTAATTTTTATTGACAAGAGGGTCTTTTCGGTGTGTTCAAATAGTAATTTGTGGGTTTTTTTTTAAATAGTATTAGTGTTTTTGTAAAATTGGATTGACAAAATTCAAGAGAGAACGGGTTTTTTTTTATGGATCTTTAAATAATAATTGACGTTACTTTGATAGGTTTACATTTGATTGCAGACAACAATTAGTGGGAGGGGTGTTTTTGTGTACAATTAAATAATAATTTACATTACTTTTATAGGTTTACATTTGATTGCTGACAACAATTATTGGGAGAAGTGTGTTGTTGTTTTTTTCGTGTGTGTGTGGGTGTGTTTAAATAAAAATTAAAACCGTTACTTTTATTGGTTTACATTTGATTGACAACCGATTTGACTCCCTTTCATTTATAAATTATGGTTTTGGTTCTACAAATAAATATTTTTGACAATGGGACAATAATAGTTGTTGTTTGTTTAATTTTTTATTGACAAGAGGGTGTTTTTTGGTGTAGGTTCAAATAGTAATTTGGGTTATGTTTAAATAATAAGTTACGGTCTTACTTTGATCGGTTTACATTTGATTGCCGACACTAATTATTGGGAGAAGGGGTCTTTTTTTGTGTGTACAATTGTAGACAACAATTATTGGGAGAAGGGGTGTAACCGTTTTAAGAATAGTAGTTTATGTTACTTTTAGTGGTGGTGTCCATTTGATTGCTGACAATAATTAGTGAGAGGGGTGGGTGTTTTGGGGTGATGATTAAATACTAATTTACCTTCCTTTTATTTTACATTTGATTGCTGACAACAATTATTGGGGAAGAGAGGTTTTGTTTTTTTAAGTTTAAATCAAAATTGAAGTTACTTTTATCGGTTATATTTGATTTACAACCAATTTGACTTTTTTTTTTTGTTTGTTTATAAATTATGGTTTTGTTTTGCCCAAAACCTAATATTTTTGACAATGGGACAATAACAGTTGTTGTTTCTTTCATTTTTATTGACAAGAGCGGGTCTTTTTTTGGTGTATGTTCAAATAGTAATTTGGGTTACATTTAAAAAATAATCGGTTTACCTTACTTTTAGTGTTTTTCATTTGATTGCCGACAACAAATAGTGGGAGAGGTGTTTTTGTGTATGATTAAAGAATAATTGTATGTTACTTTTATTTTTTACATTTGATTGCCGACAACAATTATTGGGAGAAAGGGTTTTGCATTTTTTTTTTTTTTTGGTTTGTGTGTATGTTGAAATCAAAATTTAAGTGACTTTTATCGGTTACCATTTGATTGAAAACCGATTTGACTTTTTTTTTTCATTTATAAATTATTTGGGTTTTCCCAAATAATATTCGGTTTGACAATGGGACAATAATAGTTGTTGTTTCTTTAATTTTGATTGACAAGAGCGGGTCTTTTTCGGTGTATGTTCAAATAGTAATTTGGGTTACGTTTAACTAATAATTTACAGTCTTCCTTTGATTGGTTTACATTTAATTGCTGACAACAATTAGTGGGAGGGGTTTTTTTCTATACGATTAAAGAATAATTGACATTGCTTTTATTTGACCGTTTGATTGCCGACGTCAACAATTATTGGGAAAAGAGGGATTTTTGGGGCTATGTTTAAATAAAAATTTGTGTTACTTCTTTTATTTTTGACATTTGATGAAGGCCATTTGGAATCTGTCAAACAAGCTTGCCTTTATGACAGGGGTCCCCAACCCTATGCCCACAGGCACCATGGCGCCCACAGATCATTTTATGTGTGCCCGCCGCTATCTGAATACGATAAAAAATTATTTATCTGATACAAATAAATTTAATTTTTAAAATTTCTTATAAATTATTGTATTATATTGTAATCAAATTGTAGGGCGTGCTATACTTTTACAGTGTAAAAATATAAACGTTAATTATATGTTAAAATTTTATTTTTGAAATAAATATTTTTTTGTACATTATATGTATTATTAACAATATCCAACTATAAATTTACATTGAAAAAATAAATGGTGCTCGCCACCTGGTTGAAAAAATAAATGGTGCCTGCCACCTGGCCGGTATAATACAATGTGCTCTTAAGTGCAAAAAGGTTGGGGACCCCTGCTTTACAAAGTGAGCATTTCCGTCGTAGGCCACAACGAAACATACAAATGAAAGTCGAAAGATATTTTTGGACCTCAAATCTGCATATATTTGCCGCACGATCCAATCTTTTCTTTCAGTAGCAGGATGATTTTTTTTTTCTGCTGTAGAAATATTTCAGCGCCGGCTTCCGTGTCTGAGAATTGCCATCTTTTCAGTTTTCTGTTATTTGAATTAGCCATCTTCTTGGTCTCGGAAAATTTCTCGCTAAAACATGACTCAAAGCGTGATCGCTTAAAAATTTTACGCTACCCCACCCTAATCGAGAATTTAGGAGGCTTATAGCTTTATGAGGAACAATCACGACACTGTTTAAATTGTTAAAAGGTAACAGTACATCAATTTGTCTTAAAAAAAAGGCCCCGATGAAAATTAAAAAATTTTTGACACGATCAAATTAACACACCCTCGTACGATATTGTTACATAAAATACATAACACAGCATTACGATATAGTGCGTGATACAAGCAACTACGGCATTTTCCTCTGCTTTTAGCATCGGAAAAAGCCACACCGTTAGCTGCTAAGCCGAGTTAGCACTCTTTCTAGATTTTATCATAGAAAGAAGACTTAACTCCGAGTTAACACTCTACCTTTTAGCATAGAAACAAGACTTACTCCGAGTTAACAATCTTTCTAGGATTTATTTTAGAAAGAATGCTTAAAGGCTTGGGTACGGCAGCGGAAACGGCATATTTCTAGAAATTTAGCTAGAAATCGCGCCACCCGCAACTGACACGAAGGATCAGATGAGAGACCCAATATTTTCATTATTTGAATATTTGTTTTGCATAAATTCATTTAAAAAATATAGAAAACACTTTATTTTATTAGTAATACAATTTTTACTTTCAGGCAAAATGGAAGTATTTTCTATTGTCAATTTCTGTCTAATAGGTTTTTTTATATATAGACTTAATGCGGAATATT
The DNA here is from genome assembly GCA_028023455.1 of Epiperipatus broadwayi. Lineage (NCBI taxonomy): Eukaryota > Metazoa > Onychophora > Udeonychophora > Euonychophora > Peripatidae > Epiperipatus > Epiperipatus broadwayi. Next base: position 1,963,732 of record JAQFVV010000149.1, on the reverse strand, counting down.
TTTATTTTGTTAAAAAAAAAAAAAAACAGAAAAGGTGTGTCTATCCTTGATGGAACAAATGAATGGGTTGAATAGTTAATCCACTGTAATTATCTGAATAACATTTTTTTATGATTCTTAGTTGCTGTTATTGTCATTTCAAATCAATTTTTTTATCATATCCAACTGACTCAGGTGTGTTGTTTTATGATTTTTTTAATCTTTTAATAAATTTAAAGATTTTGTTAATAACTTCAGTTACTATCTTTGTAGCATGTCCATCTCAGTTCCATTATCTTTCTTAAATTAATTCAATTTTATATCTATCTCCTTTGTCATTTATATATCTCATAAGCAATTTTTTATTTTCTTAATTCCAACATATTTTTGTTGTTTTGTTGTTGTTGTTGTTGTTGCATGGTCTATAATCTCTACATGGCCTTTCTACTATCTGTCTAAGTAAGCATTGATAGAGCATGTTTATTGCAAATATTTTTAATATCAGAAATAATCAGAAACTTAAACTGATTAATTTTATATATTATATTTTTATCTGAATTAATAATTTAACCAAGCTATTGATTCATAGTTATCAACTAATTTATTATTGCTATTTATATTTTATCTTTTCTGAACACTCACTTAATATAAATTGTAATTTTTTTAACAATTTCTGAAATTTTAAAGCATTCTTTGCAAAAACATGTATATCACCTGAATTTTTTTTTTTTTATAAAGACAAAGTTAACAAATGATTTTCAGACATTATGGACTATCACTTATTGATTTATGGAGTTATTCACCATTGTCATGTAAGCAATTATTTTTTTTCTCACTATTCAATGTTATTTATATTAAACATACAATCATTGGTACATGATTGATTCTGATAGTTTAGTCATATCTGAATTTTTCTCTCTAATCTTACATATTATTTTGATCATATTTCAATTGGGGCTGCTAGTTCACCAATGTATGTCTTTCCACATAAAATAATTGCAGTTCTTGCTTTTAGCATTTCAAGTTTAAGTTTTTTAGAAGTTAGAATTCATCACAGTATTCCATGGCTTTGGAAAGGTGTTGTAATATACCATTTGATATCCAGATATATTATCTTTTTTTAAAAAAATATTGTTTGTCATCTATTTAAAGTTGATCAATAAATATTATTCATGAAAATTTTTTGGATATTTTTTTCAAGTCATTGATTTTTGAATGAATTTCTTTGGATCTGGTGCATACTGATATTATAATTTCTTTTTATTTTATTATTTTTTTTATTTCTTTCATGATGAGATATGTGTGTTAAGTGTTTTCTGTTGGGAGAGGGGGGGGATCTATAAGCAGTAATTTTCATTTTGCTATGAGATAATCTTGCAATTTTTTATTTTTTATTCTAATTCTATAGTGAATTTAATAAAAACATGGCTATGGTTATGTTATTGTCACTCCTCATTAGCAATATGTACATGGAAGAGCTTGAAACAATATCCATAAGTATTAGTTTTTCTCTACCAGAATCTGCTTTCACTATTTCATTACATCAATATTTTTTTTCCCAACTAAATTTATAATAGAATTAGAATGCTAATAAAAATTGATGTTCTTGTGATACGAATATCTTGTGGTAAAATCAAAACTACTGTTTGCAAAAATTCATTTATGCACAGAAAGTACTTAGCGTATACATCTAATTATGATAAAAATACAAAAAGTGAATTATACTATCATTATAGAACAGAGCAAAGGAAGTTTGTTCAATAACTCAGATGAAAAATCCAACGTATAACAATATTTCATGAAAAATGATTATTCATCACTTATCATTAAGAAAAAAAATAGTGATTGTTACTGTAATGTATACATGCATATCAGATATGTTAGACAAACTAAAGAAAAATCTGCAAACAATATAATATTAGAACAACTTTCCAAAGTTATACTACACTGGGAAAAATTCCAAAAATTAAATTCGAAATGCTGAAAAATAATAATTTTATTTATGAAATAACATAGCAAAAGTAATTACCCCTTTGAAAAATAGTTAAAATAACATAAAGCAATGATTAATAAAGAAAAGTCAAGTGGGTCTAAATTAGATGACTGATAGGGAAAACAAAAGAATGTTGGATAGTAAGAAAAAAGTAAAAAACAATAAACTTTTTGCATAAGTGGCAACAGGGCCATAAATCAATCTAGTGTGATACTCTTATTAAAAGAAAAAAATGAAATCAGAAAGAATCTTATTGATATGTATATAAAATTTTTAATGACTGTTGCCTTTGGCAGAATAACCTAATTGATTAGAATTTAGAGTTTAATTTTCCTACTAGCCACTGATTAATCCATGATCCCTAAAGGAGAAAGAAAAATTTCATTTGAAATTACTGCTTTTTATGGTAATCTATATGTTATTATTAATAGTTGAATACAAAAGTATAAAGTTTGATTTTTTTTTTAAGAATATTTAAATAATTTCATTGGACCAAGGGTGGGGAACTTCAGGCCTGAGGGCAGTTTTAAAATGTATATAAATGATTGTATAAAACTTATATTTAAACACATGCATAGTGCAAATATTGTATTAAGAACTAAATAAAACAAAATATTTATTTTCTCAACTACATTTTTTTTTTCTTTCCAACCTTTATAATAGTTTTAGTTCATTCTATCAGAAGTTCGATATTCCAACAAATTATTTATATTTTATTGATGATACTAAAGGCATTTTGCTTCTTTTTTTATAATGATTTTTGCAGACACAAATATACTAGCTAAAATAAAACTAGATTTTTATTTAATTTTATTATTATTATTTTGCATTTAATTTTTTTTATTGGATGATTTCATTGAATAAGATAAGAAAAATTGATTCAGAAATTTGTGCACTTTAAAAGAAATGGATCAACACATATTTTATTTTATATAAATAGTAAATTGATGGGCTTGATATGTCTAGAAAATATTTCAGTTAATAAAAAACACAATCTTAAGAGGAATTATTTATCAAAACATTCTCATTACAACAATATTATTTGGGGGGGAAAGAAAGGTACTTATGTAGCATGCCTGTCGAAAGCTTACCATCCATTTTATCTTAAATAATCCATTTTCAGGGGCTTTCAACACATAGTGTAAACAATATGGCTAACTCTAATTTATCGTATTTAATGTTAGTTTTTTTTTTATTTATTAAAATGATAAAGAAACACAAAGTCTAAAAGGTTATTAAAAACTTTCTTAATGTAAATGCAGTAAAAAAAAATTTTTTTAAATATGATTAAGCAAACTATAACAAGGGTGCAGACAGACATCACTTTTTGGGCAAGCACTATCCCATAATTTTGAAAATATTACATACACAAAAATCCAAAGGATTGTAATTAATTTTTTTTTAATGTAAATTTCCTACACCAGCTGGAAACTAATCTCAGTGCACTCACAAACAATGTTTTGGAGCCTTCTAAACATGTTTCTTTCTAAACAGATAGGCACTTAAGAACATGTTCACACACAACATTACCATTGCATCTCCGTTCACACATAATGTATAATATCATGTCCATTATCATATACTTTTCAGATAGACACTATCCTGTAATTTTGAAAATATTCCACTGCATCTTGTTCTGTCAATTCCAAATTTTAATTGTGTGTTCAAAAATGATAAGGTAAAAAAAGAAAGGTTAAAAAAATCAGCACGTGTTAACAAATGTCAACAAAAAACTAACGTCTGTTCACTCGTGTTAACATTTGGATGTTATTTTATTATTTTACATAATAAAGGAATATTCGCACACACACATTTCTTTTCTTTTCTGTAATTTGTTTTTATTTAAAAATTGTGATTTAAAATTGGTTTTAGTAATTTTGTAAAAACTTTATAAATTATCTTTTTTTTTTTTAATTAAACAAAAAGTTAAATGCATTCTTGTTGCCTAAAAATATTTTTATCTATTTTTATTTTTTTTTTAATTAAAAGAAGCAGAGATTTAATTTTGGATTAATTTTTTTTTTTAAAAAATAAGATAAGCCCTAAGATTGAGCGTGAGATAGGGATGGGACCTGGGCAAATATGTCTAATTATTTAACTTGAAAAACAAAGATTACACGGAGATAAAGTGGCATATAAATAGACCTGAGTTTTGGACTTGTTATTTATTCTGGTGTCTTGACCTAGATTAATTTACTTTAGAAGAATAGTGATGCAGCTTATTTTGTTCGGCAGATTATTATTCATCAGATTTTCCTTCGCATTCGGATTCTTATTATCATTCTTCGGATTCATGCCTAGGTTAATTCGCTATGGCCATAGAGTGTAACACAATGCAGTTAGCTTTCTGACCCGCCATCAGAAGTTATATTCGTATTCCTGTTGCTCAGATTTTCCATCTAACTTTCAGAATTACCTGCTTGAATTAATAGTGTTCACTTGTCAGATGGCCAAATTCCACATCATGTATATTCAAACTGCCAAAATGCCATGCTAAGCCAATTTAAAGATGGATCCTGATCTCCTTGCTGCCCTTCCAAGTATGCCATGAAAGCCAAACTATTTCAAAGTATGCCTCCACACTTGCCGCCATTACAAGAAAAAAACATCTGAAGATATCCATGCACAAATGTGAGTACTCACGACTTTCCAGCTCTGGAAGGTAATTTCTTTTTTATTCTTGCCAGGGCATATAATCTCTAAGTCTCTGCTCAATCTAAATGTAATCTCTAACCTAAAATTTTGTATCGTAATTATTATATGTATTCTTTCTTACTGATGTGTGCTATATATTTGTAATTTTAAATTGTGTTCTGTTATATGTCAGGGCATGTATTGAGAATTTATTTTTTAAAGCAGTTTAGATTTATAATTGGTATTTCACTTTCTCAACAAATGCTTGGCAGATGTAAATAATTTTCTGATTACTTACCTGTCTCCTATTGAGACTTTTAATTATTATATAGCAGCTTAGTTTTGGACAATCGTTTGGTTGGTGATTCACCAGTTATATATTTCTGTTTTCCCTTAAATCAGAGATTTGATTATCTCTTTTTAAAAAAAAAAAAAAAACCTATGCTGGAGTGTTTTCTAAGATTTCTATTTTTGTTAAATTGGAGATTTAAGTTTTCTCCCATACTACAATTCATACTTCGTCGTATTCTTTAGATCATATTCTCTCTTCTTACATAAAATCAATCTTGGTCTTGAATATCGTCCATGCAGTAGTTCTGCAGACTTATGATGTCACTAATTTAATATACTAATGTATGCTTGTCCACACTGAGTCATTGATTCATGCAGGAATCATCATCAACCATTATCAATCCACTGCAGGATGAAGGGCTCTCCAAGTTTAGTCCATCTTTTCCTATCTTTAGCTTCTCTTCTCCACATCACCCCTGCACACTTTCTTAGTTCATCCATCCATCTCACATGTGGTCTCTTTCTGGGTCTTTTACAATCTCTTGGAATCCAGTTTAAAATTTCAATTGTCCATCTATTATCATCTCTTCTAGTAATATGTCCAGCCCAACTCCACTTCAGTCTTTTAATTTTTCAATGAGGTCAGTAACACCTGCTTGTTCTCTTACCCATACATTGTGTTTTCGATCTCTTCTTGTTACTTCCAACATGCATCTCTCCATACTTCTTTGAGTGGTCTGAAGTCTCTGTATTGCTCTTCTATTAAGTGTCCAAGTCTCAGATCCATAAGTAAGAACTGGCAAAACCCATTTATTAAAAACCTTCCTTTTCAAACACATAGGCATATTTCCTTTTAGTATCAAGTTATTTCTACCAAAAGCACTCCAACCAAGTTTAATTCGATGATTAATTTCATCCATTAGGTTTCCATTGGTATTAATAATCTGACCAAAGTATTTGTAACTGTTAACTTCTTCTAACTCGTCATAATCAATCTTTATTTTTATATTTTGAGAAAATCTATTAAACATTACTTTAGTCTTTAACATTTATCTTTAGTCCTACTTTCATCTGATAACTCCTGCAACATTTCCTGTAGCTCTAAAGCATTATTTGCAAAAGCAACTACATCATCTGCAAAATCCAAATGACTTAAATAATCTCCATTTAGTTTCACTCCTTTAGCTTCCCATTTTACTTCTTGCAGCACTGCTGTAAAAAGTTTTGGAGATATGGAGTCACCCTGTCTTACACCCTTTTCAATGTTGATTTTCCTACTATCATTATGTAATCTAATTGTTGCTGTTGCATTTTTATAAATATTCTTTAAAATATGACAATATCATGGATCTACACCTTGATGATTCAATGCTTTAATCACTGAAGAAATGTTTATAGAATCAAATGCCTTTTCATAATCAACGAATTCTAAGCATAATGGCAACTCATATTCATTTGTCCTTTCTATAACTTCTCTCAATACCTGGATATGATCTACTGTACTAAAACCACTTTTAAATCCAGCTTGTTCTCTTGGTTAGTGGAAATCCAGCGTTTTCTGCAGACGAGTTGTAATTATCTTAGTAAAAATTTTGTATAAAACTGATAAAAGATTGCTAGGTCTGTAATTTCTAATATCTTCTTTATCACCTTTTTTAAATATTAATATTAATACTGCATTCTTCCAATCATCTGGTACATCTTTATCATTTAGACATTTGGTATATAACTTTGCTAAAAAAATTTATATTTCTTCACCTGCTTTTTTTAATATATCAATTATAATTCCATCATTACCTGGATCCTTCCCTTTCTTCATAAATTTAATTGCATGTCTCACTTCCTCATTCAAAATTCTGGGCAATTCGGAAGATATAATAGGTATAGGAGACACTTGTTCTTTATTACTATATAAATCTTAATAGAAGTCTTCTACACATTTCATGATGTCATCTCTCTTTTTAGTAATAATGCCATCTTTTTTTCTTATTACAGATATAAATTTCCTATCAATACCAAAATGTTGTTTTACACTCTTTAGACTTTTATTCTCTTCTACAGCTTTCCTTGCTAGTTCACAATTATACTTTCTTATATCATTTTCAACTCTTTTCCGCACCATTTTACAAAATTCAAGATATTCAATCTTTTTTAATGCATCATTGTTGTATATCCTCATATTCCTTCTTTTCTTCATAAATTCTCTAGTCTCAGTAGAAATTTTATTGGTCAATTGCTACTTTTTTCTACCAGCTATTTTTGTTGCAATTTTTAAAAGTGTATCAGTTATTTTCCTATTAATAGAATTCAAATCTGAATCATGTTCAAAATCTACTAATACTTTAAACCGATTTGTAAGTTCTAATTAAAATTCATTAGAATGTTTCTGAAGATTAGGAATATCAACCATAAATATTGTTTTTCTTAATAATTTTTGTCTCTCTAGTTTTGCATTAACATGTATCTTACATCTTACTAATCGATGATCACTTCCTGTGTTAAATTTATTAAGAACATTACAATCTTGAAATATGTATTTTCTGTTAGTCAAAATATAATCCAATTTTCCTCTACCTTCATTTGGATGCTTCCATGTCCATTTCCTTTTAACATATTTCTCCAAAAAAAATTCATAATATAAAGTTTTTCTTTTTCTGCAAACTCCACAAGTCTGTCTTCTCTCATTTCTATTACCATAACCAAAATTTACCAATTCTAGCATTAAAGTCTCCCATAACAATTTTAAAATGTTGTTTACTCTGATCAAAAGCCTTTTGTACATCCATATAAAAATCTTCTATAACTTCATCACTATGAGAACTTGTTGGAGCATAAACCTGAATTATCTGCATTTGGAATATTTCATGTTATTTGTTTTAAAACTTTTTGAATAGGTAAACCAGAGTTACTTAGGTGAGCCATCAGCTGAAAGAAAATTCTTCACTCCCTTTCAAAACTCTATTAGAAAATTAGCCTGTCTGCCGCAGCGTTTGACATTTTATTTTGCTCATTCACACCTTGAAAGAATTTAATAAAAAGTACGTTTATATTATATATATATCTGTACTTGAATTTTTTTTAGATTAATTTTAATAAACTGTAAACTTTCTTAAATTATACTTTCTAATGTTTGTTCTGCTTTTATTTCTTGGTTGTCTGAACAATAGTTAAGATCTCTTGCTATCTCTCTGGGTTTTGTCGGTGTCAATTCATCATCATCATTAACTTTTGATCTCAGTTGATTAAATTTTCCATGTATACAGTGACCTGATGGTGCCTGTGTGAACAAAAGAAGATAGTGACCTTTACAATAATATCATGTCCATTATCATATACTTTTCAAGCAGGTACTATCCTGTGATTTTGAAAATATTCAACTGCATCTTGTTCTGTCGATTCCAAATTTTAATTTTGTGTTCAAAAATGACAGGTAAAAAGGTTAAAGAAAAATCAGCACATGTTAACAAATGTCAACAAAAAACTAACATTATCAGTTCACTCATGTTAACATTTGGACATTATGTTGTGAATGGAATTTATTAAAAAATTTATTCAATTTTTTTAAAATTATCATTCTATTTAGAATACATTTATTAATATTTTTTAAAGTTAATAAGCTATTCAAGTTTGAGAGAAAAAAAAATGTAAACAATTTTCAGGATTGAAGTATTTGTTTACATTTTTTTTCTCAAAATTATTTTCTTGAACATGTATAACTTGTTATCTAAAAAATATTAACAAATGTATTCTAAATTGAATGTTATTTCTAAAAAATTTAAATATATTTTTTAATAAATGCTATTTACAATATAACATCCAAATGTTAACACAAGGCGAACAGTTAACATATGATTAAAATTAACATTTTTTTGTTGGCATTAACACATGCTGATTTTTTTAACATTTCTTTTTTGCCTTACCATTTTTGGAAATATAATTCAAATTTGGAATCAACAGAACAAGATGCAGTGAATATTTTTAAAATTGTAGGATAGTGCCTGCCTGAAAAGTATGTGATAATGGACATGATATTATACTTTATGTGTGAGCAATGATGCAATGGCAGTGTTGTATGTGAACATGTTCTAAGCGCCTATCTGTTTGGAAAGGAAAGTTGTTAGAAGGCTCCAAAACATTATTTGTAAGTGCACTGAAATTAGTTTACAGCTGGTGTAGTAAATTTATATTAAAAAAAAAAAAAAATAGTTACAACCCTTTGAATTTTTGTGAGTTTCAATGCAATATTTTCAAAATTACAGAATAATGCTCACCTGAAAAGTTATGGCTGTTCGCACCTTTGTTATAGTTTGCTTAGTAATATTTTATTTTAATTTTTTTTTTTACTGCATATATATTTAAAAAGTTTTTAATTACAACCCTTTGGACTTCTGTATTTCTTTATTATTTTAATAAATAAAAAAACTTTAACACTGAATATGATAACTTAGAGTCAGCCATATTGTTTACACCATGTATTGGAAGCTCCTGAGCCTCTGAAAATGGATAATTTAAAATAAAATGGGTGGCAAGCATACCAACAGGCAAACTACAAAAGTACCAATAGAAATATTTAAATAGAAAACTTGAAAAGGAGCTTCATCAAATGGCTGATAATGTTTCATAAAAAGTACAAACAAATCAGAAAATTTGAAACCATGTTCTGGATGGGAGTTTATAAAAAACTGTATTCTAATTGCTATAAAATTTCTATCCAAAACAAAAGAAATTCAAGATTATAAATATGTCATGAAGAATATTTATAAGGCAAATTGAAAAAAATTGACATTAAATGTGGAACAGTTAATAATAATAATTATGTTATTTTATATTTAATTCACAAACAAATTATGCCTTTTGTTTTAAAAGGGGAAATTGAAATTAGTCTTCCAATTGAAATGATTGCCCACCTCTAATGATTAAGCATAAATTAATTAAATTTTTGATCAAATATAGCAGGCCAATTTTAAGCCACTAATTTTGTATGGCCCACAAATGATATCATAAATATCCAAATGGCCCTTGGAAGAAAAAGGTTCCCCGCCCCTGCATTATGTAATGGAAATAGTCTAATGTATAATTTCAAAGATTAAATTTTGTTGAGTTTTTTTTAATTTAACCCTCTTGCAGTAAATTTTACTGTTATCAAATTTTAAATTGAATAGGTATCCATATCAGTACCTTCTTAAATATAACTTTATTTTATTAGTTTTAATTTATCCTACATAGTCTTAAGTTTTAAGCCACTTTTTTTGGAATATACTGATGTCTTAATGTTGTGTAGTTAGCATTTTTTTACAAATATTATAATACTTTTTGTTAAGTAAGTCTTAGAATAATAAAAATTAAATTTATCTCTTACTATATCTGATTGCAATTTTTAAAAAAAAAAAATTATTTAATTAAACTCTATCACAATTTTGTGCAGTATTGTTTTTTCATGTAAGGTATTGCTGCATAAAATTTTCATATACTTGTTCTAATACTAGAAAGCCTGAGATGGATTATAACTTGAATAAGACATTGGTCAATAGCAAATTTCTTCCAAATATTAAATATTTCAACTGGTGAATTATTCATTTTTTGTAAAAAAAATTAAGCAGTCAAATAAAATTAAAGCTTAGATTTTTTTTAAAGTATTAACAAAATTGCTTATAAATTGATAGTTAGAGGAAAGGCTTCTAAAATATTTTAAGAGCATTAGGAAAGTCTGGAGTTACTGGTAATGACAGTGACAATAATACAAATGATAAGGTAATTATTTTTATTTATTCTTTCTTTTTAATGTTCATTTGGAACCATAATTATACCATAAACTAATACAGTTAAAAAATTTAAATAATCATTATGGGTTAATATATAAAAACTGATAATTTTATAAAATTATGATATCAGTAATTTTATTTTTAAGTGATAGATTGGATTAGTTTATTCTTATATATATATATATTCCCCCTTCGATATGATATTTGAATAGTTGGTTGAGTGAGTAAGCTAAAAAAAGAATAGCCTTGGTAAAGGTGGCATTTACTAAGAGGAAGTAAATATTTTATGGACCTTCAGAGAGAGAATTAAGGAAAAGATTGGTTGTGAAATATACAGAATGAGTATTTTAAAAATAGCGACAGATTGGAAGCCTTTGAAATGTGTTTGTGGAGAAGGATGGAAAAATCAGTTGGATGAATGAGTAAGTTTTGAAAAGAGTAAATGAATAAAGAAAATTGATTGAGGAAATTTGAAATAGAAAGAGAAACTATATTGGCTATATACCAGTATTAAGAAGAAAGAATACTTTAATGAAAGATGTTTTGGAGGGAATGGTGATGGAAACAAAAGAAAGGAAAAAGATTGATTGCTAGATGATATAAAAGATGTGATGATATACATGGAATTGAAGGGCCATGCAATGAATAGAAAGGAGTGTCGAAATTGATGAATTTGTGATGTGACTGCTCTTTGGACCTGTCCATAAGAGAGAATACTATTATTGATGGTGAATAAAAAATTGTTTTATTTATTATAAATTTTTTTAAGGGAAAATGTAAATTTACAAATATATATTTTATAGAAATGTTTCCAATGATATGCTTTTAAATACATGATATTAATAAAGTTTTTTGGATATTCACAAAAAGTCTTTATTTTTGTGCATTAAGTGTATATTTTGACCCAGTCCCCTCCACTCCGTCAATTGTTCTATTTAAATCAGTTTATGAGCATTAATTTTTATAATAAATAGCTCAAATAAGATATGCCTGTAATTTTTGTAGACTATATATCATTGTAATTATGTATTAAGATTATTGATCATTACTCAATTTTAATCATTAAATTCGGAAGTGAATTATTTTAGTAATATTGTATAAAAGTTTTAAAGTTATTTTCTACCAAAGTAATGTGAGAAGTATAACGCATTGAACATTAAATTCGTTGCTTCTATTTTTATCATTCTAATTGTAAAATGTTATATATAGTTTAACCAATTACTTATTTAGTTTTGCTTTTGATTAGTGCTAACCGTGTTCTAGTGGGAGATGAGTTGACTCAGTTTAGCAAAAATCTAAATTAAGAAATTTCTTAAGTTCTGTCTTGACTTCATTTTGCTATTAATATAATTTTAACACCACATCTTTCATTAATTTGTTACTTAATATTAATAAGTGACTGATATAGATTTTCACTGGCAGCGAAAAAATATTTATCTTTTGCAGGCAGCTAAACTGAAGACAGGGAAGCACTGTTTTTTTTTTAATTAAAAAAAAAAAATTATCAATTGATTATTTTATTTCTTAATTGTAATTTGTAAATGCAAATGATTTATTCTGATCAGAATTGTGCTTTTTTACCAATGTATATATCACAATTACAAAAAAAAAAAAAACGGCATATTTTATCAATTGTTTTTAATAAGGAGATAATCCCTTAATTGCACCAATAATAATAGAACATCCCCAGGACATCTATATCTATTTTTGGAAATGTCGCTATAAATAAGTCTTTGTAAGCTTTCAGCTTTTTATTGATCTTTTTTTTTTCTTAAAACATCATCCTCTCCAAGCTTCATTTGTCAATCAACCTGGCTCTGCTGCTATTGGCTAATGGTTTTGCTTGCTTTTTTTATATATATAAAAAATGAGGAGGGGGTCACATATCTTTTGCTTTAATTTTCAAATTAAAATATATATACTCTATTTCAAAAGGATTGAAGAATTTGATTTTTTTATTGTCTCTTCGTATATTTTTCTTTTATCAATGTGAGTAAACTCATTATTTATCTACATCATTATCAAAGATGGCCGAATGTATAAATATTCTAAAATAGTAGGATTTGAAACAGAATTTGTAAACAGAACTGTTAGTTTATTTTTCTGGAGTTATAACTGAAAATTATTAACTTTTTTAAAAATAAAATATTTTGAATCTTGTCTAAAAAAGTATTCTATATCATTCAGATGCATGAAATTCATTCTGAGAGTTAGTGAGATTTTTACTGAATGTAAGGTTTTTTAAAAATTATTATTATAATAATTTGTGATTTGAAAATTAAATGTGATGCACTTGATGAAAAATTTATTCAACAGTTATTTAGGAGAATTTTCAAATTAATTATATACCTCCTCCCTAATAAAATCAGATAATGATTTTTCTTTTAATGGCTTTCAATTTCTAAATTTGTTCTTATATGATTGATAAAATTGCAATTACATAATTAAAACCTAAAAATTGCCCTCACTTATACGTGGTTTTTATAAAGTGAATATGTTTTGTTATCATCCCATTTAAAAGCACAAAATTTTAATTGGTACAATAATATTTGCAACACATGTACATGTGTTTATGTCAAGTGAATATGATTATACATTACTCAATATAGAAAATACAAATGAGATTAAATTCAGACTCATAAAACAGCATATGACTAGCATAATTGATTTTCAAAGCAATACATTAAAATATTCGTGAAATATAAAGCAGCCACTATGATATTATAATGCAATATTTTGATTGGTATTATTCTCCTCTTTTCTTCGGATTTTGTTGGCCTTACTAGCATGGGATTACAAACCTAGACCTTTAGATTTGTGAATATTGAATTTAAGATAAAGCTCTAACTAACTGAGATCCTAGTTCAATTTCAATACTGGCACTGGTCAGCTAGCAGCATCTGAAATAGAGAGGAGAATAATATTACTCAAAATATTGTTATACATTAACTTGTGCGCTACTACTAACAATTGAATGTTTTGGAAAGTTTTAAATTTTTCTAAAGACATTTAGTATTAGATGTTGGAAATAGTCCATATAATTAATATTAAAAGCTCTATCATCATAAATCTTTAGACAAACATTAAGGTCATTTTAGATTCATATTTTTATATAAACATTTATAGCATATTAGTTTGGTTTACCACAGAGAGAAAATTATGTACATCTAATATGTTTATGCTGTACTTTCTAGTAAAAGATTAATATTGTTCAATATTTTTGGTTCAAATATATAAAGTATTTTTTTATATATAATTTGTCATTATTATTAGCAACCATTTGTAAATGAATATAGCCATTCTAACTCCACAGAAGGAAAAGATAAAGAGGAAGGCAAAGAATAATACACTAGAAAACAAAAAATAAAAATTGAAATAAAGAGTTGTTCATGTAGTTAAAGATTAGAAATGTGATCATATATATGCACATCCCAGTTGCCAAAGTTAATGCAGAGAAATGACTGATAACTTGATTGCTGGACTTTATATGGTGCTTGTGTGGAGGTCTGATTACCTTTTTCTTAGAATTGCAGCTTAGCACTGCACTAATAAAAATTTTCTTGATTATTTGCATTAAGTGTAACATCTAATACTGGCATGTAAATTTCAATATTTTGAAGTGTTAATAGAATATAAAGAAGAAATGTAAGTAAGGTGAATAAATTTTATATATTCATGCTCTTGTTCCAAGATGCTTAAGATTTGCTTATAAAAGTCTTTATTTTGTGATTTGGATTGAAAGATCACTAATTGAATATTATAGTATGGCACATGTGAGGTAATTTGATTATCTTCTCTTAGAAAAATAATTTAATTATTCATCTATCATGCTCATTTAAAAGAATATATTAAAAAGAAAGCAACTTAATTAAGCAAGCAATTGTATACCTACTGCAGTCTACTACAAATATCAGAACAGCTAAAAATATAAGTCTTATAGTATAAAAATACTGAAATAATAATATGATATTGTCACAATCTACTTATCCAAAAAAAAAAAATAATAATTTCTCAATTTATTTTCATAATTATTGGCATCTGAAAAAAAACACCATACTTTTCTGATGGAAACTTCTCATTATAAAAATAAATATTTTTTAAAAAACATGTGTCGTTATAAACAGGAGTTTGGCTTATGTGTATGTGTGTACAATTGCCACAATAAAGGAATATGTTATAATTTAAGAGGAAAGGTTTAAATGACTAAGTTAAGATAAGCATTAGATACCATATCACAACTTTCATACATCTACTCCATTAGTATCGTATTCATTCTATTGACCAAATGATGAACATCTTGAGAAAGAAAAACTACTGAAAACACTGAACAAATTCTATTTCTGGAATATTATAATATTATTGCTTTATTCCTTTTATTATCAGAAAAAATCTTAACACAGTTGTTTAAAATGTGAATAATTTGACAAATAAACTTCAAATTGATTCTACTAAGAAAAGATCTTGTAGATTTGTTCTTCATGAATGTATTCAGCTGAAGCAATTAACTTATATACTGTCTAAACACTGGCTGCAAAAAGTCATGTCTTCATTCTCTAGCCCAGCAAATTATTTTCTTTATCCATTAACAAATAGACTTTTTATCACATCCAGCAATGTAACAAGAATTGTACATACACTGTGTTTTTTTATGGAGAAAAATGCTTGCATTGGTAAACTATAACCTGTTATAGTCCTAAGTTATAAATTATTAATATTTGTCTCAAGGTTTGTATCACAGGTTATTTTTACTGTCTAATATTAAATATTGAATGCCTTTATAAAAATTCAACATTTATTTAAATTTTCGAGATATATTCAACTGTTAATGATATTCCACATGTTAGTGACTAAAACAAACTTTTGAGAAGTAGTATTTTTTTCTCGCCTGAGCAGTGACAATACTAGCATGCAAATCAAATATGAATCTTAAGATTCATGAATATTGAATTGAAAATATAAAGATTCAGCTTTGACTCCCATGTTAGTATTACCACCTGAAGAAGAGAAGTCAATAACACAACTCGAAGCATTGTGTTATATAGTAACCTATATGGTATCACTAACAGTTGAACATATTTGAAAATTTTAAATAAGTTTTAATTTTTATAAGACATTCAATATTTAATATTAGATGATACATACTCCAGCATATAATTACTAATAAATTATTAATGATTACCTCAATGATTCTACTAGTTGCCATTTGTTTTTCATTAACCTATAATAGCAGAAGGGTTTTCATTTGCTCCATGATATTACAATGTGAATTGGTTGATCTAAAAAAAATTTTGGGCTATCTGTGCTTTTTTTTTTTTTAAATTATACTGTTTTATATTTGCAATTCAAATTATTGACTGCTTTACCTTCTCTTTTTAACTTTTCAAATATGCAATGTCTTGAACAACCTTGTGTGGCCAATTTGATAATCATTTTTAATGAATAATTTTTTTTCCCTTAAAAATATAAGATGTACTTTTTTTAAAAAGATTTTGGACCCATAAAAGAGGGGTGCATCTTAAATTGGAAACAAAAATTTTTAACATTATTTCTACAGGATCTTTGCTTTATGCTATCCATGTGCATAGTATTACAATTGTTGACCTGTGTAGAATAGTGTGTTAAATCTTTTTTAGTCAAAAGAAAAAAGATTTAACATTAAATGTCAATATTGGGGGGGGGGGGGCTTTAACTCTCTCCGAAATTGTTTCTTTTAACATAATTTTACCGAGTTTACCATTATTTTATTGAGAAAACCATACTGAATAACCTTTAAAATTTTTTTAGGACTAATAAATCAATACAACATTGAGATAAGAATCTATTGTTGCTCTGATTGGTTGCTTTTATTCTCTACACAAGAGATTATTTGTCAACAATTTTGATAGTTCCAATATCTTTGTTTTGATTTTCAAAGTGAAACATATGCTTTAGAATCTTTTTTTACACATTTATAATTTTTTTCAGAAAATATTTATGAAAATATTAATTATTTTAAAAGAATGATTCAGATTTTAATAGAAAAATTTACTTTTACACGAATGCAAACCGAGAAAGAAATCAATGATATATGACCCAAATTTATAATTGGATGACAAAAATACTTTTAAGTTGACCGCTATAGATTATTTTTGCCAATTATAAAGAGAAATTAATTTTAAAAATCTTTCATTTACTTTAATAATCTGACAAATTATTAGTTTGTATTTTAGAAAAGGTTTTTAATCAAAAGAAAAAAAATACTGATAATATAAAATGTTATTACCATTTTTAAAAAAAATTTCTACTTTGAAAAAAAAAATGTTAAGGTATTTACACTAAAAAAAAAGTATTTGTAATGTAATTAAAAAAGCAAGTCATATATAATGTGACATTACTTTTATAATCTTGTAATTAAAAAATGCAATACAGAGAGCATACCAATAGCTCAAACAATCTCTTAATTAATAATTGCGGTATGAGAAAATATTTAAAATCAGGACACTCTCATCTCCAGACCAACTGGTTTCAAGCTTATGGCTGTCAGTGGAGAGCTAGAATATTTCGACACTAGACCTAAAATATCATCTCAAAAAACCAGCACTTACTTCATACATATATTTAAATAGAAACGCTGAAATTTTCGGACATGAAAATGTTTAAATCCAGCTATCTAACTTAAATAGCTATATGGGACTGAACTAAATTCAGATCTACCATATTTTAATAGCCAAAGCCTTAAAGGTAAAATTATAATAATTAAAAAAGCAAGTCATATATAATGTGACATTACTTTTATAAGCTTGTAACTATAAAAATGCAATACAGAGAGTGTATCAATAGCTCAAACAAGCTCTTAATTAATAAGTGCGGTATGAGAAAATATTTAAAATCTCTATCCAGAACACTCTCATTTCCAGACCAACTGGTTTCAAGCTTATGGCTCATATCAGTGGAGAGCTAGAATATTTGGACACTAGACCTCAAAAAACCAGCACTTATTTCGTACGTATATTTAAATAGAAACTCTGAAATTTTTGGACATGAAAATGTCTTTAAATCCAGCTATCTAACTTAAATAGCTATATGGGACTGAACTAAATTCAGATCTACCATATTTTAATAGCCTCAGCATAGCCAAAGCCTTAAAAGTAAAATTATAATAATTAAAAAAGCCAAGTCGTATATAACGTGACATTACTTTTATAAGCTTGTAATTACAAAAATGCAATACAGAGAGCGTACCAATAGCTTAAACAAGCTCTTAATTAATAAGTGTAGTATGAGAAAATATTTAAAATCTCTAAAACACTCTCATCTCCAGACCAACTGGTTTTTCAAGCTTATGGCTCACGTCAGTGGTGAGCTAGAATATTCAGACACGACCTAAAATATCAACTCAAAAAACCAGCACTTCAGTCCCATATAGCTATTTAAGTTAGATAGCTGGATTTAAAGACATTTTCATGTCCGAAAATTTCAGAGTTTCTACTTAAATATACGTATGAAATAAGTGCGGGTTTTTTGAGTTGATATTTTAGGTCTAGTGGCCGGATATTCTAGCTCTCCACTGATGTGAGTCATAAGCTTGAAACCAGTTGGTCTGGAGATGAGTGTGATCTGGATAGAGATTTTAAATATTTTCTCATACTGCACTTATTAATTAAGAGCTTGTTTGAGCTATTGGTAAGCTCTCTGTATTGCATATTTGTAATGTGAACAATATAAACATAATTTTGAATGGGTTTTGCAATCTTGGAAAGATATATCTGAAGAAATTATCAAAAAAGTCTTCTTAAAATGTTGCATTGCTAATGATGTAAATAGCCTGAAGTTGATATAATCAGGTGGAATAGTGGAGCAATAAATTAGATGAACTTATTGTATTTATATTAGTTTCTATTTAAAATATAATTACTTCACACAAAGTAAATAAAAATGTTTCTTATTTTTCAATAAAATCATTGTTAAATTTTTTCCAATGTCAGCTTAAAATCCTACTGCGTCTTAAATTCGGGGGTGCCTTATATTCAAAGTAATACAATATACTATCAGTTTTGCAATTAAATAAAAAGATTGATCAAATTTAATAATGAAAACAAAAGGTTTTCAGTCTTTGTGCTAAAAAATGTTTTTCAATGAATAATAAATAATTCTGAACCAAGTTTTTATTAGTAACGAATATCATTAAAAAATACATTAAAATAATTAATATCTTTGAAATTAAAAAATTCAAGTTATAACTACAAAAAAATAGTAAAAAAAATATATAGATCTATGATCTTTTTAGCAGATTTTTTTCCCTCTACTATCACTTTGTGTTTTATATTATTATACTTTTTTATTTTATTTTCTGGTTTCAAATATATATATTTCACTTAATTTTTTAACATCAAACTCTTTTCATACACTAAGGAAATACTCCAAAAAAACAACAACCTGAACTGAATCAAGCCTCTATGAAAAGGTATAACCATATAGATATATCCTGAATTAATAGCACTAAGTTAACTCTTGGTGAATTCTCACCAAAATCATAGTGCAAAATTAATTAATTAAGTGTGCCAGGAGCAAGATGAATATATAGTTTATAAATCACAAGCTTGCTACAGGACATAATGTTTTCCCCTTCTAACATTAAGACTATCTGTATATATATATATATAGAGAGAGAGAGTTCGTTCGTTCGTTCGTTCGTTCAAGGAAGCATGGGTTATTCAATCAACAGGAAGAATATCTTGCATCCTCTTTGTCAAAAAAATGAAACATTTGACATTTATAATTTATTTCTCACTGCAATAATTTGCATATTTTATAAACTATATATTCATCCTGCTCTTGGCACAGTTAGTTAATTAATTTTGCACTATGATTCTGGAGAGAATTCACAGAAAGTTAACTCAGTACTATTAAGTGAGAATATATTTATATGGTTATACTTTTTCATAATGGCGTGACTCAGATCAAGTTTTTTTTGGAATATTTCACTTAATTTTACAAAAGTAAATAATTAAACTATGAGTAAATTTACAATATGCTATTTCAAGATTTAAACAATAGCCAAAATTGCACAAACACAAATGATTACTTTTGAATATAATGCACTTGACTTGAAAACTCACTTCTTTGACTTTGTTTCATTTTTTTCTAAATGATTTCAAGATAGTCTAAACTTAACTGAAATTAATAATAAAACGACTGATACATTATTAAAAACTGCAAATAAAGATAGCAGGTATTTAAAGAAAAAGCAATTCATTAGTAAATTTTTATCTGAGATAAGACACTATATGAAGTAAAGAAGGAATATGAAAATATTTTTAAATGATCCTGCTATGTCTAGCTGATCTAAGAGGGCATTTACCAAAAGTACAAATCACTACTATACAGTTAATATTTAGATAATTTAATGAATGATAATTAATAACATTTTAACAATTTACATACATATGATTATTTTATATAATAAGGCCTGAAGGTGTATATAAATAATAATGTAGATAAATACGAACTGTAAGAGTCCTAGCTGGCTGTTCCCATGTTAAGTGAAATGTTTTTGATCCAATTTGCACTGAGTTCATTTATTGTTTCAATCCCTGAAGTTAATTGACTGTTATTCCTGTCCATCTGCTCAGGTAATTCTTCCTTCCACAGCTCCATGCTGGATACAAAAATTTAAATCATTATCTCTCTAACTTTAATTAATGAGTTATTTTTTAGTTTATAGTTTATTTCATGAAGGAAATCTAAACTCGAATTCCTTTAATTGTTTATATCACATTATCAATTGTATTCTATTTTCGTTAATTAAACTGTTTTTATTTTTAGAAAATAATCTTTTTTCTAATCTTAAAAGTTATAAATAACTTTATCAGTCTTTTAAAATTTTAATTTATTTAACTTATTACTTATTTTCATTTGTAATGCATTTAAGCATGCACGTACATATCATTACTTCCCCCCAAGTTCAGAGATCAGGTTTTAATCTCTGAACTTAGTAGTAATCATTAAGATATATGGATTTTTTTTATCTTCATTTTAGCATGCTGTTGTGAATTATGTTTCGACTCACTTGGTGCATTATCTGGAAATGTACTTGTTTGTGAATCACAATCATTCTTTTTGTTTTTCCACCTGTCTACGTTAATATCTGGCCACCAAACACAACTAAGGACTACAGCATTTGCTCTGCCGATTTCCAGCTGACTATTATGCAGCCTTTTTACTATCATTGTCTGGTATCAGTGTACAATGCAACTTTTGCATACCGAAAGTTGCTTCCTGGTGTTCCATAGTTCTTTGTGAAGGAAACTGGGACATTGCTTCAGCCAGCCTTCTCTAATCTGCTTCATAATCCATTGGTAGGCATCATCATCTTCTGTCCAATGAGATACAATTTTATATTTAACTCTTGGTTTCAGTTTATATTTGTACTTAGTTTATTCATGTATCTGGTCACCATGTACCTTCTCTGACCTGATTTTGTTAATTATTGCATGCTGGAAAGGTTTTTTTCTTTCTGAGTATATATATTACCCAAATTCACCTTAACATCCTTGGAAAGGAAAGTTTTTTTCTCTCAAGGCTATAAATTTTTTTAGTAATTGTTGTTTTTACTCCCATTTCACTGAACTAGTCTCATCCTAATATAGGGTTGGTAGGGTCATGTACTTCATATAGTAGTAGTACATTAATTTTGCCCTGACTTCCATGTATTGGTGCTTCAGCTACATCCTTTATTCTAATGGCTTTACCATTCATATCTAACACCTTTAGGTGTTTTTTGGATAATAGGTCTTGTCCTACACTTCGAAATAACAGTATACCAATCGCAGACTGATATCAATGATACTCCTATTACTGTCGACCTCCATAACCATAGGCTAATCACATTTTTGTAGTTTTAACATTTTGTCATCATACGTGGACATTTTTTTAATATTGGTATGCTGAATTGTCTGGGCTTTATATGAACATTTATAATTATTACTTTCCTTGTTCAGTTCATTAAGTTTTTCTTTACACATTTTTTCCATGTGCCCTCTTTTTTTACAATTATTGCAATTCTCGTTTATGAAAACAATTGCTAGCTTTGTTGCCTTTTTCCCCACAGGAAAACAAATAAATGGGTTTTCGCTGTTAGCACTATTATCATTACTCTTCAACCATTGTTTCTTTATGGTTTTACAAATGTCTGTTTGTGAATTGCTATTAATCTTGGATTTGGTGAATTTTCGAGATTGTTCAAGCACGAATTCATAAGCTATCCCCTATTTTGTAGTCTCCATGTAATCTAAATTGCTAGTGGCCAATAATTGTTGCTGTAAACTATCATTACACATAACATTCAGAAATTGTTCCAGAAGGGCTTCATCTGGGAAAGATCCATAGATGCAATTCTTTGCTAAATTATGAAGAGCACTATCATAATCTTTTGTATTTTTATCCCAACCTTGAATCCAGGCTCGGAATTGCAGTCTACCAACGTGCCTAGAGAGTTGGGGATTAAAGTGATTTGACAAATGCTATTTAACCTGATCGTACATTGTTCAATCTTCAGGAAATAGAGATTTCAGTGAGATGGTGGCTAATTCAATAATTCCTTTCCCAGCAAAGCATAACAATGAAGCAATCTTATACTTACCATCTTTAACTTTATTAATGAATAAGTATTTTTCCACATGTTGAATGTATAAGGGTCAACTATTTGCCTCATTGATGTCAAATTCATTGATTGCTACTTGTATTGCCCAGTCACTCTTTTACCTAAATTTAACCATTATTTTAGTTAAGGGTTTGAATCAAGACTGTGACTGTGCCAATTGCTATGTCTAGCTGATCTATGAGGGCACTTCCTAAAAGTACAAATCACCACTATACAATTAATATTTAGGTAATTTAATGAATGATAATTAATAGCATTTTAACTGTTTACATACATACAATTATTTTATATAATAAGGGCTGAAGGTGTACATAAATAATAATGTAGATCAATATGATCAATAAGAGTCCTAATTGGCTGTTCCCATGTTCGGATGCCATCTCTCCACACTTGAAGTCTTTGTGCCAAGGCAAACATTCTGTTCCAGCTCATGTCCGGGTGCACAGGTGAAGCTCCAAAAATCAAATGAAGTCATTTTGATCCAATTTGCACTGAGTTCATTCATTGTTTCAATTTCTGAAGTTGATTGGCTCGTATTCCCATCCATCCGATCAGGTGATTCTTTCTTTCACAGCTCCATGCTGGATACAAGAATTTTAATCATTATATCTCTAACTTTAATTAATGAGTTATTTTTTAGTTTATCTCATAAAGGAAATCTAAACTTGAATGCCTTTAATAATTTATATCTATCATCTGTATTCTACTCTCATTAATTAAACTGTTTTTATTTTTAGAAAATAATCTTTTTTCTAATCTTAAAAGTTATCAATAACTTGTATTTTCTATTTTCAAAGAATCAGTCTTTTAAAATTCTTTAATTTATTTAACTTATTACTTATTTTCATTAGTAATTTATTCTTATATATGTATGTGCATTTAACCATACACATATATATCAGATCCATTAAGAAGAATTGAATTAGATATATCCGGAGTTCTATGATATAAAATAGAATAATGAAAGAAAATATAATTGTGAATTAGCAAAGAAAATTATAGAAGAGAATAAAAGTTTCACAGTGATATTGAAGAAAAGTTATCCAATAAAAAGAAAAAATGGAACTATTATTAAAAAGAGAGATGACATAGTCTACAAAGAAATATATAACAACAAAGAGTAAGAAATAAAAGTAACCACTATAATTACTATATCTTTTTAATTGCCAATCATTTTAAATGAAGTAGACATGCAATTAAACTTATGAAGAATGAACAAGTTTCAGAAAATGATGGAATTATTATAGATTTTCTAAAAAAGCAGATTAAGAAATAAAAAAATTATTAACAAAATTGTATACTAAATGATAAAGAAGTAACATTTAAGAAAAATGTTGAAGAAGATATTAGAAAATTACAAACATATTCTTTTATCAGTTCTGTACAAAATCTTTACCAAAATAATTACAATTCTTCTGCAATGAATTTTGGATAAAACCATCTAAAAGAGCAAGCTGGATTTAAAAATGGTTTTATGATAGTGGATTACATTCCAGTATTGATAGAAGTTGTATAAAAAACTAATGATGTAAATTGCCACCATTCTTTGGTTTTGTAGATTATGGAAAGGCATTTGTTTCCATAAGCATTTAAACAACTACTAAAGCTTATCATATTCTGAAAAATATTTATCAAAATTCAATAGTAATAACCAGATTCTTTGGTGACAGTTATATGATTAACATTGATAAAAATATATAGTAAGATGATTTATATTTCCCAGTACAACAGCTTTAAAAGAAATATTTTGTGTATTAAAATAGGAAGCTAAAGGAATAATAAATAATACATGAAGATTGTTAAAATTATTTAAATTTTACAAATGATGGATTGTTTTTGCAAATAATTTCAGAGCTTTAGGGACTGTTGCAAAAGTAATTAGATGAAAGTAAGAAAGTACTAAAGATAAATGCTAAAAATCTAAAATAATATTCAATGGATTGATGATTATGAATTAGAAGAAGTTAACAACTACAAATATTTCTGTTTGAGTATTAATACAGATACAAACTTAATGAATGGAATGCTTTTGGTAGAAGTAATTTAATATTAAACAAATATGCTTATATGTAAGAAAAATTATTTTACAATTGATGTTTTAACAATTATCACTTATAGATTTGAGACTTGGATATGTAGTAGAAGAGTAGTAGAGATATCAGGTCATATAATGAAATATGAAGAGAAAGTGTAATATTTGAGTGAAAGAATAATCAGATATCATTGAAATAATGAAGAAACTGAAATGGAGCTGTGTGAATATTTTGCTAGAAAAGAATAATAGATGAATGATTGAAGTTTTAACCTGGATCCCAAAAAATTGTAATATTCCCAGAAAAATATTAAATTTAAGATGGATTGATAAAATAAGGAGTTTGTTATTATGACCTGAAGAAATAATGGATCGGAGAAATTAGATTAAACTTGAATAAAGACCATCTTGCAATGAATCAATAATTGTTGAAAATGATGATTTGAAAATATTCATAAATGTTATAAAAATATTTTTAATTCATTGTTTTTAAATTCATAAATTGATATGGATATATCTGGTTTGCATTTGAGACAGTCTCTATACTTAGATTAGAATCTATAGCCTCGTTAAATAATTAAAATAAAGTCGAAGTGTTGGGACATTAATATAGTGTGATGTCAAAGGTAGTTTGAATCACCACAAATGCATATGCATTACATAAATTATTATAATGGCTAATATAAAAATGCTCAGATATTAGAATTTGCTTTGGAGAACTGCATTTACACTATTGTTTTTGTATATTAAGATATTTATATATTAGATATTTAGATATACGAAAATTGTGACTGTAATATATGGCTTATTCATATTTAAACTCTGTATACATTTAGATATTGAGTTATAAGATATATTATTTATGTTGTGATTATGGCGAATGTTATCTAACAATGTAGTATTTATAAGTAATTCAGTTATTCTTAAATAAAAGATAAAGAAATTCTCAAGTTTAAATAAATTTTAATATATATATATCAGGGATGAAGCATTCATGAATTGAATAGAATGAATGCTTCTATAGAAAAATTCACTCAAATTTTCAAAAGCTTTAATTAAGATTCAGTTTAAAACATTCACTTTCAATTTTTTTTTACCAACAGCTGAATTGTTGTTATATATGGCAAAAAATGAATTCTTGATTGATTATAAGAAGTTCAAACAATGTTAAGATCTAATTTACAGTTGAAACTTTTAAAAGTGTTAAAAGCATTTGGAAGTTAAAAATATATTGATAATATATTATCTATATTTAAACTAATCACAGTCTGATTAAAATGAACAATTCAAATTCATTATCTTCTTTTTTTTTTTTTGGAATTACTGTTGACTTTCAATTTTTTTTACCAACAGTTGAATTGCTTTTATATATGGCAAAGAATGAAATTGACTAATGCATTCTTGGTTGATTGTAAGAAGTTTAAACAATGCTAAGATCAAATTTACAGTTAAAACTTTTAAGAATGTTAAAAGATCTCTGATTTACAGATAAGAGAGTGTCAGATTTTTCTGGATGTGTGTAACATATATATATTAGGTACTATTACATAAAAATTGTTGTGGCAAGTGAAGTAAAAACATTATAAAAAAAGAAGTGTGCTTCCATTCCTAAAAAAGTCAAGCTTCGTTCCTGATATATATATATAGTAATTATGTGAAAGCAATTAGTCTTTAGCAACTAAACTGATTTTAGGAACCACTGCAAAATTTACTCCATCTTTTTTCTTAGTTAATATTTTGCTTTAAAAATCAAAATCCAATTTTATATATAGTGAATTATTTTAAAATGTTTGCCTTTATACTTTTAACATTGTATTTAATATATAAATTTTTTAAATCAGTCAGTTATAAATAAGCTCTCACCTTTTTACTTTTTGTATTTCTTGCTTATTTTATACTAGTCTTTCTTTTCAATAATTTTTTTAAGGCAAATAATTTTTTCTGAGGTGATTCCCACAGTGAAAGCTGAAAGATGTGAGAGTGTATAGTATTTATCTTTTATTTATTTTATGCATTTAGATCCTTTATAACAATTCCATCAATATTGAAAACTTCAAATTTTTTAAATAAGATTGATCATATTTTATGTCAAACAATAGAACATTTTTCGTAGATATAAAAATATTTTTTTCTTTAAAAATTCCAGGTTTTATTTCACACTGAGAACTATGTAAAACTTTTCAATTATTCACTACAATTTTATGTCAGATTTTGCATTTATTACTCAGCAGTATATTTGAAATATATACACAGTTACACACAGTCTTACAGAAAGTTGAAAATATATATAGCTTTATTAATTATAGTAATAATAATTTTATTGACTGATTAGTAATAACAAGTATGGTTGCTTAAGCATCGTCAATCATCATAGAGAAGCTGGTATAATGAGGCAAATATCAATTGTGAAAGACTTGCATTTGTATCACTGGGATCGTTCAGTGGGTATTGGATCAGATAAAGATTAGAATAAGCTTCCAAGATCTTTATAATGACTTCTATTTACCACAAGATATGGCCAAGTTCAGAAGAAGCAGCAATAATGCCATGAAAACTGATATGTTGTGTTCTGAGATATGATATGATTTTGTCTAAATATCTATTATTGTCAATGCATGTTTATATAATCTTGCTAATTTAATCATTATTCGTAAACACCATAGTGTTTCTCAATAAGATAATCTTTATGTATAATGCATTATACTACTATGTTTTTTATATGATAGTTTATGGATGACACTTTAATTTCCATGTTATAACTATCATGAAATCATTTGATCACAAGTAATGTTTAATCTCATTTTACTGTTACATCCTAATAATATCTACAATAATATCTGGATATTTTCCTAGGCATCATGATTTCCAGACTTCTCATGTTTTTATTTGAGATCTATTAATGATAAGTCAAGTGTCCTACAGAATTATGGAATGAAATAAAATTTTGGGTTATTACCATTGCATTTCATGAAAGTCTCTCAGTTCTTATAACCTAATCGGGCTTGGCCACTTGATGGCGTTCTGGCTCGCCAAAACACCTAACAAATGCCGTTTCCAAGGCCTGACTTACAGCTATAGAAAACATCTAATGTTTGTCTTAGCCATTAGAAGGCCATTGATGATGACATAACGCAGAAATAATACGGCCTATTTCTGCTTCATGATAGTTACTGTGAATCCACACACTTATCTTTCTTGTACAGTTTGATATATATGTGTGTGTAGTTTGATTAGTCAAATTTTTACAATATACATTACACAATCTTTGAATTTGTAATGAATTTAAGAAACCTGACGTTAAAGTAATTTTCCAAATGGCCACACCCTTATTTAGAGAAGGTGTAATGTGTAAAAGCTTGCCAAGGGTACGTCAAAACAAATTTGGCCGAGTTCGCGTGCGAAATCTTGTTTTCACGTGAAATACCATGTAGTTCATAAAATGGCTGACGATCGCGTAACTTTTTCCGCAGTTGCCGAAAACAGAAGCCGAGTATTTCTGCTGTCCAATAAAAATATACATGATTTTTTGTAAATTTCATAGAAAGCACATATTATAAACATGTTTAATAAGTAAAGAAGACATTTATATGTGTTTGTTGTTGTTTAAAAAAGTTTGAGTTTCTTTTTTTTGTCCGACTATGGTTACAATTTTGATATTTTTTATTTTAGCATTACAAACAACAGAACACTAACCCTAACCCTACACAGTTGTTTTGTTATGTAGAAAGCAATAATTAAGCGAAAGACATCGCTAAATAGACATTGCAAAAAAGTTCTAGCAATCAATCAATTAATAACTAAAAAGGAGAAATGACGATAATTTGTCCAAAAACAGCGATTTAAAAATAAATAAAAAAGTTATAGCAATCAATAAATTAATAACCAAAAAAAACAGCGATTTAAAAATCACACGGCCCCGTAAACCGTACATTGTATTGTTTTTGACTGCCAACAACGCCATCAAGTGGCCAAGCCCGATTACGTTATAATTACCAGTCTCTCGATATACTTTTTTTTTGCTTTTTATTTATCTGATTGATGGAATTGATTTGGAAATTAAAATATGATAATTACATTGATATTTTATATTTGTAATGAGCTTCACCTTATTTGCACAATTTGGAAGGGTAATTTTCTTGAGTCTGAAATAATTAATTTTTTTAATTAGTAATTTGTTTTAATTTACTTCTATCATAATAATTATCTTGAGTAGGTTATTTATTTAGTTTTATAGAAAAACTATTATTTGTTGATAGGTGTGAATTGTTTAGCAGGGCTTTTTTTTTCCTGTAAGTTAAATTAATGTAAATTCCATTATGAAGAGATGAGATATGAAGAGTTTGAATCAGCTGTAACTTTTTCCCCACAATTTTTTGCCTTAAAAAAAAGGAAAGAGTTAATTTATTCTTAAGAAGATAACTAGTATTTCAATAAAGAATTGACATTACTTATATACAACTTTGATATTATAAAGCATTAAAAGGTATAAATTCGCAGATATAAATACATAAGTACATGTGATAGAGCAGAGCAATGGCTGAACAAATTTTTTACCCAGCTTTTTAGTGTACTTTTTTTAATCCACTTTAATAACTGTATATAAACTGAATTAATTAGTAATAAAAGCACCAAGTTTTTCATTTTATTTGTTTCAGCAACCTCATTGAAAAATACTGAGATAACGTATAAAGTAAATATAATAAACATTGGAACTGAAAAATGGATTATATATTTTTTTTAAATAAGACTACTTTTACCTCCAAGAAAGTATTAAATTTGTGTATAAATCGGAATCCACGCAATCGCTATCTAGTGTACTTAAATTTCAGCGTCAGCAAAACTTTATATTTATTTAAAGCACTTCTATTATTATTAAGAATAGAATCTGAACAAAAATCTATTATTCATAGTTTAATAAATTTAATAGTCAATGTTAATAAGAAAAACATTATTAAATTCTATTTAAAATTAATTTTAAATTTTAATTATTATTTATTTATTAGAGCTATTGAAAGTTCTTGGTCATTTAAAATGGAGTTGAAATAATTATTCCATGTGATTATGTTGAATAATAACAAATATATTAATCTTTAATTAAAGTTTAAAATTTATATCTGAGCTAATAATGATATAATTTTTAGTGTAATAAAAGACTAGTAATAATTATAAAGATATTTATCAAGAGTGTAATTGTCATAATTGTGATTGCAGTAAGTTTGGCACTTTTAGATTAAATGCTAATAATTTGTTATTTATAAATATTGAACGTAGATAATAGAAACGTGAAAAGTACTAATTTAACATAAAATGAATCTTGGAATTTTTTTTTTTTGCTTTGTCTTTAGGATTAAAATACTGGCTGTGATGAAAAGTTATAAGTATATTTATTTTTTTCTGAAGTAAGGAATATATATATAAAGATATGAAAGCAGTCCGCACATATCCAATACCAAGAATCTTCAATCTGTTGTCATACTAGCTAAATTACAAGAGATTGTAAAGAATACATGAAAGTGACCTTGTCTATAATAAAAAAAGGGTAGTTTTCTCATCCCTGGTGTTCGCCTCGAGATATCACTATTTCTAGGTGAATTCCTAGAAATATACTGTTTCACTGGCCTTCACCCAACAAAAGAGGAATTTTTCTACGTTATAAACGCAGAAGAGAGTCCTCACGTTATGTTGGACGGAGACGGTTGGCAGCGACAGAAGCCAACACAAAGAGACTTCTTTCTATGATAAAACACAGAAAGAGTTCCCGACAGCTGCCGGTTATGGTTTTTTTTTATGCTAAAAGCAAAGAGAAAGAAATGCCTTGATTGGCTGCCGTAGTAGTTGATTTTTTTCATCATTTTCTCGTAATAGTAGAATATTTATTTTCTCTGTAGTTTCGTGTGAGAGTGTGTGTATTTGAAGCAGTCATAGTTTTTTAAAATTTGATAAGACGTCTACTTTTTTTAATGTGTTGTAACTTACTTTACTGCTGTAAGTTTAGTAATAATGTCCTAAAGAATCCATTACGAATGGGTAACCCTCAAAAATTGCTTTTAAGGGTGCAGAAGGGGGAAAAAATTGAAGGATCACACGAAAAATACTGTTTTCGCAAGAATTCGTCCGTGACCAGTTACTTTTTCTATATATATACGCACAAACAAAAACAACCCAGTGTCCAAAAAATAAACTTAGTCAGGTATTTTTTTTTTTTTTGTTACATTTATTATTTCAAAATAAGATTAGTTTTTATATCTACACACTAACAAAAACAACCCACTTCCTGATTAATTACTGTCTTTAAAAAAAAAAAAAAGCAAATTCAATGGGGTTTGATTTTTTCAATGGAGTATTTGAATTACGGTTTGTTTGTTTTTATATATACACAAGATTTATCAAAAAAAAAAGAAACCCATTTTCTGATTAATTACTGTCAAAAGAAACGCAAATTAGTCGGCTATCATTTTTAAATTTAATATTTCAATAATGGTACCCTTTTTATATAGACAGACTTAACAAAAACAACCCACTTTCTGATTCATTACTGCCCCCCCCTCCCCCCAAAAAAAGAAAATGGAAATTAGTTGGGTATCATTTTTCAATTGAGTCTTTCAATGACGGTCCTTACTAATAGTAGTCGGGTATCAATTCTAAATTGTAGTATATAAATTACATTACTTTTGATAGATTTAGAATTACGTCTTGCTTTTTTAATAAAATGATTGATTTACTCTTGACCAAAAATACTGTAACTTTAAAAAAAGACACACATAAAGTCCAAAAAAAATAATTCGAAAAAGCCCCGTAACTTTTAAGACACACACACACAAACTCAAAAACAAGATAAGATTAATAAACATTTACTTATTACGTCTTGCTTTTGAATAAAATTATTGATTTACTCTTGCAAAAAAAAAAAAGACCGTAACTTTAAAAAGACACACGTAAAGTCAAAAAACGCTGTAACTTTAAAGACACACACACACAAACTCAAAAACAAGATAAGATTAATAAACATTTACAAAAATGAAACAACTAACATCATATAATAGTATTAGTTAGTAGAATATTTTATTACAAATCTAAGAAATCAGATCTTTTTAGATCAAATCGATCATTTAGATCTGTCCTGGAATCGTTATATGTATATGTTTTTGATTAGCATCAACGCCATCCTGTGGTGAACACCAGGGATGAGAAAACAACCTAAAAAAGATATGGGTATACATTGAATTGAATACATGTGTGAATTTATTGTATTTGAATGAAAGAAGGTTAATGGAGTCTTGCAGCTCTCATAGAAATCTTCATATATAGGGATTGTACAAGTGGGCAAGATTCAACTTAATCAATGTGCCCCATGAATTGCACCAAATTGAAATGGTGAAATAAAAGGCAAAGAGCTTTATTAATAAATATTCATCACAAATGAAAGCTAAATTGAAATGGAACATAGGATGATAATGATATAATCTTTATTATATTCCAAAAATTTGGTCTGCAAATTGTAATGATACAACAAAATTGAAAGATTCCAGTTTACTAATGCCCAAAAAATGCCCAATTATAATAATATGAATATAAGGAAACCAATACTTCAAAACCAAAATAGTATATAACTAGAAATGAGAGATAATAAGTTACTTCTTTAAATCCTATATAAAAGTTTTTTATTTCAAAGCTCTTTAAAAATATATCAATAAAATATACAATTTGTAATTTTATCACATTATAAATCTTTCACAAACATATTCCTTTATATTATCATTCATTCATCTTTAATATTCCTAAGACATTATTATCTATTTAAAATGTTCATTAAGATATGGCTTTTATTATATAACTTACAATAATATGAATAATTATCATATTTTTTTCAATATCATATCTCATACTTCATATTTTCACTCTGTATTTTGATCTCTAATATTCAATAAAAACTTCCTAAAATATTTCTTCTTACATTTTCTAGCATCGTCTTTGTTTTGTGTTTTTTCAGTCTTGCAATAAATGGATTTATCTTATAATCATTCGAAAGTTTAGTTATTACCATTACTTAAATCTTCAATTCTCTTATATGATATATTTACCAGAGTGATTTTTCATGTTAACAAGTGGGAGGTGGATATCTTATAAAATTATAAAAAATGATACCATGGACTAAATGTAACTTAAGGCCACATATTATCTTGTGTCTCCTTAATTTTCTAATCTTGGCTATTATTTTAAGCTCTTACAAATTTTAGAAAAATGTCACTATATTACAAATATTTTGACTTTCTCTATACTGTATTATTTTAATCTTAATTAACATATCCCCAACACTACAGGATTTTTAATAAAATTACTTTCCGGCACCACTACTTAGAATCTGAACTCTAAACAAAATATTTGATATTGCATAAAATATTATTCACCATTTCTCAAATAACATCTAAACTTATCCTTTATATCTTAATACTTGTGAACATACAAAATAGCGTATAGTATTATTTATCATAAATATAATAAACCAGTTGTCTTTAACTTATACATACACTTAATATCACATATTTATTTTACCTGATTTCTTGTTTAAAATTCAATACCACTATCTTAAATAATATATTATCTTAATCATAATATTTTATGATCATCATTGATGGCTTTCTTGTGGATATCATTTCATCCATGTTATAGAATTATAATTTAAAAAAAATTTTTATACAAAATATTTTAAAATACTTAAATCTAAAATATAACATATGAAATAAATAATTCTAAGTACTTAATATTATAGTCAATATCACTAAAATAATATAAACAAAAAGTTTTTTTCAACTCCTTGAAAATAAAAAAATTACATTTCCAACAAAGTATTGTTACTATGAAGACAACACAGCTACTGTTGCTTGAAAATGATGGCTTTTTTACCTCTACTTCATATTTTTCACTGTTATTGTAGCAGAATTGGAAAATATAAATAAAAATAATAAATTATTTGTCTATAATAGTAAGTTTCTTGCAGATTCCTTATACTATTTTCAAGATTATTTAACCATTTAATAAAGACATTTTATTATACTTTTTAAAAAGTTTCAGTTTTTTCCTCAAACTTCAAAAATATATTTGTAGAATTATAAAGTTTTAAGAGTTCTCTTCTGAATAATTCATATCTAATACATTAATAATTACCCATCTCTAGATGATATTAAAGTTAGTAATTATTAAACTTTTAATAAAAATTAGTCTGCATTATATCTTTTTTCTCTTAGGCCATTACCATCTTAATAAAGTTATTAATAAATTCATATCTTGAAAATAGTTTTAATGAATAGAAATATTTAGTAAAAGATGTTTTCTATCCCTATGCATATGCAGATTAATAAAAAAAAATTAATTCTTTACATCTCCTTTGCATTTTCTGTAGGAAAAAATGGTTTAATAATCTGCAATTTTTTATTGAAATACATTTTTATTTTCTTGAATGAAGTTTATCTTCTATTATCACAAGTTTGTAGTTAGCCCATGTAGAATACCAACGAGGATAGTTTTGCTTCTTATTCTATGATGAAATTAATAAATACACTTTTTAAAGTATATTCCCTGTTTTTTTTTAATTATTTTTACTACTTTTAATGTTCATATAATAATATTTTAATAAATTTATACTTAAAAATTTTAAGACAAGAAAATACAATTTGTTCCTCAAATATTTTTTATTTATTTATCTCCACCTATCACCTGCTTATCTTCTATTTATATGAAAAATTTCACAATACCTGATTGGTTAATTACTTTTAAACATCTGGCAAAAATGAATATTAATTACTCTGTCTATAATTTAAAAATGAATTATAACTAGTATTATGAAATTAATATTTTCTTAATTTTAATAATGCAAAACTTAAATTATCTTTAAATAATATTCTACTCTTTATATAAAATCAAATTTTGATACTTAAATTTTATAATTTACATTATTATTATACTTACTGATTTTAGGAACTTTTAATAAAATATATATGTTTAAAAAAAATAACATTTACTATTCATAATTAACAATTAGAATATTATATCTTGAAGTGAATTTCATTTATTACTAAATGGATGTGTGTGCGTACCCTTATTGACACATACCTCACTTCCAATTTACTTTATCATTATTTAAATGATTTTAAAATAGTAAATAAATAGCAAATTTCAATTTGATTATTAATAATTATAAAATTATTAATTTTAATCTTTATAACTACTGATTAAAAATACATTACATGATTTTAACTATTATTTACTTTTTATTGATGTTTAATTTTAAATATTTTGAATTTGCTGATTTAATCATTTCCATTTTTTTTAAAAATATTTATTGACTAAATTATTTAAATGCATTAAATTTAAGTTGGGTATAGATGACTGCATAGATTCATTAACGTTTAATTATTTTTTATTTTCATATTGATTAAAATATATAGACATTCAGTAAATACGATACCTCACATTGAGTATCTAAAAATGTATTTATTAAAATATCTTTTAAGTTATGGGTGTCAATGCGCCATCTTAGGATGAATGCCATTGGGTTTCTTGTAAATTTCCCTCTGCCAATTCCATCAATGGCTTTATATTTTAATCGTTTATGCTTATTTTGAATGGGTTTTAATTTCAGGCTATTTGTCTCTTGGGTCGATGATGGTGGAGGGATATATGGGTGTTTACATCAATGTAATGTGAAGCATGTTTAGCATATAGGGCAAAGCCCAATTGAATGCATGACCCAAAGATGTAGTCATTGTGTTGCAATGGACACAGACATATTTCCTGCACCATTGACCCCTTTTTAGCTCTAGGGATGGGGACTGTAAGTCGGTAGTAAGACCACTTTCCCCCATACGTAGCATTTCTTTTTAATTATTTTATATACATGATTTCTTCACCAGACAGATGCACATTCCTGTACTGGATGAGGATCATGTCCCTCAAATAATATCACGCTGTCAGTTGCACATTTCTGTCAGCGTGGTTTTATGCTAGCATCTTCATATTGCATTGGTTGCGACTATATATCTGGAAGCAGGCATCGGTTTGGCTGTGAACTTTTAGTCTGAGATTGAACGATTGTTTTGAAAATATTTTAACTGTGTAATCTATGTAGCCTATATATACTCAACATTCTAAAGTAAAATTCATTATGTCCATCTGTGCGGATGGTTTAAAATTAAAAATAATAATTTAAATTTTAAAAAAAATAATATTAAAATTTCAAAACTAAATTTTATTCCTCAATGTTATGTATATGTGCGTTAATAAATGTTTGTGTTAATTACTGGCAGTGGCTTTTATTTTTTGATATTGAAAATATATTTTAAGTAAAATTATATATTATTATCTCTGCTGCTCCGCGAGCTAGTGACTAGGGCTGATGGTCGGAATAAAATATATATGTAAAAGTTAGATCTTAACAGCGCATATCTGCCTACTCTATAAATTTTCCAGGTTCAAATAGCCTGGTGGCGCCCTGTAACGCAGATATGGTAAGTCTCTATTGATCTCTCCGACCATTATAGTATATTGAATCTTATAAAGGAATAAAAGATGGTTGCAAATACAAACTACATTAGAACCAGCTTTGAATTCTAAATTTTCATGTATGAAGACAAATCCCAGAAACTAATCTGAAAATATTAGCATTTTACTATCATGTATTAACTAATTAAGCTTACAGTAGATGGCTCAAAAATTGAGTGAAAAGAACTGATATTGTTCATCAAAGTATTTTAAAGATTGATGGTGATCAGAGTTATATAATTGATTTACTTCCTCTATAAATTTAAGGATTCACTTTCTTTAGAATATAAATCTTAATAATTATGATTTATGAAAATATTCTTATAATGTATTAGTAGTACATTATCATTGAAGTATGATTTATGATACCATTTTATACCTAATATTATCTTGATAGAAATTAAAAAATTATTTTGCAGCAGCTACTGTCTAGATTTCTGATAGATAGATAGATAGATAGATAGATAGATAGATAGATAGATAGATAGATAGATAGATAGATAGATAGATAGATAGATAGATAGATAGGTAGGTAGGTAGGTAGGTAGGTAGGTAGGTAGGTAGGTAGGTAGGTAGGTAGGTAGGTAGGTAGGTAGGTAGGTAGGTAGGTAGGTAGGTAGGTAGGTAGGTAGGTAGGTAGGTAGGTAGGTAGGTAGGTAGGTAGGTAGGTAGGTAGGTAGGTAGGTAGGTGGGTGGGTGGGTGGGTGGGTGGGTGGGTGAGCGGGCGGGTGGGTGAGCGGGCGGGCGGGCAGGTAGGTAGGTAGGTTTTAAGTTGGAAAAGCCACAAATTTATAGATCTTGCATTATACAGCCATATTTTCAGTTCTTCAGTAAATAAAGCATCTCATTTGATGTCCTTCATGACTATTAGTTCAAAATCAAAACTGTTTATGGAAATAAGTTTTCAGCATGTTTAATAATGGATCTATTCATTTTAACTATGTTTGCCTGATCTTTTAAAACATGTGATGCATTTGATGAGTATTGGGTTGGAATCTCTGTAGATGTAATATGATTATTTGTGTTAATGATAACTGCTTTATATTCTGCTTTCATTTTATCATCTATGAATTAGTAAATATACCTTTTCATGATAGTTTCTGATTTGCTTGCAAAATTAATACTGCCAAACTGTAGTTGCTGGATTTAGTGTAAATAGATTTATATATCTGTTAAAGTAGTTAATAAAGTTGTTTTTGTTTGTTTTGGGGTTTGGGAATGTTATGTAGCTTCTGGTAAAATGAAAATACACAAAAGGTAGTTTTTTTTGTCTTTATTATTGCCTAATATGCGTTCAATATAGTAAAAATATATTGAAAATATGCTAAGCAGTAATAAAGCTAAATATTTTTAAAAAAACTACTTTTTCGGTAATTTTATTTTACCAGATATTACTTTGGTTCAGCAAAGAAAAAATTATTAACAGTTGAATTATATAATTTCTGGTTTATTATCTTTAGCAGTTATAAAGTTCAAATATTTTAATTACAATCTAATACTTTAGATATGTCAGTTAGAGATAAAAGTTTTGAGTGCAATAACAAAAGCTGTTCACCCCAATGAGATATTGCAAGATCCATTTAACAATCATGTTACAGAAGAAAAAAAAGCAAACTAAATACTATGTCTATCTAAATAAGAAAGAAAAATAATGTGGTGACTGATTAATTATACCTCAATATTGGTAATAATAGTAATTTTGATTATTATTTTTTTACAGAAACTATTATAATGTAACTACATCCCATGGCATTACATTATTACTTTAATATGAAGTGTGTGAATTAAAAACCTTTCAATCATCTCAATCAGATATTGATTACTGATTTTTTTAATTGAAATGAGCTTATTGTGTTTTATTTCTCTGACAAATATAGTCACTTAGTACTGCTTTTAAATATTGCTTTTTTTAAGTTGTCAAATCTTAATTATCAAAATGAGTGATGCTACAGAAGACCATTTCCAGATAATTTGAAGATCTTTATATAATCATGTAAATAATATTTTATGTTCATGACATTTATTTATCAACATGTTGATATTTTTTACAGTGCTATTATGATTTCTTTAATTAATTGGTTTTAATTTCTAAAAATAATGTTTTATATTGCCAATTTACAATGAAACTATTATATTTTTTAGATTCTAATGTATAGTTCTTAGCTGTCACCAAACCAAATATGATTTTTATATAAAATATGTGAATAATTTTTGGATTATATTTGATATTTTTAAAATCTTTTTTAATTTGGAAAATTATTTTTCATTTATCATCATGAATGATTTAACTATATAGCAAATAATCCGAAATCCTTTGTTCGATTTACAATTTTGAACAAAATAATAGTGTGAAAAATTTTCAGACAAAAAAAAAAAAAGAATTGAACTATATAAAATTTGGTTTTATTTAAGTTAAAGGTAAACATTATTATATATGATTTCTTTGCATTTATTCTTTTTTTTTTTTTTCCAGGTTGTAAAATTGAAACAAGTTGAACACACTTTAAATGAGAAAAGGATATTACAAGCAATTAGCTTTCCATTCCTTGTCAGTTTGGAATTTCATTTTAAGGTAGCCTTTTTTTTTCCTTTTTATTATCAGTCATTATCATCATTTAGTAATTGATAGCTTTATTGGGATGATTTGGACAAATTTTACTTATTCTTATAATAGTAACAAATCCGTAAAAAAAAAAAAAAAATCAATAGAGGATACTTGGAAATATATTATTCCTTTATGTAGAAATTGTTTCACTCACTTTTGCAAAATTCTTGTTTAATTTTTTTTTTTTATTTCAAGGTTTATAAAGGATTATGGTCTAAAACATTGAAAATAAGATGAATAATTAGTGAATAACACTGTTTAATTTTCAAAATAATGCATTAATTAACAGATATGGAAAAATAGCCATATTACAGTAGAACATGTCATTAAGGGTGAATCAGGGTTTTATGAAATCATCTAATAGTTTATTAAAAAGAGCACTATATTAAAAATGTTTGATATTATTATAATCAAAACTAGGGATACTTAGCAGACTTTTTCATCAATCCTATCAGAGAAATGTAAGCTTATGTTCATTGCTTCAAGTATCACATCATCAATGATGCAAGAAGACATCAGTCATCTTCATAAAGAGATAAATATATCCAGGCAAATTTCATTATTAAAGACATTATCAGTATTTGCAGAGATATCATTAGCAATGAAAATTTTATTATCATTATATTCATCACTAATCATTGATGTTGCCACATATTACTATAGAGAATAAATATTGAGGAGTACTAACAATGAAACAGATAGGACAAGTTATTTGGTGAAACAAAAATTTAAGTTGTTTTTTTTTTGTAGCCTTTATGATATCTCATTGATCATAAACCATTACCAAACTCTCTAGTATCAAAATTTGTTCAGCAGCGAGTCTTAGCTTTAATCTCTGCTAGGTGGTCATTGATTTATATCTAGCAAATAATCATATTTCTGAATAGTTGTTATTGAATTATAGTACACTTACTTATTTTCAGATATTATTTATTACAGTAGCTAGAAAACTGAAATATTTCCAGTATGTAAATGGTCCAATTGTATATTGATAAAATTTTATTGCCCAGAGATACTTAGTGAAATATTTTTTTACAGCAGACATAACAGTCTATATGCTCACATGGTCTATATGATTTTTAGGACCTTAAACCTCAATCATGAGTGGAATTTTTTTAGATTCAGCATGCAACAATATTTTTCATCACCCAGAAAAATGAATCAGATAAAAACATTAATTCCCATGATAATAATAAATATTTATATCACTACATTCTATATCAGTTAAGATACTGCAATGTCTTATCCTTTTAACTATCATATTAAAAATTATGTTATTTGATGTATTTGTACATTTTCTCTTATTTGCACTATTGCTTTTTGATGGAGTAATTTCTATGGCAAACAATGTAAATGGAATCTAATAATTCGAATTAAATTTTTCTTCATCTAAATATCAAAAAGTGATAAACTATACATGCATACCAAATATTATAAACTGATAACTATATATCTTATCTTTGGTATTTATATATCTCATTCAATAAAATGAGAATTTGTACATTATTATTGTTGTTAATAATTACTTCTTTAAAATTGTTCTGATTGATGCTATCAATATAAACTATTAATTTGCCTTCCGAGAACTAATATTTTCATCTGTGTTTTTCATTTTACATGATTTAGCCTTTTTTTTAATGCGGCTATCTAGCTGTTATTTAATCCTTTTTTGGAATTTTTCTTTTTTTTTTTTTTACTAAATTTTCTATAACAAACTTTTCATGTTTCTCTTTTCACTTTTTCCCAATCCCATATTTATTTTGATTGAATCATTCATCGTACCCTTTTTTTTTTTTCGCTTGTTGTCTGATATTTTTTAGTTAACTTTAATTCTGTGTATATAATGGTGTGATTATCCAGTATAATCTTAACTTGATTGGTTTCTTATTCAATCCATAAATATATTTAATCTTTTATATTCTTTAAATGAGAAGAACAACTTTATGCTCAGCACCATGTAATTTAATCACATAAATGAAATATATAAAGTGAAGCTACAAAGAACACTGTTTCCATGTGCACAATCTTACTTATTTACTACCCAAAAAAAAAATGTTAACTAACAAACAAACAAAAATGTAAATAAATTTGAATATTTTACAGTCTCAAGCAGCCTAAATAACATGTAATCAAAGAATAAAAATAAAATTTGTCATGTCAGCAGCTGTTTTTCCAGCTCAGAGCTCCATAAATGATCATGTTCACTAATAAAATTTATTTGGTTTATGTTGAAAGCACATATATTTTAGTCTTTATTTATTATTCTTTCCAAATTTGAAGGCAGTATTTCATATAAATATAGTGCTAAAAGTTTTACAAAATTTTAGAACCTAAAGTAAATACTGACTTAAAAACATCAAACATTTAGGCAGATCATAATTTCTTGATAGAGAAACTAGTTTATTGTGTTTTTATAAGAGAAAAAATGTATGTATTTGAAAAAAGAATATTGCCCGAATCATATTTACTTCAATAAAAGTCAGACATTTCACAATTTACTTTATTTAAAAAATAAAAATATGGGACAGGAAGTTTTTTTTTTTCAGTGTATAAAAGATTTATGTGTGTAGATGTGATATGTTGGACTATTTCCATCATCTATGAGTAAATGTTGAATGTACAGAAAATTTTAAACTTTCTTTAAACTTTTCAAATACAAACAACTTGTTAGTAATAACACACAATTAGATAACACAGGTTACTAATTACACAATGTATTTGTGTTCTCTCAATTTATTATTAACTATATTATTATTATTTACAAATTTTATTTATACTATAATTTTAATTTATATATGTGTCTGTTGAAAAGTGTTGTATGCTTGCAGTTCAATACACTATACATTTTCTGTTCTAATCAAAGTTTATCAACAAAATTTGAGCTTTTTACATATTATGTATGATGTATGTGAGAGGTCTTGAAACAAAATATACCATATATTGTGACTGCTATACACGTACACCTGGGTCTCGTTTTACGCGGATTTATTTAACGTGATTTTGAAGTTACGCGATTCATGTTTCTTCGAAAGTCGAACTCCGATAATGCGCTATTACTTTAAATAATAAATTTCGTGCACTTACATAATATTGAAAGTAATGGCACATTATTGGAATTCGACTTTCATCTTAGTAATTTCAATATTTTCAGTGCTTTATAATAGTAAGGTTTTATGCAATAATAAAATTAAAATCATGATTTCCACATTTTATGTATATCCACATTAAATTTTACAAGATTATAATGTAAATTTGTTCAAACATTATGTGTGTTAATTTTGCATTTTAAATCACATTCTGTTTTTGCTTTTTAAAAAAGAACGTAATCAATTATTAATCATTTAGTGTCCACAAGTTTATTTTTAATTATTTTCTTATTAATGACACTAATCACGAACGTGCTCTTAAATTGCAATGAGAACTAAATGGTTGTATGTCTGCATATCGCGAGCTTCATAAGCAATTAATAAAATCATCGTTTCAAAGATTAACTACTAATTACGTTGTCACCAGAAAACCATTAACATAACATGAGAGTGAAGTTGGCGCTAGTTGTATTTTCACTTGTGAAGAATCTGATTTTTTACCAGTTTGCCAACGAACCTGTTTATCGGCAAGTAGCGATAATAATTAAAACATGTATAAAAATGTCAATTACTGTACTGTAAATTATGCACAAAAATATATTGTTTTGAATAAAATTAAATATTATAGTTAAAAAAACTTTGTCTTGTATCAATTTTTTCAAATTTGAAATTTTTTATTAGTCATATTTTATTTCCTTATTTTTTTTGTGTGAATTTTAAAGTAATTTTATGTTGGTGCTTTGCTTTTATGCAATTTTTGAAAAATCACAATCCATATCCCCCCCTTTTTCAAGGTAAGTTATGTCTATTTTTGTGCGATTTTTTTTGCACGTGTTTTCTGAGGAACCTATCTATCGTGTAAAATGAGACCCAGGTGTATTTTAAAAAAAGAGATTGTAATAAGTTTAATCATTTTTATGTACATGTATGTATTTTAATAATTATATTTATTATAGTGTAATATAAATAATATCCACTGGGTGGAATAGTAAAAGAAAAGCTGGTCATGTGATTTTGTAAAAACAAACATGTTGACATGGTAACATTAAGAAATGAAAGCTGGGTTGATGGTCAAATAATTTTTTTATTTAGAGAATTGTCTTTCAATTTTGTTTTAAATTGATTACTTTTAAAGTTTATATATAAAAGACAACTTTATGGATAAATTTTAATATTGAAATTTGATCGTTTAAAGTATATACATCTTTTATGTCTACCTTACTATTATTTTGTACAATAAATATAATGCTTATTCATTTCATAACATATAGACAGTCACATTATTCCCTCTCCCTGGGAAAATATTTTATTTATTATTATATTTTACTTTTTTTACTTATTATATTTTTCAATTTTTTTTTTTTTTAAATATTTAGAATAATATATTATAAGGTCTCTGTTGCTTTTCTATTAACAAATTCAAATTATGGTAGCTAAAATTTAACCAATATTTTTTTTAAAATAAGTTTGGAGTTTACATTAAGATCACATTGATATATATATATATAAAACAATAAAAATAATAAATATAGCACTAATTAACTATTATATACAGTCTTTCAATCCACAGAACTTTCAGTTAAAAGGAAAAAACAGTTGAGGAAAGTTAAGGAATTTACCAAAATTACTTCTGCAGATTGAAAGACTGTATATAATAGTTAATTCTATCTTTATTATTTTTATTTATGTATATATATATCTTTATTGAAAATTAGCAATGTTTTCTTTTATCTTTGCAGCATAAATTCTTTTATGAGTGTAAATGTTAAAAACTATTGTAACCCATCTCCATTTCCTCCCTGATAAATTACTATCAGAAATTGGGTAAATTATACGAATGTCTACTCCATTCATATAAACGTATGGATTATTTCACAGTTC
This sequence comes from Epiperipatus broadwayi, assembly GCA_028023455.1. Lineage (NCBI taxonomy): Eukaryota > Metazoa > Onychophora > Udeonychophora > Euonychophora > Peripatidae > Epiperipatus > Epiperipatus broadwayi. The sequence continues at coordinate 1,920,290 of JAQFVV010000149.1, read as the reverse complement.
CGATATTAAAATAAGATTACCCATTATTTTTCAATTTTATTTAATGAAGATGACTGAACTAATGTTATTTAGTTATGTTTCACAGTCAACTTACACGTACCTAATATCATATGAAACCTAAGTTCATGATTTGACTTCCTCAATGCATATTTATAAGTGCTGATATTGATCATCAGCTTTAAGCACCATTTCTTATATGAGGAAAGAATTATGCAATGAGAGAGGAAAATAATGCAAGTACAAATAGACAACCACTATAGTAATTCCCTATAATAGCTCAGCATTATAGAAGTAAAATAATTATTCTCAGGATGATTGGGACAAAGTATGTTGTTTATTTGATTTATATTCACTTATTATTTTTTTAATATTGATCATTTATTAGGTAATTTTAAAAACAAATCAATTTATTTTAGACAAACTAAATATTAATATATCACAAAATTGATCATTTTCCTATAATATAGTATTAATTTCCCTCTACCAAATAGGAATAATAAGAATGCCATAATAATAATAATACATAAATAATATTCATTAAGGCTGTAGCCTCAATCACATGCGTATAAAATGTGATAGTAGGGACCTCTACAGGTCTTAAAACCACAAGCTTACTCTTGGAAGAAAAGAGGGGAACCTTCTTTACTTCAACCTACTTTCTATTTAAATAGGAGAAGCTGAAGTGGTTCGATCTGAGAGTGTGAAGCTATTCAATACTTCACTAATTAAGTCCACATCTCTTATTACACATTAATACTCGTGAAATCTTTCGATTTACAGCGAGTCAATGGAAAGATTTTATAGTGAGAAATCTATTACGATAATTTAAAGTTGTAATTATAAATTTATTTAAACGCACATTCATTACATAAATAATATTTATTAAGGCTGTAGCCTCAATCACATGCATATAAAATGCAATAATAGGGGCCTCTACAGGTCTTAAAACCACAAGCTTACTCTTGGAAGAAAAGAGGCGAACCTTCTTTACTTTACCCTACTTTCTATTTAAATAGGTGAAGCTGAAGCAGTTCGATCTGAGAGTGTGAAGTTATTCAATACTTCACTAATTAAGTCCACATTTCTTATTACACATTAATACTCATGAAATCTTTCGATTTACAGTGAGTCAATGGAAAGATTTTATAGTGAGAAATCTATTACGATAATTTAAAGTTGTAATTATAAATTTATTTAAACGCACATTCATTACATAAATAATATTCATTAAGGCTGTAGCCTCAATCACATGCGTATAAAATGCGATAGTAGGGACCTCTACAGGTCTTAAAACCACAAGCTTACTCTTGGAAGAAAAAATGGGAACCTTCTTTACTTCAACCTACTTTCTATTTAAATAGGTGAAGCTGAAGCAGTTCGAGCTGAGAGTGTGAAGTTATTCAATACTTCACTAATTAAGTCCACATTTCTTATTACACATTAATACTCGTGAAATCTTTCGATTTACAGTGAGTCAATGGAAAGATTTTATAGTGAGAAATCTATTACGATAATTTAAAGTTGTAATTATAAATTTATTTAAACGCACATTCATTACATAAATAATATTCATTAAGGCTGTAGCCTCAATCACATGCGTATAAAATGCGATAGTAGGGACCTCTACAGGTCTTAAAACCACAAGCTTACTCTTGGAAGAAAAAAGGGGAACCTTCTTTACTTCAACCTACTTTCTATTTAAATAGGTGAAGCTGAAGTGGTTCGATCTGAGAGTGTGAAGCTATTCAATACTTCACTAATTAAGTCCACATTTCTTATTACACATTAATACTCGTGAAATCTTTCGATTTACAGCAAGTCAATGGAAAGATTTTATAGTGAGAAATCTATTACGATAATTTAAAGTTGTAATTATAAATTTATTTAAACGCACATTCATTACGTAAATAATATTCATTAAGGCTGTAGCCTCAATCACATGCGTATAAAATGCGATAGTAGGGACCTCTACAGCTTTAAAACCACAAACTTACTCTTGGAAGAAAAGAGAGGGACCTTCTTTATTTCAACCTACTTTCTATTTAAATAGGTGAAGCTGAAGCGGTTCGATCTGAGACTGTGAAGCTATTCAATACTTCACTAATTAAGTCCACATTTCTTATTACCCATTAAAACTCGTAAAATCTTTCGATTTACAGCGAGTCAATGGAAAGATTTTATAGTGAGAAATCTATTACGATAATTTAAAGTTGTAATTATAAATTTATTTAAACGCATATTCATTACGTAAATAATATTCATTAAGGCTGTAGCCTCAATCACTTGCGTAAATCAAAAGATTTCACGAGTATTAATGTGTAATAAGAAATGTGGACTTAATTAGTGAAGTATTGAATAGCTTCACACTCTCAGATTGAACCGCTTCAGCTTCACCTATTTAAATTAGGTTAAAGTAAAGAAGGTTCCCCTCTTTACTTCCAAGAGTAAGCTTGTGGTTTTAAGATCTGTAGAGGTCCCTACTATCGCATTTTATACGCATGTGATTGAGGCTACAGCCTTAATGAATATTATTTACGTAATGAATGTGCGTTTAAATAAATTTATAATTACAACTTTAAATTATCATACTAGATTTCTCATTATAAAATCATTCCATTGACTCACTGTAAATCGAAAGATTTCACGAGTATTAATGTGTAATAAGAAATGTGGACTTAATTAGTGAAGTATTGAATAGCTTCACCCTCTCAGATCAAACCGCTTCAGCTTCACCTATTTAAATAGAAAGTAGGTTGAAGTAAAGAAGGTTCCCCTCTTTTCTTCCAAGAGTAAGCTTGTGGTTTTAAGACCTGTAGAGGTCCCTACTATCGCATTTTATACGCATGTGATTGAGGCTACAGCCTTAATGAATATTATTTACGTAATAAATGTGCGTTTAAATTTATAATAATACAGTGATACAAAAGAAGAAAATTTATCGATCTAGTTAATCTCTTAGGGTCCCATTTTGCCGTTACTTGATTGTTGGTTAATTCTAATTCTTCTACATTTAAGTAATGATATGCTTTTTTTTATTCATTTGACTTTTCCATTTAAAAGTCTGCATTCGTGGATTAGCATATACATGCAGAAAAAGTAAGTCAAAAATTCATAATTTGTCATACAATTAATAGTCTTTTAAAAAAATACATTTGAAATAAAATAATAAAAAGGAAACAAATTGTTTCTCTTAATTTTCAGGAATATAACTATAAAATAAGTAAGCTTATTGATAAGCATGTAAGTTTAAAGTTTTTATGGTTCTTTGTTGTGTTGTCACTGAATTTTCAGACACGGGCAGCTGATATGTAAATGTCCTTTCTTTTACTTTATGGGGAACTAAGTTTGATAAACTATGATTCTGCAGTAGACAGATGGCAATAGAAGCAGTATAGTTATATGATTACTATGGATAACGAGTGTGTTTTACTCTAGTGATCTCTACTCCATAATTTTTATTATTCTGCACTTAAGATCGTATAGTTTATTCATAATAGATATACTTTGTAGTGCAACAAATATTTATCCCTTTTGATGTTCTAATAACTCACCTCGGTTAATTCTTTCCAAACTCCAGATCACTTAAGGTTTTACTTTTACTGTCTGTTTTTCAAGCAGTGCAAAGATCGTTTCTGGCAATCTCCAGACTATGTAAACAGAATGTAAGATAGCTTCAAATCCAAACACTTCTTTTTAAAAAAAATTTCCATTTTATTCACGTTATCTTTAACTAGCCTGTAATTAATATTTTTCTAATAAATCAATAACTGGATCTGACTGAAACAAAAGGCAAAACTTGTATCTGGAATCAATACAAGATTTATTTTACTTTGATTACATAAATAACAATATATATATAATTAATCCACTCTCAGATACTTATATGCTTTTTCTCTTTTCTTCCAAAAAACCATTTTATTGTTTATTAACATTCCATAAACCACTTAACAAAAAAAAATTCTTATGTAATTACCAGTACATGACATAATGACTTTTCTAAAAATAAATTAAAAGAAAATTGCATCATCTTTTCTTCTTTAAAAAAAAATTTAAAATTTCAAAGTTTAATTTTAAACAACAGTTTTGTTTTACAACTTAGCACACACAAAAAAATATAATTTACTTGACATGTATATATTGTGCCTACTAAAATTTGAGATGTATTTCAGTATGTTCCAGGGTGTAATTTTTTTTTTTTTGGATAATTAATATGTTAACTTATGAAATATTAACAGTGTTGCTGTGACAACAATAATATTAATATTAAATTGTGTTTTATTAACTATGTTATAAGATTATAAATTGACTTTATTCATTTTTAAAAGAAAAATATGTGAATAATAAAGTATATAATTTGAATGAAATTTTTTTTATATGTTTCATTTTGTTATTGCATTTATGATAGTAAATTATAAATAATACAAATAAATGCTTAATGTTTCAAATATATTTGTCATTTTTATTTGTTTAATATTATGCTAGGAAATATGTATGAAAATATATTTCCAGTGTTATATATTGAAAATATGATGTAGATTATTTAAGTTTTGTTCAAATGAAAAATAATATTGGTATTGTAAGAACATAAATTTTTATTGTATGTAATATTTCTAAAAAATTTATTTTCATTAGTTGAATAATACAATTTTTATTAGTCAAATGCTACTGGAAATAGCTTAATGAGTAAATATAGACATATACTATGGTTACTCTGACATCATTAAGCAAATCTTATAAATAGGACTGAAAAATTTGAAAAAAAAAATCCTTTTGTCTTTTATTTTTGTTTTAAATGGACACATGTATAAATTTTTTTTCATGATTTTCATTTATTTATTTTAACTCTTAATCAGCTCTATCCGCTAATCCACATCAATGGCTTTAGGCCGCTCGAAATTGGCCACTTTTTGAGCTACGGTACTGTTTTTACGCTTGTTCTAAAGCTTACAAAAAGTCCCGTATGATACTGCCCTCTCTCAAATTATTTTACAAGTAAAAAATAAATATATGCAATGTTGAAAGGTTAATAAAAGGAGGGAGCAATCCGTTCTAAATGCTGATTGGCTGATGATTATTTGGTCAAAAAAAATCACCAATAAATAATTTCCATCTCTGAAAATGAAAATATACATTTTAGAGTGTTTTTTTAATATTTTTCATACATATTATAAATTATTTTCATAAAATATGCTGAAAATATAGTTATTTTACAAAAATAGTAAGATTTTATTAAAAAATTGTATACTTTACACGAACGTAGTTTGAAAAAGAAACCAATGAATAGCAACAATTTTGACATCCTGTCAAAAGTTTAGATTGCCCGAATCTGTTTATTTGATTTTCAAAGAAAAATTAATGTTTTAGAATATTTTTCTGGCATTTATTTACATATTATAATGTATTTTGGTAAAATATGTTGAAAATATAATTATTTTTAGAAAAATGGTAAGATTTTGTTAAAATTTCTTAACTTTTATAATAACATAAATTGAGGAGGGAAATCCACTTGTAATTTGCTATGATCTTTTTTTTTTTCCACTATCGGATATTTTTATAATTATAAATAAAAATTTATTTTTGAAAAACTTTTGTTTACTTTCATAATCTGACAAATTATTAATATACTTTTTACAAATGAAACTAAAATGAATATAATATTAAAAGATGAATATATTTTTACAGCTAAGTTTGTTAATTGACTAATCAAACTTTAGAATTTTTAATTCACTCAGCCAATAATAAATTGTACAATTTAAGAGTAGTTGAATGGTTAAAAGTATATAATTATTAAAATAAAATGGAGGAGTAAAAATTAGCATTATCTGCCCATTAACTGGGGCAGATTACAGATAAAATTTGATAGGAAACACCAAATTTTATTATAAAAAGGAAAATCATTTGAAAAATGCTTCATTATGTGAACTATCAAAATATTTCATTCTTTAAAAATGGATTTCACCTTTATTTTAAAAATGGAATACAAACATCAGAAGGTATACACGATTCATAATTACTTACTTGTGTAATTTAATCAGATCAATTGATCAAATTTTCATGAGATGTGAATCAGTTTAATTCTCATCATATTTCCATAGGAAAAGGTAGCATTTGTTCATTTATTTTGATTTTAAATAATACTTGTGTATGAAAGAATGTCTTTTCATATTATTACAAATATAAAATAGTGCTTAGGTATTTAATGTCATATAAATCAAATATTTATTATATGAAGGACTAATTTGAAAAAATATATATTGGAATTGACAAAATATACTTTGAATTTAAAGTTCTTGCACATTCATTATATTTTCTTTGGGCTAAAGACATTCTATTGGTTTTGTAGTTGGAAATATAAAGACATTGGAACTATGATGCAATACTGGGAATGCAGTATGTAAAAACTTATTCAGGTTGTTTATTTCTGTTTATCATTAGTATTGATATATAATGTTTTGTCTATTTTCATTTAAAATGTAAAATTAGTTAGTGTTTTATTTACACACCAAAATGTAAGAGAGGTACTTTTTTTTTAAGTTTAAACTCATGTTGTGGTATATTAATTGTTATTTCAAAATATTCATTTTTTATTATTTATTTATTTTAAAAATTAAATTCAGATATATCATATATTAGGAGCTCAAGAGATTACATCACAATAAGTATTTATTTCATTTTGTTTTTTTTTAATTGGCATTAATAAATAAATAGATTCATGTTTAGCTATATTCATTTTTTTTTTTTTGATTAATTATAATTTCTATGAAGCCTAAAAGAAGGTATATTTTAAAGTCTTATGTTTTGGGAAGTACAAATGTCTTGCAACACCACATTTGTGATATATAGACATATATATTTAATTTTTTGTTATTAAATAATTGGAAATTAATAAGCACTTACATGTATAAATAGCAAATTAATGTCAATCGATTATTTATTTTATATTCAATTAGATCATATATGTATATATTGATTGTTTATCATCTATTAATTATATATACATTTTTAGTCATATAATTGATATCTATTAATAAATCTGAATTTAACTTAAATCAAATAAACTTATTTGATTATTGTATGGTTGTACAAATTAATTTATTGATTGATTACATTTGGATGAGAACAGATAAACTGTTTATATCATTAAAAAAATATTTAAAAAACTATTCTTTAATTCAGAAATCAAATTTCAGTATTAATAACTGAGTATGGTCTTTTTGTATTGAATTCTATGGTTATTATCTGACTAGATACAAACTTTATAGGATAAATATTTGCATGTTTTATCTCAATTATTATTGTTTAGATAATTATTGCTTTGAGTTCATGGTTGATCATTAAAATCTTAATCTTATTCAATTATAAAGCTTATGATAATATATTTTGTTCTGTCATAAGTCAAAATTATTTGCCTTAATTATGTTTAAATTTAGTTGAGATGGATCATAAATCCAATTAACTATTAAATTTTAATATTCATATTTGATTATAATGAATGCTAATAATTCTTTTTGTTTTAATTGTTATATAATTTAGTTATAAGAATTTAAAACAAATTGATATGATTAGTTAATTGTATTTAGGTAAATATCCAATAGAAATCTACTGTTTCTTTTATATACTGGTATGATTAGATTATTATAGATTCAAGATATATAATAGATTCATTAAATATTTTATTTTATTTCAACTAAATTAATTAATAAGAATAAAGTCTATATAAGAATATAGCTTCACTGAGTTATTATAATTCAGGGGTCCTCAACCTTTTTGCACTTAAGAGCACATTCTATAATACTGGGCAGGTGGCGGGCACCATTTTTTTTTCAACCAGGTGGCGAGCACCATTTATTTTTTCAATGTAAATTTATAGTTAAATATTGTTAATACATATAATGTACAAAAAAATATTTATTTCAAAAATAAAATTTTAATATATAATTAACGTTTATATTTTTATGCTGTAAAAGTATAGTATGCCCTACAATTTGATTACAATTTAATACAATAATTCATAAGAAATTTTAAAAATTAAATTTATTTGTATCAGATAAATAATTTTTTATCGTATTCGGATAGTGGCAGGCACACGTAAAATGTTCTGCGGCGCCATGGTGCCCGTGAGCATAGGGTTGGGGACCCCTGATAATATTTATCATTTTTATTATTTTTTATCTTGTTAGAAATCGCATGTTTAGTAAGAGTAAATTAATATAAGAATATAGCATGACTAAATTAGTATAATTTATATTATTTATTTTATTAAACTAAGATCTAAAACTAATTATTGGGTCATATATCTATGTAGATATTATTATGAACATTGTAAACATATAAGGCATACTAAAACTGTTATCTTAACCATTCATGAATAATTTTATTTAGATATGAATATCTTTAAATTTTAGTATGTTTTTATTTTTGTAAGCAAAGCTTGATTAGTTAGGTATATTAGAACCTAATTACTCAATGATTTATTATTGGTTTCATTTGATTATAAGTGAAATCTATCTTAAGTATATATCATTGCTTAGGACAATTTATTTGATTTAATTGCTTTATGTTAACTTAATTTAAGTAAGATTTGTATTTAGAGTATTTGAAATGATGATCTTGTTGGTTTTCTATTTATTTTAAATGCTGTTTGAATCCATGATTCTATAATAAAGATTGTCATCAATAATTTTAATTTGTCACTCAGATATGTGATTAAATAAAGGATTATTTTAAATACTGAATAATTAATTATTGATTGTTATTCATTTAATTTAGTCTATTATGAAAGATTCTATTATTTACAGTTATTATAAAATTAATATTATTTTTATTTGAATTACATTTTATTCAGTTATAAATGATGGCTAACTTCAGGGATCATTTTCATTCTGTTATATGAAGTGACCATCAACTGAGCTATATTTTATTCAGGTTATGTTCCAGTTATTATTTCATTGCATATTTGTAATCTGTTACAAGTGCTACCTAAATGATTGTGGCTATTACAGAGGTTAACATATATACTTATTTATTCTATTGTAAATGCTTTGTTGGCAGGGCATAATTAAACAATATCACTCTTATGGTTTTATCATATCTGATTTGCCACAAATAACTCCCAAATCTGTGGTGCATTAAAAGAAGAATGTACTTTCATTTTTATCCTATTACAAATGGCACTTTAACATTAAGGATATTAGTAAGAATTATTTCGTCATCATTTTTTTATGCTGGTAATAAAATGTCTAAAACCTGTATGGCAACTTTTTATTTCGTTACATTATATATACCTATTTTGATACACAGACACATGTATACTTATTTTAAACTTTGTGAAATGATTCAAATTTTAGTCCCTGTCACACTATATATATATAACTGTTTACTATGTAGATTTTCATTACCAGATTAATTCAGAAAATATCCAATAACATTTTATTTTCTTAAGTAATTTTCAAGATTGTTTGGTCAATCTGTTATATTTCATTTATGATTTTGTTCTTAACAAAAAAAAAAATGCCTTTACCAATTTCCAATATATAAAATCTTTCATGTTTTTCAACATCACATATTGTCTGTTCATGTTTTCTATCCCAAATTTGTAATGAGTACTTATGATGCTATCTGGAGTAAGTAAGTATTCAAAACAAAGGATAAGTTTGTTTTTATTTCATTTTTATTATTTAATATTAATTGTTGCTTTTATTCTGTTCTATTGAACTTTATTTTTTGTAATGTCATTGCAGCAAAGTATTGATTATTTGAGTCGTTATATGTTAAATTGGCAATTTTATTCCTAACAAGTATTATTAATCTTATTGAAATTTTTTTTTATCTTTTTATATAATTTAATTTACATTCTTGCACCACATATGGTAAATTAAGATGTTATTCCCATAAATTTTGAAACTGGATGAGTATATACAATAACTTTAAATCTTGCTTTTTTAATATTTACATTAAATAATTTTTTCATATTGTATATACTAATGATATACTTATTAATCAATAATTCTTTATAAACCTCAGAGTTATTTGTGGATGATTTATTTGTGTTCCTTTTTATATCTATCTACTTTGGTGTTCATGATAATCTTGAAATACATTTAAAAAATTTTGATAGTTTTTATACTAGTATCAAATGTTTTCAATAGGTCCTCTCTATATTCTTTCTAATTGTTTAAATACATTTTTAAACATCATTTGCCCTTATATTATTTTTTTATTATTTCTTGTTGCTGCAATCATCTGTATTTTTTTTTTACTCTCATTGCTTTGTAATCGTTTTTGATATCTTTTTCTATTATTTTTTAAGCATTTTTACATGTTTATCTGTATTCTTTATAGTATTTTATTTCATTTCTGGAAAATCTATATCATCCATTTTTAACTCTATATAGTTCTTACTTTGTTTGACCAATTGTTTTGTACTTCAGTATTTCTAATCGCATAATATAATTAATCATCTCTCATTTGATATTATTTATTACTATTATCTACGATTTATTATAATATTTCCTCTTTTATAATAAATCATTTGATCTCTTATTCCAACTTCCGAATGTGATGATCAACTGTGTTTATTTCTTATCAAGGTGTATTTAATTGTTTGTGGATCTTAATGCTGTCCCCAAATTTTATGAAACAATTAATTTGATTTGGACTTGCTAATGTATGCATGTAATGAGTTGATGTTACTCTTCCCAAATATTTTCACCAGCTTTATTTTTATAATACACATATAATACAATTTGTTTTATAAAATGCTACAGTAGTATGTTACTAATTGCTAACATATGAAAAAGTCTATCATACATAAAAACACATTATAATATCCCAAGACTAACTCATATAAAAATATGAAATCATAATAATCACAGGAATAATCAAGATCTTAGAGCTTAAGAATAGTTAAAAAATAAGCAAAATATTTATTTGACTAACAGAATCAGTATGTAAGTTGATATTTATAATTTGAATTATATTAATAGAAAATTATACATAAAATTAAGAGCTATTAATTAATAACCTACTATAATATCTAGGCAATAATTGACCATTATTAAAATGCTAACCTAGATTGGATGAGCGTAACATTATTATACATTTTTAGTAATCACTAGAATTAATATTGCTAATAAGTGGAATCATATTCTTTATAAATTTCTCTCTCTAAAACATAAGAATAATTTATGTAAAATATCATTTGCTGAATAATAATCAAAAACATCAAAAAATAGAACAATATATAAATTATATATCCTAGTTTCTAGCAAAGCTAAAATAGTAAATATATAGAAAGTTCATGGTTTAGAAATATTTATATTCTATACATACTCTCAGTAAACATCAAGACTTGAATATGATTTGATAGTGATAACTAGATAAAATTATTCTGCAATGGTAAGGTACTTTAAAATTGGCAGAATTATTTTTAACAACGAATTCCTTTTTTAAAATAAAACAAACATGATGTTTTTTAATTTGTTTGAAATAATATATAGTAGACCAGTGAAAACAATTCTTATAATTGATTCAAAAGTTATTAATATATTAAGGCAATTGTTCACTGTTAACTACAGCATCAAATCTATGATGTATACAGTAAGACTATTAATATGCAGAATTAGTCTCCATGAGCTTATTGCATGGTGGTCACTGTGTTTTATTTTTCTGTTTTCCAATTAATCAATTCTCTTGTTAACTAAATACCTTTTTGTTTATATATATCTTTCAAAATTGTTTATCAGAATACAACTAGCTGTTATTTACAAATGTGTTACTTTAAATTTCAAAAAACAATTAAGATTAATTAATTTAATATAATAAAAGATAATTAATCTTCAGGCTAAAATATACTGTTTGCAAAATAATATCTGATTTTATAAATAAATGAAAAAAAGTTAAAATCTTAATTACATTTTGGATTTAATCTTTTTTCTCCCATTTTAGTAATATATATAATTAAAAATGGATAGCAAATTCTATTTTGTAATTAAAATGAATACAAAAACACATGAAGTTATAAAATTAAAATAAAACTTTATATAGTACAACTTTATGTACACATCTTTAATATCATTCATACCCTATACAATAAAATGATTATATGCTTTTTCATTATTATCTCATGAACGCACAAAGTCACAACATAACCCCGTGGAATTGTGTTGCTTTGTTTAGGATATTGCTGTTGTTTTAATTTATAGAAATAAATAATATAGAAAAGATTGCAGTAATTAATATGTAGTAACAATATTGTTCTATACAAGTTTCAAGAATTTTGTTTAATAGGTAGTTTGCTTACAGATATAGATTAATTGTTTTCAGAGTTTCACTATGGTTTTGAAAAGTCAAAAAGCACTATAGACATGGCTTTTATTGCTAGACAAGTTCAAGAAAATGTTAGGAGTGAAGATGCAATATATATATTATTTTTATTGATTTGTTAAAAGTATTTGTTTCAGTGTTTGAAAATAGCTGGTTGTCAATCAAAATTTATTCATATTATACAATCTAATATGTGATGTAATGTAAGATAGCAATTATTGTTAAGTGAAAAATCTGAGACATTTAAAATGAAAACTGGGTGCTTATCTTATAGATAAGATGCCGTTGGATGGCGCCGTTTTCACGCTAAAACTATAAAATATGACCATTCCCAGGCCGTTGATTATAATAATTTTGCTGTGCTTTTTTGTAATGCAAAAATAAAAACAAAACAAAATCGTCTTTTATAAATATTATTTTTTATTAACGTATACAATTTAAATTAGCCAGCGTGGTGAGTTTATTGGCTTTTTACCTCTGAGTTTAAGATCAAGAAACACCATGGTCTTTCTTCTCAGTGCCTGATAAGGCAGAATGAATGTTTGTGTAAATGATAAAGATTTTTCCCAATTATACAATTATGACAGACAAAAATAAAGCATGGCCCTTAATCCCAGGAGGCTGTAAAGTCACCAACCAAGGCAGCGGTTGGTGGCCGAAGGCGGAGGGTGCTAAGAATATCCTGGAGGCGGACCCAGGCTGCCATTTGATGATGACTTTTTATTTAGGTACTTACAACTGCAGATCACTTTCAAGTGAAGGAAGATTGCAAGAATTAGAAGAAGAACTCTCTTATATTAAATGGGATATTATTGGACTTTGTGAAGTTAGAAGAAAAGGTGAAGAGACAATTGATTTAAAAAGTGGACATATGCTCTATTATAAAGGCACAAATATTGGAAATACAAGTGGAGTAGGATTCATTATAAATAAAAAGTGGAAGAACAATATTGTGGAGATTGATGGTGTATCAGACAGAGTGGCAAGATTAGTTATACAACTTAATAGCAGATATCAAATGCAGATAATTCAGGTTTATGCCCCAACAAGTTCTCACAGTGATGAAGTAGTAGAAGATTTTTATATGGATGTACAAAAGGCTTTTGATCAGAGTAAACAACATTTTAAAATTGTTATGGGAGATTTTAATGCTAGAATTGGTAAACAAATGAAAGATGAAAGTGTTGTAGGTAATTTTGGTTATGGTAATAGAAATGAGAGAGGACATAGACTTGTGGAGTTTGCAGAGAAGGAAAAACTTTATATTATGAATTCTTTTTTTTTTTTTGAGAAAAATGTTAGAAGGAAATGGACATGGAAGCATCCAAATGAAGGTACAGCAGAATTGGATTATATTTTGACTAACAGGAAATACATATTTCAAGATTGTAATGTTCTTAATAAATTTAACACAGGAAGTGATCATCGATTAGTAAGGGGTAAGATACATGTTAATGTAAAACTAGAGAGACAAAAATTATTAAGAAAAACTATATTTACAGTTGATATTCCTAATCTTCAGAAACATTCTAATGAATTTAAATTAGAACTTACAAATCGGTTTCAAGTATTAGTAGATTTTGAACATGATTCAGATTTGAATGAAATTAATATGAAAATAACTGATACACTTTTAAAAACTGCAACAAAGATAGCTGGTAAAGAAAAAGCATCAATTGACTAATAAAATTTCTACTGAGACTAGAGAACTTATGAAGAAAAGAAGGAATATGAAGATATGCAAGAATGATGCATTAAAAAGAATTGAATATCTCAAATTTTGTAAAATGGTGCGGAAAAGAGTTGAAAATGATATAAGAAAGTATAACTGTGAACTAGCAAGAAAAGCTGTAGAAGAAAATAAAAGTCTTAAGAATGTAAAACAACATTTTGGTATTGGTAGGAAATTTATATCTGCAATAAGGAAAAAAGATGGAATTATTACTAAAAAGAGGGATGACATTATGAAATTGGTAGAAGATTTTTATCAAGAATTATATAGTAATAAAGAACAAGTACCTCCTATATCTATTACATCTTCCGAATTGCCCAGAATTTTAAATGAAGAAGTGAGAAATTCAATTAAATGTATGAAAAAAGGAAAGGCTCCAGGTAATGATGGAATTATAATTGATATATTAAAAGAAGCAGGTGAAGAAACAGAAAAAATATTAGCAAAGTTATATACCAAATGTCTAAATGATAAAGATGTACCGGATGATTGGAAGAATGCAGTAATAATATTAATATTTAAAAAAGGTGATAAAGAAGATATTAGAAATTACAGACCTATCAGCCTTTTATCAGTTTTATATAAAATTTTTACCAAGATAATTACAACTCGTCTACAGAGAACCTTGGATTTTCACCAACCAAGAGAACAAGCTGGATTTAAAAGTAGTTTTAGTACAGTAGATCATATTCAAGTATTGAGAGAAGTTATAGAAAGGACAAATGAATATGAGTTGTCATTATGTTTTGGATTTGTAGATTATGAAAAGGCATTTGATTCTATAAACATTTCTTCAGTGATTAAAGCATTGGATCATCAAGGTATAGATCCAGGATATTGTCATATTTTAAAGAATATTTATAAAAATGCAACAGCAACAATTAGATTACATAATGATACTGGGAAAGTCAACATTGAGAAAGGTGTAAGACAAGGTGACTCCATATCTCTAAAACTTTTTACAGCAGTGCTGCAAGAAGTATTTTGTGGATTAAAATGGGAAACTAAAGGAGTGAAAGTAAATGGAGATTATTTAAGTCATTTAGATTTCGCAGATGATGTAGTTGTTTTTGCAAATAATGCTTCTGAGCTGCAGGAAATGTTGCAGGAGTTATCAGATGAAAGTAGGAAAGTAGGACTAAAGATAAATGTTAAAAAGACTAAAGTAATGTTTAATCGATTTGCTCAAAATATGAAAATAAAGATTGATTATGATGAATTAGAAGAAGTTAAGAGTTACAAATACCTTGGTCAGATTATTAATAAAGATGGAAACATACTAGAGGAAATTAATCATAGAATTAAACTTGGTTGGAGTGCTTTTGGTAGAAATAACTTGATATTAAAAGGAAATATGCCTATGTGTTTGAAAAGAAAGGTTTTTAACAAATGTGTTTTACCAGTTCTTACTTATGGATCTGAGACTTGGACACTTAATAGAAGATCAATACAGAGACTTCAGACCACTCAAAGAAGTATGGAGAGATGTATGTTGGGAGTAACAAGAAGAGATCGAAAACGCAATGTATGGGTAAGAGAACAAACAGGTGTTACTGACCTCATTGAAAAAATTAAAAGATTGAAGTGGAGTTGGGCTGGACATATTGCTAGAAGAGATGATAATAGATGGACAGTTGAAATTTTAAACTGGATTCCAAGAGATTGTAAAAGACCCAGAAGGAGACCACATGTAAGATGGATGGATGAAATAAGAAAATGTGTAGGGGTGATGTGGAGAAGAGAAGCTAAAGATCGGAGAAGATGGATTAAACTTGGAGCGACCTTCATCCTGCAGTGGATTGATAATGGTTGATAATGATGATGATGATGAATAAATGTAAAATAAAATCAACAAATTACAATTTGATTCGTGTTTTTTTCTATCGTATATTTTTTTAATTATAATACGGCTTTTTTTTTATCAATTTTCTATCAGATATTTTTTTTACTTGTGTTACGGCTTTTTTTTTTATCAATTTTCTATCGGATATTTTTTTACTTGTGTTGTGACTTTTTTGGTTGTTGTTGTTTAACTAAAAAATAATAATCGTAATAAAAAGGAAAATTTCTTAGTCTGTTTTTTATTTTTTACAGACAAAGAGATATTACGGCTATTTTTTTACTTCAAATAAAAAGTAAAAGTTGTTACGGTTAGGTTTAGGGTTAGTTTTAGTGTTAGTTTTAGGGTTAGCTTTAGGGTTAGGTTTAGGGTTAGGGTTAGTTTTAGGGTTAGTATTCTGTTGTTTGTAATGCTAAAATAAAATAATTCAAAATCGTAACCGTACTCGGACAAAAGAAAGAAACTCAAACTTTTTTAAACAACAACAAACACATATTCTTATATACAAAAAAAAAATTATTTTAAAAGTAAGATCAGATGGCATTCTTATGTCATCAGAAAATGTTTAGAAGATTTCCACAAATAACTCATTAATAATAATAAAAAAGTATTGCAATTACAATATGATTTGAAAGTGTCAAGTATTTGAAAAAGAAGACACATTGCACATTGGGATTAAGAGCTTTATAAAATTCTATGCTTTTGCAGTCATTTCACTGTTATATGTTCTTATGAATTTGTTAATTATTTTTCTGCCTTATACAAAATTCAAAATATTAAGCTCTTTTAAATGAGTACATTTTTAATATGTTAATATTTCTTTTTTCTGTGTAGATGGCGTCGTCTTGTTACAAGTAAATTGTTTCTCAAAACATTTATTAAACTAATTAATATGGATGATATATTACAAATATGGAGATGAGTTATGGAACTAACATTATTGAGTTAAACAGGGTTAGATATTTAGTGGTTAAGTTCTTTGTTAACTTTATTTGATAGAGGGTTGCATTGGATCCTAAGATCTAGATGCAGTGCTCTCAGATCCAAAGCTTCTCACTGACGAAGGCCACAAGCCAGAAACTAGTCTGGGGATATTGGATGAGTCGGCATTAGATAAGGATTTTGTGCACAAGCCTTCTAGCATCCATTGATTACTCTGTTTAGCACAGGTGGCAATACTGTATGGAGAGTTTTGCTCTGTTTATCAACAATTAATGTGCTAGTATAGGAAATGTGATCATGTGATGCTTAATGGTTTAACACCAATCCTACCTAATAGGATAGTGGTGACTATGGTTGTAAAAGAGCCAAAGACACCAAAATGTATGGGTGCTGAACTGAGTTCAGACCCATATGACTATATAAGCTATTGAGCTTAGATTGAAAATATTTTTTTGTGTTTTCCAATTTCATTCTCATAGTTTTGTAGTTAAGTAGAGATAAAAGGTGTTTGCTAGAGGGTTGCATTTGATCCTAAGATCTAGATGCAGTGCTCTCAGATCCAAAGCTCCTCACTGACGAAGGCCACAAGCCAGAAACTAGTCTGGGGATATTGGATGAGTAGGCATTAGATAGGGATTTTGTGCACAAGCCTTCTGGCATCCATTGATTACTTTGTTTAGCACAGGTGGCAATACTGTATGGAGAGTTTTGCTCTGTTTATCAACAATTAATGTGCTAGTATAGGAAATGTGATCATGTGATGCTTAATGGTTTAATGATGCTCTTATAAATTTTATCAACATTTTTGTATAGCTTATTATATATACATCTGTATTTGGAAATATATATTTGGTTACTAAAATTTGTCTAAGATATTACTTTGCATCTTATCATGTGAATGATTTTACTTGTAATTTTTTTAGAGATATATTAGATAATTTCTTAATTATGTCAAGGAAAGTATCTTTAGTTTAAGAATTGTTTTGATTTTTATGTTTCTAGTGAATATAATTTCCTTAATAGTTGTAATACACAATATAAATTATACTTCCTATATATATATATATATGAGTTTATTGTTTTGAAATTTGATTATCTAATGTAGCGCTTCTTAAACTTCTTTCATTCATGACCCCTTTTTATCATTGAGATTTTTTCATTACCCCAGATATTAAATATAAAATAGCTATAGAAATAAATATTCCCATAAATAATTTATTTTTTGATAAACAATAAACATATGAAAATAAGTAGTTTTAGGATTTGTTTTAAATATACAAAAATTAATGGGAAAAAATCACTTTTTAATGAGATGGATTGCTTGTTTTTTGCTGCATAACAAATTAAATCTTGGTGAAATATTTGATACTTCTGGACTTAAAGCATATTCAATGTTTTTCAGCTTTGAATGATATTAGGATTTAATATACATTAAAGCTGAAAAAGTCATTTCACATAAGTATGTCGTGCTGAGTGATAGAAGAACATTTAATGTCATTTCAGAAATTGTGAGAAATTCAGTCCTAACTCTCATTCAGAATTTCAAGGATTTTTGTGGAAAGTCGAGTTTTAAGTTTGAGTTACTAGATAGCTCAGACAATTCCTCTTGGGCTTTATATGGCAGGTGATTAATCTCATTAATGGCAATCAAAAATGGTCTTTGAATCCAAGGTAACTTTTTGAAATCTAAATTCGATATAAAGTATTTGCAAAACTGTGTTCCTAGAGTTTTTAAATG
Source organism: Epiperipatus broadwayi (assembly GCA_028023455.1). NCBI lineage: Eukaryota > Metazoa > Onychophora > Udeonychophora > Euonychophora > Peripatidae > Epiperipatus > Epiperipatus broadwayi. The sequence goes on along the minus strand of JAQFVV010000149.1, from coordinate 1,901,714 downwards.
ATCTATAATATTTTTTGCAATTAAAGTTTTACAATTATTTTTTTCAATTATAAAATTGTCGATAGTCAAAAACATTTCCAATGAATCATTTTCCACCCTAAATGTTGATCCTTTTAGTAAAACCTTCAATTTTATTATTCAAAGTAAAAATATTGCTATTTTTTCCTTGAAGAGACAAGTTAAGGTCATTTAGCTTCTCAAAAATATCTGACAAATTGCACAGCTTTGATAGCCATAAGTCATTTTGAAAAAGAGCAGCAAGATCAAATTTTTATTCCGTTAAAAATACAATAATTTCTTCTTTTAATAACAATAATCTTCTTAAAACTTCACCTTTTGACATTCATCTTACTTCTTCATGTAATAATAAATTTTTGTATTCAGAGTCCATGTCTTTACAAAGATTTGAAAATAAATGGCTGTTAAGGGCTCGAGTTTTAATAAAGTTTATAATTTTGACAGCATCCTGAAGCATATCATTCAATTCCGTTGCTAAATTTTTTGCTGCAAGAGCCTCTCGGTGGATCAGGCAGTGTGTAAAAGTTACATGATTATTACCAGAAGCTTTAAAAATGATTTAAAATCAATATTTTCACCAGTCATTGCTTTTGCACCATCTGTGCATACTCCAAAGCAATTTTTCCATTCTAAACTTTCAGTTTTAAAAAATTTGTCTACTTTATTATATATGTCTTTTCCTCTTGTGTATTCTTCTGAAGAACAACAAAATAACAATTCTTCCTCAATGTTTTCTTTATAAATTTATCTGACATATACTAATAATTGAGCTATTTTTGAAATATCAGTTGTTTTGTTCAACTGAATTGTAAATATTGGGCTTTCTTTAAGTAATAAGTTGCTCAAATTAGTCATTGCTAATTTCAGAAATTCTGTTAGTGACAGTGTCATTTGACAAAGAAATTTCCGAATTTCATCACCATATTTACTTCCATGAAGTATTTCTACCATTTTAATAGCAGCGGGTAATATAAGATTTTCTCCAATGGTATATGACTTTTTATTTTTAGCAATCAGATGTGAAACTTCACATGATGCAAGTAAATATTTTTCATTAACAGTTATAAATTTCTCAAAATATTGTTTTTCTTTATTTGAAGTTTTTAACAGTTATTCGAAATATTCTTTTGATTTATTGACAAATGAAGGATGCTTGGATTCAAAATGCCTTTTTAATTTTTATGGTTTCATACTCTCCATAGACAAAACATTATTGCAAATTAAACAGAGGATGTTCATTATCATCACAGTTGTTGAAAGTAAAGCCAAATTGGAGAAATGTGTGATCATATTTTCTTTTTCGCATCTTAGTTGCCTCTTTTTGATTACGAGATCCTGCTTGAAGAGACTTTGTAGCATTGCCATCTACATCATTATCTTTGGTACTCAAGTTCAACCATTTATCTATGGGTAAAAAGTATTTTTATCCTAAATTATAAATAAAATAATAGTACGTATTAGTTAGCAGAGAGACCAAGTGGCAGCCGTGTATTTTTGTTTAATTATATGAAGCATATTTACTCCCATATGTTCTATTTTTTAATATCCCCATATGTTTTATTTTTTAATATTTAAAAATATCAATAAATCAATTATAAATTACCTATTAAGTTTAAAAAATAGGAATATGTTTTTATTTGTTAATAAATAAATGACAATAAGTTTCAAATAAATAAATTTTTATAATAACTAATAGGATGATAAATTTTGAATAAAAAGGTGAGAAAACAAAATTACAAGCATTTTTATATTAAAAAAAATAACATCTTTCATAATATTTACTCAAATAAATATTAACCTTAGTCGAGTAAAACAACAAAATAAAATATTGTATTGTTTTTGTGATTTGGACACTTGTTGAAATGAATCCGAAATAAATAACTTGACCGAAAATGCATTATATAATCACAATGGCACCAACCTTATTCTCGCCACTGCAGCATATATTTTGATTCTGAAATAACTTATATGCTGAAATTGCAATGCGACACCACTATTGTGATACATTTAGTGTTATTTTTCAATATGTAAATATAATTTACAGCTCAACTTGGCCATCATTACGATTTTACAATTGCACTGTACAGAAAACACAATATATTAAATTAAAGATAATGAAGGGATTGCGACTAATATTTCTTTAAATTCATCCTATCTGAATTAAATTTTTATGACCCCCAACTTTTCACTTCGCGACCCCATTTAGAGTCGCAACCCATAGTTTAAGAAACGCTGATCTAATGTAACATTTATCAGAATGAGAAATATTGCTTCACTGAATGGCATTAAGGTTTTTCAGTAGGTATTGAAGTTCTAAGTGATGATAGGAGAACATTCTAAGGAATGTCATGATATAAAGTTTTTATACATTATTTATAAGGTAGCTCATCTCACTAACATTAATGCACATATTTTTCTATGAACAGTTTCTATTTGCATGCTTCAGGAAGATCTAATCACATAAAAATTAGGATTCTGGTTGATTAGACACATGAGGCTTTATGACGTGATTTATGTGCTAAAACACATAAAAATGTCGTTTACATGGCCGACCATATTTTATGAGATGATTTATGTGCTAAAACATATAATAAACATCTTTTATATTTTCCTGGTCGTGCATTACATGCATACAACAGTTCTGTTGTACTACACATTGCAGGCTGCATTGTCATATCGTACTAAATTATTTCTAAGAATTGGCACATTTATTTACGGTGTCATGTGAGGGTGTGTGTCTTTCAATTATATAATAATCGTTAATTGTAAATGATTTTTTTATTGAAATCACACGATTTGACTAACCAATAATTATCGTAGGGTTAACACATTTATGTATCAACTTTTAAGGTGCAAAACCTTGTCAAAGAGTATGTCTAAACATAGTTTAAATAGGTAATGCATCAAATACTGTATTCTTCACAAACACAGGAAAACCCAGACGTTCCATTCTCTCATTTAGCAAAAAAAAAAAAAAGAAAGCAGAACCAAAAAAAAAGAGTATTAAGTTGCGAAAACCAAAAATAAAGCATACTAAGTTTTACATTTATTGATTTTCTTTTTTTTTTAAAAAAAAAAAATTGAAAATGTTTGATGTTAATAAAAAAAGCAGACTAAGTTTGATATTAGTATTTTTTTAAAAAAAGAAACCCTAAAAACAACCGTAATAAATTGAAAATTTGTTGATGTTAATAAAAAAAGACATTCAAAAACTAAAAATTCTCTGTTTGATTTTTATTTTTGTAAATTTTTTGAAGTTAATAAAAAAAAATATTTAAAAAGTACAAATTCTGTGTTTGATTTTTTTTATAAGAAAAAAGAAAGAAAATCCCAAAAAAAGTACAGCCTGGGAACGTTCATCTTTTATAGTTTTTGCGTAGCAACAACGCCATCTAGCGGCATGTGTGTCTAATTAACCAACCCTAAAATTAGTGTCTGGTACATTTTCTGCATGTATATTTGAAGAGATCTTAATTTTTTTAATCATTAAAAAAAACGATTGTAAAAAAAATAAGTAATAAGCACAATAATGCGACAATTCTATGACAGTTATTAAAAAAATTAAGATCTCTTCAAATGGAAAAGATATATGTCATTGATTTATTACACTTGCTTCAATAATAATAATAATGTGTCATTGAAAACAAAACAGCGTCAAACTACCCCTCTCCCTTGTTATTGTTTTCTATAAGTTTATCTTAAATATTTAACAATTAAAATTATCAAAAACATGATAATATTATCAAATCCAAATGAAAAATTAAGATATTTGAAATACGATTTTGAAGTACCAATAACAAATATACCAGTAAACATATAAGTTACTTTCAAATAACACTATGAACTCTTCCATATTCTCTGAATGTAGTATAAAATGAATCATCCAAACGACAAAAATTGAATTTTTCTTCTCTTAACTTATCATAGCAGTTTAAAACATAATCATCATTGTTGAGCCCCTTTTTTATGTCACAATAAAATAACTATGGTTTGTGAATTCATTGAGGATTACTGTTTTAATTAAACCACCATGAAATCAATTTGAATCAACTATGATTTAACAGTGTATCAGAGAAGTGTTTGAAATCAGAAATATACATGAAGCATTTGTCTAACTTAGAAATAACAATACAACTGAAAGAACCAACTCTGCTCTTTTATGGTCATTGAAAGATGTAAAATTGATCACAGAATTATTTAATTTAAAAAACATTTTAAATTGAACGTGTAAGTTTGATATATACTGTATCTTACTGAATTTAAAGACAAAGTATTTCCTACTTTAAAATTACTGACACAAGCAATGGGGCACTAACCCTTAATTGATTGGTGGCTATCATGATTTTATAATTTATTTTTAAATGATTTTGTTAGTTAAGAATATTTATTGTATCAGCCACTGTCTGAAAAAAAAATTTAGTGAATTATTTGACTTTTTGAAAAGTTATTAGTTCTCTAAATCAAATTAAATATGATCTTACAACTTTGTATTAAAAATGGTTTTGGATAATTATTATTTCATAATATTTGAGGTGATTTTATAAACTTCAGTATTAATCATGAAATTTTTTGAAAATCTAGACAATACTAATGATGTCAAGAAAATAAATTGTGACATTGAATATTTGTTAGATTTATTTACAAAAATTATTATAAGTTGACAGTTGAATGGAGGTTTAATATAACTCATCAATACTAAATCTGTAGTTACCATATTTGTTTCTTAATTAATGCTATTTAGTAAGTGTAGAGTTTTGTAAAAATGGAAGACATGTTTGTGCACTCCAGAAAAACTAGAATTTGTTCGAGTGGTTGTTGTAGATCGCGCGCTGATAACAGAGTAGGTTAATTAACGTAATGGCGGATGAGAATTCCAAGAGATATTTGCCAATTGCAAATATTTCTGGATAAAAGACGTTACCTGATTGGACAAGGATTAATTGCTGCAGTTATCAGCGAGCAATCAAAGACTGTGTAACAACTACGCAGAGAAAAGCAGTATTGAGTAAGCAATTTTTGAGTAGACGTCTGTTTAACACCAATAGAGATATCTCACGTTAGTGCTTGCGGTTAATGACCAGCGCCCAGTGGAAATGTAGTTCACGGGTGTAGCTGAAAGAGCCCACAGATGGGGAGACTGCAGCGGTGATATTCAGAGCCTTTGTTGGAGAGCATTCGTTGCAGACCAATTTGTTGGAGAGCATCTGCTTGCAGACCATTCGTCTGGAGAGCACCCAGTGCAAAGAATACAGAGTATATTCGGAGCATTCGTTGGAGAGCATACACAGCAGAGCATTAGTGGCAAAAAAAACAGCATGGAAATTGAACATTAGCAAATGTTATTGGATAACCGCACAGTTGGCGCAGTCGCATTTGGAACCTGTGAGTAGCGAATAAGTTTTGAACAACAAGTTTAGCTATAAATGGGGAAATCGGGTGAAAATGGAAATCCCAGTTAGTATAACGTTAACATCGGAAGCTGAGTTCCACCTTGCTTGCACAGTCACCATTGAACGTAACTGGCGAAAAAGTTTCAGTAGCAGTTAAATCATATATTTCTGAGTGAAATAACAGGAAAGTAGGAATAGAAAAACAACACCAAGGAATTGCAACAAGGGTTTTTCTGGAGTGGAGGGAGGTGTAGAGTTTTGTAAAAATGGCAGACATGTTTATGCACTCCAGAGAAACTAGAATTTGTTCGACTGGTTGTTGTAGATTGCGTGCTGATAATGGAGGAGGTTAATTAACGTAATGGCGGACGAGAATTCCAAGAGATATTTGCCGATTGCAAATATTTCTGGATAAAAGACATTACCTGATTGGACAAGGATTAATTGCTGCAGTTATCAGTGAGCAATCAAAGACTGTATAACAACTATACAGAGAAAAGCAGTATTGAGTAAGCAATTTTGAGTAGACGTCTGTTCAACACCAGTAGAGATATTTCGCGTCAGTGCTTGCGGTTAATGACCAGCGCCTAGTGGAAATGTAGTTCACGGGTGTAGCTGAAAGAGCCCACAGATCGGGAGACCGCAGCGGAGATATTCAGAGCCTTTGTTGGAGAGCATTCGTTGCAGACCAATTTATTGGGGAGCATGTTGCAGACCAATTTGTTGGAGAGCATCCACTTGCAGACCATTCATTTGGAGAGCACCCAGTGCAGAGAATTCAGAGTATATTCAGAGCATTCGTTGTAGACCATTCATTGGAGTGCATGTGCAGCAGAGCATTAGTGGCAAGAAAACAGCGTGGGAATTGAACATTAGCGAACGTTATTGGATAGCCGCACAGTCGTAAGTGCGGATATAACAATAAGGTAAAAAAACTGGTTAGTAATAACACTGCAGATGTTTTGAAGCTGCTTAAAATGCAGCATAAAGATGTGTTGGGGAGGTTAAGAAATTATTTTCAATGGAAATTTATTATTAAACAATTGCAATTTGTTTGTAGATAAATACATAATAATAGAAGAAATTGTTAAATTATAGTTCAATATTAAAATCAAACTTTTAAAAAATGTTTCAAGATATTTGGCTGCAAAAAGAAATTTGTTATTCTGTTCATGATTTTTTAAAATATATATAATTTCTTTTCCAACCCGAGATCAAAATGTCATTTCTTTTTTATTTGAATTGGTTTTAATAATTTTATAGTTGTATTTTCATTTCGTTCCTATATTTTTTTAATAAATATGTGACAGTTTTTTTTTTTCATTATTTATTAGAGCTTTTACTTTTTTTATTTTTTATTTTAATTTTTATCTATATCTGTAATACTATATAAAGGTATTTGTCTCTTTCTTTTGTTTGTTTGTAACTCAAAAAACATTGCATCAATTTAGATGAATCTTGAATGATTTTCCATCTTTTTTTGTATAGAATTTTATAGGCTATAAATTTTTGCTTTATGGTATTTAATTATTTTAAAAACTTTGGTAATTTACAATATAAAAATGTGTGGAAAACCGATTGATATCAGATATAATCAAAAAGAGGACAGCACTGATTAAATGATTAAAGATATTTGAAGTTTTTCTTTTTAGGAATTCAGTTTACACTAAATTTAAAAAAATTAAATAAATGAAATTTAATTAAAAGAACCATTGTCTTTGAAAAAAATATTTAAAAAAAAAAAAAAAATTTAATAGAATGTATGAAAATAACAATTTTGCCTTCACATAATCTTTTAAGTAAGTTATAAAATGACTTATTCATGCTCTTCTTAATTCCATTTTTTTTTTGTGGAGAATTTCATAGGCTAGGAATTTTTGCTTTATAAATATGAAGCTTTTTTTTTTTTTAAAGGATTTCATCAATCTACACTCAAAAAAGTAAGTGAATGATATTTAATTAATTTAAATAGTTTAGAAAGAATATTATAATTTAATCTATTCAAATAATTATTGAACTAAAGAAACATTTATTTAAGTAATATTTTAAAACAACTTTGTCTTCAAATCGTTATTTATGATCAGTTATAAAGTAAGATTATCTTTTAAAAATAAATAAAACCATTTTACTTTTATAAATGATATTGTTCAAATAATTAATTAAATATGTAGTTTTACAATTTCCCTAGTATATTCTCATGGGATTAAGTAAATTTTATATTGTTTTGGAATTTTTGTTCACATTAAACTTAAAAGTGTGAAATTAAATAGATGGTAGATTTCATAAAAATTAGTAAAATTTAAAGTATTAAAGTAATTATTGTAATTTAAAAAAAATTTAACCATTTTATTTTTAAAATGACATTATTCAAATGATACATTAAATATGGAGGATATTTCAGAAAGATTATTAACCTTAATATTACTTTTAGAATTTCAGGATAATATATTTCTCATGTGATAAATGAAGTTTTATTTTTAAAAATAACATTGTTCAATAGAATGTACAAAACATTTAATTATTATTTTAATTATATAGTATCAAAAATGGCCTGAACAAGGAAGACAAATTTTGCACATTATTCAATCAGTGAGAGTTCAAGAAAGCATGCTCAATAACAAACAACATTCAGGGCTACTGAAACAGTCAAGCAGTCTGATAATCATCATCATAAGCAGGCTCAGTTTCAATGAGCACTAAGAGCTGCAGAGACTGAAGATGAAACTACTGAGTACTGAAGGGCTCAAATTCAGTGTCAGGCATCTATCAGAGATATGGAACCTATGCTTCAATATGAAATACTGTTAAAATGAAAGATGCAATGTCAAGTAATGTAAAAAGCTGCTGAAACAGTTGCAAAGCGACTATAAGGATAAATATTTTAAAGATTATGTAGTTCTTTTTGTATGGTATTGCTTTAAATTATAATCCAGCAATTCAAATGTAGATTGAATCATTGAATGTCAATATTGTGGCATTATGAAGTAGAAAAATGAAACTCCAGGTTTTTGTTGTTAATCAGATAAGGTTTCTGTTCTCTATTTATAAGAGCCAATTCAGCTTCTAAAAAATCTTTTTTTGAATCAATCTGATAATTCCAAATACTATCTTATTAATATCTGCAAGTATAATTCATGTTTTCAAATGACATCTTTTGTAGCTGGTCAAACAATCACACAACCTGGATTTTTTACTACTTTCTTAGTTTAAGGACAAATATAACATAGAATCAGAGCATCTACATGAATTCTTACAAATTTATTTTGAAAAATTAGTATATCCATGGCTTTATTCACATTAATAGAATAAAAGAATGTAATGCAGTTGATAATTAAAATATATTTAAATAATGTCTACATGACATTAATAATATGTGTTATCAATAGCAAGTAAAAATAACTATTGTAATGTATTTTTATAAACAATGTTTTAAGTCATTTTTACTTATTGTTGATAACTTGTGTATTATTATGTTATGTAAATATTATTTAAATGTATTTTAATTATCAACTACATTACATTGTTTTATTCTACTAATGCGAGCAATACTGCGGATACAGTTAGTATAAAAATAAGCCAAATAGGCATTCCAATGGTATGGCAATGGTCACTCTATTTTAGATTGATATTTTATCTTGATATAACATTCTTTTCAGAATCTTTGCTGTTATCATGTACCTAAGTATTTTGAGGTTTGTTTACCCATAATGATTTGTAACTATTTTGAGTTATATAAAATTTGTGTAATAAATATAAAACAAAAATACTGTTTTTGATTGATATTTATTTTTTTATGTCTAAATAATTTGTCTGTTTTAAATCTTTAATTACTTTTGTAACAGTTTATTTACATACATAAATCATGAGCAATTTTTTTTTGGGAAGGGAGTTAGTCATATGATTATTTCCACACATATCTAATATATATATACATTTTTTTAATTATCAAAAAACTTAGGTAAACATGAATTTATCTGGTCGCGACAAAATTTTATAGTTCAATTTTTTTTCACTAGAGTGTTTCTTGTCGAATTATTTAAAAATTTGTTGTGAAATATCAAATACACGGCAGCATAAAATTATATTATAAAAAAAATAATTAATAACAAATAATTATATTATAAAAAATATCTGATAAAAATAATTTATTAAAATAATAACAAAATAAACAGCCAATACGCGGTCAAGATTTTACGCATATTCCATAATAAGTTCATTCATAATTACTGTCCATTGTAGTTTAACTAGTTCATTCATTATTACTGTCCATTGTAGTTTTCACTTATAATAGTGATAAAATTCGCAAAGACGGCGTCAGTCGTGTAGAGTCCTAAAAGCAAATTCCTGTAGGTAGGATTCAAATAAAGTACTGCTGGTACCACACTGATGTTTGAGCTTGCATTTAGCTCTCATCCACATATTTTCCACACCACCAGCAATATACTTTATTACAATCCTATCTATAGGAATTTGCTTTGCAAATTTTATCTTTTGTATAAGCAAAAACTATAATGGACAGTAATTCGACAAGAATCACTCTGGTGAGAAAGATTTGAAACAAAAATTTGAATTTTGTTGTGGCCTGGTAAGTTTGTGTTTACTGAAACTTATTTTTATCTGAGATAGAAACTTACATTTGCTCTGCAAATCAAACTGTTGCAAAGTAAAAAATACAGGTGCCGATATATTATGCATTGACACCATTTTGAATTTTATAAATCCCTGCTGACACATTCAAGCGATAAATGACATTGATTATCAACAAGCATACTAATCATGAAGGTCATATTGTATAAAAATTGTACTTTATTTTTAAATTTAATGCATTTGTAATCATCTAGCCAATTTAAATTAGTCCTTGTTCTTTATATTCTAGTTAAGAAACGAAGTATTGAAAAAAAAATTTTATACTAGTTTTCAGTCAACACAAGTGCATATACCACTTAAATACATATTAGCTAATTACTAAAACCAATATTAATAAGATTATGGAATTTATATTACTTTAAAAATAAAACCTTCAAATGATCAACAGTAGCAATCAAAGAATTTCTGATAAGAAAAAACTAAAATCCTATTATTTGTAAAAATAATATGCAATATTTCATATTTTATAAGTTATAATCTTTTGGCATATTAATAAAAAGTAGCTTAATTAGGTTTTTTTTTTTTTTAAAGTAGAAAACGTACATTGCCTTTTGATTTCTTTCATAGGCTTATAACAAACATAAATTGCATTTTGATTTTTTAATTAATGGTGAAATTTGCGATTTTGTAATAGTCTTTTTTTGAAACCACATGTTGATAATCAATGTCATTTATCGCTTGAATGTGTCAGCTGGGATTTTGGATGAGTTATAAAATTCAAAATGGCAATGAACATGTACTATATTGGCACCAAAATATATTACAATTTGCATAATTTTCACTTTTTTTTTTTATTACAAAAATTAATCTGAACAAGAAATGTGTTTTGATAAGGTTTTTTTAAAAAAGCACCCACATTTTTTAAGTAATCTTTGAATAAATGTGATTTGCAGAAAAGTCTTATGATATATTTAAAAACTTAATGAATAATTATGAAATTAAATAAAAGTCAATGTATATTTGACAAATTTTAAAAAAATATCTTCAAAAATAGTAATTTACAAAATGCAAACTATTTTGATATTAATATATGAGTGTAAAATAATTATATTTTCCATTAATATTTAGAATTTAATCACATGCATAAGTATTTATTTATTTTTATTTTAGGACAATTCAAATTTATATATGGTCCTAGAATTTGTATCTGGAGGAGAAATGTTTTCACATCTTCGTAGAATTGGACGGTTTAGGTAAATTACTGTTTCTTTTTTATTTTATAAATATCTAAAATAATTTTATTCTATTTGTTCTTTATTTTAAATATTATTCAAATTTAGTTATTTTTACAAGTATACAGGTAAAACTTATGGTAAAATTACATTTAAATGACTCTCTAGGCAAAAAAGTCTTTTCAACAGTTCCATAGAAGAACATTTAAAGAGATTTTATTACTCGCTATGCTTAACCAATTTTTGAATAGTGAAGGATTTAGATGTTTTTCATTTTTATTTTACTCTTTACTAAGAATTTCTAGATATCAATATTTATTGACAAATAATTGCGTGGCTATGTGGATTAGCCATGATATGACAATCTTAACCTTACTTTACCCATTTTGTAATTTGAATCCCAGATCATATCGCAAGCAATTTATTAACTACGTCTTGAGAACCACCTTCTTGTAAGTGTATATCTATTTATTGCATAATTATGATACATATAATTGCATATTTAATAATAGTTTTATATTCCAGTTTTTATAATAATAATCATCCTTACATTAATGCCATGGTTGTAATTAAAATCCGGATTTTCTGCTTTGTTATATTCTCTTGTTAAATGTACATCTTTTTAAACACTTTTATTGAAGTTAGAATAAAAATTTTAAATCAAGTTTTAATATATTTAGATTCTATATAATTTGTTGAAATTTGGTACATTTCTTATAAATAAGTAGCTAGCAATGCAATGTGAGAAATATTTTAGATAGATCTAGTTTTTTAAAACTGGCGTACTGGATGGAGAAAATTTCACATATTTTGATATCAAATTTAAAAGTTTTAAGTAATGTATGCAGAGGGAAGTATTTAGATTGTTTTTTATTTCAATTGAAGACTTGATTTAAGTTATAATAAAAAAATTTAAATATTTAATATATTTAAATTCAGTATAATTGTTCAAATTGGTATATTACATTTAAATCATTGTCAGTGCAATGTGGCAATAAAATATTTTACATAGATGACTTAGTTTCGTAAATCCAAATGACTGGGTAGAGAAAATTTCAAGTATTTATTTTTAAGCATTCACCTTTATGGATCCCAATTTTTTTATTGATCAGATTGAGTCAAACTACACAATAGTTTTATTTGTCAGATTGAATATTTCAATTGTTTTTATTCATAAAAATATTAACATAAAATAATCAAAATTGTTTTACTTTAGCTTCTAAAAATTTGAATTATTTTACATTAAAATTGCTCAAATATAACAAACAAAAAAAAAATCCTAACTGTAAAAAAATGTGAGAAAAATTGCCTGCAGTAAAACAAAAGAATTATTTTTCAACCAATTACAACAGGGGTCTCCAACCCTATGCCCGTGGGCACCATGGTACCCGCAGACCATTTTACGTGTACCCGCTGCTATCCGAACACAATAAAAAATTATTTATCTGATACGTATAAATTTAATTTTTAAAATTTCTTATAAATTATTGTATTATATTGTAATCAGATTGTAGGTCATACTATACTTTTACAGCGTAAAAATATAAACATTAATTATATGTTAAAATTTTATTTTTGAAATAAATATTTTTTTGTACATTATGTGTATTATTAACAATATCCAACTATAAATTTACATTAAAAAAATAAGTGGTGCCCGCCATCTGGTTGAAAAAAATAAATGGTGCCCGCCACCTGGCCAGTATTATAGAATGTGCTCTTAAGTGCAAAAAGGTTGGGGACCCCTGAATTACAACATGTAGTTGACATTGATTTCTCATCACTTAGAAGTAGAAATGCTGATTATCCATTTCTGTTGTTTTTCTTCTTTTAAAATTAAATATTTATTAATAAAAATATAATTCTAATCACATTATTAGTCAAAATATTGCGAAAAATAATTATGAAAAATAGATGTTTTTTACTTGTTGTCATGAAGGTCATTGTTTTAGAAATAGCAGTTGAATGTTATTCATTTTTCTTGATTATTATTATTCTAAAAATTAAATATTTTTGAAGTCTATATTTAATTATAATATTAGTCGATATATTGTAAAAAATTAATTATAAATAATTATGGAAAATATATTTATTCATTATTAAAATCTATTACTGAAAGAGTAAAACATTTTGTGTGTGATTCTGACACTGACAGTTAGAAACTTCTATTTAACAATGATGGAGATTGACAATTAGGTCTTTTATGCACCATATAAAGGAAAAGTTTATAGACTGTCAGCAATTTGTAATACCATATATTGCAACTGAAATTCAAATTTTTTGCTAAAATACTACCATCTGCAAATATTTTTTAAAAAATAAAATAGTAATATAGTAATGGATAAATAGTTCCATATGTAACTTTACTAGAAAGTGCTATTAAGACTTCTTTCCAATAACCAATTATAATTTTAATACTGATAATTAATATAAGAAAATACTAAAGAAAAAAGCTAAGTGTACTAGCAAAGTTATAATTGCACAAAAATGTTGGGAAGTTATAAAATGAAACTATTCCAACTAATAATAAAACTTAAAATAAAGGGCAAGATTACCCAGCATGAGTTATATTTGGACACCTATTAATTTTGCTTTTCAATATTTTATAATTCAAGTTATAATCAGTAATAAAAAAATAATTTATTATTAAACAAAATAATTTATTTAATAAAAATAAAATAACAATAATGTCATTGTAATAGTTACCAATATCTAAATTAATAGATCAACATCAATGAACACATGTATGATCAACAATCTGAGACATTTCCAAAAAAAAACAAGCTATAGGCTATAAAATTAAGCAATGGGTGAAATGCTTGTTATATATAAGCTTAACTTTCTACTACAATATTCTAGTAACAGCATAAAAATAACAACTATTCTGAAAACTTTATATATAAATTATTTAAATATTAATTCTTCATTATTGTTGTATTATTTATAAAGACATAAACATTATCCATGCTTAAGAAAGTATTCACTATAAAAACGAAATCATTACAAAATGTAGCCATAGGAATTGGACTAAACACTAATACCAGGCTAAATATATCAATAATATCTTAATTGTCAATACGTACTGTATCAGTCAAATCCCACATATATAAAATAAATATTTATTACCATCTAAACAATCATTATTTAAAATTATAAATACAATTTAATAACACAGATTATATATTTCATAATCTTATTAAAATGTGATGTCTATAAAATAAAATAAACTATCATTTATTACATATGTATTATTTGTGAACATTATATATAAAAAACTGTAATCATCTGAAATCCGGACATGGCCACTTGATAGCATTGTTTATGTGTTTTAACACATGAAAATGTCATTTCTGCGGCTGGCCTTATGGCTAATATAACATTTATATTCTATTAGCCATTGCAGGCTGCTTTACATGACATTGCACAAAAATATTACGGCCTGTTTTGTGCTTCACGACTATTTATGCATATTCATATTATTCATAGCTGATTACTGTATCGCTTGAGGGTGTTTTGATTTCAAGTGGACACAACTTTTCAAATTTTCATAACAGAGCAATATCATTTATAGTTAAATAATGGTTCTGAATTACTAAGAATTATCAGATGGTCTTCACCCTTCCATACAAAAATAGTAAGATGTAAATAATTGGCAAAGGCGAGGTCCGAACCCACTTCGACAAAGCTCATTCGCTAAATCACATTTTAGCGTGAAAATATAGGAGACCAATAAAGTGGCTGAGGAGAAAAACACGCGATTTTTAAACTTCCGAATTGCCGACCACAGAAAGTGAGGCTGTGTCCTTTTTTCAGGCACATAATGTTCTCCCAAATACCAGACAATGCAAGTGTGGTGAGACAATAAAATTGTATGTCTGTAAAACAACCTGACGATTCCGATGTCCTTTGTGCTTGTGTAAGCAAAGGTATTCGATTCAGAACAGCACTTGGCTGGAGGGCTCCAAAATAACATTTTTGAAAGCTGTATGACTCGTGTATTACTGGAGCTGTGACCAGCTGTCGCTCGAAAACATCCATTCAGAGCTGGACATGTACAGAAGTGCTGTGTCGGCCAACTGGTTTGCGAGAGTTGTGCCACGAGGGCCTGGCATCCTGACCCTACTGCCAAATCAGTGGGCCCAGTTTAATAGTGGAGGTAGATGAAACTATGTTTAGTCGCAGGAAAAACCACCAGGACAGGATACTTCTTCAACAGTGGGTGTCGGTAGAATTTGCCACAAGACTGGTGAATGCTTTGTGCTCTCTATTCCTGCTTGCTCTATAGCTACCCTTCTGCACTTCATCAAAGACAATGTCAAGGCAGGATCGACAATCTTCTATTGCTGTAGGGGGTACAAGACTGTGGAACTAGAGGCCACCGGATTCCACCACCTAACAATCAACTACCGATACCACCCTGTGGATCCTACCACAGGTGCTCATACACAAAACATTGAGCATCTTTGGGGCCTGCTGAAGCGGCAGAATAGAAAATGAAGAACTGCCAGGAAATTGCTGGACAACTACTTGGCAGAGTTCATATGGAGATATCTGCATAAGGATGAAGACCTATTCCTCTCCATTTATCTGACATGGCTGTCGCCAGTAAACAGTAGAGCAAACAACAGTTGTTGTATATGTGGTTTATTCTATTTTATTGATTGTTACCATTTGTTCCTATTAACAACAAAGTTCAACTGTTTTTGTTATACCCACCAATAAAAAGTTCAAAAAGTCAAAAGTTTGTGTATTTTTTTTTTTAGAAATTGTCACAAGTCTTTGGATTCACTTTTTTCAGCGGGGTTAAAACAAATTATAATTTTTGTTTAGTTCTATTCTTAATAATAACAAAGAAAGAAACCTCCAAAAAAAGCAGTTTATTGTAACAGCCAAAAAGAAAAGGTAATTCAAACGAAATTTATAAATAAAAGTAAAAAGGAGGAAAAAGTTGTTGGAAAAAAAAAGCAAGTGTACTTTTTGTTAAAAATCTTTATCTGGGAATGGGGGTAGGGAGATTTCAATAAAACAATTTTGCCATCATTAACACAAAAGTGACTTTTGATTTAATAAAAAGAAAAACAGTTTAGTCAAAAAAAAGGTAGAAGAAAGTTTAAACAAGTGCAAAATAATTGTATTCTATTTTTTTGGCAGTGGCGGGAATCAAAACAAGTTTTTTCGGCATGAGACAGTCAAAACTTTTAAAATCAGAAAAATAAACACAAAAAAATATTTGTATTAAAAAAATAAAACAACGCAAATAACAAAAAATTAATTTAGCAAAATTTGTTTAAAAACAAATAAAAAGACATCTTAATTTAAAAAACAAGGGGAAAAAGGGAAAATGAAATATAAAAAAAAGTTGCACCCCGGTAACGTTACATTTGATTGTTGTTGCATACAACAATGCCATCAGTTGACTGCACCCAGATTTCAGATGATTACCTATAAAACATTTTGAAAATATTTTTTTGCATATAGCTTTGATAATTAAGCACATAGTGATTGATCCAATATTTAAGAACTAACAATTGTATCAGTATAATATTATGTAAAAAAACAATTTATTATAAATAAAAAAATATTTATTAAAGATGTATAAGTTGTTTTGTAATTTTAAATTGTTCATCAGTAGAAAATGTTAAAGTTATCCAAATTTAGACTAAAGCAGATGATTTTTCTTTCATAATGGCATTTCATTTGAAATATAGAAGATAAACCCAAATGAAGATGTAGAAACATGATTTTGCAGCAATTGATGGGTATGAGGTAATCCTGTTTATGATAAATGAAAACATGAAGAAGTAGATTATCATTTGAGTCTTGGTTCCTAAGTTCTTGAGACAAAACTTTATTTACCAGTTTATTTTGAGAGTTTACAATCCAATGTTTTTCTTTTTAAATTCAGCAATCAATGACTTTTGTTCTCATGATCAAAACAGTTTTTTTGTTAAGAAATCATTATTGGCTATTTACCAATAGAACAGTACATAAACCTGCAATCAATTTTAAAATTATTTAAAACTAAGTGTCAGTTTTTCAAAATTACTTTTTTAAAATTAAACACTTGAATTTATTTTTATATTATCGTTTATAATAAAGTATTTTTATTTCTAAAAAGAGTATATAATGCCTATAAATAATAATATCAACTTAATTAATATTTTAAATATCAATGTCATCACACTTTTAAATTAATAAAATTTCTTTTTATACATTTAATTAATGTATAAGCAATGAAATATATTCCAAAGAAATATATTATTTCAATATTAAGCTCAGTTTTTACAATAAAATGAGCATAAAATGAAGAAAATATGACCAAAAATAGCTGAGAGATGACACAATAAGTAAAATTATGTTTTTAATTGAATTCAACACAGTAATGATTAAAATTTTAAGGAAATATCATCCTTTATTAAATAAAGTTATTTAGTTTAACTTTTTTTTTTAAATCAACATTTTCCAATGAAAAGAAAAAATGTAAATACTTTTCACAAGAAAAGATATTGTATTTTAAATTACTTAATGATTTATTATATGCATATGTAATTAGGTGCACATACTGTATATGATACACACATAAAGAATATACATATTAACTTATTGCAGAACTATCAAGTGATATATATATATATAAACTATAAGTGGCAATTAATTTAAATCAAAATCTTACATATTAAGTTTGCTTACAATATAGTTTTGATTTTTTTTTTTTTCAATTAAGTGCAAAAATATCGAACTCTTTCACTTAAAGGGATATCTTCATATTTTAAATTACTTGATGGTTTATTTTAGAGAAAGGCTTTAAAGTTTATCATATGCACCTTGAACATTTATAATAGTCAAATGATGTTTTTTTTACTATAGAGGACATCTCAAACTTCAACACAATATAGCAACTTTATAAAGATAAGAATGGCCATCTTATCTTTATAAAGTTGCTATCTTATTGTCTTTATTAATTCATAAATGTTTATTTAGACTTCCATAGGATAAAGAATCCATGTACGTATATTTATTCTCTTGGTAATTTTTAAGTATATTTTACATCATTACAATATATAACCATCACTGTTTGTAATAGTTAAATAGCTAATAAAATTTGATTAGAAAAATGACAGTTCTACTATTATGTTTGGCATCATTTGCAAATGGTGTCATTAAAATGTGTGGGTAATGATTTCATTAAAATGGATTAGATTATATCTCAACTAGCCAAAAAAAGAGCAATGATCCATGGTATGTGAAGTTGTTTTTTCATAGGAAATCATACAACAAATCCATATGGTCATGCAGGAATGTGCTGGTTGGGCACATGTTCTAAAATAATTTAATTCTGGTATTTATCAGATAGGTTTTGAGAATTATACTTTCCAGTAGGTTAATCTTTTTATGTCAGACAAATATTATTCTATATCTTTATAGGAATTTGTAATTTAAATCACTCATTATTAGATATTACATCCCTCTAGGTTAACTTTTGAAATAAATGTCAATGATATTTATATATTGAAGCAGTTGGATCTGAGTTCAATCTTAGCTTCATGATATCTAGCCATAAGCCCACTTCAAACCCTAGTACTAACCTTAAATTTCCGATGCAATGGGGCTTTATACGTTCAATCCATGCTAATCTCCATAAAGAAAAACTTATTTCATAAATGTATGTTAAAATTAATTCGTTTGAGTTTAAATTAATCAATGCTATTAATAAATTCATGATAAAATTATTCATGAATTTATATATATTACAACTGCGTGGATTGTGTGTATATATTTGTAAATATTTAAATATATATAATTGTTCGAAAGTTTCATTGCATCGGGAATATTTGATTTTATTTTTAAATAATTTGTTAAAGATTTATTGAGTAAAAGCTACATTCTTTCGATAAGCTTTCACATTTTCCCTTTCCAAAAACAATAAGTAAAGTTTTATTAATTAGAAAAAAAGATAAGTATTTTAAAATGTAAGGATTTCCTAATTAAAATCATTTTTCTGATTTTAAGAATTCATTTTCTAATTAGAAAATAAATTCAAGTTAATGAGTTTGAAAACCTTATCGAAGGAATGTATCTAAAAACAACCAGTAAATTTTATAACATTGATAACGAAAGAAGCGCTAGCCTGAAGGCATCAAATACAGTATATATAGCTCTGAAAAGTTTGGAGAAGAGAAGCCATCTTTGTTGTAGAGAAGTGTAGTAAACTCTATGCATTTTAAATCATGAATTCAAATAGTGTTCCTATCATGGTAAGGGGCTAAACGTCAGGAATCTGGCTATTGTTCCTGAAGTCCCCTAAAAATCTTCAATGAAGCTGCTGAATCTTTTCTGGATCAATCATGCTGCTAAAATCGTGAAAATCCATTAAAATACTGTTCAAGTAATCGATCAAATGCATGCCTACGTTTTCCTCACCCGGATATGTAAACTAAGGGAACCAGCCCCGGAAGAAATGGGTAATATATTTCCATAATGAACCTTAAGCTTTCTGGCAGTTTCCGAACTTTACACTCCCTTTAAGAGCTCTTCTCATTTATAATGTAATAATCTTTATAAAACCTTTTATTTATGCTATTGTAAATTATATCGTAATTCTCTCAACCTCTAGTCTTTAACTTTCCTTTCTTATGATGGTGGTTCATTTACTATACTCTATATATATATATATATTGTGTGATTTATTAATGTCATTTATTTTTAATTATATGCCAATAATCTTTCGACTCGATGAGCTCCTTTGTCCCATTTGCTTTGTGCAAATAATATAATATTAATTCTGATAGTAATTCTCGCCTATTAGAACTAGGTTTATACAGTTCTATTAATCATCGAGTCGAAAGAAATTATTAAATGTTTGTTATTTTTATAATTGGCTAATAATAAATTATTAGCTCCATTTTTAATCTATGCCCCAGTTATTTTCGTATTCACCAATATGTATTTACTCATATATAATCTTAAAATATTTTTGCAAAAGGGCCGATAAAAGAACTAAATACATTCTCATTCAAATTTCAGTTACTTGCTATTTAGATTCAGGAAGGGCACGATATTTGGGGCATGATTAATATAATTTTATAATGCGTTAAAATAGTTTAGTTAAAAGCTCATTTGACTTTAATTAATTTGATCAAGTCATCACGTAGAGCATTCTATAATTGGATTTTATTTTCAAACTATCAAGTCATCATCTTCAATGTTGCTGGCATAGGGCTATCGTTCATTTGTCAGGCTTGTCGGTGATGATATCTCTGATATTTTAATTATAGAGAAAGAAAGCACTTCCTCCCCCGCTCATGTTATATTTGGAACACCAAAGGCTCGTAGTTATGACTCGGCCTGGCTCTCCCGTGTTCCACATCTACTTAAAGGGCATAAGACTTGAAATACAAGCCGCCATACTACTTTTAAATCACCTCTCCTTAAAGGGCAGTAAGACTTGTGAAATGCAAGCCGCCATAGGACTTAGATCATTGACAAGCTATTGTCTTTCAATTTCATTTTATAGCTCATAATTCGTCAGCACCGTTGCCTTTCTGTTCCGGTAAAGCCCGCTCTGATGCTCGTAATTCATGATGAAGTGATTTCAATTAGAGTCAAACAAATTCTCAATTATATCAAAGTAAATTAGTTTTCTAATAAAGATTAAAGTTATGCCCTAAATGCGTATCTTGCTCTTCATGAATGAATTTGCGAAGGTGAAAATAAGTCTCACATTCTGTCATAATAAAATTAGAGTAATAATTTCTTTTACAACTGAATACCTTTATCTGCCTTTTATTTCTTGTTGGGGGCATAGACATAGAATTCCAAAATATTGTGTAATACTCATTGACATATAATAAGGACCGCCACTCTTATTATAATTATAAACTTTGTTTAAGGACTAGAATTAATTAATATAATCATTATTTAAAATTCAAACAAAACAAACTATTATTATTAAATATTTTTTAAAAACACTTGGTTTCTTAGTTCTTAATTCTTTTATAATTATTTTAATGTTAATGTTCGCTGTCTGTGTTGGCAACCCGAACATATACATATGATTCGACAAAAGTATCTTGAGTTAATTAATTATCCGATATTAGTGTCAGTTCAGGGGTCTCTAATCCTCACCAACCGTTGAGCTAGTTTCTTGGCGCATAGCACTGTGCTGTCAATTTCTACTAATCTGAGCTAGTGAGTTGTGTTTGAATTCAGTTTGGTTCAGCTGAGTTTGGATCTGACTTGCGTTCAGGTGGTGGTGCTTTTTCGACTGGTACAATATGCCATACTCCATTGTATGATACATGACATTTTTATGGTCTATAATATCTCTCTTGAAAGGGCATTGAATGTAAATGTTAAATTTTAGATCCACTAGCTTAAGAATCTTGAGTTGATGGTTTGGCAGGATTCTAAAAGAGATCAATCTCATGGAAATTTCTCATTAAACCTTGATATAGTTTTATTTATAATTTTGTTATTTAATTTGAAATCACATAACATGGAGTATAGGACCTTTAAAATACTTTCCAAAAAATGTATTCAAAATATGAGTCTTGATTGTGATTTAATGATAGTTTGTTTACACAAAATTGACTTAAAGATGTTGAATCTTTACTACATATAATTTTATTAATCACTGTGTTTGTTAAGAAATGCTTAGCAGAATTTCTAAGGATTTAATTGAGATTCTTCAAAAGATTGAGAGTAGTCTACACTTTATATATAGAAAATTATGGTGCTGAAGATTTAGAAAAAAACTGGCGAACTTAATGATGTTGTAATATGCTGAGTAATTGAATCATGTTATTTTGGTTGCATTTTTTATAGGGATTTCATATCATTTATATAACTAGAATGGAGACCAAGTAAGTGATATATCTTGGATATAAGTAATAAAATACATTGATGTAAGTTGCATTAGATGCAGAGAACAAGGTGAGACTTTGAGCAGAATTTTAAATAATCTTGAAAATGAATGAATTTCTTAAAAAGTTTTTTTTTACAAAATGCTGACTGATTTTTTTGACATACTTGATCAATCCACAAAAAAAGTTTGTTAGTAAGAAAGTAGGTTTTATATTTATATAGAAATGAGAGCAAATTGACATTTTCAAATATTGTAATCAGTTTGTGAAGTAATTATCTTCTCTGTGATTTATAGTCTCATGCAAGATTATGATTCCATGTAAATATACATGTGAAGAAGAGATATTATCAAGATATTAATTAAAATTATTGTCTTCCTTGACTAAAGGATTGTAAAAGAATTATAGAATTATTGTAAACCAAACTGTATCAATCCAATACTTATTATTATCAAAAAGTTAATTTTAATAGTAGCGTATTGTACTAGTTGGCATCTATTTTCTTTCTGAATTAGTTTTGATAAATGTGAATAAAAAGTTTACATCACTGTGTATTTGAATATATCTCATCTGTCTCTGGTTTAATATTTCTCACAATTTTAACTTGATTTCAACTTATATTCTGAGTATTATACAATGCAAAAACCTTATTTTCATGGGTTTTTTTTTTTTTTGCATTTGAAAATATTTTTTCATTTATGCCATATTCTTGTTAAAATATTTGTAGGTATCAAAGATTCATTAGAAGTAAATTGTTACAAAAATAATTTCTTTTGCTAATTGAATGAGTTGGCTTTAATTTTTTTTTTTTTTTTTTTTGCATTTTCTAAATATATCTTTCCAAAATTTCTAATATTATAATATTTCAATACCCCTTTCATCACTCAAATCAAATTTTTCAAATTTTGGACTTTGTTTTGTAGGAGCTCCTTCAATCAATCCAATCCTTGCTTAATTAATTTTTTGTAAAATGATGTTATTAGAAAAAGTTTTCAAATATAGAAATGATTTTCTCAGTGGATGATTTAGTATGCTGCACAGACATTCAGCAGTTAATAAAAAAATTTGAAAAGGAATGCACCTATAAGACATTAATTCATGTAAAATCAATCAAGAAATAGTTTTGCTTCATATGAAAATAATATCATGTTTATCATTGGCTCATGCCATTCACATTAATGAAATTGAACACTTCAGATTTTGATTGTATATATATAAATAAATACTGAAGACAAAATTTGAAACCAAAATAAAAGATGAAATTTTTATTAAACTTCATATTAAACAGTTATTTGAATATAAAATAAATCCTTCAAAACAAAATTTCAAAAACATTGAAACTTCTATAAAAAGAAGTTATCAATTGCAGAGAATCTGTGAAGAATACAGCCGCATAAAGCTATAAATATAACTGATACTTCACTATCTCCAATAAATATGGAATCCGTTCTATAATATGTTTTTTAATGAAAAAGATATTACAGAAAATAAGTTCAAATTTTTTGACTAACTGAATCTGTAAAGGATTTCCTCTGTTGGTTATTAGAGTAATTATTTTTTATACTTTTGATATCAAATATAGAGATATTGTTCAATATTTGCTGCTGTTATTTGAGATATATGTGTTTTTGAATTTAATCTCCTTTTCCTTTTAAAATTAACGCTTTATGAAGCTATTTAATAATATATTTGGATTAGTATTTTCAAAATTATAAAGAATTACCTTGAACTTTAAATTAATTGGGAGATTTTTTTTCCCCTCCTTTTTGATTGCTATTTTCGACACTGCCCAAATTAATGACTGCATATATAGACAAATTATATTCAGCTACATAGAAAATTATATATTTTGACTATCAAGATTTGTATGATATAATGAATGATCATTTTATCTTGTGTTTTATCCTATAATTATAATAAAAAAATTTAATTGAGAGTGTTGCTAAACACCAAACTTTTATGCAGTTCGTTTAAGAAGCACTTGAAATATCACAATATTTTTTTAAATATTAATTCATTATATATTTTATTCTAAGAATAATAACTATTTAGTTTCAACTACACTATATTCATTTTATGAAGCAAAAACTTTTGGGAAAGTTTGTGAGTGTTGGAATCTTAATTGTTCTGGACTTACATTTTTCATTTAAAAAATGAATTTCCATTAAAATGAGTTCATGACCAGATTTTTTATTGTAGACTTTATATTCTGAACAGACAATAGGTAGGATAGATATGAAATATTATAAAAAGTAATGGCATTTTACATTTATTTTAATCTGTATGAAGTGTAGGTATTTAATAAACAAAAGATAATCAATAGATAATTTGGCCAGAATCTGTAAGCTTCTAAGGAACCAATTTCAAATTGAGCTATCATCTGTGGATTTTTTCAAGCTTGTTATATTAGTACAGCTTCTAACAAATAAAGGAATAACAATTGATCATTTACAACATGAATGTATGAAATCTAAATTTTTTATTAGTACTACATCAGTTGTGATTTGAAAAAGTATGACTATTATCGAGTCAAAATGAAGAGGTTTGTCTGCAGATTCACAAGATTTACATATAGCCATGATTATCTTAATATCAAAATATTGTAACACATTATTTATTGATAAAAATAAATCCTAGATATAATATAGAATAAAATATCTTTATATAACTACAAAATAATATATGACAATAGGTGTTATATAATCATAACATATAAAAGCTCTTTTTGGCAATTTTTAATTTTTGCTCTTTTCCATATGTCTTGGTTAACTACAAAAAAAAAAAAAAACTATATTGCATACATAGCGACATCTACTGGCTCTATATAAAATTAACATAAGCCTATAATTATGCTTTAGTATCTTTATAATAACACACAGTATATAACCCTCCATTCGTTTTTCATTATCCAATTATTAGTTAAATTAATTGACGTTTTATAAATGTTCATACAATTATTTCTGTTATAATTAATGTAATTAGTTTCATATATATTTCTTTTATTAATTTCTTTAATATAATTTAATTTTATTGCTATACATATATTCAATTGCCAAATTATTTTTATTTAAGAAAAATTTATCCCTAATGAAGTTTTTGTAGTGGAGTAAACTTTAATCCTATGTCTGAAGTTCATTTCCAAGATAAGGGAAAAGATTCTATTTTACATAAAATTTGATTAAACAGAATTAGATCTAATTTGAATCCAATTATTTTGGTGACTGTAGAAACATCTTTATAAAGATCATTGGTCTCCATTATTATCATTAATCATATGACAAAAAATAGATCATGCATTTTAAGAGTATAACCTTATTCAAACCTTTCTATCCATTATTTTAATCTTCATACACTCATAAACATTTTTAATATTGGCTTAAGAAAAGATTATTCAGTAATGATTATAGAAAATTTGCTCTAGCTGAGCGCCCTTTTGGCTGAAGAAACCAAAATCTTAGCTCTAATAAGCAACAGAGTGCACATAGAATTTAAATGGAATACTAATTTATGTAAATTGGTAATTTAAATATTTCATTTTTAGAAAGTTTTGTTGATTGCATGGGAATTTTTTGAGATATACCATTCCTCTTTACCTTTCATTTTTTGTTGTAATGTTCAGTACATATAATGTTGACCTTTATAGGGTCAAAATTGTTGCCCAAATCATACTCGTACTCAAAGAAAACTGATTTGAATTCTGAATCATTTTTTGCACATTTATATAAATACTTGTGAAACATTGGGAGACTCTCCATAGTATACGGATCTACCGAGGATGTTATTGCATCCTATTTTGTACACTATTTGAGGCTTTTGAATCCTGAGGTAACTTGTCTTTTTGCAAAAAATAAAAAAATCTGCTCTAGTGTGTACAAAACCTCTAACTTAAACAAGATATTAAGCAACACAAAGAACAAATTGCCCGAGATCAAACTCATCAAATATTGTACACAATATTTGAAGTAATACTTCATGTAAATCTGTATACTATGGGGAATCTTGTGCAAACATTGCTACCAGAATTGCACAACATAACTATTTATTTTAATCTACAAAAAAAAAGTACTCTAAATACAAATTAGTTTTTCTTTAACACAAGTGGTATTTGGGTCACAGTTTTGACCCTGTAAAGATCAACATTATACATACTGAATGTGATGACAAAAAGTAAAAGAGTCATGGTATATCTCTAACAATTACCATGCATTCAACAAAAAAGAAAACTATAATTTTCTAAAAAGTGGAATATTTAAATTCTACACATGCCCTACTGTTTATTAGTGCTATGATTTTGGTTTCATCGGCCAAAAGCACGTTTAGCTAGAGCAAATTTTTTATAATACAGAATAATCTTTTTTTTAAAACATTAGTATATATATATATTACAATTATTAGTCAAATATTTTTGTTACTAGTCTATACTATTTAAATAATGGTGAGAATGGCAGAAACTCAGGGGCTACATTAAAACTATTTAATCAATAATGGAAATGTGCTTATTCTGCTTCTTTGATGTTCAGACATCATTAAACATAAACAGAAAGAATATAGGCAATCTCCCTGATTTGCATCTATTTATATATTTATTCTGAATAAAGACTAATCTCTCTCTCTTTTGGATTTGTTTAAAAATAGTGTTCCAAAACAACCATACTTAACTTTTTTTATGTTTTAATTGCTACATCTATCATCAGACAACTAACTGTTAAATATCTTAATGTCTTAACTGACTCTTCATGTTTTAAACTTAGAATTATTGACTTTCATCTCAAACCTTCTACAAATTTCATTAAAAAAAACGAGTATTGTCATTTCAAGAAGGCTATGCAGTGCTAGCTTCATCTATCAAAAACACTCAACTAAGAAGTTCATAAGCAATATCTCTGTCTTACATCTTTCTATATATTTTCTGGAAAAAAAAAACAATTTAATAACACTTTTTTTTTTATTCATCTAAAAATTTTATTGTAATCATTAATTAATCTTTCTATTCTTTTTCAAAATATCCAAAAAAATAAATCAATTCATGCTATCAAAATCCTCAGGATCAGTGGAACAAGTATTAATTTCTTTTTTCAATTCATCAGTTGTTTCTTGAGATTTTATCTTTACTTTAATTGCATATAATATTAAATATATTGTCCTAAAATTTTAACATTTTGCTATATTAGACTTTTTCTCTAAAGGAATCTTAAATGATGAAAAAAAAATCTATTCTTCATCCTCCTGAATAATAAATTACATTAGAATTATTAACTAATTCTCTCAAAACTTTTTATAAGTCAGTTGGAGTTTTATCATTTTCTTACACTTTGTCACACCAACCCTGTTGCCACAGTTAGCATAGGGAAATGATTCTTGCCATGAAGGCTCATGATGATTGATCATTACAGTAACTTAAATGACTGAAGAAGGAAAAGGAGCCAGAAAAAATTAAAAGAAGCATCTAATCTTTGATCAATCAACATCCTATCTTATAAGGTAGCAGGAGGTACTCATTATTATTTATTATTAATATTATTATATGAAGTATTTGCTCTGGTGGTATATTTTATTTTCTTAATGCCATACTTTTACCAATTACTTGGTATTGCATAGAGCACATTATATAAGATTAGTTAATTAAATCATTAAAGAATTTTACAAAAAAAAATTTTTATTGAAATGGGAGGTCTTTACCTTTTACTGGTTTATAATATGCCTGATTATTATTCAATCCCTTTATAACTGACCTAGCTATTTTCTGTTGCTTTTTTTAGTAATATTTTTTTTTTTTTTGCTACAAAAATGTTCTCAGAAAATTTTTCTTTATGAAATACAGTATTTATTCTGCAGATTTTGATCAAGAGAGTATAAATTGATCATTACTTTCATTTGCTCTCTCAATTAAATTCATTATTAATGTTCAGCGTTAGATTTTTTTTTTCCATGACCAGGAAATTATATACTTTAAATTGATTTAAGATTTCTCTCTTTTGCATTTTTCAAGCATCATAATTGTCATCTTGATAAACATTAACTAATGTAATAAATTCCAATTTAGTTATATTCTATTGTATTGTGTTATTTATTTAATTTCTTTATCAATGAAAATTCTATTAATTTTTCTCCCTACATTTTTCTATATTTGTATAATATCAATGCTCTACATTTAATGATTGAGGGTTTTTTTTTTTTTAGTGTAGGGGGAGGGGGGTAAACAATATGCCAAGAATTTTGCTTTTCTGAGTCACTATGAACTGATTTACTAATGGAGTTTAATAAAGTTTAATAGAAAACTCTTGTTTTCTGTAATTGTAGTAATATTTACCTTGTGTTACATCAAAAGTCCTGTAAAGTTGGAGCCACCATTACTTATGATCTTTTTTTTGGATATATTATAGTTTCCTTCAATTGTGTTTGCTCTGAAATGTTTCCTTCATCACTTATTTTTATTAAAGCACGATACTTAATCCGTAATATAAATGACATGGTTAGTTGTCTAATGAATCATTTGCTTAATGCTTCAGTCTATGTTGTTAGACTTTTATTGTTCCTAAAAACTTATTTATTTATTATTTTCCTATCAAAATTGAAATTATGGTAAAATTTTATGTCAATAATAGTACAAATGTATCAGGATATGTTTACTTATTTTATTTATTGTATGTGATGTTTACTTATTTTATTTATGGTATCTTCAGTGTGTTTATTGTAAATAGTTTATATGATTGTAGATAGATATTATATAATTATAATGGTTGCATAATTATTTCATGTTTTTATTGTAGATAAGTTTTGATAATTACCATTTTATAGGATATATTATTGAAATGGACTTTTTTTTTTTTTTGGTATTATTTTGTATATACCATCAGTAAATAGTTTATGGTATTGTGGATACCTTTGCCTACTTTCATGATATATACAATTATTTTTAATATGCTTTTTTATAAAAATCTAAATCTATGATAAATAACATACAAGGATCTATAGATTAAAAATATTTTTATCTTTTTTTTTTTTTTGTTATGTAAAATTATTTTTACTTCTTGTTTTATATATACATAAATTCTAGTAGTCAGATTTTTTTTTTTATTGCTTTTTAATGAATTTTAAATGCTTTTCACTATTTTAACTGCAGTTTTGCTAAAAATAATTTTTATCATGTCATGTTATCCCACAAATTTTAAAGAAATTCAAGCCAGAATTTTGTTCCTCCTCCCCACTAACTAGTATAAAAATAAATACATTCTTGTTTATTAATATTTGAAATGTTAAGAGAAAATCTAATTACTAATTAGATTTTTTTTTCTTTTCTTATAATGAAATAATTATGTTTGCTTTCTTTTATTGTTAGTATGTTTTTATTTTTGAAATATATAATTAAGATATTTTTTTTCATTAATTAATGTCAAAACTTATTTATAAGATAATAATAAACTTTGTTCATTTATCTCTGACATATTTATTTATCTGTCTTATTTGATTTTTGATTTTAATTGAAAACTAAGATATAATAACTGTTTAATTTTTTTGTGTGTTTTATTACTATTTATTGTAGTAATTGTATATAAATATGTTTATTAAAAGATTATAAATCGCTTTGTTATTGTTTTTTTATTGTTGTTGTTTGGCATTACTTCATCATTATTGAAAAATTTTTAAATCTTCAAAAATCTGCATTTATGCTCTTGAATAAAATACTTTTTTAGTCTTTTTATTTTATTTCACCAATAATTTTAACTTGTTTAAAACAAATTAAACTGACAGTTTTTCTAAATTAGTTTAGAAAAAGCTTTTGGGTCAGATGAAATTGGTAGAGAAATAAAAAATTATAAAAGATATGCATAGAAGTGCATAGAAATAGGTTTAGGAAGTTTTTGAATATATTTCTTCTAATATGGAAAATAAGAAATCTAGGTTTAATTTTTTTGCTATTCTTTTTTTGTTTATAAGAATTACTTATCTTCCTTATTAACGATGTTTTTTTTTTAAAAAAACTATTTTTTTCCAAGCATTATGTATGAGAAAAAAAAAAGGTAGTAAGAGATCATATTATTCACAATCCCAAAAACCCTTCTTGGAAATATTTACAGAGACTCTAAAAGTGTTGTTTTGTTTCTCAACTTGCACTGTCATCTAAAGTTGTAATATTTTTAGAAGAACAGATTTGAATTTGGTCTCTGTCCCTGCAAGAAATTATAAGTTAATTCTAATGCATTTTTTACTTAGAAGTTGGCATAACTTTGTTTCAGATTGAATTGATGAAAACAGAATCTCTCACTAGCAAATGTCAGATATGGTCATTTGATAAATTAATATCCATGACTCTGAGAAATCATGCAATTCAATGGGTGACATGCAGTAATGATAGTCATAATTTGTAAATAATTACAATCAGGCATGCATTAATAAGTTTTTCAAATGTAAACTTTCTATTTAGAAGATTTAGTTCCTTAAAATTTCCTTCTTTTTTTTAATTTTATTATTGAAACTAGAAAGACAAATAAAATACTTTTGGAAGGAATTGTACTTAGTTTAATAGTAAGTGCTAAATTACAAGTCATCATCACCACAGACATTTGGTTAATATATTATTATTTGAACTTAATTACTTTTATTAGAATGTATATTAAACAATTAATATAAATATTTATTTGAATCAAAATTCGCTATTACATATTTATATATTATTGTTCACCCAAAATACAATTACAATATATATATAATCAAAACTACCCCAAATCTAAAATTAAACCAGATAATTTCCTTTCATAAGATATATATATATATATATATATATATATATATAATCTTATGAAAGGAAATTACTCTTCACACATGTGTTATTATGTCTGTCTCTTGCCAAAAATTTATTGCAATTATAAGTTCTAGCTTATAGGAAAACTAATATAAATCAGAAGTCAGTCAAACTCTGATTACTCATCATGAAGATATTTAGCAAAAGGAAAAGATTGATGAACAAATGAAGAAAATGGTTATGAATTCAATATAATTTAAACAAGGAATAATGAAGTTCATAACAAATGAAATGAAACACATGATCACCATCTCATATTAGCACATAATTGTTGTAAACAATGGCAAAACTCTCCATGCAGTGGTTAGTACAGGGTGGCACTACTGTATGGAGAGTTTTGCCTTTGTTTACAACAATTATGTGCTAGTATGAGATGGTGATCATGTGATGTTTAGTGGTTTAACACCAATCCTTCCTACTAGGATAGTGGTGGCGATGGTTGTTTAAGAGCCAAAGACACCAAAATGTATGGATGCTGAATTGAGTTCAGACCCATATGACTATATAAGCTATTGAGCTTAGATTGAAAATATTTTTTGTGTTTTCAATTTCATTCTCATAGTTTTGTAGTAAAGTAGAGTTAAAAGGTGGCTGCTGGAGAGTTGCATTAGATCCTAAGATCTAGGTGCAGTGCTCTCAGATCCAAGGCTCCTCACTGATGATGGCCACAAGCCAGAAACTAGTCTGGGGATATTGGATGAGTAGGCACTAGATAGGGATTTTATGCACAAGCCTTCTGGAATCCATTGATTACTCTGGTTAGCTTAGGGTGGCACTACTATATGGAGAGTTTGCCTTTGTTTAAATGAAATGAAATTGGTGCATTCATTTCAGACTAAACTTTTTTTGTCACTAAATGGATCCTTCATTTATGACTATGGCTATTAGATGCATTCTGAAAAATATTAGTGTAAGCAAAGGTCACTTAAAGGACAAATCTCAAGAAAAATGAAGAAATGATTAATAAATATAAGTGACAAAAACAAAATTTTTGACATTAAATTATTTAAGCATTGGTGCTTGATGTGAAGTCTCTAAATTATTTAGATTTTATTTAAAACATGTTTTGTGTTAACTTAATATATTTAGCAAATTTATACTTTTATTGGAGAATGTTTTCAATCTTAAATTTCTAGATTAGTCAAGAGCATTTATTTTTTGATTAAAGTGGAACTTATTATTAAAACAATTATGGTACGGCAAATTTTTCCTGTGACATAACTGATTTCATGTTTTTGTTGAACTGAAAAATATATGTTGATGTTGCTTATTAGCAAAGAGAGTGACTGTATATTAATTTTTAGATTATTTGAATTTCAGTTATGTTGTTTAAATTGTATCAACTATAATTTTTGCATTGTAAATAGTAATTTATTTTGTTTTCTTATAAAGTTGAGTAATTAATGAGTTCCAAATAATGATGCTGCATCCAGAATTCTTGTTTTTTATTATTGGTATTTATTATTGAAAAGCATTTATTTATATTATCTATTTATTCAGCAGCCATCTTTATTTTTGTTATACTATACAAATTAAAAACCTAAGATTTATATACCTGAAGGTTTTGAATTCAAGTTAATTTGTTCGTAAATGTATAGATATTCAAATCTACCATATGAAAATTTTGCAGCTCATTTAATTAAATAATGTTTTATAAAATATTTAAAACATATATGTTTATGAAAAGTATCAATAGAAGAATCTGACAGTGTTACATATATTCCTTTATTTATTTGAAATTTCATAGATTTATCAGTTCTGGAGTCTAAATCAAGGGAGAAATCATTTAAGAGAAAAATCAAATTGTTTGAAACCAAATAAATATTTAGTGAATTATTAAAGATATGCAAAAATTGTTGGAAATAATTTGTGTAATTTGTTACCAAATTTTTCAAGAATCCATAAATTATGAGTTTTACCCCATCATGTTAAAGCTATTACTGTTGTAACGCTCAGATTTGTACATTTATGTAACAAAACCCAGAGTCCAGGTAAAATATACTAAACCTGATCAAATTGGGATATAAAAGTCCCAGATCCAATCAAACTTCAACCTATTTACCAGTGCTCCATGATTTAACATCCTATGTATGACATTTCTGATATTACATTATAGTTTTATTTAATCCAAGTTTCGACTGAGAGCACAGGGAGAGGGATAAGACTCATGACATATATTTAATAATGAACTACCTGCTCAATGAACCAAATACACGATCAGATAACTAAATCATACTTAATGAGAAAATACTTATATTGTAGAAAATAATTTGTATTTTAATTAATAAGTTTGATGGGATTGGAATGAATTAAAATGGGAATGAGACTAGATAATTTTAACACATTTATTATAAGAAGTAAATGGTTAACATGAGAATATAAATGATTAAATTGAATATTAAAACATTAGTAATAAAGGAAATCATAAGTTATATAATTAATTACACCATTTATATGATGAGTACAGTGACAAGGATTTAATTCCAGATAATTTTGATAATATTCATGCCTTACGGTGGAGGCCTTTATATTGAAGTAACATGCCAAATCTGATTTTGTGAGTTCACTGTAGCATTTGCCAAACAATAATTTAAATATGACCAAAAACATATACTATGTGGTACAACATTAATAAGTCTAATTATTTAAGGTAATCAAATTAATCTCTAATAATAATTATTAAAGTCTGAAAGATAACACATATCAATGTCAGCTCTACCAGAGTTTGCAATACTTTCGGATAAAATCACGAATAATTATAAGGGTAAATTGGTCTGGCTAAGCATTACATGTATTCTGCTGCAAGAAAATAAATCAAACTTATTAAGGATTCAGCAATGTGGGTGAGAAGTTACATCCATATATATATATATATATATGATGTGCGGTCTATTGAAACCAAGAAGCTTGCTAATAAATTAATTAATACTACACATGAACATGATAAGTTCGAAAGTCAGATAGGTTACTTACAGGCTCTGGGTCTGTATTTCAGTTTCATATTTGGTGCATTATCTGAATGATTCAGCCTCTAGGTGTGACACTCATCGCTGTTATGTGGGCAGCCAATATAAGTGGATTGGGCTTTGCCATTAGCCCATGATATTAGCAAGAAGGATATATCTATATATATATCACAATTTTACACCAGCAATGCACGTATATATTACATAAATTAAAATAATAATGAACCATATGTCCAGCAACTTCCAGCCAGTTCATAGAATAAGCCTTGGAAAACTAATGCAATAATAAAATGGATGGGTTTATTAACACTAACTCTGGCACAACAGATATTTGACCAACATTATTTATCATTATTTGATCAATGGTTAAATGCATCTCTAAGATGTGATAGTTAATCGCTAATGAGGAAATGCACATTTATACTATATATCTACAGGTCCAAGTTACATCTATTTATAAAGTAATTTCTACAAACTATGACTCCTACAGAAGAGTTGGCAAATCGTAAGAATAAAATTATAAGATTTCAAGCATTAGGATTAAAAAAATTAATAATGAAATAGCAAGTATACTTTGAATAACGAGCTGTTATTCTAAAATTTCTGAGTAAACATGAATTAATAGTACCCCAAACCTCCATCTTAAGTTTCTTAATTCATGCTATTTCATGTGACATTTGGAATGTTATCACATAAATTAGAAAATAAAATCTCAACTAATATTTAAAGGACAGAAATAGACATAACTGCTCGCACAAAAGCATAAGATAGCTATTTTTAGTACAAGATTTATTAATTTAACATCTCATCATTTAAATGAAATTAAACGTTACATAGGGCAAAATAAATTATACATTTAGCAGAATTTATAAAATAGCTATAGCAGAAGGTTTATCATGACAGTTCTATTAAGAGCTCTTTGTGGCAGTAGTACAAATTTTACCCTTTACATAATCTGATGAAGCATATTAGTTGGTTTCATAATTTCTTGCTTGTGGGTAGAATAGCTATTATTCTTATCAGAGTAGGTAGCTTATTTCTCTATGTGAGTGGCATAAGCATGGCAAGTTCGTCATGGGAATTTCTCTGACCGTTATGGAGACTAGATTTTCTTAGCACATAAGATGGAGACGAAGACACCATTCCTCAGTCTTGGAGAACAGCAAATTCTGCCTGACTACTCGGCCATATTAAAATTCAAACTGGTATGGGTTCTGTTAAGCAATACTTGTAGCTTTTACAGTCTGACCTTTAACAAAGACGATGGTGGGCTATATATACAAGCATTCTCAATAATATATATTTTACTGACAGTTTTTCCCACAGCCAAATAAGCCATTAACCCACCAAGAGGTCTGATTTTAAAAACAAAATAACTACTGCCTTTTGTCTTAGATATTTACAAAATTGACTTTTGGTTTTATACAGTTGTTTTTAGCCTTAGTAACATAATTTAATCTTAGTGCTTATTTCAAAACAAAATCTGTTCTAGTAAACAAGTATTATTTTAATTACTTTTGACACATCAATTCTCACGCTAACTTTTGGTAAGATTTAAATCATGTGATATTATTTTATAAATTATTTTAAATCAACTTTACAAAATATAACAAAATTTTAAATAAGAACACGTCTTATAGATATATGTATTACAGTGGTATGCAGATCTCACATGTTTATATGTGCAATTCTATAATTTAAGCTATTAATCATGATAAATTGATCTTTGTAGTTATATTACATTAATAAATATGTAAAGAATACTGAGGTTTAATTCACACATATATCTATGTGATCATACACACATTTAGATGGTTTTCAAGACACCTTTAGGGTTTGGATCTGAGTAAATAGGTGGTGCCAGGCTATATTATAGGTGAAACAGATGTAACACAATAAATATACCATTTTACTGTATATGTAGATATGGGTAAAATAATAGAGCAGAAGCTGATTAAAAATTTGCATAAATAAGAATAATTTAATTACTGCATTATGTAACTATTAATTTAAATGTTTAAATATAAGCATATTACATATATTTTTAATTTAGATAGAGTTGATGACTAAAGAGAGCTTGAAAGTCTCCCCTCTATTAATTTAAAGTATAATTCAGATATTATGATTCAAAACATTCTACACCTATTATATGTATTACAGTATTTACATGTCATTTTAAACTTTGTAATCATATAAACTATCCAAATGCCACTTTAACATTCATTGGTTAGAATGTTGCCTTAAAATTTGATATTCAAGAATCTATGTTAATATTGTCACTGGACAGGCAATTACTAAGCTATGTTGTCTGTTTGTGTGCTATTACTAACAAATTGTTTGTATTTAAAATGTTTAAATAAAATTTAAAATTTTCTATACACATCCAATATGTAATGATAGATGATGGAAATAGTCCAACATATATTATCACAAATTATGCAGAGTTATTTGACTAATTCATCAAGCTCAAAAATGATACAAATCTATAGATTATTTTTGAAGAAAAGAATAAAAGAATTAGGCCAAAGGGAAAGAATGAAAGTAAGTAGTATGTTGAATTTTGGAAATCATTGCCTGAAAAATACAAGACTATTCAAATGTGTGTTTAAATTTTACTAATGATGTTTGTGTCAACATATCTTTACAAATCGTTCAGTTCTAAAATGAAATTTGTGAGGAATGTATATAGTTTACTGATTCTCACCTTGATGACATAATAAAAATAACATATAGCAATTATAGAATAATTTGTCTTAAAATCGAAAATCACACTAATTTTTGAATAAATACTTGGATACATTTAAGTTTATTTGTATTTATATATTGGACTATTTCCATCATCTAATATTAAGTATCGAACACAGGTTAGTATATGCACAATGTTTAAGAGATATTATTCTCCTCTCTTCTTCAGGTGCTGCTGATCTGACCATTAACATTACTAGCATAGGAATCGAACTTGACCCTTAAATTCTTAGAGTAATGAATTTTAAGGTAAGGCTCTAACCAACTGAGCACCTTAAAATTTCAATACTCAGTAATCTAAGGGTCCAAGTTCGATTCACATCCTATTAGTGTCACTGGCCAGACCAGCAACACCTGAAAAAAAAAGAGAATAATATCTCTCAAATGTTGTGCATATACTACTAACCTGTGTGCCATTACTGTCAGTTGAATGTAATAGGAAAATTTTAAATAAAGTTAAATTTTTCTAAAGATATTCAATACTTAATATTAAATGATGGAGAAATAGTCCAATATATATATTCAACTAAAATACCATCATCATAAACCTGGAAACATTTCGGGTTTTTTTTTATATTATCATATTATGAGGTATAGGGTCCTTTGTTGTAGTATATAGCTAACATATGCATGTTATCTGAGGTAAAAAAAAAAAAAAAAGATTAAGTACGGCTATGTTAGTCCATCACAAAAATGAATCCTTTCATTATTGATGACCATATTTAAATCATTTTTGATCTAATTAAAATAATTTAAGTCAAAATAACGCTTTCTAATAAGCCAAATCGAAAATGGCTAGTTCAAAAAATAAATTATTTACATGAATAAAATAATATAACTATAGATTATAAAAGTATTATGATTTGAACAGCATATAAATATACACTCAGCATTCGTAATGATTCTGATATAGTGAAATTCTAGATTCATTATTTATGCTTGCATAAGTCTTCCTCATTTGCTTTTTTTATTCCTAAAATCAGTTCTATAAAAGTACATTTTTTTCATGGAGTCGTTGTTTCTCAGAGCAGTCATTTTTTTGTATCTATCATAGATAAATCAAACCTGATATTTTTTTAAAAAAAAAAAAAAATAGCAATGTTTTTATAATTGATATTTGCTAAAAATTAACTCAACCGCCACCCCAATCTTATTCTTTCGGGTTTTTTTTCTGCAACTAGATCTTTTTTAAAGAAAAAAAAGTCACTTTTGAATTGTTTAATATTTCTGTTGAGTAAATTTCACTACACCACTCTCAAACAATGTAGGGACTGATTTCTATCTGCTTTTAACATCTTGTGGAGGGGTGTAAATCATAAACATATATATGAAAAAGACAAACAAAATCCAGAGTCCAAGTAAAATACACTAAACCTAATGGAAATGGGATATGAAGTTCCCAGGTACAACCAAGCTTCAACTTATTTACCAGTGCACCATGGTTTAATACCCTATGAATGATATTTCTGAGATTATATATAGTTTAATTCGCGAGCTGTCTTCGAACAGGGAGAGACATGAGACTCAAAATCCAACCACACATGCAATACATAAGCGGATTAATAAACTAATGATGGGCTAAAGTTAAGGCAATATAAATATCTTAATTATAATGCATATTAGATATATTTAATCAATAATTTAACTGAGATTGGAATACGGTAAAATGATAATGAAGATGAGGAAAATTTAAATTAGTTTATTATAATTATAATAATGAAAAAATAAAATAAATTACACTCAATTAAAATCCAAATACAATTAATTTAACACATTCAGGCGTTATACAATGAAATGAGATTGATTAAAGATAATACAGTGCATAATCTCATACAAGTGTATTAAATAACTCTTG
Source organism: Epiperipatus broadwayi (assembly GCA_028023455.1). NCBI lineage: Eukaryota > Metazoa > Onychophora > Udeonychophora > Euonychophora > Peripatidae > Epiperipatus > Epiperipatus broadwayi. The sequence continues at coordinate 1,863,256 of JAQFVV010000149.1, read as the reverse complement.
TACACAGTGAGTAATTTATACCTATGATAATTTAATATGCCAAACAATATTTCTATGTCATGGTTTGCCAACTGATAAAGTAACAATGTTAGCCAGAGAATATATTAGTTACTACAGCATTATTATTATAGCTCTTTAAAATAAGTGAGATTCGAGCACACTTATAAAGCTCGAGAATGATGTGAATCAGAATCTATCAAACTAGAGATTCTTATGGTTTCAGATAAATCACGAATATAAGAATTACACTAAGGAAGAATGGGCTATGTTAGCATTGTCTATGTTTCGCTATAGACACGTACTAAATTTTACTAAAAAGGTGGTGGTATGGATGTGCAGTTATTTCCACATATAAGATATGCAGTACCTTTAGATCGAGAAGCTTGCTAATGAATTGATTAATATGAACATAAGTTCAGAACTTTAATAGGCTACTCAACACTCCTGGGTCCTTATCCCAATAACATGCTTGGTTCTCTTACCCGAACAAGATGGCCCTTGAGTGTGATTTGTGTCCACCATTAGGTGGTCTGCAAATAAATAGGGACAGCCTCTGCCATTAGCCCATGAACATTAGCAAGATGGATATATCTCTACATATATCGTAAATTCACATCCGCAACGCATAAAGGCAATATGACAAATATGTTAAAAATAATTAATTGTGCCTTAAAACAGATAGCTAATATCTGCACGGCTAACAAAAGCTGATTCATAAATTAAGCATCTAAAATTAATGCTATAATAATCCCATATCGTAAATAATTTGCATCATTAATCAGATCTTAATAGAGGGAGATATATTTTAACCCTTAAACCGCTAATTATATTATTGGTTGTATGAGGTACAAATCAAATCTTTTAATTGGCCAACTCACAAACTGAAGACAAAGCCTATTGTTAAAACATATTCGCCTATAATATTAAATTGAACTCAGATACGTTTATAAAAAGTATATTACTAATTTTTCAGGTTATGAAAGAGAACGAAAGTTCTTTCAAAAATAAATTGCTATTTATTTATTATAAAATATATTCAATTTTGGCAAATATAAAGCGAATGTCTAAACAAAAAAGTGCTGACGCAAACGCTTTTTTTCAATTTTACGTTCTGGAAAAGTAAAGATTTCTTTTTGCTAAATCTTAAATATTTTTACTAAAATCTTCAATATTTTTCGAAAATAATTTTGTTTTTTTGGTATATTTTTTAAAAAACTAGTTTAATTTCTCAAATTATATTTTTTTAATACTTAAATTGCATTCGAAATGAAAATCTCAGCGTTTTTCTTTATTTTCTTTGATCAGGCGGTTTCTTTGTTCTTTCCAGCCAATCAGAATGTCTTTTTCGGCTGAGAGTCGGCTGACAGCGAATCACTGACAAGGTTCTTTCTTTGTTTAGTTTAAAATGCGGTTTTTTTGATTTTTTACTTGTAAAATAATTCGGAAGAGGGCACCATCTTACAGAACTTTTAAAAACCTAATCAATACCTGTCAAACAAATATTTTAGCATAAGAACTAGCAGAGTTAGAGTGACGTCAGATGTCGACGAGATGCCTTGTAAGAGGCGGTTGAAGTTAAAGGGTTGGAATTAATTATGAACTGCAAAATATACCTTAATAATATTATCTCTATGGCCAGAATTTCACTATCAGGTAAAGTTATTTTTAAAATCATAATTTACAATTATAATATTGCAAACCAAAATAACTAAGTATGAAAAATCAACTTTAAAGTTTATCTGAATTATTTTACAATGATCACAAAATGAGCAAATATTATTCTTAATCTAATTTCGAAACAGTGAGTCAGGTTAAAATAACTAAGCACTATTCTATATTTATTGGATTGAAGATAGATATAATAATGCATATGATTTTACTTTCAACCTTAATTTAAGTATCATTTAAAATTGAAATAAAAATAAATCTTTGATTACAATCTTAATCCTAAAATATAAATAATAATAATAGATATAAAAAAAATGTTATCAATATTTTTATTTTGAATTACAAAAAAAAAATTGTTTCTTCAACCATAATTGGAGTTTTTATATTTAAATCGAACTAAAAGTGTGTCGGGAGGGGGGGGTCTAGAATTAACTTAATCCTGATTTTTTATAACAATGGATTGAAATTATTAATTTCTGAACCCTGACACTATTTCAAGTTAAATATAAAAACCACAATTGTGGTTGAAGACACAATTATTTTTTTTTATCTGTTATTTCTGCATTTTGTAGACAAAATTTGCCAAATTTTGTGACACAGAATATCTCAGCAATATATTAGCATCTTGTTGCACAACTTTATTAATCTTTATGTAATTTTTGTTTATAGGCTTGTTAATTTTTATTATATATATATACAATATGTGATTGCTCGTTTTCGTAAATTTCTTAAAAGTTTAACCTTTGGTGATTTTACGAATATTTTGATATTATTTTTGCTTATGATTTGTCGTGTGTCCTTTTGTAAGTATAAAGAATAAATTCCCATAATAATTGTTTCAATTAAAAAAGTGACAAGTAATTTAAAGGAGCTGTATCCTTTGTGTTATTATAAAAATTTTAGAACTTTTTTTTTTTTGTAATGGACAACTGTTTCTGGAAATCATTTGATTATATACTTTTTTTAAAAAATTAAAATAATGTACATTTATCAACATATAAATTAAAAAATAACATGTCTAACTTTTTAAAAAATAATGATTTTAATGTACAAATTGTTCCGTTCAAAATCATGTGTTCATCCAACAAGACCTAGACTCCAAGCAAACTATAGCAATCTAGCATGTGTGAGATACATAGATTTGGCACAATACTAAACGCTAATCTATTTGCCCGTGTTCCAAGGTCTCTGACTATATGGACAACGCTTTTGAAGATACCAGCAAGCTTTCATTTACTCTAGATCTGGCAATGAGAACAGGGTGAGCAAAGAGACTTGGGAATCAATAATATTTAAATAATTAGCTAATGATTATTACAAAATATAATACTTAAAGAGCGGTACAGAGTATTGCTTAATATATTAATACAGTAATCAGATCGAGAATGTTGTTCAAGGCAACATTAAACAAAGGGAGTTTAATTAATAATACTAATAAAGTCTTTCATTCAATTTGAAATAACTTAATCAAACAGTCATACTAGTGATTCAGGCAATGAATGACAAATGCGAGAATACAGAGAAATGAACAAAATAGGTGTGTCGAATGTTTGTACAATAGTAGTTACAAATTTGATTATGGTTTAATTTGCAGTCATGTACTTTATGGATTAAGTCAATAAATCATTGAATTTACATAAATGCATAAAATCTTTGTGTTATTACATAAAGCTAGTTAGTGCAATTACTACATATAAAAACAAGAGTAGTTTGTGCTGTTGCTCATATATAGTGGTGCAGTTCATATGTCAAGGGTAACATGATTTAATTAGGTAGTCAACAATACATGGTTGCTTAACCCTCTTTCAATATATTCCAAATTCACACTAATGAATTTCATTAATCATATATATATATATAAGAATTCATGATGTATGATTTGAAAAGGGTGCAAGAGTTGGGAGATCACTCAGATGTGTGGGAGCAAAATGACTCAGCTTAAAAGAAGCTGTAATTCACAATCTGACATACGGAAGTAAATCGAATGGATGGCCAACGACATGCAATTACAACTGACAGAGAGCTTTGCAGGTTGATAGATAACTCAATAATAAATAATAAAGATGGTATCACATTATCACTTACAATTGCATACAGAAGGCAGTCACTTAAGACACTCTTGAGTGGCTGGGTCATATTTGTGTGAAAGGAGTATGCCTGCATGATGGCCAAGGTCATATCTCTGTAGAACAATGCACATGTTGGGGTGGTTCATCCGTATGTTTCCCATATACTTATTCATTGGGGGTGCCTGGAGAAGATCCGAGTAAGAAATGCATCTACTTTGAGAGGGATAATGAAGAGTGGGATTGGTCATTCCAAAGATCCCAAAATACATGACAAAGCAAGACAATTATAATTAACTATTGCTACAATACCCCCATAATGCCTAAAACATTTAAATAGTTTGTGTCACTAACAACCATGGTAAATTAATAAACACCTGATTATTATAAGATGCTCTCCTGTGTAATGGAATGCTTAAACACAAACCATCCCGGGCACTTAACTAATGATTAACAAAATGCACATAAGGGATCAGAGTTTAAAACTAAAAGGGAATAAATTGCTCTCTCCCACATTTCCGAAATATCTTCTTACATTTCTACAAGTGATCATTGCACATATATATTACATATTAAATTCATTTCTGGTGAGATTTAATTAGATAAAATGATAAAACAACTTTAATGATTAGATGAGGGTTAATTTTCAGTTAGAGATAACAATTAAACATAAACATTAAGACCTTCATCATTTAAAGAATAAAATTGTTCTAAAATAATTGTTATAAAACTGAGTGAGTTTATAACAATGAACTTTAAAGGAAATTTCCATCTCAATAATTTAATAGGAAAAAACAATTGGTGATGGATTTAAATTCATTTGCTAGCTCCTAGCTCGTATACCTTCTTGGCATATCAAAATAAATTAGAATAACCAATTAAGAGAAAATAAATTAATTCTAAGTTGCCGCACCCAAACATAAGAATTTATATAGCATTAAAATAAATTGCACAGACATTATTAGCATTTATGTAGCATCTTTAAAAATTAAATGAAAGAAAGGTGTACAATATAGTTTAGGATTAGAATAGTTTATTAATTAAGAGTTCATTAACTGATGGCAATATAGATGTTACCTTGGGCTTGAGGACACAACGATGTAGGTAATCGGTGGATCATGATCGTAAGCTCGCTTGGGTTTGAAACAGGCATTGGTAGAGATTCAAGATTCACTTTCAGGCAAACATCTCACTGAACAGTTCCCATATTTGGTCAAGATGTTTTGGACTATGGCATATTGAGCTAGATGAGTTTCCCAGAGGTATGGGGAAGCAAACAGACTTTTCCTTTACTTCAGCATGATTTACTGCACAATGCAAACTTGCGTGAAGTATACAATATCAAACCAGAATCAGGAGAAGGAAAAAATATATATAAAATTTAGTTATTTATACACAAGCAAATATTTAAAGAATGCTGGCCATTGCCTCAAACTCAGACACTTTGTTGAGATTCAAAGTAGATCTCCATTTCCATATATGGTAATGAAAAAGGCCAGAACAATGGTCAAACAAAATTTAATTAAAGAATCTCTGGCACCTATAACATTCCGTCCATCTTTTAGAATGACACAATGGCCCACAAAATTTTAAGAATGACCGATTGCATTGTTTCATTCTTAAATATCGGTTTACTTTTATACAAGCCATTAGTAATAAATTTCTAAAATACTATTGTTTGTCTTTTAAATGACAATTTTACTTTTATACAAATTATTATTTGCAAAATATAAATATATACTATCGCCTATTAAAATTATATATAATTTGGGTTCAAACCGGTTCTAGTACTTATATAAGCAGCACTAGGTGAAGCGCAAATCTGCAAAATAGATTTCCAGCTTCAAAATAAACTCAAAAGTTTCTTTTAAAGAGAAATTATTACTGATATTTTTAGTTAGAGAAGAAGAAAAATAACTAATAAAAATAATTATATAATCAGTTTGAGAGGAGAATGTGACATTAGAGCACAAGTGTGCAATAATTTTGTTAGCTTAACCAAACTGAATTTTTATTTTTTTCAACTACTAATCAATCTAAGAATCTTTAGTTCTTGAGACCACTATTCTTAAAATTTTTCTAAATCATGTAGGCTTAAGCATCTAATAAATTAATTAATAAAAAACCTGTAATAGTTGCATTTATGTATAAATAATACTAATAATAATTTCAATTATTTAATTTATCTTTAAAAACATGATTTATTTTCAATTTCAATCAGAATAGTTTAAATGTTGATTTAAATAAATTATTTTAGCATTTTTATAAATTATTCCTATCCATTTAATATTTACACTACATAATTAAAAATAATTATCAATAGTATCTTATTATAATTATTGTATTTTAAATAAAATTTATATATTTAAATTACATTATGTGATATAATAGTTTTCATATGTATTCCTATATAATAGTTGATTTTAGTTGATTCACTAGTTGATTGTTTCTATTTAATTTTGTCTAATAAAAATAAATTGATAATTAATATAAAACACTATACATTGTCATATAATGTGTACAAAATATAAATTTTATGCATATACACGTGTTAATTAGTGTGTGTATTTTTATCATTTGTCTCTGAGGAAGACTGATAGATTGTTGAAAATGTAAGAAATAATAAAGCATTTTTCAAAAAAGTGCAAAAAAAATAAGAAATTTGATATTTTAATGTACATTACATACAATGCAAAAAGAGCATTTATTTAACAGAACATTGAATGTATATATTTGTTGCTACAAACAACCATAATTGTATATGTTCCACATATATATATAATTTTTAAATCAGATTAACTTGAAAATATATGTCCTCCTTTTGTTTTAACAAAAGATTAAATATTTGTTTAGTTAGTTACAATCTAAATATGAAAAGCTAGTTGTTGTTGTTTTTTTTTTTGTTTGTTTAATTCTGTTTTAGGAAGTTCAGAAACATTGTTTGTGTTTATGTTTAAGTCAGGGAATGGAGGAGGGGGTCAACATCTAAATTTTAATCTTTTTTTGTTTTGTTTTGTTTATATATTTACTAAATCCTGATCTAAAGATTATAAATAATTCATTTTAGAAAGTAATTAATAATTTTATTAATTCATTCATATTATTAATCTCTTAGAAAATCTTATTTTCAATTAATATATATAATAAAGAAAATATTTATGAATAAGTATACACCTGGGTCTCTTTTTACGCGGACTTATTTAACACGATTTTGAAGTTACGCGATTCATGTTTCACCGGAAGTCGAACTCCGATAATGCGCTATTACTTTAAATAATAAATTTCATGCACTTTTCATCTTAGTAATTTCAATATTTTCAGTGTTTTATAATAGTAAGATTTTATGCAATAATGAAATTAAAATCATGATTTCCACATTTTATGTATACACACATTAAATTTTACAAGATTATAATGTAAATTTGTTCAAACATTGTGTGTGTTAATTTTTCATTTTAAATCACATTCTGTTTTTGCTTTTTAAAAAAGAACATAATCAATTATTAATCATTTAGTGTCCACAAGTTTATTTTTAAAAGGTGAGTAAGAGCAGTGAAGCGAAATTTGATTTTTAAACGTAATTGAAAATTAAAGACAAAAATAAAAGTTTAGATACAGAAGAAAATGTAGAAAAAGATAATGAAACAGAAGTGGAACCTGTTCCTTTCACTGCAAAAATGATTCGAGTAAGATCTTCAACTTTCTAATCAGTTGGCAAATTATTTTCTTATAAATGACACTAATCACGAACATGCTCTTTAATTCCAACGAGAGCTAAATGGTTGTATGTCTGGATATCGCATTCATAAACAATTAATAAAATCATCATCTCAAAGATTAATTACTAATTACGTTGTCAACAACACAACATGAGAATGAAGTTGGTGCTAGTTGTATTTCCTCTTGTAAAGAATCAAAAACCAGTTTGCAAATGAACCTGTTTAACGGTAAATAGCGATAATAATTAAAACGTGTATAAAAAAATGTATGCATAAAAATACATATTGTTTTGAATAAAATTAAATATTATAGTTAAAAAATAGTTTAAAAAGTTTGTCTTGTATCAGTTTTTTTCAAATTTGAAATTTTTTATTAGTCATATTTTATTTCCTTATATTTTTTTTGCACGAATTTTAAAGTAATTTTACGTTGGTGCTTTGCTTTTGCGAATTTTGAAAAATCACAGACCGCATCCCCCCTTTTTCAATGTAAGTTATGTCTATTTTTGCGCGATTTTGTTTGCGCATGTTTTCTGAGGAGCCTATCTATCGCATAAAACGAGACCCAGGTGTATTATCACTTATTTACTTAATAGATTTACATATGCAATTTCTAAATACATGTATTCTAAAAATAAAAATTGTTTCTTACATGTGAGATTGTTTTACTTATTCGTTTTTTCCATTCAGATGTTTAGTTTTTGATCATTCTAAATATAATGAGAAATTTTTTTAGTTTAAAAATATAACATTAAAACTTAATTAATTTTGTACAAATTTACCCCCTCACTAACATCCTCATTATTTATTTTATTCCTATTTTAATATTGCATTTTTCATGTATCAAATATTGCAATTTTTTTTTCATTCATATTTCTTTTTTTCCTTAAGTGAACCGCATTCAAGGTTTTATGCAGCCCAGATTGTTCTTGCATTTGAGTACCTCCATTCCTTAGATCTCATTTATCGAGATTTGAAACCGGAAAATCTATTAATAGACAGTCAAGGCTATTTAAAGGTAAGACAAATTTTTAAAAATATATTATATATGTCTCTTATATACTCTTTTTTATTATTATTAATAATAGTAACAAAAATATGTAGACATATTACCATTCTCTTGAAGTTGTTTGTATAGATAAATAATCTTAATCTAAATAGATAATAAAAACTACACTAAATAGAACGATTGTTTGTGAATGTTGTACAAATTTTATTTGTAATTATATATGGGACTATTTTCAACATCTGGTTAAATAGGTGGTTGTGTTCTGATCTATCATGCCAACCACTGGATGGCACTATTTCTAGCTTAATTTTTAGAAATATGCTGTTTCTGTGGCCACACCCAAACATTTAAGCCTTCTTTCTACAATAAATCCTAGAAAGAGTGTTAACTCGGAGTTAAAAATGTTGAAAGAGTGTTAACTCGGCTGCCGGCTAACACTGTGGCTTTTTTCTATGCTAAAAGCAGAGGAAAATGCTGTTGTTGTTTATGTTATGCACTATATTGTAATGCTGTGTTATGTATTTTATGTAACAGCATCGTACGAGAGGGTGTTAAGTTGATCGTGTCAAAATTATTTAAAATTTCATTGGGGCCTTTTTTATATATATATGAATTGATGTACTGTTACCTTTTAACAGTGTCGTGACTGTTCCTCATAAAGCTGTAAGCCTTTTAAATTCTCTATTAAGGTGGGGTAGCACAATATTTTGATGATCACGCTTTAAGTCACATTTTAGCGAGTAATATTCCGAAACAAAGAATATGGCTAATTTGAACACAGAAAACTTAAAAATATGGAAATTGCCAGACACGGAAGCCGGCGCTGTATCATTTCTACAGCAGAAAAACATCCTGCTGAAAGAAAAGAGTTGTTTGTGTGGCGAATATATGTGAATTGAAGTTCATAAACATCTTTGGACTTTCATTTGTAAGTCTTGTTCTTGCCGACAGAAATGTTCACTTCGTAAAGGCAGCTTGTTTAAGGGATTCCAAATGGCCTTCATCAAATGTAAAATAAAAGTAACTTAAATTTTTATTTAAACATATACTCCTTCTCCCAATAATTGTGACAATCAAATGTAAAATAAAAGTAATGTAAATTATTATTTAAACATACACAAAAACAACCACCCTTCCTGCTAATTATTGTCATTCAAATGTAAACCAATAACAGTAAAGTAAATTATTATTTAAACATAACCCAAATTACTATTTGAACATACACCATAAAAGACCCTCATGTCAATAAAAATTAAGAAACAACTATTATTGTCCCATTGTCAAAAATATTATTTGGGAAAAATAATTTATAAACAAAAGAAAATAAAATTGGATGTCAATCAAATGTAAAATAAAATTAACTTAAATTATTATTTAAACATCACAAAAAAAAATCCTTCTCTCAATAATTGTCAATCAAATGTAAAATAAAAGTAACGTAAATTATCATTTAATTATACCCAAAAAACCACCTCCTACTAATTGTTGTCAATCAAATATAAACCAATAAAAGTAATGTAAATTATTATTTAAAGATACATAAAAAAAAACCCATTCTCTCTTGAATTTTGTCATTCAAATTTTAAAAAACAGTAATACTACTTAAAAAACCCAAATTACTATTTGAATATACATCAAAAAAGACCCTCTTGTCAATAAAAATTAAAAAACAACTATTATTGTCCCATTGTCAAAAATATTATTTGGGGAAAATAATTTATAAACGAAATAAAAGTAAAATTTGTAAAAAAAAAGAAGTCAATATTAATAGAAAGTTGCTAGCCCGGGAATGTTATATTAATGCAACACCATCAAGCAGCTGACACGGTAGATCAGAACACAACCGAATAGGTAAATGTTTTTAGAAAACTCTTAAATATTGAGCCAACAATGGCAAATAACTCCATAAGTCAGTCAGTGTGATAGCCCATAATGTTTTGAAACTATTTATTAACCTTGTCCTTAAAAGAAAAAAATGGAAAAATTATAAGGAATTTAATAGATAAGTGTGTAAAACTTTTACTAGCCATTCATTGATTGAATAGTCTAATTCATTAGAACATCATCTTAAAATTTAATATTCATTAACCTAAAAGTTAACAGTTCAATTCCTGAGTGAATTATCACAAGACTTTGGAATTATAATTACTATATTAGACTAAATAAATAAATATTTTATTTAAAGTTTTCTTTATAAAAATATAAACTTATGACAGTAATTTTTTTTCAGAATTTCACATTATTAATTAACAAGGAAAATGTATCTATTGAGAAGAGTAGAATTATTGGGCCATATTAATTAAATTGAGTTTTTATTTATTGGAAATTATCAAGTGGATAATTTAATATGAACAAATTCTTTTACATGAGTTATCTTGTTACACATGTAAATAACCATGAAAGATTTCTTCAAATAATAATTTTGAATTTATTTTTCTATCCACTCTACTTTGAACACTTTTTGGCAAAAAAAAAATTTTTATTGTACTTACTTACATGTACACACAGTCTTACGTTTCAATTGCCCTATAGTTTTTTTCAGAGCTGTGATATAATGAAACAAAATAAAATACATAACTATATAAATGATACCATAAAAAAAGTAAAAAATAAAATAATAAAAAACAACATAAAAGAAAATATAATAAAACTGAAATAAATATAATCAAAATCAAATGACATAATTCAGGTAATATGAAATAAAATATACAATATGAAATATAAATTATACATACTTATTTATGAACAATTATTAATTTAAATATACTATTCATTTTTATTATTTTTAATAATCTCTGAATTATTTCTATTCCTTACAAATTTAAACTTTAATTTTATTATTCCAACATTGATAAAATACTTATTTTATTTTCATGTAATTCTCATTTCAACCTTAATTTATTTATTAAGATTATTCTTTTTAATTTTTAAATCATATAATATCTATCATTTTCTTATTCTTTCTGTTATTAATATTATTTTATATTTATCTTTTAACTTACTTTTAATTCCTTAAATATGTATTCCATGCTGAACCAGCACTCATCAGTTAATCCAGATCACTATCTCCCACACATATATACAAACAGAAGAGTTGGAGAAGATTGAAGTTTGTCCATTAAAATTTGAAGATTTGCTATCTTAATATAATTGTGTGAGAGATGGTGATCTGGACCAACAGATGGGTGCTGGTTCAGCATGAAATACCAATAATGGAGATCATTTATCTTTTTCACATGTATGTGGTCATGTGTATCAGTTGTATAAGATGGAATGGATAGGTGCAGGAAGCTTAAAAGTCTGAGTTTAAGTTCTTTCTAATTACATTAAATTTTGTATAGTCAATATTTATTTATTTAAATATTATATATAGAGAGAGATCATGACTTTTCTGTCTGCTGAATGTCCTTCTAAACTTTTTTTTTTATCATAATCACATCTATAATATCAACATTTTTAAATTCCTTGCTATCAACTAATTTAATTTTGATAGTTGTTTTTTATTATCAATTGATTACTATATCACTTTTTTTTAAATGTCAACTCTGGCTCTAATGTTGAAACTTTCTTACATAATTTTAATAAAAGTACTCTTCACAAACTTATGAAATAAAATTTTAATCAAGAAAAAATTGCTTATGTATTATTTTTCTTGGGAAATTAGTTTAGTTACAATTCATATATTATAACTACATAGAAGGTAAACAAACCTTCTAACAAGATGATAAAATTGTAAGGATATTCTCACCCCAACTATAAGATAAATTCTTTAAGGAAATAAGAGTGACTGTCTTATTTCTGAAGTCACATGGTAATCTATGAGCCAAACTTAAGTGTTTAGAAGTGAGAGCATGAATATATAAATCATTCACTTTAAATCCATTTCTTAATTTAATATTATTATTAGCACTTATGAAATATTAAAATTTACTTTGTGCCAATATTAGACAATGTTAAATTATGTAATACTCTATACATTTTAGAATCACAGTGTTTAAATTATAACTATATAGAAGGTAAAAAAAATCATCACTGGTTTAAACAAGATGATAAAACTATAAGGATACTCTTACCCCATATATTGGTTTGTATAATTTAATTGTAGATCTGCATACCTTCCATCAGATAATCAACACAAGTAAATAATGCATTACTGATGTAACTTAGTCGGTAGTAAAAATCTACAAAACTATGTGTAAACATTTTCTCCATATACGTATTTTATATATAGTAAATACCTTGCTTATTCACGGTTATTTATAATTACTTTCATAAATAACTGTGAATCATTATATATTTTTAATTATATATTGCATGCAAATTATCATCAATGATTACATTTTATTAAGCATGTGTGTAATTTAAATGTGAAGAGATATCATCTCCAGTCATCATGTGCAATACATTTTTATTGCTATGTAAAAAAAAATGAACAATTCACTCTTCAGTAAAGTTGCATTTCAGGCATAACTTTCTTAGTCTGCTGTCTTGTAGTATTGCCAACAATCCATTTAATTATAACGACCACCCAATAATTATTGTAGCTGATGTCTCTTCACCCACTTATTTACATTTAATTTAAGGTTTGCAACCTATTATATATGTCTGTGTTACTCTGATGTTATCTTCATTTGAAAGTTATAGTCCTATGGAATGTATGCAGTATTATTCTCAAGTGTTAGCTTACGGTAAATTTAATATTGTTGAACCTTCTTGTGAATTAGTCATTGCAAGATTCTTAGATCTGCCATATGAATATGTTTTCTTACTTATGGCATCAGTGTCTAATGCAGAAAAAAAGTGCAGTTCTTAAATATTATGAATATTTTATGAATGATAACTATTATTTGATAGTTTTGATGGCTCAAATTTGTTTTTTTTTAAATAAAACTTTTTTAACAACAGGCTTACTTTTATTTAATTTTATGAAACTGAGACTGTGACTTTGATATTTGAATTCCTTTAAAATTTCACAATTTATTTGAATTTGCAAGAATTATGATAAGATGATATCTATTATCCACAAATTGTAGTGAGATATATCTTCCTTGATTGTTAGATGGTTAAATCATTTAAATTTTGTAATACATATGAAAATATTTCATCTGCTATTGAGGTTTGTAACATATTGAATTTTTTTAAAATTGTCTCTCTCAATCTTTTTAGTAGGAAAAGTCCTATACATTGCTTTATCCAATGAGATATCAAATTGAGAGAGGTCTCTTTTGTTGTCTTCAGGAACTTTTCCCCTTCTACCATAAACTTAGAAATATTTTTTTCCTCTTGGTTTATATACAAATGCCTATTTTCATATTGTCTGCTAATCGCCACTTAACAAGTTCTCATTTTCCGCTTTTTATCTCAGAACTTACTTTTTTTTATGCAGAACTATAATTTTATATATTGTATATAAAATATGCTATGCAAATGTCAGTTTATTATTAAAATGTTAATAATTTTAATATATCACATGATCATTTCTTATGCTTACACAAGCTGTTTACACGGAAACTAACTCCATACAGTAGCACCACCAGTGCAAGCAAAGTAATGAATGGATGCAAGAAGGTTTGTACCCAAAATCCCTATCTAGTATCTATTCATCCAATATCCCCAGACTAGTTTGTAGCTTGTGGCTTTCATCAGTGAGAAGCCTTGGATCTGAGAACACTGCACCTAGATCTTAGGATCTAATGTAACCCTCTGTGTAAACATCTTGTGTAAGCGTAAAAAATGGTGATCATGTGGTGTTTAATGGTCTAAAACTGATCCTGGACAATAGAAGTATCGTAAATGTGGTTATTAAAGAACCAAAGACACCAAAAAGTATGGATGCTGAACTGGGTTCAGATCTATACAACTATACAAGCTAATGAGCTTGAATTGAAAACATTGTGTTTTCATTTTGGACTCAAAGCTTTATAGTTAGCTAATAAGGTAAAAGTTGGCTGCTGGAGGGTTGCATTAGATCCTAATATTTAGGTGAATTGCTCTCAGATCCAAAGCTCCTCACTGATGAAAGCCACAAGCTAGAAATTGGTCTGGGAATATTGGATGACTAAGCACTAGATAGGGATTTTATGCACAAACTTCTTGCATCTATTGATTACTGTGGCTTGTACTGGTGGCACTACTGTATGTAGAGTTTAGTCTCTGTGTAAATTTTAATATATTTAAGTGGTATAAATTATGAGGGATGTCCATTTGTTGATATTATATTATAATAATCTTCACTTCTGCTTATCTATACATATTAAGCAAGATTATTATATGACATTACTAGGTTTTATTGTAGCACATAAGCACATCACATGCTTCAAATAACATATATATACATTATTGATAGATCTATAAATAAAATGCAAAGATCCATTTATTATCTCCACATAATAATAATTCAAAATTAAATAGAATAATCTGAAAAGTTTTAAAATGTAGTAATATTATAAATCTGAAGGCAAGAAAATTTTCAAGCTGATTGATTTTTCCAGTAATGTTTTATCCAGTAATTCAGCTTCTTTGAATGTGTATAATTTTAATGTGTCAATAGTCATGAAACTGAAGGATTTATTTCTTAGAATAATTGAGGTTAATACCCATATAAAAGTAGGTTGAAGTAAAGAAGGGTTCCCCTCTTTTCTTCCATAGTGTAAGCTTGTGGTTAAAACACCTGTAGAGGTCCCTACTATCGCATGTTATACGCATAGTGTCGAGGTTATAGCCTCAGTAAATATTACTTAAATTATTTAAATAATGCAGATGTATTAGTTGTTACATTTAAAAAAAGGAATAAATTCTGATAAATTTTACTAAGAAGCTTTATTTCATTTTTTTTTACTTGTAATGTGGGAAGCCACAAAACGTACTTTGGTTCATAGGGCCTATAATCTATCAAAGATGTGTTAATTGTTAAATTAAAACAAAATTTTTAAAAAGTTATATAAATTTCATTAAGAAGCTTTATTTCTTTTTTTTTTTTACTTATGATAAGCAATGAGACACTCGTAATATTGTCAGATTTTGATTCAATTTAGCATGTTTCTGTTGGCAGCAGTTTTTTTTTTTTGGGGGGGGGAGGATTGTCATAATGATAAAAATTTGGGACTTTCCTGTCATATGTCATGATTCATTGGACTGTTTCCAAAAGGGTGGCATCCTGTCCTTCCGAAAATTGTGCGTTAATGGTCACAATATTATTGCATGCTGCGGATATGAATACAGTGTATATAAGGTATTTATTTATTTTTTTAAATTTTCTGTTAATAAGTTAATCCAAAAAAAAAAAAAAGAAAATAAACTGTAAATATTGTAATTAATTTTTTCACAGTGATTTTTAAAATAAAATGTAAATATTAAATACGACATTTCCTAGGAGTTTTTTTTAAAAAAAAAAACATTTTTTGGGAGATCCCGAAACTGTAGATTTATCAAAAATATGAGCTGCTATCTTGGTTTACTTTAAATCTCACAAGTACCAGTTTATTTTATACTTTTAAAGATTTTATAGGTGTTAGATATGTTCAATTCATCAACGGAAACATCAAAACAAATATTTTATCTTTACGGATGTGTTAAATTTCAATACTTTCATAGATAAAAGTCTTTAAATATTGTTTTTGGTCATGAGTTTTTTATGTGTAAGTACAAGCAAGAGACCATGTGAAAGTATTGTGTGTCAGTAGATGATTTGCTCCGGAAAGGATATTGATTGCTATTATTGCTACAAGTGATAACCAGATATACATTCTAGCATAACAATAGTGTCACAGTTATTTTCTTCAATGCAGTTGTGTCTTTATAGTATTAAAATTTATATTTTGGAGCAATCATGTATAATTGTATTAATGGATAAGAACTGCCAAACATTAAATAACTTTAATGATCTTTGTTAATGCATTTAAAATGTATGAACATAAAAATTTTAATATTCTGTATTACTACTGATGCAGTTACAATTTATTCAAAAATTATTTTTGCAAAACCCTAGTTTTTGTTTTTGAGTATAATAAATGTATGGATTATTGTATAGAAAAATCTTGTGTTCAATTGATAATTCAATTAACAAAAGTATCTAGGTATAATCTTCCAGCTTTTAATCAATTTACTTTATACATTAAGTTTTTTATACTAATTCATAATCTAAATTTTATTTCTGTATAATAAATTTACTAAATATTAAATGTGGAGTGACAGATAACAGTTGTCTACCTGAGATCAAAAGAAAAAAAAGGTTGGCAAACAGACTTTTCAGCTTACTAATTAAATAAACAAATTGATATCAAAAGTAGAAAAATTTGTGACAATCATTATTTAAAGTGTACTCGCATACAGATGTGAGACTTGGACCTTGGTAAAGCAAGAAAAAAAATGAGATTATAAAATGATTGACTAGGATAAGTTTGATAGAAAAAAAGATCTAACATCAGATATTGAGAGAAATTGATATAGTGAACATGATAAAATTGAAGAATATAAATTTCCTGGAATGTGTTTTGAGACATGATATTTTTCTACAAATTTTTTGGAAGTTAAAATTTTGAAACAATTGAGGATAGGAAGTTAAAATTTTGAAACAATTGAGGGTTTAGACCAAAGGATATCTTACGAATTCGATTTAGTTCATATTTTAGTACAAAAAATGGCTAAGAATAGATTAAATTGTATTTTAGTTTTATATTACGTAAAAATTAAATGCTAAAGATGTTTTCATGAATGGACAAACATCAAATGCCAAATAGTAAGATAATTTTTTAGAACAGCTTTTCTTTACAATTCTTTATTAAAGTTTATCTAGTTCTCTTCTTAACAATTTCGTTATTGCTAGCGCCTAAAGTGCATAAGAATTTTTAAATTATAAACATCTGCTTTAACCTTAATAGTAACGGAAATCTACGCATGCACTTTTTACACCTTCATTTCCATCCTTTTTTCTACTTTCCGAAAAGGTAAGTTTTATTTTTCTACAATAAAAAATTTATGATAATTTTTGTGATCAAGTAAATTGAATGTTTTAATTATTTTATTTTTATATATTGATATTTGATAAAAAATATACTAAAAAATTATTATTGAAACTAACATTAAAAAAATAGCTCGTGATTGTGTACATTAATATTGTGAATTATCTGCATTTTTTTTTTTTTTTGCTATGATGTGGGCTTGGGTCCAGTATTTGAATTAGGTGATATGAGACAAAGATAAATATATTTTGCAAATATTAAGACCCAATTTAGATTTTTCTATAATGTCTTGTTAATAAAAAAAAAATAGCAAATGCTAAAAGTAAAGATTTTGACAGTATATAAACTTAAGTCGATTATACACTACTTCAATGTAAATTTCAAAGCTGCATATCAAATGCAAAGAGAGGTGGCAGTTTATGAAACTATTACTAAATTTATTGTTATAGTAGCATGAAGCAATATGAGCCTTCAAAATCTATAAAAATGAGATAAATAATACTATATCGCATTGACTCTAAACTACTAACTTATGTACCTCAAACTTAACTTTATAATGAATTTAGCATTTCATTCACATTTTATTTTATTTTGTATATAGTGACCATTTTAGTAATAATTTTTAATAAATTACAAACATTATTGAAGTTCTTTATTATAATATTCAAATTATACTAATTATTGATCAATATTAACTACTTGTTATAAGGGATGGTATTTGGGATGACATATTCATTGCAAACCACTATATGGAAATATTTTTAAGGGCTATTAGGAAAAATGAAAGGTACTAATGTCTTTATTCTACAAAGTTTTCAAATGATGGATTACCTTAGGTAAGTGTTATATCTTTTTTTTTTTAAATTTTATAATGAATCCAACCAACCTAATAACAAAAATATAATTTTAAGTTATATGCATGATAATTTTGAATTTATTATGAAATAATATGAAAATAATTATTAGAAATATTAGCTTTTACTCTTTTTTATTACTTTGAATATCAATGACTATTTTTTTTTTTCAGCTTAATTACATTTTTTGGTGTTTTATGTTTCAAACAATATATGTCATTCTTGAGTACTACAAACTTATGATAAAATTTGTGGCTTAACATAATTTTTTAAATATTCAATATGGCTGCTTCGTCAGCTGAAAAGTTAATGTCTAAATTGCATGACAAATAAAAACCAATTTTTAAATTAAAAATAAATAAATAATGATATTTATCAGTAAATGTTGAATTTTTTTTTTAATGTTACAAAATATTTTTAATGCAGTGTAAGATTTTTATAGTTTAACTTCCCTTTTTTAAAACAATGGATATTTAAATAAACTTCTTGTTTCATATAGTTTTTTTTTTTTTTTAATTCATTATTTTTTTTAAACTGACTTTTTTTTTTTATGAACAGGTAACAGATTTTGGTTTTGCAAAACGGGTGAAGGGGCGAACATGGACATTATGTGGAACACCAGAGTATTTAGCGCCAGAGATCATTCTAAGTAAAGTAAGACAATTATTTTTGTGCTTAAATTATTTTAATTTTCACCTTACTATTAATGATTTGCAAACTAGCTAATCAAATTGTCAGTAACATATACTTAACTACATTTGGTATAAAATAAAATAACCAGTTTAATCAGCTCCTCCAGAACAATTGTTTCCTGGCTTACAACACTCCTGATCATCTGGTTGTGAACCCATAACTAGTATTCCAAAGTAATCTAAAAATCCCTTTGGATGTCAAAACCAAGCTTATTAATCATAATTTAGTCTTACAATAATTAACATTTAAATATTATGATTAAAAGCTTAAGGCAGAGTTTAAAAAGTTACAAATTCAAACACCTTAAATATTAATTTATACTATGATTCAAATGCGCATAGTGCTAAATTGAAAATAATACATAAATTATCTATTATTTTTTAATCATCCTAAAATAACCAACTGATAATACACATCATTTTTTAATCATCCTAAAATAACCAATTGATCAGCTTCTCCAGGAAAAATTGTTTTATTGCTTGTACTACCCACTTATCATCAACTGTAAATTCATTGTCAATATTGCAATGTATGTATAAAACTTTTTCCATATAAATATCAAATTCTACTAGTCAAATTTTAAAGTATGAAATAATTATGACAAACTGTTATAAATATTCAACATTTAAATATTAGAGCAAAATAGTTTAAGGCAAACATGAATATTAGACCACATTGTGATTATTTCATACTTTAGAATCTGATTAGACTCGAGTTTGATATTTATATGAAAAAGCTTTATATAGTATGTTAGAATAGTAGCTATGATCTTACAAGTGATATTATAAACTTTATTGTTAGATAAGAGCTGATTGGTTGGTTATTTTATTATAATTTCAAAGTAAGTGTATATTGTCAGCAATTAGATTGGGTGATTTGTTTAAACTTCATTTGAAGAGATTATATTATGTGTGTATATATATTGTGATGGAACAGGTTCAAACCCGATCACAACAAGCGCAAAAGGTGGTAATCACCTAACATATATGATGGCTATTAAATTTAGCGGTCTTAAATTTAATTAGTTTTTTTATTTTTATTTTATTGGGTGGTTATGGTTGTTTAAATGTATATATATAGGAAAAGGGAGGTTTTGTTACAATTTTTGCATATATTCTCATAAGTAATAGATTCGCATATATGCATAGATATGATAATAAATCTATATATATATATTTTTCAACTGGTGTATAAGAAAAGAGAGGTTTTGTTACAATAGCATGACCAACTAAGGGCCTCTTGAAGAGAAGTAGAGTGGAATTGGAAAAAAAGGAAGGAGAAATATAGGGATAGTTGTGAGATAAAAAGTTGTGTTTTGTATATTTGCTTAAAAAGTAAGCAAACCATTGGAATTCAGGAAATCTTATACATAAGAAGGCAGAAATGTGTTTAAACTCGTTTTGAGAGGAATCTGTTTTAGCAAGACTTAGAGAGTCATATAAAGGGGGTAACGAAATCGTAGACCGGAGGGCAATAAGATGGTAGTTGAGACTAACAAGGAAGCAGCACAAGATGTTGGGGTATAGGATCCGAAGCGTTCAGTTAGAAGTAAGGAAACAAAAGAAATAGTTTATGAAAACAAGGGCGCAAAAGAAAATGGACCAACAAAAAAGGGGTCAGTAAGATATTTTGGGAAAACTAGAAAGTTTGGAGACTAGATTCAGAGAAAGTGATCCAGGGGAACAGGAAGTTTAAGGCATAGAAGACCTAAATCTGAAGAACAGAGACAAACAGAAATAAGGCACCCAGTTAAACCTCATGGGAAAGCCCACAGCGGTGATATGGTACAAGGAAATGTGAACGCAATTCCTAAAAGTTTGGCCATTTTCCGGTAGGTTTGGGAAGACCCCTGTAGAGCATATATGCAGCCTGGAGAGATGTTTTAGTGTAAACCCCATGACAGAGGAAAGTAAGATAGTTATTGCATGTAGCAACGTCACCGACAATGCTCATTTGTGGTGGAATGCGCTGTTTCAACAGCCTGCGACTTTCCAAGAGTATCAGAAAGAGATGAGAGGGGCTTTTTTGGTTCGAGGATAGATAAGAGTTGATGCGCTATCAAATTATGCAGGAGAAGTTCAGGGAAGATTGCGATGATAGTTATTCACAGTTCTTCCATAGACAGGTGGCCAGGTTGCGGACACTGGACGCGTGCAATCGGACAAAATCATATGCTCCGCATCATAAGACACAGCATGCCCATGAATGTGGAGCAGATGATGTTGAGAGCAGGTAAAGGGTCTATTGAAGAGATTGCCGAGCTGCTCAAGGCTATTGATATGAGCTCACATGATTATGGTGGGCAGTCTGAGGTGATAAAAGAAGGTGGAGAAGTGCGGAGAATGGAAAGGACTTCCCAGAATGGAAGGAGGTACTTAAAGGAAAGAGACCGCCTGAGAAGCCAAACTTCAGACCAGAACGGGAAGCGATCAGACAGATGAGGCGGGACAGAAGATAAAAATAAAAGACAAAGGGGGGACCAGCAGGTCAACATATAAGGAGAGAGGAAATGTTGTAAGAGAGCCATTCAATTATGCAAGAGGTATTTGAAAGCTTTTGAACAGGGGGTATTGTGACAGAATGGGTTCAAACCAGTCACAACAAGCGCAAAAGGTGGTCATCATCATACATATATGATGACTATTAAATTTAGCGGTCTTAAATTTAATTAGTTTTTTTTTGTTAATGTGTGGTTATGGTTGTTTAAACATATATATAGGAAAAGGGAGGTTTTGTTATGAATATATTCTCATAAGTAATAGATTCGCATATATGCGATAATAAATCTATATATATATATTTGTCAACTGTTATATAAGAAAAGGGAGGTTTTGTTACAATATATATATATTATAACAGTTGGAGTAACTAACTTGATCTCTGTCAATATAAATAATTGAGCTGTTGTTTAATTGCTATAAATGCAATCAACTTCTACAGAAAGTAATCATTTCTTTCTGCATGCCTAAGATTTACATGGGTAATTGATTTAAATCACAATAATTAACCTTTTAACCGCTAATTTTATTATTGGTTGTATCAGATAAAAATCAAATCTTTTAATTGGCCAATTCACAAACTGAAGACAAAGCCTATTGTTAAAACATATTCGCCTATAATATTAAATTCAACTCAGATACGTTTATAAAAAGTATATTATTAATTTTTCAGGTTATGAAGAGAACGAAAGTTCTTTCAAAAATAAATTGCTATTTATTTATTCTAAAATATTCAATATCGGCAACATAAAAGCTATAATATAAACAAAAAGATCGACTTTTACGTTATAGAAAAGTAAATATTTCTTTTTACTACATCTTCAATATTTTTACTTAAATCTTCAATATTTTTCGAAAATAATTTTGTTTTTTTATTATTCTCTCTGAAAATAATTTTAATTTCTCAAAATATTCTTTTATAATAATTTAAATCGTATTCAAAATGAAAATCTCAGCATTTTTCTTTATTTTCTTTGATCAGGCAGTTTCTTTGTTCTTTCCAGCCAATCAGAATGTCTTTTTCGGCTGAGAGCATGCTAAGAACCAATCACAAATAATGTTCCTTCTTTGTTTAGGTTTAAATGCGTTTTTTTTATTTTTTACTTGTAAAATAAATCGGAAGATGGCACCATCTTACAGAACTTTTAAAAACGAATTCAATACGTGTTTAACGAATATTTTCGTATAAAAACTGGCTGAGTTAGAGTGATGTCAGATGTCGACGAGGAGCCTCATAAGAGGCAGGGAAAGAGTTAAGGGAGTGAATATCAAATTAATGGGATATTTTAGGCAGATTTATTGAATGGAACAGTTCTATTTCTGTTTATTTTAAAACTTTGTAAATAAATTATCACATGTCAAATTTACAATAATAAAATATTGCAGTATTTGAAAATATAGAATAATTGGAGTGACAAATTCTAGGTAATGTCATTATAAGCAATTCTAGTTGCTTTAAATGTAATCAAGATTATAAAAAAGAATCTCACTGTTTCTTTTTATAGCCCTGAGATATTATTTGGGTAACTGACTTATTATCATAACCTGAGATTTTTAATACAAATTTATTTATATTGATTGATATTTAAATTTACAAGCAGAGCTATTTCTACTTATTTTAAAGTTCTGCAAATAAATTGTTAGCTCAAATTTATAATGATAGAATATTTAATACTAAGAAATAAATAACAGCCAGAACAATAAACTCCAAGCATTATCATTATAAACAATTGATCTGCCTTTTTGTCATAAATTCAATCAACTTTTATAGAAAGAAAATGAATAGAAATAACTTTGCAAATTTAAATATCAGTCAGTACAATTAAATTTGGTTAAATATGTTTCCTCTCATTGTTATGATTCAGTCAATTTACAGAAAGAAACTTTTTTTCTATAGAAGTTGATTGAATTTTCAGCAATTAGAAGACAGATCAATTATATTGACAGTATTTGTAATTTGTTTTTCCAGCTGTTACATATTTTCTAGATTATAATAATCTATAATTACACATTTAATGCATGATAATTTATTTGCAGGTTTGAAATGAGTAGAAATAGTTCTTCTTTGTGAATGTTAATATCTTGCTGATTTTTTTTTTCTTGGTTGTGATTCAAATCAATTATCCATGTAATATCTTGGATACAAAGAAAAATATGGTCTTTTTTTTAATAATGTTGATTGATTTACAACAATTAGAGTGCAGATTATTGGTTTATATTGGCAATGCAGAGTTTGTTCTTGTTTATTATATATTTTATATCATTGTAATATTTTATCATTAATTATATATACATGTTAGAATCGATGTAATAGCTTTTTTTTAAAAAATTATATATCTTAATTTTTTATTAATATGCATATAAATGGTTGAATGATTAGTTGCTTGGAAGATCATGTGATATTTGCTCTTTAGAAAAGACAAGTTGAACTTCTTAAGGAATACTTAGCTCTTGAATAATTTCACTGCTAAGCTTTATTTTTCCTGAATTAAAATTATACTTAAATTTTAAACTTAAAAACCCATTCTGTATTTCAAAGCAAAGACAAATATTTATTGTATTAAACAAACTTAAAAAAAAAAATTAATAGAAGCTTTTTTGTTTCAAAATTAAGTTTATCTTTTTACTTCAAAATAATTATGAATGCTTTTTTTTTTTTTTTATCTCATTTTTCTAAATCTTTTGCGAGATGTAATAATTAATTAAGTGGTTCAATATTTTTTTTTCAGAAAATTAAAGAAATTTTTAAATAGATCAGTAAAATTATTTTGACAATTAAATAGGATGTAAAAAAAAAATAGTTAATATTGATTTTCATTGGCCCATTCAAAAAGAAGTGGATATAGACATAAATCAATACTTATGATGATCAAGTCACCAAAGTTGATTGTCCATTAAATGTAAGCTTCAATATTCGTGGAAATGGTTTAATAAGTTGAGTATTCTATTAATGAAATTAATGCATAAGAGAATTCACTGTTATAGCATAAATGCCTAGGAGATCTCATCACTAATGCTATTGGTAGTTTGTCATATTTCAGAGAGACTCAATTGAGAATATGCTTTACATATATCTGGCTCTTTCTTTTTTTCATTGCCTCTTTTTTTCAATAGTCACCACTTGTAATTTTTTATCACAAGAGCCTTAAGATTGGAAAAAATATGCCACAAATAATTGTCATTATTTAAATCTGAAACTTTTTTGATAAGATATATTGGTTTATTTGCAAAAATAGAATCATATATCATCATTATAATACCTGTGGAAGCAGAATTTATATTAATGTTAGAATATTTTTAGATATTAATTGACAAGTATCTCTGTATGTTCACTTGAAATGTTGAAAATTGTCTTAAACATTACTATTTGAACACTTGCTATCCTACAAGAAATTTTTTCCAATTTTTAAAAATTCCAATTATTAATTTTAATCTAATGAGGACACTATTATTTATAAGTACATGCTTTTATATACATGATTTATTTATTTTTTGATGGGAGAGGAAGGGAGACCTACATATAATAAGCAGAAAATTATTCATGCAGATTAAAATCCGAAAGTGAATGTAGTCTTGATCACTATTCTGGCTGTATATATTAAGGTAAAATTTCTGAATCACAGATACATGTATATAGTATCTACAGTAATAATCAATACCTCCCCTCCCCCCCAATAGCAGCTATAACTAGATTCTAAAGAATAGATCAGGCTTTAATTTTTCAGTATTAATAAATTATGCTGAATTTCAAATTAATGAGTGAAAAAAAAACAAAATGAAGTAAAATTACACCTTATTGGTAGAAAGTATAATTTAATTCTACAAATGCTGCAAAAAAATTGAGGGCTTTTCCAAGATTGAAACACTACAAGTCTGATGAGTAATATCTTCTTTCACTATATAGAATTTTTGAAGAGATTTTTTTCCAACTATAGGCTTTTAAATGATTTTCTTTTATCTGTATAAATAATATATTTATCACACTGTGTTTTGTTTACAAGACAGATTTTTGTTTATAATATGTGTATACTATTATTTTTTCAAATAACTTTGCTTACATATGTTAATATGCTTGGTGAAGTGTATTCTTCTTTCATCAGTTTTTCATTTGACTTTGTGCAGAGACTCATAATAATAGCTGTATTATTTTATTTGGGTGGTTGCTTTTATAGTGTCTGTTTATTATTTTTAATATGTAAAAGGGATTAATTACATTTTTCATTAACTTGATAATTGGATCCTATTAGCTCTTGCATTTATAATGTTGTTGTTGTTGTTTGCAATGTATCAAGCTTCCTTTATTTTCCTCTTTCTATTATTGTGTTCTAAGCACATTAGTTTGATGTTTTGTGAATCAAAACTGTATCCATGTTCATTTTTGTGATCTAATAACACAGACATATATTCTGAGTTTTCTTTTGCACGTATTTATTTATATAAAAAAAATAGATATTTGAAAATTACTTTAGCAGTAAAATTTAATGAAGCTCTGATATCTACATTTTCATATATTTTTGTTTATAATATAGTTACATAAACTCAGTAAGGAAATATAAGAATTCACAGTCTAAAAACTTTAGTCTGGATTGCATTTTATCACAGATTAAAATCTATTTATTTCACTTAAGCAATATAAAAAAAATTTTAGTAAAGGTTATTTGTATTTTTTTTATTTAAGAACTCAAATTCATTGTTTGAAATAATTGTTTAGTCTGGGGTTTTTCTCTCCTTTATTTGTTTTATTTATTGGGAGGAAAAAAGATTGCAATGTCATTTTCGAGATAAAAATAAAGTTAAATCATTTTTGAATCTGACTAGTCTAATGTTATAAAGAAGGTATTAAATATATATATTATTTTGCAAGATATTAAGTCAAAATTGTATTAATAAAAATTATTGTAAAAAAAATATATGATTTTGTTCATAATATTTACTTCCTCCCCATCTTTTCTTTTTTTAATTAGCAATGTCACTCAATGTTATTATTCAATAATAAAATCAAAATTACAATATTTGTTTTTTTATAATTTAGTAAAGTCTGAAAAGACTAAAAAAATTTTCTCATGTGTCATAGCATCATGCGGGAAGCTAACCCGGGACAACTGCTTGTAAAGCAGCTGTTTTTTTTAATAAATTACTTCAGGTGATGTTAAAAAAAAAACATTATTAAAATACAAAGCATTTAAAATACACTTAAGTAAATGCTTATTATTATTATTAATTTATCATATTGTTTAATTGCAAAATAGACTAAAGTAAGAATTTTTTTAAAACATTTTTAGCTTTTATTTTTGTTCTCATATAGACAGAAAAATATTATTTTTTAATTACTTTGTGCATTATGAAATAATTTTTTTGTTCCAGTAAATCATTGGCATTTTTTTATATAGAGTTTAATGTATAAAAGTATATGAATAATAGGGGATTGCCTATAACTGCTTTTTCAAATTATATTTTTAAGCAATAGAATAAACTAGTAAGAATTTTTATCTTCAAATCTAAATAGATTTTAATTACTTTGCTGCTAGTTAATTGTACAATTTCCTATTGACCTAATGAATTAAAGTTTTAAACTTTTGATTGGTCAATTACACAATCTGCAGTAAAAATATATTCATTTTTTAATATTATATTCATTTTAGTTTTGTTTGTAAAAAGCCAATTAATAATTTGTCAGAATATGAAAGTGAATGAAAGTTTTTTTTCAAAAATAAATTTCTATTTATAATTATAAAAATATTTTATAGTGGAGAACCTTAAAAGAACATCCATAACTTATTAGAAAATGTTGAGTATGTCAATGATTTTCTTTCTTAATTTATGTTCCTGGAAAAGTAAAGAATTTTTTACTTACTACTTTTTTATTTTATCAAGATAATTTATAATATGTAAGAAAATACCAACCAAATACTCTAAAATATTAATGAAAATTAAATAAAGAGCTTGGGAGACAATAAAAACAGTTGACAAGTGTCAAAATTGTTGTTAGCAATGGGTTTTTTTTTTTCAATTTTCTTTCATGTAAAAGAAATTTTACTAAAATCTTAACTACTTTTCTAAAATAATTATATTTTCAGCATATTTTATCAAATAATTTATAATATGTTAAAAACAATCATTTTCAAAATCAAAACAAAGAAGTTGGAGTGGTGAAAATTATTGACAGGCGCTCTTCTTTTGTTGAAATGAGAACCAATCAATTGGCATCTAGGAAATCCTGCTTTCTCCTATTGTTGTAGTTTCAAATTACAATATTATTGATTTTTTACTTGTAAAATAAGTTGAGAGAGGGCAGCATCTTATGGTATTTTTTAAGCTTTAAAATAAGCATAAAACACTACGATAATGTAAAAACTGATCGTTTTAGAGCAGGTTAAAGCTGTCAATAAGTTTACTCGGGGAAGTCAGTAAAGCAGTTAATAAATTGTTAAATATTTTTTTCTTAATTCATTGGGGTACATGTTGTGGTAGCTGTAAAAATTTTATGATGAGCATTCATTTACAAAACTTTTCCAAAAGTAAACTTTCTTTTTAGGAGGTTTGTCATTTTTGAATTTCTTTTTACAGCAATTGAAAAACAAATAAAATACTTTTGGGGGGTATTTTTAAATTATAAATCATCATCATCAGATTGGTTAATATATATTTGAATTAAATTTTTATTTGAATTTTATTAACTATTCCCCGTTTATATTTATTGGAACTAAAGTTTATAGTACACATCTTGAATATCTCATGTATATGTGTATATCTTTGATTGTATATAGTTGGTATCCAGGTCAGATCCAATGTAATATAAAGTTCCAGTGCAAAAATTTACCATTACAACATATTTTTTCCACTGGCAGATAATATTCTAAATGAGTAATATTGCATATATTTAAGTGATCTTAAAAAAGATATTCATCTGCTACCTATCTCTGTATATTTTGAAGTAAACTAGTAGCTGATGGAATTTTGAAAATTTGTTATTATTTATTTAAATATGCAAAACTAGTCCAGAAATTGGTAGTCATAAGTGGCTTTTAATATGTTGGTATTTTTGAAAATACTTTCTTTAGAACCAGGTTAGCAATTGAAAACATTGGTTTAATCTTGTTATAAAAAAAATACTTATAGTGGATATATTAATGGTTCTTTGCATGGAATTTTTTAATTTGGATAAATCGTATTGGATTTTTCAATCTTCTTTTTCACCTTCTCTTTTGATTTTTATAGTTTAAAGTGGCCATATTTGTGAATATCATAATTAGGACAAGAGGAAGTGTTTGTATAACCCATCCAAACCCTACCAGCATAAAGAGTAGGAGGATCCAAGAAAAATTTTTAAAAAATAATTTTATAAAAAAAAATAAAGGTATTATCAATCAAGAGGCAAATCCTGTAGGAGCAATTAAATCTCTTGTCCCTCCCTCTTTCTGAACTTATGCAACACATTACATATAATGTGAGTAACAGCTTAGGCAACCAAAGATTCAAAATTGGCATGCTTAATAAAAAGATGGTATTATAAACTTCAATTTTAAATTAACAAATAAATTATACAAATATCACAACTTATTATTATTATTTTTTGTAAATGGACCACGTGTAGAGGTTTGCTAGCTTTCCTGAACTGAGATTGATAGCAACTTAAAAGAACAATAGATGTCTAATTATTTCACTGAATGAACTAATGTTTTATTTATATAATGTTAACCCACAGTAATCGGGTTTAATTTAATAATTATTAATAGGAAAACAAAAAAGCAAATTTTTTTGTTTTGATAAATCGGATATTTGATGGTCCTAAAACATCAGGACACGGGGATTTGAGACCTCATATTAGGACAATCCTGAAAAACTGGAACTTATAGCAATCTTATAACTATTCTAGTCAATGTTTTTTGTAAAAAAAAATTCCTGTATTGCTAATATTGCGATATATTACTGCTCATTTATATTTTTTTTTTAATACTCCTCAGTTACTTAGTGTATCTTTTAAATAAAATTGTGATTTTTTTTTTTTTATTATTTATTATTTTTGAATAATAACTTAGATCAGAGACGGAGATGTTTAATATTTTTAAACCCAATAATTGTGGAAGCAAACAAACATATTCATTACTCCAGAAAAAGACAAAGACAATATATTTAGAGAAATATATTTAATAGATAGTTAGCAGATAAAGTTAACATGAATGAGAGTAAAATTAGCTTGTTATTGAAAGAAAGTTAAACGAATTTAATATAAGTGATAAGAAATATTTGTTTAAAATAAACAAATAGAAATTAGTTGCGTAAAACAAATAATAAATCCTGCTTCATAAATGATAAAAGAGATTTACTAATAATAATTATGTGCATAACACAATCGAAATCGAAAAAGACTAATTAAAAATATCAGAGGAGAAAACAGACTGGTTGGTATCTGAGGAAATAAGATAGCAGGATCAAGAATTATAACCGGAATGCCCAAGGGAAATCAGTGAGAGATATAAATAGCATGTACAGAAAAGTGCAAGGGTTTTTTTTTTTTGCTGTTGACTTTTGGGTTACAAATTTTTGTTAACCGTGAACTGTTAGTACTAAATATTTGGAGCTAACTGGAATTAGATCAGAGCTGAGAGAAGCCAGTGAAAAGCTGTCCAGTAAGTAATGGGTAGTTCGTGCACCAAGAAAAGCTCCAGAAACTGTGTCTCTGAAGATAGCAATAACCAGCTAAGGGACTAAAACAAATCATCCAAATCTTATTTTTGGTTGTTTTTTTTTATGCTTAATGGGCTCTATAGGAGGAACACAGAAAAACTGTGAGCATACACACTCGTTAATTTTGTACACAGCTAGATTTGAGCGAAAGACTGTGATGTTGAAGTTTGACCAATAGTAGTATATATATAGTGTATTATTTGTTGTGTGTAGAGTGATCAATATAGCTGTTAATAATACTTTTTGTGTGATTCAGTACCAAATGCATTTAGTTACCATTGATAATCCTTTATTGTTAATTTTGTCTTTAATAAATTTTGTTATTAATTTCCTGTGTTACTCATTTTTGTTGTTATTCATATAATAGTTATGCAAATACAAAAGTTGGCACAGTCACCATCTCGAACTTAAGTATAGTGAAATAATTTTAAGAGCTAGTAATAAAATAGAGAATCTATAGCAGCAGAGTTGTCACTTATTCCATATGCAATAGGAGAGTTTGTTGTTAGTAATGCAAGCCACTGGCTGTTGTATAGAAAATTTCTTTTTTTTAAAAGAGATTAGGGATATAAAAGAAAGTCAGCGTTAGGTAATAGAGAGAATAAAGAAGATAGAAAAAGGGCACATGAACTAAAACAAGGGCTAAGAGAATGGAAATTTCAAAATAAACAAGATGTGAAAGTGAAGATTAAGGAAGTTGACAGTAAAGTAAGAGACCAAGTAATAGATGTCGGAGGATAGATCCAGACAAAACCTGCTTACCGATGTGGAGAGAAATTGTGAAGAATCTTAAAAAAGAAATAGCCCATGAGCTCATTAAGGAAAAGGATAGTATAATGAAGATAGGCACATATGATAGCAGTGATAATATTGATAACGCAAGGGAAGTTGGTCAAACCAAGTTCATGTTATAGATGGAAGTCGGCAATAAAAAAGTAGATATGGAAATAGATAATTGGTCGGGTATCTCAGTAATTTCAGAAGGATTTTAGAACCAGAATAAAGAGGAAATGTGCAGCCATGGAAATTCGTTAAACAGCTGTTAGGACTATAGATGTAAATGTGAATGAATTTGGAATAATAGGCTACATGATAGTCCTGATAAAATACTACCATTAAACAGCTAATTTATATCTATATGTATAATACAGACATAGGCCAATCCGCTAATAGGGAGAGATCGGTTTAAAGAACTAGGAATAAAA
The DNA here is from genome assembly GCA_028023455.1 of Epiperipatus broadwayi. NCBI lineage: Eukaryota > Metazoa > Onychophora > Udeonychophora > Euonychophora > Peripatidae > Epiperipatus > Epiperipatus broadwayi. The sequence goes on along the minus strand of JAQFVV010000149.1, from coordinate 1,831,896 downwards.
ATATGATTACCAACTCGTCAATGGGACAAGAAATATGACAGTTTTTCCAGAATTATTCACAAATTATATAGGGCTGATAATCTCATATCCAGTGCATATCGAATTAATAGAAGAAGCTAACCCAATTATTTGTAAAACTAGGAAAATACTGCTAGTGCAGAAAAATAAAGTGGAGGAAAAGATCAGAGCATTAGTGAATGAAGGCATATTAACTCAGGTTGAATTGGCCGATTGGGAAATGCCAATAGTAATTATTATGAAGTCAAATCAGAATTTGCAGAGATTACAGAGTCACAATCAATAAATATTTAAATAAAGGGGCATACCCATTTGCTATTATAAGGAAAGTGCTGGCCAGATTAACAAATGCAAAATTTTTTGTCAAGTTAGATTTAAATTCCACTTATCATCAGATCGAGATGACAGAAAAAATGGCAAACATATTAACTTTAACAATGCCTTTGGGCTGTTCTGGTACAACAGACTCCTATTTGAAATCACAATGGCCCCTAACATTTTACAAAGTGAAAATAGATCATATATTAAATGTGCTAACTGGAGTAATAACATACTTATCACAGCAGCATCAGTAAAAGATTTAAAAGACTTCAGATAGTGTGCGAAAGACTTAGTAGGTCAGGTGTTAAGCTGAATGAAGAGAAATGTGTATGGCAAACACAAAAATTAGTTTACCTGGGGCACATCATTTCTGACAGGGGGGAAAGCCTTGCCTAGAAATGGTTAAAACAGTAAAAAATGCAAACAAATTTAAAAATGTAAAACAATTGCAAGCATTTTTGGAACTACCTTTTTGAGCCTTTTCTAGAAAACAAAGCAATAGTAGCCAAACCATTATATGATTTAGTGAGGAAAGATTAAAAATGGTAATGGATGCAGATACATGACTTAGCATTTATAAAGACAAAAGCACTACTGGTTTAATTAAGGCAAATGAGAGTAAAATGTATTAGTGTGCTATAGAAAGAAAGTTAAATGAATTTAATATAAGTGATAAGATATATTTGCTTGAAATCAACAATAGAAATTAATTACATGAAACCAAATAATAAAAAATTCTGTTTGATAAATGATAAGAGAAATTTACAAATAAGAATTATGTCTGGAACACAATCAAAGTTGAAAAAGATTATTAAAAATACCAGAAGGGAAAACAGATTGATTAGTATCTGATAAGTAAGATAGTAATCAAGAATTAAAACCGGAATGCCCAAGGAAAATCAATGAGATATAAATAGTGTGTACAGCAAAGTGCAGGGATTTTTTTTGGGCTTTTGCGGATTTGCTTGCATGTTCATAGTGAATTTTGTTAACTGTTAGTATTGGGTATTTGGAGCTGACTAAAGTTAGAACTGGTCTGAAAAAAGCCAGTGAGAAGCTATCTGGGATGCAACGGGTCGTTTGTGCACTGAGGAAAGAAATTCCAGAGACGATGCCTCTGAAAGTGTCAACAGCCAGCTAGGAACTAAAGCAGATTGCACAGATCTTATTTTGTTTTGTTTTTTTTACACCTAGCGGGCTCTATAGGAAGAAATACAGAACAAACTGTGAATATATGCACTTGTTAAATTTGTTCACAGCTAGATTTGAGTGATAGACTGTGGAGTCAAAGTTTGACCTAATAGTAGCATGTGTGTATATATAAATGGGGTAATATTTGTTGTGTGTAGAGAGATCGATATTGCTGTTAATAATACTTTGTTGTGAGGTTCAATACCAAATCCATTTAGTTACCATTGATAATCCCTTATTGTTAAATTTTGTCATTATTAAATTTTGTTTGTTATTAATTTCCTGTGTTATTTATTTTTTGTGGGATATAAAAAATATATATACAAAAAAACACAACAATAAAACAACTCAATTTTTCCTTCCATAAAAAATTTTGTAACTTTTGCCCTATTTTTAGTGTCTCCTACCCCTCACAGTATAATAATGTACTATAGAAATTTTTAAAGTTTAAAAACTTACTTTAATGAGACAAAATCCTTGTTTCTACTTCACCTTCGAGTAGTAAGTTACAAATTGCACATTATGCAAACAAGTGAAGCTCAATATTAGGAACCTTTAGTTCCCATATTCATAGACTTGTTTGCTTAATGCACAATTTGTAATTTAATGAGACTAAATGATTGGAGAAAAGTTTGATAATGAAAGCAACAAAGTCTTTTCCAAATGTCAATTAGTCAATCATGATCTTCGTTGTTAATCAGTTTTATGAATAAAAATAATTTTTCATAAAAGTTAAGGAAAAGTATTAAGATTAAGTCTGGATTGGGCATTTTAAGATTAGACAAATCTCAAAGCTATTCTTGCAAAATAAATGCTAGAACAAAAATATTTATTTTTTAATTTGATTCACTGAATTTGAATTTTTGCTATAATATTTTTTTTTCTGAATACTAATAATTTTGTATTACTTTAGAAGATTTTGCTTTATTTTTATAATTAGATGTTCAAAATATCACATTTAGTCTGACAATACACTGCATTTGGTGCATGCACTTTAGTTGGGCTATCTCTAAGTTAGACCTTTTGTTAGATGGTTACATGATATATATATACACACACACATTAAATGAAGTGTATTTAGTATAAAATTACTATGCACTTTCTAAAATATATATATACTTTTCAATGCCATTAATAATTGACATAACTCATATGGATATGTTGAAAAAATTATAGAGTAGTTCATGTAAATAAACTAGGATTACTTTCAAAGCAAGTTGTGCCTAAATGTATCACTATATAAATAACTTATAACAACAATTAAGTATAAAAAAAATTAATATAGCCACAGATTTGATTAATTTTAAGTTATAAGCATTTATAATAAATTTTGCAAATGTATGCTATATGAACAATCTTCTATGTATAATTTTTTTTTATTTATTATTTTAATTGTATATAAGTATTTTATTGAATAATATCACAAACACACTTTTATACACTTTATATAAATAATATTTAGTCGTAAGTATATATTATCATTTTCATCCAGTAAAAGGATTGTTTTAAGACTATATTATATTTATATTTTAGGGATATAACAAAGCAGTTGATTGGTGGGCTCTAGGTGTCTTGGTTTATGAAATGGCAGCAGGATATCCTCCATTTTTTGCTGATCAACCTATTCAAATATATGAAAAGATAGTTTCAGGAAAGGTATAAAAAAATAAATTGATTTAAAAAAAGGCATTTCAAAATCGTCAAATATAATTCCTTGTTATTATGTAAAAATTATGAATTATTTGAAAATAAAGAAATATTTTTAAATTTGATTTATTTCTATATATTTCTTTAGCTATATTTTTCTATATATATACACACACACATATATGCAAATTGTATTTTTTTTCTTTTCAGGTGCGCTTCCCCTCCCATTTCAGTTCAGATTTGAAAGATCTTCTGCGGAATCTCTTGCAGGTAGATTTGACCAAACGTTTTGGAAACCTCAAAAATGGTGTCAATGATATCAAAAATCACAAATGGTTTGCAACTACAGATTGGATTGCTATATATCAGAAAAAGGTACCTAAAAACTATTAATATTATAATAGAAATAAATTTTAAAATTATAATTATTATTTTATTCATTTATAGTGTTTGTTATTATTTTTATTTATCATAACAATCTGGCTAAATAATAACTAAAACTGTTCAGAAAATTATTTAGATTTAATAAATCTTCACTTGTAATTACAAGTTTAATTATTTCTGCTATCTAGAAGTAATTGTTAAATGTCTTTAGAAAAATTCAGATTATTTTAACTTTTCAAATATATTCAACAATGTGTAATAGCATGCAAGTTAGTATGTATTACAACATTTCAAATGGTCTTATTCTATCTTCTTCAGATATTGCTAATCTGATTAGTGACAATTTTAACATAGAAATTGAATCTGGGACTATAGATTTGGATTTTAATGCAACATTCTAGTTAGTTAGACCCAGGTGTTTATATATATATTAACATACGATCTGATTCTAATCATCCTCCTGTGTTGTATTCTAAAATAATACAATAGTTCCATGTTTTTTCTGTAGGTTATAGTTTAACGATGCTTATTAGTCTAAATTCAAGTAAAAATATCATAAGCCATTATCCAAAATAATGTGTATTTTGTTTTCCAGTATTTTTCAAATATTAAATTTTATCTTTCATTTGCAGGTATTTAACACTATAATAACATTATGAATGAACAGATGCCAATCTCCATCTATAGGGGTTCGCCATACAAATAAACCAATTTAAATCCTGAGTTCAAACACTTTATAAACATTATAAAATTATATCTACAGATGGAAACAATTCTTATACAGAATATTATGTTGTTAGCTTTTATATTCCATTATTAAGATATTCTGAACACAATATCCATTTTTAATAAAATAATAAGATGAGACATTCTGAGCATATAATATCCATTTTTTAGTAAAATAATAAGATGACTTTGAACAGTATGAATTTACTTTCTCAGTTTTTTAACAAATTTCAATAATCCTGTCCAAGCTTTACTGGACAAGTATAATCTTTTTTACCCCATTATTTTTTATGGTTAAGAAGTAAATACTTTGAAAATAAATTTTTAAAAAATATATGAAAGAACTTAGGTCTGCATATATGAAAGTCAAAATATCAGAGATAATTCAAATCATTCAATCCTTTTTATAATCTTGTATAATTGATGTCATTAAATCCAAAGTAATACTCTTTTATAACTCTATTACCAAAATCATCCTGCATTCCACATTTAAAATTACTTTTACAATAATAATAAAATGAAAGAAAATATTAAAAATATTTCATAATCATTACATATAACATAACAACAAACACATGTAAGACATTAAATATTTGTGTATATTGTTTATAATCTATTTTTATTAATGCAATAACCCAAAACTTTGTTATTTATATATGCATTTCAGATGAATAAAATTAATTCACAATTTTATGTTGCAATAATAATAACACATTTCTGGCTTTAATATTTCATTGTCATAGTAATTTCCTTCATTGTTCTTGGCAGAAATACAAAACAATTATCCAGATGCATATAGTCAAGTGCTAATTCATCAGAATATTAAAAAATAATGTGAAACATTCTCATCATCATCAATACCCTGGCTATATAGTACCATTAATGCACTGGGAATTATAAATTTAATTTCTAATAAAAATAAAATGTAGTATATAAACTTTAAAGGTAATACCTTTGTGCCATCCAAGATTATCATCTGGATGTTCAAAAAACCAACATTCATATAACAAGTTCTGATCTAGCTCAGGAAGCAATAACTACGAACTGTTACTGTGTGCAAGAGATAAATAAATATAATGACTTATTCTAGATAATTTTAAATAATTTATAGTTTTAATCTACTATAATTAAATATTTTTACTGGGATAATTTAAAATTCTAGAACATTAAGCTTTATTGAAATCAAGTCATACACACTGCCAATTCATGTTACAGATAGCTGGAGAAATAAAGACAAATTAAAGACAAAAAATATTTTTAAACAATTAGTTAATAATTGATTAAAAATAAATAAGGGGAAATGATATAGTATAAGAAAATTTAAAGTTATTCATTCTGTCAGAAAAAATAATTCATTATTTCTTTAAATAACCAAAACTTGGAAAAACAATATTTTCAAAATCAGAGATAACAACTTGTTGAATTTTGGAGGAAAATCAAATCAAATAAAATATAATTAATTTCTGAAAGAAAAATTTAAATTTAATAAAATTAAATTTTTCAAAAAACTTTATATAATTTTGAAGAAAGAAAATTAAATGAATTTTTTTTTTAATGTTTCACAAGAACATATTAAATTAATAAAAAATATTCAAAATTATTAATTTTTATTAAATTATTACTTTTATAAAAAAAAATTATATTTAAACTATAACTGAAAATACAAGGTGCACTTAAAAAAATATCTAACTATGGTTTTAAATTTCTTTGAAGTTCTTTTTTGAAGTTATAGTGTTCCAGTTTCCCTGTTGGTTTTCTTGAAGGCTTCTGTGTCATGTACATGATTAATTTGTTCTTTTCTTGGTATACATTCTTTTTAAGTTAAATAACAGCAAAAATTTATCCATTTTCAATCAATTTTCCGGGTCTAATACATAAAGGCACTCATGTTCTTGGCTGGAGATAAGCTTACAGATTACTTCAAGGGTAACTTCCTTACATTTTATTCCAGTGAAGGCAGGTTACATGGAGGAAAATGATGTCTAGCTTTTAGCTAACTTATCACATGGTTTTTATTGTAGAAACCATTTTTATAAATAAACTCATAGTGTGCTAACAGTGTGGTTAAAACTTCAACAGCTTGAATAAGAGAGATCTTCTGATTTCTCACACCCCTATTTTTTGATACAACCTTGTCTTTAAATGAATCACAATTTGTTTCCAACATGATACAATTAATAATAACCAATTAGATCATTTTTTCCAATACAATGGTTCGGTTATTCCCTCCTTCAAGATTGAGATGGGTAAACAAGTCAATAATCTAAATTGGAATCATAACATTTTTCACATTCCTTTTTAATTATTTTTTTTTTTTTGCAAAAAGAAAAACAAGATAATCAACTAATTGCATTGATTTGATTTTTATATTGAAGAGAGATAAAGAGAAAAGGAAAAAAACAACTAATTATTTTAAAACAAAATTCATCTTTTTTTTCTTTTAGAACTTTATTTATCTCTCCTAAAGTTAGAATTAAAATTTATAAAATAATTTACTAAATAGAAAAACTTCTCTTAATGCATTTTCAAAATTAATCTTAAAACTATAAAAAAACTTGTTTTCATTATTTTATAATTTTCTTTCTTTTTTATAATTATTTATAACCCATGAAAATAATTGCATTGTTATTTTAAAAATTTAATGTTTGAGAATTTTCATATTAAAAGAAAATTCTTTAAATTTTCACATTATCATGTGAGAAGAAAAGTAAAATATTTAATTGAATCAACTACCCATTATTATTATAATAAAAAAAAACATGTATGAGAAAATTAAATATTATTTTCCCATTAATTAAATAATTCTAAATTAAACTTAAGGAGCGCTACCAACTATCTATTTATTTTTAATGCAGCAGTTATAATCAAATGGTTACAATATATATATTGTATATTTTTTATTTTTGAATATTAAGTTTTATATTAATTCTTTAAACCATATTTTTTTCTTCTTTATAATAAATGTATCCAATTCGCAGCAATCAGTTCCGAGGCTTCTTACAAATAATCTAAATCTGTAGATAGTACCAAACATTTTTTTAACATTCATCTATATATTAGTAATTTTTTAATAAGTCTTTTGATAAATCACAATTATTGAATAAATAACATTTAAAATATATAAATTTATTCACAAAGCAAATAACTCTGAAGATGAATGCTTAATTTACAAGTCATATTCCTAAAAAATCATTTTAACAAACTTATAAACAATTCTCTTTTTCTTGAATTAATGGCAGTTTATTATTCAGATAAAAGTATCTGACCAATGAATCTGCATTAATGTGAACGACTGGGCATTGTTTACAAGATTCTTAAATTGATTCTTTAAAAGATGTCTGACTTTGAATTATGTATTGGAATCAGTATTACTTACTCTGTTTTTACATAGATATATGAATGTGTGTTTGCATATAGACAGCCATATTAAGACATCAATAAAATAATTAACATAAAATAATGTGTAAAATAAGCATAGTTTTTTTTTATATTAATTAATATTATAGTTAAAAATACTTATTGAATATGTTTTTATTACCTACTCTTGAATTTTTATAGACTTAGAATAAAATTGTTTTTAAACAAATTTTGAAAGAAATATAAAGATACAATATACATTAGTAATTTTAACATTAATATTTTTTAAAAAAAATTATGTACACATTTAGATATCAAAAAAAATTAAAATTATTAATCTTTTTTTTTTTATTTTTCTGATAAAAATTGATGATAAAAATGCATAAGATAGCAATATAAATTGATCAATTAGCTCTAATTCAGATACTTTTTTACCTGTATAGAATGCACTTGTAATACAGTAAGATATAACATTTTGTAATCATAGTACTAAGAAGTTGAAATGCAAACTAGAAAACAAAAATTTCATTTTTTTACTAATTTCTAGTTTTTTTTCAAAGTATGAATCAGAGAATTGTTACTTAATTCATTTTATTTATATTATTAGTATATGTCCTGGTGATTTGTTCAGTTTGGATTGGAATATCAAGAATTTTTGACTATTTACTTTAAGTATATGATATTTATACACACACATAGTATATATTTCTCTGGAATTTCTATTCAATGTATTTTTAAATTCTAGTAAATTAATATTTTTTATGCTAGCTTCTATGTATCTGGTTTTTGTTTTTATCTGTGGTGTAATAACATTTTTATTTTTTACTTTTAAAGATAAGATTATAAATTTTTCTACTCACAATGTTATTTTTTGTTGTTGTACCTTCTTATGTCTTTGTTCTATAATAACAATTCTACTTATAGTTTTCTTAACTTCTTTTAGTTTTTGCATTTAATAAAAATGTTGATGTGATTTGTTTGTGATTGTATATTTTTTAAGGAATGTAATATGATTGATAGTGTATAATTTTCATTAAGTTCTCTATATTTTGATATTGTTTTTTTGTGTACTTACATCACACATTTCTTATAAATATTTTTTAAATTCTAAAAAAAAAATATCTTTTTTGTTATTAATAATGTTATTTTATTGCCTTGTTGTTGTTTTTTTTACATAAATGTATATTTTGGTTAATGCAAAAGTTTCTGTCACATTTGCTTTTTGATCAATTATAAAATTTTAAAAAATCACACTTAAATCATCATCATTTTTTTTTTTTTTTTTGATGATAAAAATAAATCTTTTTTTTTTTTTTTACATTTTAAGTTTCACTAGTTATCTGGATGATTTTATGATGGATTTTCATTTCATCTAAGGTTTATATTTTGTGTAGATTTTTTTTTTTTCAAATAGCTCCATAGAAAAATCTGATGAATGTTGTGACTACTTTAAGTCACCACTCCTTGTGGTAAGTGCTACCTCAAAAGAACCATTGTTTTTCTGAGTGATTGGTGAAACTGCATATTGTTTTCCATCTCACATTTGTAATAACCAAAAAAATTGTAAAATATTAAAATATATACATTAATATTTTTAATATTGACAGGGTCTTTCATGTACATACAAAAATTTTACTGTTTTGTATACTCAAGTTCAAAAAATTAATTTATAGAATGGTTTATTGAATATATTTTAGAATAATATCTATTAGCTTTAGATTATGTTGTGATTATAATTTTTACATTTGCATTTTTTTTTCTATTGATATTATTCATATTATTATCTTTTTTTTTTTTTACTTATTGCTGTGTTTTTTATTTTGGTAATTATTACGTAATCGGGCTTGGCCACCTGATGGCATTGTTGGCAGTCAAAAACAATACAATGTACGGTTTTTGGGGCCGTGTGATTTTTAAATCGCTGTTTTTTTTTTTTTGGTTATTAATTTATTGATTGCTATAACTTTTTTTTTCATATATTTTTAATTTTAATTTTGTATTTAGTAAACGACAACCTTTTTTTTTTATTTTTAAATCGCTGTTTTTGGACAAATTATCATCATTTCTCCTTTTTAGTTATTAATTGATTGATTGCTAGAACTTTTTTCCCCCCTGTCTTTTTTAAAAATAAAATGTTTAATTTTAATTCCGTCTTTAGAACCTTTTTGCGTTTTTTAAACATACATTTAAACTTTTGTGGGGGGAGGGGTGGGTTTAGGGGATCGATTCAGTGATTGCTGCTACTCTGCGATGTCTATTTAGCGATATCTTTCGCTTAATTATTGCTTTTGACATAACAAAACAACTGTGTAGGGTTAGTGTTAGGGTTAGTGTTCTGTTGTTTGTAATGCTAAAATAAAAAATATCAAAATCGTAACCGTAGTCGGACAAAAGAAAGAAACTCAAACTTTTGTAAACAACAACAAACACATATAAATGTCTTTTTTACTTATTAAACATGTTTATAATATGTGCTTTCTATGAAATTTATAAAGAAACGTGTATATTTTTATTGGACAGCAGAAATACTCGGCTTCTGTTTTCGGCAACTGCGGAAAAAGTTACGTGATCGCCAGCCATTTTATGAACTACGTGGTATTTCACGTGAAAACGAGATTTCGCACGCGAACTCGGCCGAATTCGTTTTGACCTACCCTCGGCAAGCTTTTACACATTACACCTTCTCTAAATAAGGGTGAGGCCATTTGGAAAATTACTATAAAGTCAGGTTTCTTAAATTCATTACAAATACAAAGATTGTGTAACGTATATTGTAAAAATTTGACTAATCAAACTGTACATGAAAGATAAGTTGTGGATTCACAGTAACTGTCGCGAAGCAGAAATAGGCCGTATTATTTCTGCATTACGTCATCATCAACGGCCTTCTAATGGCTAAGACAAACATAGATGTTTTCTATAGCCGTAAGTCAGGCCTTGTAAACGGCATTTGTTAGGTGTTTTGGCGAGCCAGAACACCGTCAAGTGGCCAAGCCCGATTACGTTATAAGAACCTTTATTTTATTTATTTATACAAATGAAATATAGAAATACATTTCACAAAATTTCATTTTTATCTCACTACGTCCTAATTGCGCTTTTATGCAAAAAATGATTATCATTTATAATTTAAATTACAATTTCTTTGATTTTAAATATATAAAAAACTAATAAGAAAAAATAATATTATATGATAATATTAGTTATATAATTTATATTATTGATATATATATAGTAACTTATTAGGGTTTTTTTATACATTTTTTATTCCCCAATAATAATTATAAGTTTTTAAATTCTGACAAAAGATAATTATGAGGATAGGATTTGTAGAGAATAAGAATACATTGCAGTTATATTAAAGCAAATAACGAATTTGAACCAAAGATATATATAAATACATATATTGTAATCTTTGTATGTATCCAAAATGCTTGCAACATCAAATGTAATGGTTCACATTAAGTATAACAAAACACTATGGTGATGGTAATCAAAATGATATTAGCATCCTGAAGGTTAAATTCCGCAATATTACTCCAAAAACAGTTTTTTATTTTTTTAGATCAATTTAAATTAATCTTAGATGCCATTTTTTTTATAGAAGGAACACTTCTGGATGCATTATTATCTCTGATGGTCATTATTTTGATGTAATTTTATTATCCCAGTGTGTCCCCCATGGAATTGAATGACTTTTCAGATTTAGTATATATTGCAACTGTCTATCACAAAAATAACCTAAGAACAATCTGTGTGTGCATTCCACATTCTGATGTCACAGAATAAGTTTCTTCTTTTACAGCCTGCTAAAACCAGCTAGACATACAAGATATTCTAATTAAATTATTGATTACAAAATAATGATATATTGGTAAAAAATAATGGGACGTTACAATTTACTTATGTTTATGCTAAAATTCAACACATACAATAGCATAACTGACTTATCAATTTACAAGACAAGTATATGCAATTTATTTATGAATTCTATTATTAATTTTATTTATTAGTTTTATGAATTTTGTGCACAGATAATATGTATACTCCAGTATAATATATTCTTATACAATTCTGAAAAGATATCAACCTGCTGAATAGACTCATGATCATAACTAATTATTATCACAGTTTTATGATTTAATGACCTGGAAAATTAAGGATGTAATATTAGAGATGAAGGTAGATCATTCTACAAACTAGTTAAATAACTGACTATTATAATTAACTTCAGGCATTAATACAGATAAATAAGTCAAATAATACAGAATATAAAATACAGGAAATAACATCTGTATTATATTAATCTATGGAACTCTAACAAATATATGTACCAGGTATATACAAATGGTAGGAATAAGCTTCTACCATGTACAACTGCTCAGAGTAAATGTACAATGTGTAAAAGTGACCAGCAGACACATACATATCACATCAAGACATGTACAAAGACAAAGTGGATAATATAAGGTAGGAATTTTCATCTACTGCATATTATTGCACTAAATAAAATAATAAATGTAAGAGGCTTATCACAATATTACAATCTTCTAAGATAAATAAAGTACACAAATATGTCACTTCCTGAGACAAAGACAGCCTAAATTAGAATAGCTAACTTCAGCTAATACTCTAAATTATCCTTCCTCAAGCCTGAAGTGATAGTTTGCTTAAAACTGTGAACTATTCATATACAATCAACAGCAATCTTAATCTAGCCTGTCTATGCAGCCAGATTGAACTCCATTCAGGATTTGTTCAATTACAGGTTTAAAATATTGTTTATACTTTGAATGAAGTGGAAATGATGGGTTTAATTGACATTAATAAATCTTAATCATGGCCAGAGATTACCATAATAGACTTTAAATGTTTTATATAAAATTATCACCGACTAAATTGTGGCATGATAAAGAGAACAACACAACAATCTCTTGCCATGCTCATTTATATTGTTTATACTTTGAATGAAGTGGAAATGATGGGTTTAATTGACATTAATAAATCTTAATCATGGCCAGAGATTACCATAATAGATTTTAAATGTTTTATATAAAATTATCACCGACTAAATTGTGGCATGATAAAGAGAACAACACAACAATCTCTTGCCATGCTCATTTATAAATAGATTTAACAAATAATTATTAACTAAAATATTTTCATAAGGGAGGAATAAATAATAATAATGCTAGAGATTTATAATACTCTTTTAAAGTTTATACCTATTCCTTTCAGCAGTAAAAGTTTGAGTTCATTTTTTAGGTACTAGTATATTTTAGCAGGCAAAACTCTATACATATTGCCATCCAGTGCAAGCCAGAGTAATTAATGGATGCCAGAAGGCTTGTGCCTAAAATCCCCATCTAGTGCCTACTCATCTGATATCCCCAGACTAGTTTCTGGCTTGTGACCTTTGTCAGTAAGGAACCTTGGATCTGTGAGCACTGAACCTAAATCCAAGGCTCCTCACTGACGAATTCTATTAGCCAGAAACTAGTCTGGGGATATTGGATGAGTAGGCACTAGATAAGGATTTTATGCACAAGGCTTCTGGCATCCATTGATTACTCTGATTTGCACTGGGTGGCAGTATGTATAGAGAGTTTTGCCTGTTTTAATAACTGTTAAGAGCAAGCATAAGAAATAGTGACCATATGATGTTATATTTCAGCAGACTTTATCTGTTGAACCATAGCATTTCAAAATACATGAGGTATTTCTGACAGTAGTTTATTCTTTGCTTGATGGCTGATTTCTCCCTGAAGCTTTGGACATTTGAAGTTTATGCATATATAATGTAGACATACTGAACACAATCAATGTTCAAGAAGTTTCTTCATTAGTTGACAATTTTCTTTTCTGGATTCAATGATGGACTATGGCTTACACTCCGCCATGTGGTCAGAATGAAACAGATGGCAGTTTTCTACCCCTGCATGGCATTGGAATCAAAATACACAAACAAACATAGTAGCTGTATAAGATAAGCTGGATTACTTAAAGCTCATGACAGAATAAGCAGAATAAAATCAGAATAAGAGTAAACTGGCTTATGATCTCTATTTATATATTTTAGACCTGGCTTACCAGCAAAAATAGGATCCATCAATAGTTGTTTGAATCCTTCTGTCTGATGGTTGTAGATAATAGCTGACCTCTGTTTTGGCCTGAAGTTCGATGTGCCCAATTATATCATTTACAAATTTTTATTTTTGAAAGGGATTAATAAAATAATTGCCTAAATTATGCCAAATATTTATCCTCTTACTTAATTAATCTGTTTATAAGCATTTTAATTACTTTTTGTAAGAATTTCATTTCCATTTTGTAAATTGTTAATAAAAAAAAAACACATTTTCTTTTAATATATTCTTTTAAAAGAAATTTATCATTAATTATATTGTATACAGTTATCTGTGCATATAGATTATGAAAAGGCATTTGATTCTATAAGCATTTTTTCAGTGATTAAAGCATTGGATCATCAAGGTATAGATCCAGAATATTGTCATTTTCTGAAGAATATTTATAAAAATCCAACAGCAACAATTACATTATATAATGATACTAGGAAGGTTAACATTGAGAAGGGTGTAAAACAGAGTAACTCCATATCTCCAAAACTTTTTATAGCAGTGCTGCAAGAAGTATTTTGTGGATTAAAATGGGAAGCTAAAGGAGTAAAAATAAATGGACGTTATTTAAGTCATTTAGATTTTAATGTAGTTGTTTTTGTAAATAATGCTTCAGAGCTTCAGGAAATGTTGCAAGAGTTATCAGATGAAAATAAAAAAAATTAGGACTAAAGGTAAATGTTAAAAAGACTAAAGTAATGTTCAATGAATTTTCTCAAAAGATGAAAATAAAGATTGATTATGATGAGTTAGAAAAAGTTAACAAATATCTTAGTCAGATTGTTATTACAGATGGAAACATAATGGATGAAATTAATCGTAGAATTAAACTTGGTTGGAATGTTTTTGGTAGAAATAATAATATTAAAAAGAAATATGCCCATGCATTTGAAAAGGAAGGTTTTTAATAAATGTGTTTTACCAGTTTTTACTTATGGATCTGAGACTTGAACACTTAATAGAAAAACAATACAGAGGCTGCAGATCAGTCAAAGAAATATGGAAACATCCATGTTAGAACTAACAAGAAGAGATCAAAAACATAATACATGGGTAAGAGAACAAACAGGTGTTACTGACATCATTGAAAAATTAAAAGACTGAAGTGGAGTTGGGCTGGACATATTGCTAGCAAAGATGATAATAGATGGACAATTGAAATCTTAAACTAGATTCCAAGAGATTGTAAAAGACCAGAAAGAGATCACAATGTGAGATGGATGGATGAAATAAAGTGTGCATCGGTGATGTGGAGAAGAAAGGCTAGAGATTGAAGAAGATGGATTGAATTTGGAGAGATCTTCATCCTGCAGTGGATTGATAACAGTTGACAATATACATAATCAAAATTGTTTAAAACATTTCTTTTTAAAATTCCTTGGAATTTTTTATTTATTTATGGATATGAAGCATATATAAATATTGCTTCAAAATTAATGGTAATGTTTAGAATGAGTTCTAATAGCAATATTATTACATTTGAGAACAAAATAACACAATAATATTATTTATATTAATTATAAAATATATGAAATTGTGTTTATATATTTGCAACTATCATAAATTGAATAAAATACAGAAATATTATAATTAACAAATAGTCATCCATATTAAATTTAAATTAACTCTAAATATACCTAAACCCATGCTAATGTTATTTTAAATTTGAATATAAAGAATTACCTATATAATAAAATGTTTTATCCATGGCTTTTTATTGATATCATAGTTTTTATAAATTCAGCTTTTATTTTAATTAATCTCCTTGCCATCAATAATGTAAGTTAATGGAAATGGGTCCCACTATATGCAAATACATTGGTCTTATGGCAGAATCCTCTTCCTTTCTTACAGCATGGTATTCTTCATGTACTCAGATAAAGTTGTATCCTGTGCACAATCAATGTCTATATCTGGATAAAACTGCATAGCTCATGGTCTTTAAATGATGGGCTTCTAGTAGCAAATATCATAATTGCACTCTAGTTTTTTTAATTGCTTTATAATTTTTAATAAAATGTTTGGATTTTTATCTCAAATTTATTGTAAGAAAATGGTAACTTGTTTCATTAGGCGGCCTCTTCTAGAAAGATCATAAAATACCTACATTTTCTCTTCTTTTTAAAAAAAACTTATATAAAACTTAAAATAAATCAACTATTTTCTCTCCCCCGTCTTTCCTTACACAAATTATAATTTTACTTTTTTTAATTTTACATAATACCTTTCTTTACAAAATACTTATCACGGCATTATTAAATCTATAAACCAATTTTCTTTTAATTTTGTAAACCGATGTAATTAAGTGCTATTTTCTTTATGCTGAAATTTTTAATTTAGAGGATATTGTTTATAAGTTACATGGAATACTTAACCTAGATGTAATTAAAAGGGATTTGAACACAGAATTTCAAATTTCTACAGCCTTCCACTCTATCCAATATAACCAATACACATCACCTCATACATGCATTTCATGCTGAACTAGCACTCATCAGTTGGTCCGATCATCATCTCCCACACATATATATAATCAGTGCTTTGTTTATATTAAGATATCAAGTCTACCCATTTTAATAGATAGGCTTCAATTCTCTCCATTCTCCAACTCTTTAACCATTCATATCACTGAAAATCTGATGATGGAATGTTCAAAGTTCTTGATGATGCCAATATTATAGTCATATCCATGTTGACCTTAAATCAATTTGACCTCTCATATGTAGGACTTTAATATGTCTATTTAATGTATAGAAAATGGATGGGCAGAATACAGGCTGAATATATTACACCGATATACAAGTATAGTGTATATACTTAAACTAGATGTAAGTAAAGGGGGATTTGATGATCCAGATCAACTGATGAGTGCTGGTTAAGCAGGAAATATGTATATTGTAAATCATTTATCTTTTTCACATGTATGTTGTCATGTGTATAGGTCTATATTCGATAGAGTGGATGATTGTAGGTAGCTTAAAAGTCTGGGTTCAAATCCCTTGAATTATTTATTATTAAAATATCAGTTATAATTCGTGAAAATGTTACTTAGGTAATAGTAATTAGAAAGATGTGGTAGTTACTAGTTATAATTTTAGATGCTACAATTATAAGTTATACATACTAAAGAAATAAAGTATTGATATCCTCGGATAGCTGACTCTGTCAGATAAGTTTGCCTTTTAATTCAATAAATATTTTATGAATTTCTGCTAATGTATAGATATTTTATTTATGAGAATGAACCTATTGTAATTTATATATAATAATAATAATAATATATTATAATATTATATATATATATTTGAATTAAAAAAGTAATATATAATTGTAGTCTATAATACCAAATGTTTCAAACTTATAAAATAGGAGTAATATATATAGTTATTATATCTATATAATATATTTAATGGGAAGTTCATGGTTTAACATTTAAGCCAGGGATTGTTTTTTCTTTCTGAAAGTTAAATAGCAGATAATGTTCCAAATAAAAAAAAAAATATTCTTTTAAAACTAGGTATGCAAAAATTTTAATGGATTTTGATTAGTTTGCAAGAAATTATTATTAGGATGGTCTCTATCTTTATAAGTTTTACTTATATAAATCTGCACTTAATAGAAAAATATATAATAAATTATGGCACAGATTTATATAAAAACTGTAAATACTTTTTTTATATTGTGATGTTATGATATAATTATAAAAATTATTTATATATATAGAAACTTCCCAAAATCTTCTAAATATATCATACTATTAAGAGTTGAATAATAATTCAATTTAGTAGAATGAAAAAGATGGAGGAAATATCTGATACTATCACAAACTAATTTTACTTTTTTTGTCTACCATTTATTCATCCCCATCTTCATTTTTATAATTAAACTTATTCTATGTCATATTTTGATAATCTTTACATTATTTATTACAAATATAAGTTTACAAACAAAAACATTCTAAAAAATAATATTTTAATTTTGCAAAATAGAAAAAAAAAAAAGTACTAATGTGAAATACACAATGAGAATGATAGCCTTTTCCAATTAAAATATATATATTAAATGAATTATTTTTTATCCGAACCCCATTTTTAAAATTGAAGCCATTTTTGTTCAGATATCATAAAGCAAATTGAAGCCATTTTTTTGTTCAGAAATCTGTTTTTAAATTTAAAATTGAATTTATAATTTTTTTTAATGTCGCAAAAAAATTTTGCACTGGCATTTATGAAAGAATTTCTTTTCAGTGAATCAGTCATAATTTTTGCTTTACCATAATTACAGTTTCATATTATTTAGTTTTTTAAAAACAAAATTTCAAATAAAATCTAATTGTAATCATGAATATTTTTGTTTAAAATAAATATTTTACAAATAAATTGCATAAATAATCATACATTTATATATAAACTTTTTTTCTGTAATAACAAAAGAAAAACACTCATTCTCTTAGTCTGATAATAAAGAATCTACCAATCAGTGACATTGTTGGATTCTTCAAGTTTCCAATATCGGTTTGATTGTGCTATCCTCAGATTTTTTTGACTAATAGTGTCTTCCGTTAAATATGCAAAATCAGCAATATAGTTCTTTAGATAGCCATAAGTGCATGAAGAAAAGTTTAAAACAATAGTAGCACCATCAAAGCACACTCTAAAGACTCATAGTAGGTAGTGAATTCATTAAATGAAAAGAGATGGGAGTATGGTAACTGTCAGAATTTGTATGTCTCATTAACTAATTGCACAATCCTTCCACCACATTCGAAGGGCAGCACCACAGGTGGGTTCAGGGCCTGCGGTACTGGGTTCAAACCTAGGAGATTGACTACACAACATCATGACAGGACAATGTACCTGCCACCACATTAGCAAGCATCTTTAGACCACAGGGGTTGGGGAGATGCAAGAGACTAGCTAACTATTGTAAACATTACTATTATCCCAATGAAAGACCTTTTTATACTTAAATTATTTCGATATGAGACACCATGGTTATAGGATATTAAGGAAGAGACATACGGACTCAGTTATGATTAAAATATTATATATTTAATATTGATCTCAAATGCGGTTACATATTTGAGTTCGGTAATTTCCAAAACTCCTTACACAAAATTAAATTATTAGTATAACCTTATTTATTTGATCTGGTCTTTTGGGTATTTAATGGAAACACAATTATTCCATGCCTAATATTAATGATATTTGCCATCATGCGAGGTCAGTATTTAACGAGATATGCAGCCACGAATATACTCGCCTTAACAATAGATTATATAATCAGAAGTTTTATCTGTGTAACTAATTCTTAGGGGCCTGTTATTAGACGGCAGATTGCGTGGAATACTTGGGAAGTGTAATCATAAGCATATAATGAAAAGATAATTAAATGGATGAGAGGTGGTATTCGTAGAGGTGCTATATAATGATTCAGGAGCGAATTGTGATGCGATGAGCCATTGGGAAATATAAACTGTGGGTGGGATTTCTGCCTGGGACCCTACAAGACTGGTCAGAATCGCAAGTTTGAGTGTATGGGAACTTCTGCCACTGTTATTACTCGACCGCCTGACAGACTCAGCTATACATGAGAGCACTTATAAATATGCCCTTCTTTATGGGAGTGGAACGCTATCTTTAAATATAGGTATTCGATGATTTCCAAGGCTTTAAAAGAGAGAAATTGGCATCACTATACTATAACACCTTTCGCTTATAGTACATAGTAATATTTATATTTAAAATCGCTTAAAAATGATGATCCACTCCCAAGGTCCACATTTACAAGTTATTTACTTATAAGCCCTCAAATAACCAGATATTGGTTTGTCAAACATAGGTAACTCATATATAAACCAAATAATAATAAAAAGAGGAAATTAAAATTCTATCTTAGGTCTATTGCCAAGTTGAGATACCCGTCCGCAAGAAATTATAGTACACCCACATCAATAACTAATCATGAAGATAGGATGCGTCTCTCTGGTCACAGAAATTTATTTAAACCCAATATAATAATGGGAGGCATAATAATATACAATGAGAACACATCCAACAAATAAATTATTTACAAATAAGGATCAATAATTCCCAAGCTAGCAGCTTTATCAATATCAAATGAATTTATTGTAATTATATTATTTTAATGATTTCATGAATTTTGGCAAAAACTACAAATGCTAATATTTAATAAAGCTAATGGTCTAGATCGGAAATTATTTAGGCATGAAATCAATTACAGAAATAAATAATTGAAATAGTTAAGATTTTACTTCATTTACGCTACTAAAAATAAATGGATACCCAAGGTAAAAGGGAAAGATCAGATATTAATTAAACATTTAATAGACTTACAGATTCTTAATTATTATAGTTTCAACAGAGTTTACATAATAAGAAAATTATATATAGATTTGAGATACGAGCTATAGCTTTCAAGTTAAAAGAGTAAAAGTTCTTAGAGATTTTGGATACCGGTTACCTTTGAATTCAGACGAACATGCACATTTCTGAGTAATCATTTCTCGTCCATGGAATATTAAGCAGGAGTTTTTCTTCAACAGTTCATTTCATGTTATTAGCAGCATTTCGATCAGGCAGCAGCAGATGGATTTAGCAATCATTCAGTTTATTTTCAAGCAAGCAGGGGATCCAGTGCATTTACCCATCCTCCAGAGGCGAATAGCACCTGCCTACTCCTCGAACATACAAAAATAAAAGATGAATAGCATAATTTAATAATAAATGAGATATTAACTACAGCATGAATCGGAAGTGCAAGCCAACAAAAAAAAAAAGACCAGCCAGCAAATATATAGATCTGACATTATATACTCTTTTTCCTTCTCTTCCCCTATCTTGCCGATCCATCTGACATGATGCAGTTATTGCCTTTTTGGTCCACTAAGTAATACCTGCAGGTAATTTAATGCATTAGAAGCACATGTTCAGTTTGTACTTTTAATCTGAGAATTTTGTTTAATACTTTCTTTCGTATCTTACTTTTGACATGATTATAATTCATATGTTTCTTAAAACTAATTTAAAAGCTTTTAAGAATTTCTCAGTATTCTATTGTCTCTTCCCACCCATTATGACTTTGCAATTTTACTTAAGCAGGGGAATTTCTATTTTTATAAATTTATACATTTAAAAGTTAAAAACAGATTTTAGAATTTACAAATTAAAATGTTATTAATAAAATTGACCTAAATAATTATTTATGCAAAGAAACATTAAATATTATAAATTTAAACAAATTATTTAAAATACATTATTTATTTTAATATCTATCTGATATTGGAGTGTGTGTATACACACAGCATATTTAACAAGATATATATCTAGTACCATTATACGCACACAGTCCAATATTGAGGGTTAAATTTAGGTGGAATAGAAGGGTGAATAGAAGACCATAGAACAAAATTTAATTGAGGTGAAACTAAGATTCGAACTCAAATCTTATTGTTTCAGTATCTTTATTTTATTTTTTCTCAGGTATGACTTACTATTGGTCAAACTCGAGTAACAATTTAACAATGCAAAAAAAAATAACTATTAATTATTGGGCATTCATTATTTTAAATATTATTAGAAATGAGGTATTTCATATAATATAGTTTTTTTTATTTAAAAAATAATGTAGGATTTATATTAAATGGTCAGTCAAAAAAGTTGCATTCAAATATATCACAACAATAATAATTTATATATATATTCAATTTAATTATAAATTAGGTTATATAAAAAGCAAAAAATTGTAGGATTCGATTACTTATCTAAATTAGAAATTACTTGTATACATAAGTATTTAATTAATATTTATAGCTCTGTGTTGATCCTTTTTCATCACTGTTAAATGTTTTATAAAAATTCAAACTTTATACTTCTCCAAATACATTTAAGTATTAGAAATAATACAAAAATTTGTTTTAAAAATTCAAAAATTATATTTTTCTAAATACATTTAATTGTTACTAATAACAGACATGTTAATATAATACATCTAACTTATTACTGACTGCTAAATATATTTGAAAAGATATATACTATGCACAATACCTGTGTATAGTTCTATTATATATATTTAGCCAATTATTTCTTCTTTTGTTTGTTTGTTATTGTTTTACTATAAGATAGCTGCACTTATTTTTATGAAGTCCCTATCTTGTGTTGAGGTTTGAGAGGTCCCTCCATAGTCAAAAACTACATTATTTGTCTATTATAAAAATGTTTAAGATGCATGTGAAAAAGTTTAGACTTTTTCTAATCACATTTTTACAACTGATCAACTATACATGTAATCATTTATTTGTTTTGTTGTTGTTTTTTTGTTTGTTTGTTTGTTTGTTTTTTTTTTGCTAATTTTACATTTTTACAACTGATTAACTATTTATTTAATTAAATAAAACAATTTGAGTATTTGGTACAATTGATAAATAGCAATTGGTTGGATAAATTCCCTATCAATTTCTAGTCAACTAATCAAAATTCATCATTTTTATACTATGCTTTTTTAATGCATTTACATTTTGTGTAATCAAATTATAAAGTATATTAAGTATGTTTTTTTTTTTTCTAATTTGGACTGAAAGTGATGGCCATGAATAGTCAAAACATTTTTAAATTAATACAAGTCAGCATAAGAATATGAAATATGAAGAAATGTTTAATTATTTTTTACTTTTTCGTTATGAAGAAATTTATTACTAGCTGGCCCTGAAGCTTTATTCATAGTAGTAGAAAAATTACCAAATTTTTTAAAACCAAATATAATAAAGCAAAAATCTATAGCCTAGCAAACAAATTTTTCAATAAGATAAAGGATTATCAATAATTTATACACAATAGAGCTGTCTTTAATCTAAATATTCCTGAATTCTTTATTTTAGAGCTCTGGTATTTATTTACTTGTTGACTTCAAATTCTTATTGAAATATTTGAATTATGCTATAACACCTATTACCAATGCACAGATGATCAATCTCATGGGTGTGATTTTTTTTTAAATATTTTGAAAAATAAAAGTGTGCATAATAAATTAACAATCAGACCACTATAATATTTTAAATAATCCTCAAATATATATATTTTATTAGGCTTTTATATATAAATTTAAATATATGTTTGCTACTTAATAACTTCATAAATATTGCCCCAACCTTCTTAAAAATATACTTTTTTCTCCTAGTAAAATAATATATTGATAATTTTTAAATTTGCTAGAACATATTACTTTGTAGATTTTGAGAAATTCCCTAGAGGTCGCTGCTAGTACAAACTTTCAAATTCTGTATCAGCAGCTTTTGTTGTGTTAGTAGTAAATTATCAGTTTTACTTTAAAAAATTGAAACTTTATTTACACATTAGAGTGGATACAAAAGAAATCAATGATAGGATAAAATTATTTCAATAAGAAAGTTTCAATGTATACAAATAAATGTGATATGCAAGCCATGTATATAGAAAGATCAAAAGTTGTATTAGATCAATAACATAGTCTTAAGAGCAGCTTAAGAAAATCATGATAGTTAAAGCATTAGGGTAATGCAAGTATGAAAGAAACATAAATAAATATAAATAAAATCAAAGATTACCCTAATGCCTTAAGGCAGTGCGTCATGTGCTTAGAAATTCCATTGATTAATGATTACCCTGGTCCAAAGAGTAACGAGGACTATAACAATATTTACAAGTTGATATAGGTAAATTAATTGTACAGTATGTAACTATTGCAAAGTTTGTGTACTAAATATATAGGATGTATGAAAGATCTACATAGTTAAAGTTTAGATTATTCTTAAGTGAAAGATGGGATATATTATTTATTCAGTGGATGGGGGAAAGTTCCAGTTTTAGACTAAGAAATACATGAATTAGGACTCTAGCCTCATCTGGCTCCAGGTTTGGTCAATTAGCCAAGGCTGACAAGTTTGTTTATCCTCTTCTTTTATCTTGTAGAGGGATTTGAAAAATTGATCAATCATCGAGTCATCACAGCCATGATCACAGTCCAAATTGAGATGTTAATGAAAGTGGCCAGTCTTATTGTTCCGAATTGACCCTTTTTAATTGCTGCATTAAGAGAAATGTTAGCTGGGTCATTGCCATTTGCGGTCTAACACTATATTACAGAGATAAGTCCATGAATCACATTGATCCAGAATGTGGCCAATTGACTCTTCCTGTTTGTTACATAGAGGACAAAGGGGGTTAATGTTGTGATGCCTTTGGTAGTGGAGGGAGTGCTCCAAGGGTGATTTTTATTAAAAAATCAACAAATTTTGGACTCAGTTTGATGAATTTTGTTAATTTGGAAAATCGAGCGATTCCTATTGGAAGTATATTAACGGATTTAGTTTTTCTGGGAAACATTAATCGATAAACTTCCCAATATGATAATTTCCCCTGAAAAGGGGAACCCCATGACTGGAAGATTTGAATAATCACTGTAACTTGCTTTTGTAACCAAATGTTTCTCAATCTAGGCGGAGGTCGATCGATAGGTTCTATCTTTTCCTTGGGGAAGGGGCACTCCATATCAGGATTATCCTTAAAAATCTTGAATTTTATTCCAACAATTGAATACCATAAAGCAAAAATCCATAGCCTGTATAATTTTCCATAAATAAAAAAAAAAAGAAAGAAAATCATGCAAGACTTAGCAAAATTGGTACAATTTTTGTTGAATTATTAAATAACAGACTTTCAGATTTATATATAATAGAAATAGATGATAGATTGTTGTTGTTGCCATTTATTTCTAAACAAATATTTTTGTAATCAGATAAAAGAATTTTTTTTTTTTTTAATTCTGGAAGGAATTAAGATTGTGATTGTTTAATTGACATAATTTATACTTATTAAGAATATGATATATTTTTATCACTCACAAAAATATTTTCATTTTCTAGTCTTAACACTTTGAATACCTAAAAAACATGCTATCTTTTTTAAAAAAATTGTCTTCTTTGTAATAATTTTTATATATGCATATTAATGATTTTACAAAGGTCTCATTAAAGTCTATGATGTGAGCTCTAAATATCTTAAGATGCTTTGTAAATATTGAGAAATTATAAAAATGATAAGCAATGGTAAACTATCACTTGTTTATAGTATCCTGCTACCCCATTATTTTCTCCATTTTATTCAGAAAACTTATTGTGGTGGTATAGTATCCTATAAATTGTCATCAGCGACACAATGGCTATAATGATGTCCACAGGCATCCATAATGAAAAAAGATTATACTTATTTATCTCAGCACCATAGTTTTTGCATCAAGTCATTCCACTTATAGGCATGGTATTCAAGGTCTAAACAACATTTGAACTCTTGACACGCATACAATATTACAATTTATTTATTTATCTTTCCCCCTTCATTAATAAGCAACTAACAATATGGTTATGTTTTCATTACATAATAATATATATACACATTTAAACATATAATGCAAATCACTGCTAGAATGTTTCAACAGCGCTACCTGTATTTAGAAACACAAACTCAAATTTGGGTTTCTAAATACAAGTAGCACTTGAAATATTATAGCATTACTTGTATTCATTTATTACATTTGAGTTTCATTTAGCATTATTCATTTTCTAATTTATATAAAAATGTGTGTATAATAATAAAATTTATATAATAGAAATATATAAATAAATGTAATGATAATACTATTTTATAAATAAAACATTAGTTCTACTATTTAGAATTATTAACGATAAATCAGCAAATTGGCATTAATATAAATATATGAAATAAAGTTTTGTTTTTATAGATCTATAAAATGTTTCTTTTTTTAGTTTATCTAATGCATACATTTGAATTTTGGAAATTCGTATTGCAATAAAATTAATTAAAATAATTTTGAGACTTTTCATCTTTCTTGGGCTTGATAGAGATAACAATTTTAAATTTGCAAAACTATATATTTAAAAAGGAAGATCCCCATTTCTCTTTCCTTTTCCTTCAGCAGTTGTTTATCATCAGAATTAGATTGTTGTACTACTTTTTGTTCTTTTTGCTATTTTGATGGAATTAAAATAATAAAGAATTATCACTTTTTATTATTTCTGTTGTTGATGGTTGTTAGTATTAGTAAAAGCTATCAAAATATGAGAAACTTCAGGGAAAGCTGATCTTTAATGCCTATTCAGCCATATTGCTGTATTCATTACTAATAAAATTTCTGTTCTAGGTAAATATAGTTAATAAGTATCGATATATTTTATTCCTTGGAGAACAGTCTACATGGTTAGACTTAGTTTTATAGAATGTGATTACTAGGTGATTGTTAGAATAAAAATGATAATATTAATAAATAATTATTTTATATTTGTTCACCTTTTACATTTTATCTTCTGAATATCAAATCTGACATAAAAAAAAAAATTAAAACTTGAAAAAAAGAAGAAACCAAATATAATATTTTTTCCCCCCTTAGGATTAAGATTATAATATGTCTTTTTACATGGAAAATTTGTTTGGGTTTTTGTTGTTGTTGTTTTGTTTGTTTTTCTTAATTTACAGTGAAAATTATAAGAAAATGTACTTGAAAAGAATCCAAATTAGCAATTATTTTCTTTTATATTTAAATCAAATTTTAATTAATCAAAATTCTCAGATATTTATTTAGAACTTTCTGGATTCCTTTTTTTTTTTTTTCATTTTATTTTGAAAATATAATCATTTATTTGTAAACTCATTTATTCAATGATGTCATATATATATATCTTTTTACATATGTATGCATATACCATATTAAGTGTGTCTCAATAAATATGTAAATATATAAATTTAGGTGATCATTATATGTATTAAAGTATTTTACTATGCTAGTGTTTATTTTTTTGTATTAAACATAAAGTAATTATATATTTTACATGCATGTTTATTTATGTGTAAACATAAAATAAAACAAATATATGTGAAAATGATAACATATTTTAATAGTAAATCTGTTTCATAACATTTAGATATTGTTTAAGTCGAAATGTTAATAGTTTTTTTTTACTTTGTTTTTTATTTTAAACTTTAATAAATATTTATGTTAATATTTATATTAACATATGGATTTATTAATAAATAGAAATAAATGTATATAGATGTCAACTTAAATAAGCCTCAATCATACCTTTTGCTTTGTTTTTGTTAGATTTTTAATTTAAAAAATTATTTATTTTAATTCACTATCTTTGCTTAATATATTTATTGGCTAGGTAACAGCTTTTCTGGTTCCTAAAGTTTCTTCGCCAGATGATACTCGTCATTTTGATACCTATTCCGAGAATGATTTTACCTTCTCAGTTTCTGATACAGATAAATATGTGGAAGAGTTTACTGATTTCTAAATCTGCATGCTTGCATGACATCATATCCATTTTATTTGTATGTTCTATAGTTTCTTTTTTATTTCTCTTTGCTTTAGCTTTTTGTTTTTAACTTTAATGTTTATTTTAATTTGCATTTATGATTTTAATTTTGATTCATAGAAATACTTTGCATACAATTTTTAAGCATTTATAAAAATGTGGATGTAAAAATAGAAAATATGGCATATTATTCATATGAGTATATATATATGGGGAAGCTGTGAACTACATACACTGTACCAATATATTTGACTTCAAGCTTTCTAAAAAAATTGCAAATTTAATAAATTTTATGATAATCAAGCAGCCATTTTGTAAGTCTAAGTATCATACACGATCATATTTAAAATAAAATTGAAATTTGTAAATACATTTTAAATTATGCTAGCAGTAGTTTTCTATCTCATGTTTCCTAATAAAATTTCTTCAATTTATATTGAAAGTACGTACATTTTATTCTTTCTTTATTATCATTTCTGAGTTTGATGTAAGAAAATATTTTCTAAGCATAATGTTACAAGTTTTACAAAATTTTAGAATATACTTCAAGTTAATACTGTCTTAAAAACATCAAAATAATTAAACAAATCATAGTTTTTTGATAATGAGACTCATCTATTTTGTTTCTGTAAAAGAAAAATATATATTGAGAAAAAATATATATTGCCTAGATAGTATTTAGTTGTGATGAAAGTCAAGGATTTCACTATTTATTTTATTTAAACAAAAATACAATACAATAAGTTTTTTGGGTTTTTGCTTATTCTTATTTTTTTAGTGAATGAAAAATATATGTAATTGTGTCCCCTTAATTTATTCTTAATAATTATATTATTATTATTATTTTTAAAAAATTTTGTTTATATTATAATTTTAATTCAATATACATATTGTACATATAAAAAAAAAAATCTGGGTCATTTATATGTGCATGTCAAAAAGTAATGTACATTTGCAATTCAGAAACAATACATATAGCATATATCGCAATTTCACTGTATTATTATTATTATTATTTAATAATAAATCTTGTAGTCTATAAGTTTTAAATACAGAAAAAATAATTTATAATAATAATTATCACTTTTCTTTAACTATATGCAAATCTAATCATAAATTTAGTAATGAATACTATAGTTACATGATTAAGATTAAAAATAAATATTTTATTAAAAAATATATTAGTACATTACCAGAAACTGAAAGTTGCTACTGTTGATATTTTTAATTCTACCAATTGTGCAAATATCTAGTAACTTTCTTACATTGCCATATTGAACAAATTATTGTTAAATTTCCAGACTATGGTGGCTGATCTATTTCTAATACCTATCTATTATATTTGACTTTTAATATTTTTTAATACATTTATTTATAATTGTATAAGTTCTTCATAAAAATAGCTAACACACACAAAGTTTATAGAAAGTGTTCAAAATATATTATACCTTTCAAAATTGAATATTAATGATTCATCTTAATGACATTTAAAAAAATAAGAAATATCTTCTTTTTTCGTTCATTAGCAACAAAATATATTTTATTAATTACAAAATTGTTAATTTTATGGCATCTAATTAGTTTAAATACTGTTTCATATAATGATTCAAATAATATAGCTTTATGAAAACATTTCAATATAGGATTACTCTATAAATATGAGTATTAAAAAAAAGTAAACTTTACTATGTTACAGCAATAAAAATGTTGAAAGAGTTATTTACATAGTTTGGGAACTGATTTATAATTAGTCAATAATTATCAAGAAATCAGAACTCATTTATTATAAACATTAAAAAAGTTTGGCTTCTTATTATCATAATTTATGTAGTTATAATATAAAATCGACTATATATTAAAATTGCCACCATTCATTTTGTAATTAAAACAAAACGAGCAAATACTAATAACTAATACATTCTGAATGATGTATTTTTGTATTTAAAATTTAATTGAAATCAGTCTCAAATGAAGTTGTTGCAATCTTTAAATTTTGGTCGAAAAAAATTATTTTATTTAAATATAAATTACAAATATTATTATTATAGACGATTTGAATGCAGATTTTCAAGCTCCCTTCAGCCATCCAATCTATCATGCTACACATGAAAAAGATAAATGATCTGCAATGTATATAGTTCATGCTGAATATGTGTGGAAGATGATGATCTGCACCAACTGATGATGCTGTTCTAGCATGAAATATGTATATTGGAGATCATTTATCTTTTTCACATATGTGTATTTGTATGAGATAGAGTGGATAGCTGAAGAGAGTTTGAACGCCTAAGTTCAAATCCCCTATAATTACATTTAAACTCCATGGATGTAAAGTATACCTCTATTTAAATATTAATTATTATTGAGATTTTGTACAAACTTGAAAATATATATAAAAACTCAGTCCAGAGCATTATATTGATTTGTTTGTTGTTGTTTTTTTTAAAGTTTTTTATTTTTGTAATATCTAATCAATAAAAGCTTCTTTTTTTTTTTTGCAGTGTTATTTTTTTTAATTGTCCATTTGCAAATTTATTTAATTATATATAGTATAATCAAAATTAAATTAAAATTAGATAAGGAAATGTAATTTGCAATTGATTGCAGTAATTTTGATAATATAAATGATTAATTATTTTTTTGCTGATAATATTTTTTTATGTTTGCAATAAGTCACCATTGTTTTGAATATATCAGAAATAAATTATGAGATTTTTTATTTAAAATTGAGCAAATAAATGATATTTTTAACTTATGTTTAGTAACCTTTGATCAAATAAAGTTAATTACTAACTGCATAATATATGAAATCATTTTTTAAAATCTAAAATAATTTATAATTACAATGACTGTATATTTTTTACAATTAAAATCACCATTCATAAGAATTTTGATACAAAATTAATTAATATATTTTAGCTTATGAACACACATCAAAAAATTTTATTAATGCATTTTGTTATTGTACATGATGTTTTTGATTATGCCTTGTACTAAATGAAACTTGCACTTTTTTTGTGAGTGTTTTTGTAGCTATTAATAATGAAAATCTTCTTTACTTGGGATATATTATAAATGAAAATACTGAATTCATTGTAAGCATAAGTAATTACATTAGTCATATTTTAATGTTATAATGAAACTATAATATATGCTATGTAATGAGTAAACTATATTGTATTTTTTAGAATGAATATATCAGCATTTTATTATCAAATCCTTAGCTTTAATGAATTCACTATCCTTTGACATTATCAATCTCACAAAATGATTACCATTTTTAAAAAAATGATAGATGTTTTTGAAAAAAAAGTTTTGAAATATTTTTTAAAGATTATAGTACCTAATGATCACTATGGTGAATCCTCACATAAAGATCCATCATATTTCAGCTTAAAGATATATATATATACCTTTTATCACCCAGTAGATGACTTCTGTGATCAAGTCAAAACGTCGGTATATCAATATTTAAAATATTTTAACACGGATGAACCCGCAAAATATGTCTTTATATATATATATTGGTTTTGGTTGTAGTTTTCATTTGAAAAGATATTTTGTTTAATAGGTAAAACTATAATCATAATTAATAAAATTTTGATTATATTAGCATTTTTACTGTTTTGAACTAGTTGCCTATTAGAACAAATCCAGGTATATAATATTTTCAAAACAATTATACATCTTGTGAAGTATTTATATCAAAATTTAGAAAGAATAAAATGGTCAATAATATAATAGGAGAGATTTAAATGGAATTTATATTTTAAAATTAATGCAATTTTGAATGACATCGTATTATTATGATCTGCTATTTTTATATTATGTAAGTATGAAATCTGACTCATATGTAATAATAGTAAATAGTAATTTTGAAGCCTGAAAGTGAAAAAAAAGAAAAACTGTTATTAATTTGGATTATGAATATTGTTAGGTTTAGTAATGAAAATAATGTTATGATAATTTGTGTTTAAAATGCATAAAACACATTAGAATGGTTGCAGTTGAATTTATAATAAAGTGCTATAGAAATTAAAAAGTTAAATTTCTACGCACTAACATCTTACATCAAAAATTTCATTCTTAATCTGCATTGTGAAAGAATGTAAAAGAATTATAGGTTCTAATCACTTCTAATAATAAATCTATAAATTATTATTAAAATGACTATATATTTTTTTCTATTTAGTTTCATAATACTTTAGTGGGTGCTATAATAAAATAAAGAATAAATTATTAATCAGTGTACATTTTTTTAAATTTTTTATTTTAAATATGAATTTGTACCAAAATTTTTAAAAATTCATTATATTAAAATAACTCTCCTGATTATTTTGACATGTAACTTAAAACTATATATTAAAAAAATTTCATGTAGTCGTTTATTTAATTGTTTAAGTATGGTCTGAACTTCAAAGTAATACAGTACATCAGTTTCATCTCAACTGGCCAACATGAGTTTTATTTTTTTAAGTTGGAAATTGAATTAAGGAGTTAATTACTCATACAATTCTAAAATAATATGTATTAAGAATTTTATTGAAAATTAAGTCAAGTGCATTTTATCTAAAACTAAACCATCTTTCCAGCATATTGGGGGATATTCCTGAAGTTATTACTATGTGGATTTAATATTTTGTCATTGATAGTAATGTAATATAAAAAAGCCATATTTTCTATTTTGATTGTTAATTTATGAATAAGAAATACAATTATATAATAGAAACAAATATTTATTTAACCACACTGTAGTACTAACTCTTAAATATATCTTGAATATTATCTTACTATAAAATAAACAGCCAAGATATATTGGGATTTGGCACTGTATTGTTTATTATTTATTTGAAGAAGCTGATATCAAATTTTATCAAAGAAACGCTTTGATAAAATTAACATATATATATAATTTGTTGTAAAGTTTTTCTATGATTACTAAATTTATTTTATTTTATTGCTTAGCTATATTACATTTTGGAGCAAATTCTATTTATTTACATTCTATTTTTATTTTAAGCTAACAATAAAACAGCCTCTGTCTCATTACTACAAGCTGCTTTCTGTACACATTTTTTCTCTTTAATTAACTCTTACTAAAACATTTGACCTTCACATATTTTAAATGGCCGAATAATTAATCATTAATTGATAGATCAATAGACAGACAGATAAGTATATAGATAGGTAGATAAACATACAAATAAATATGTAATTACATGTTTGATATATATTTTTAAATTTTGAAAATAGTCTTATCATTTGAATATAATTCTTCCCAAGTTTATTCTGATTTTTTTTGTAATATTTCTATTTGCAAATTTTTTCTTCATTCATTGTTTATAGATTTATATTTAAATTAATCAAAATGATTTGTACTTATTTTTGCTTGAAATCATGTATATCAGAGTATTGTACACTGAATGTAATAGATTACAGAAGTTGTTCAATGATATAGTGTATTCATCCCAGATCCAAAGTCTTGAGTAAGTATATCAAGTTATAATAGGGACTTAATATCCAACAGGACACAAAGGGAATTACATTTAATTTTAATAAATACTAAACCTTTAAAAAAAACTTTAACTTTGCAATAATATAAATTACTGTTTAATTTTTTTTTTTTTTTAAATTTAAATATAAAAATATATATGAAATTAATTTCTGTATTTCTACATGTAAATTTGAAAGTTTGATTTTACTAAAATTAAATTGTAAAAAGAATGGGCTTAAACTTTATCATAATAAAAATTACTATTCAGTAAATTTTTTTTGTAAATTTATTATCAAGTAAATTTGATAAACATGGGATGAATTGCATTACTGTAAATGTTATGTATAGATGCCTAACATTATGGAAAGCTCTTCAGAGTTTTGTATCATGCTATGACTACTAATACTACTTTACTATTACATTCTAATATTACTAGTATGACTATAAAGACAACTAAGATTAATTACTACTAGGACTATAATTACTATTTCCATTAGCCTTACTAATGTTAATTAATACTCCTGTTATGATGGTGATTAGTACTACTGCTGCTACTATTATTGTTACTATTATGAATACTATTACTGCTATTGGGTATTTGATTAAGATTAGAATTATGACTAAGATTACTATTACTATGGATTATAACTATGAATACAACTATTATTACTACAACTTTGACTATTATGTTTATGACAATGACTATTATCATAATTATGTTTTTATGGAAACTTTTTTAAAAAGAATTTCTCAAACATTTTTAATAAAGTATTGAATACCAGACTGGAGGCTAAACTAGTATAAGAACTCTTACTTTTTTTCTAGAAACAATTACGAATTGTGGAGAATTAGATTGTTAGTTTTTGTGGTGTTTGAAGAATACACTAAAAAATTTTTCATTAATATTTAAATAGAATTTGCAATAAGTAAGAAAGACTTTAAAATATCATTAATTAAAACTTTTTTTATTATAATACTATATAAACTGTTGTGTATTTAGACATTATTATTTTAAACAAATGTTTATTCAGTACAAATTTGACGCATATATTAGGGATGCAAAAAAATGGCAGCAGCTTACAAGTTACTAAGAGTTAATTCTTTATTAAATTTGGGGGGGGGGGGGAGTTGCCTAATGAAATGGTGTTATACAATAAAATATCTATATATAAACAATTTCTTTTTGGAATTAATATATATCAACATGCTGTTGTCAATATTCAAATTTCATAAGCAGGACAGGACACAAATAGTAATGCAGTAAAAGATAGGCCTTTTTCTTCACTACTGAAAAAATTGCTTTTAGAGGCTGTAATAAATTTTATTTATTCCATTCTAGAACCATCTTCCATAAGTTTGAGTAATCTATGGGCACTAAATGATGCTAAAATCCCACTATGGCACATGATGGTATTTTGTGAGAGAAATGAACAAAAATTGCTTTTCTTTGCCAGCAGTGTGCAAAGAAAGTGGTAAGTGCATTATTTGTAAATATATCAAACATAATACAGTAATACACATTATAGTGTGAATGAATTTTAAAATAATTATTATATATATATAAAGAATTTTTTAATTATTTTTTTGTAAAAAGTTTGTTTAAAAAAATGTTTCTTCTTAACATGGCCAGTATAAATAAAAACCAAAAATTATCACAATCATGTAGTAGAGAATTTCAAAGTTTGTGTGGAAAAGTATATCACAATTAATAAGAATAATAAAATGGTTTTTGTTTTGTATTCTGGGATAGTAGTAAGCAGAATGTCATCAGTAAAATGGCATTATGATATAAACCATAAATTTCTTCTTGATAAAAATAAAAAACAAAAAGAATTTATTGCATAGATTATTTAAATTAGAAATGCTTAGTCAATATTACCAATTAAATATATTGGTAATCAATCAAATATAACTGCTACTAGTTATATTGTCTCAAACATATTGGGAAAACATGGGAAATCTTTTGGCAATGGCGAATATCTAAAACAAGTATGGGTAAATTGTGCACTGATTTTTTAAAAAAAAACTTATTCAAAGAATGAAAGATATGTCTTTGGTTAGAAATGTGGCAAAAGATGGAGTCTTGGAAATAGTTAAAAATATAACCCATCGGCAAAAAATAAATTTTTCTGGTTTCATTTCTTTTTCTTTTGATGAGGCTACTGACATAATTGGATTAACTTGTGTTTATCTATTTTTATTTATTATTGGATTGGGAACAATATCAAGAAAAAAGTAATCAGTTTATCATCATTAACCATAGTAACAAAAGGAATAAATATTTGCAATGCAATTGAAAATGCATTTGTTGAAAAAGAAATAAAGCTTTTCAAAATTATATTAGTAACAACAGATGGTATTCGCAATATGATCAGACAGGATAATAATTTTGTCAGTTCATTTACTAATTGTTCTGGGGATGCAATTTTGGGATTTCACTGCATTATATGTTAACAGATTTTATGTATAGTATGAGCTTTGTAACAAAATTTGTCAATTTTATATCTGCAAACATGATAAATGAACAAAAAATCCTGGAACTATTAAATGAAGTAAATTCATCATAAAATGATTTACTTATTTGCAACAATATCTGAAGGATTGTTGAGTATTTAAAAGAAATTAGATTTTTTTTTTTTTTTTACTTATTTGTGCTTTCACTTAAATGAATTAAATATTTAAACTACAAAGAGTTAATAAAGCAGTCATTGACATATTTGATTTAATCCAAAATTAAATAAATTTTAACTATGATGTTATTTTAAATGCCTATAAATATTTTCCAAATAAATAAAAAAAATGTGGATATAGAATCTCACTCAAAAGGTTAAATTGTCACAAGAGTTTTCTACTTTAATTCAATTGATGATCAAATTTTCTTCAAGATTTATGCAGTTCATGTAATTTGAAAAAACTTAAAAATTTATTTTATATTCAGACACAGCATCAGTAGATAAACTTAGTTGGACATTTTTGAGTGTTTGAATTTGGATGATGTAGAATTGCAATTAATTGATTTTTACTCCAGTTCTACATGGAAACAAAGATTTGTTGATTTGAGAAATGATTGAAAATGATAATGATTGATTATTGGGTGCAATAATAGTAAAAAAATGCTGAAGAGAAAATATTAAAAACTTGGAATAATGTCTGAAACCTTGCGACAATTATTCCTCTTTCCTTATACATGTGAATCATTATTTTCAAAAATTAACTTTATAAAAATAGATTGAGAGTTATAATGATTGATAAATCTAATTTGATATGTATACTATTAAAAGTGACAAAATATGACTTATAAAAAACATTTAATATCTAAGATAGTAGCAAAAAGCTCATTCAAAAATTTATGTTTATTACAATTCATCTTTGTAAAATTGTATACTAATTTTTAAAATTATCTCAATATTGTAATAATTAATTTTTTTCTATTTTTTTTCCTAGTAAAAAAAGTTCTTGGTGCATCAGTAATTATATTATTTGTAATTTTTTGGCTCAGTTAAGAATTTGAATCATTTCTCACTGACAAATAATAATTAAAAAAATGTTTTGATGGTATATACTCATCAATTTCTTGATGAAAACTTATCTACTCTTCAAATAGAAATGGAATTCATCCTAAAAATTCTAATTGATTAGGTAATTAATTTTGTTTTTGGTAACACTAAAAATATGTATATATTTTACCTTTCTAAAATAGCATGATCATGTTCATTTGCAGCCCATCCATTCATGATTATTCTATCTCCATAAAAGGGGAGGGAGAAAGTAATAATGACTGTTATCAGTTCCAATCCAAGGTAGATGTGCACTTAGAAGTTATTGTTCTTATGACGCTACCATCATATCTTTGATCTTCATAAAAATTAGTTGGTATTCTTTACTAAGAGGTGAACCTATCAGCCTATTATTGTTAATGTGATTATGATCTGTAACACTAATAATTTATTTTTTTATTGTTCACATCTACTTTTGCCAATTCTTTACAGCATCAGGAGCAAATAGTCATAACTGATTTGAGATTGAAGTTTTGTTTATAAAAGATAGCATTTTTCAATATTGAGATATACTTTAGTATATTTAATATTATATTCTAGTAGCACAATTTTTATATCTCAATATTCAGTACATTCCATTAGATCTTCAGTACTATCTGTACTTAAAAAAGCACTATACTTTAAACATAATGCTGCTTTTGTGGTGAGATTCTTTATTAATCCCAGAATATAAAATACAAACTTTTATTCCCTTATTAACTATGCCATGGTCCTCTCTACACAAACTTTGAAATTTTCTGCCACTTCATTCTGATAATTTTTGTTGTTTGTTTTTTTTTACTTACACTGGCTATGTTAAGTAAAACAACAAAAAAAATTTCTAAAAATATTTTTGTAAAAATATTTTTGTAATTTTTTACATGAATAAATATAAAAATTACTTTAAAATTCATCCACACCATTATATCTGCTACTGTACTATATTCAGTATACTTACAAATAATGCACTTGCTGCTTACTTTACATACTGCTGACAAAGAAAAACAATTTTTGTTCATTTCTCTCACACAAAACAAAATTTTGTAATAATTATTATAAACAAACAATTTTAATAAAATATAGACTACCAGTTCTGGCACATGTGCTGTAATGGGATTATAACATCATTTAGTACTCCTATATTATTCAAACTTACAGAAGGAGGTTCTAGATTAGAGTAAGTAAAATGTGTTACTGCCCCTAATAGCAATTTTATGAATAGTTAAAAACTCATCTTTACTTCACTGCTATTTGTGCTCCATGTTTACAGCAGCATGTTGATATATATTAATTTCAAAAAGAAATTATTTATATGTAGATGATATTTTTGTATAACTATTTTATTAGGCAACACCTCAAATTTAATAAAGAATTTTCAATGAATAACTGTAATTCAATAACTCTTAGTAACTTGTAAGCTGCTGCTATTTTTTTGCATTCCTAATATATGCTTCAAATTTGTACTGAATAAACATTAGTTTAAAATAACAATGTCTAATACACAACAGTTTATATAGTATTATAATGAGAAAAAGTTTTAATGATATTTTAAAGTCTTTCCTGCAAATTCTATTTAAATATTAATAAAAAAAATTTAGTAGTTTAGCCTCCTATCAGATATTCAATACTTTATTTTAAATGTTTGGACAATTATTTTAAAAAATAAAAACATAGTTATAATAATAATAGTAG
This sequence comes from Epiperipatus broadwayi, assembly GCA_028023455.1. Classification (NCBI taxonomy): domain Eukaryota; kingdom Metazoa; phylum Onychophora; class Udeonychophora; order Euonychophora; family Peripatidae; genus Epiperipatus; species Epiperipatus broadwayi. The sequence continues at coordinate 1,794,006 of JAQFVV010000149.1, read as the reverse complement.
ATGTGGTAGTAATGCATTCATAATATTAAGAGTAATAGTAGTAGCAGCAGAAGTAGTCATAGTCATAATAGTTGTAACAGTTGTCAATCATAATATTAGGAGTAAAAGTAATAATAGTAGTTATTGTCACATATTAAGTTTTGTTGATTGTTGTAAAGATTACATTGTTCAGTTTTGTTTATTAGTCTTTATACAATCCTAACATTAAATAAAAATAAAATAAAACTAGAAGTGAATTATAAGTCTTTTCTAAATTAATAATTTAATTATAATTTTGATTTATCATAAACTATGGATCATTTATTACTTTTTTATAAAATGGGTTTCCATATTTTTTTTTCAATAAATTAAGATTTTTGAATATGAACATCATTGGTTTACATAGCACATACCTTAACAAGATGTTTCAGAGGTTTCTGCTTTTGGTTAGAGCATCTGACTTATTTGTCACATTTTAAAAAGCTGTCCGATTTTTAAATATCAATATAAATGTCTTTTCAAACTGTTAGATAGTTACTTTTTTATATTTGAGATACTATACTGTATTAAATTTTTATTCTTAATGATATATTATACATTAATTATTGGGATGTTAATCTTAATGTACATAAATAATAAACAAATGTATTTTATTAATATCATTAAACAATCTCATTTTATTTCATAAGATAGCAGAAAATGAAAGTTGCTCAACTATTTTTTTTTATTTCATACTTATTAAAAATAAAATATTGTGTATTTTTATTTTTAAATTACTTCATTGCAAACATATAATAAGACAGAAAAACTGATATAAAAAACTACATTTCGTATAGAAATTAAAGTGGGCATCCAAAAAAAAATTTTTAATAGAACAGAAAACTGTCCAAAGAAAGCTTATATGGAATAGTTAAATTGATATATGCAAATATTAGGGTGAATAGCTTTGGTGACATAACATGTGCAAAATATAAAGCTTTATAGAAAATCAGATATCTCTGTCATATATAGTATATTATATAATCCTTCTAAATTCTTTTCTTCCTCCTCTGTTTTTGCTGTCTTCATATTGAAACAGTGAGATTCGTATTCGAATCTCAAGTTTCACCTTTTTCTGTCGTCTCTCACTGACCGGTCTATCCCACCCAAATTTAAATTTTTGGTATCGAGTGGTGTGTGTAACAATATTAAAAATGTATAAATATATGTAGAATTCAACATAAACACGCACACATTTCGATCTCAAATTAAAGGCAATAAATACGGATAAAGTAATATAATTTAGATTTCTTTAGCTAAATAAATCTTGTGTAATATTAATCATTTATTTTGAATTTATAAAGTTCGTATTTATTGCTTAGTTTAAATTTCGTTAAATAATAATTCTAACAAAATCTGATGCAATAATTAATTAAAGTTAAAATAATTTTATTCCCTTTTGTCTTTGAAAATTTAAAAGCATCGGTCAGTGATAGATAATAAATTAATTATAGGAAAATTCCAAAAAAATGTAATTAACGAATGTAAAAAAAAAAAAAAAACAATAGCACAGCAGATTTCTTTCTAATTAAAACCAGCAAAAGAATTGATTATCCTGAGGGCAAGATAAAGAAAACCTAAAAATATCTCAACAGAAAAAAATTAAAAGATCAAGATAAAAAAAGGAGGCCATCTTGGACTTGCTGGAGACTGGCACTTGAATTTTAGCTTTGCTCTCGAGTGGAGAGTCTAAAATATCTTAAAATAAATTGATATTGCCAAGGTATGACCGAGTAAGCACTGAGATTATTCTCCATCGGGAGATGGCCCACCATATGCCGAACTTAACCTTGCCCATTGTAAAAACACCATAATGATCTGCTGCCTGAATAAACAAGAAAGCCGCTGCTGTTAAAATCAATAAAAAACCCAAAGACAAGAAAGAAAACTGCTAATCACGAACAATCTACTATTAAACAAATGGACGAAAACATCTTATAAAACAGGTACCTGTGTGTGTATTCCAAATTATAGAGTACTCTAGTAAATAAGCTATAGCTCATCTCCTACTATTTGTCTAACTTCTAAATGTTAAAATTGTAATTTTGTGAAACTAAAATTTGAGAATTAATGTAATCTGTAAATTTCTCGCATAATCTAGCTTACCTCCCTCTATCCTTCTTAGGTGTGTATTTCTCAAATCGACACTTTATTTATAAGTATCATTGAAATATTACCTTCTCATAATTGTCTTAGTTTTAAAGCTAAATCCATAATCGCTTGAACATTAAATGCGTGTCGAATTGTCATTAATATTTGCTTTATAAATAACTTAAATTTCATATAAATCGAGACGCATTCAAAGAGTCAGCTATTGGAATGCAGGGTCTATTACTTCGTAACAGCTGGCATGCTCTCTGTAATAAGTCCCCTTTTTAGATATTTTTTTTTATTATTAAATTTTAATGAATAATTACGGAAATTTCATTTCTTTGAGAGTCACCAATTTTCTTTCAGTCAACGTTGATAATGGGGGGGCCGAGTTTGAAATCTAGTTAAATATTACCATAATCTTTTAGATCTTATACATGTGTTACGTTTTGAAGCCACGATGGCTCATTCCACGCCGTGAATACTCCGGATTCTATAGGGTTGAATTAACCCCAGTCGTCCTACACAAGTGGACATGATAATGTTCCCGTAGGGCTTGACGACCGTCATGCAGCCAGCTGGCAAATTGCGACACGGACCGCTTGTCCCTGGTTATGCTCATGTGACACCTTACCTCTTCGGGTCGAGGCAGAGACCAACCCGAAGCCCTTATAAACTTATTCACGGCATTGCAGTTTCAGTGCTGCCATTTTATATCGCCCTTCTAAAGCGTACCACGTGTTCCTTTATTTAGTTTATCATTCTCTATATCACTCCGCCTCGGCATTATCTTCGTCATCCACTCTCAAATAAATGTTCGCCCTTAGTCGTAAAATAAATATTTTTATTAAATAAATGTATGTCCGCCACCACGGATGACTCTTGCAATGCAAAGCATAAAGCCCCTACAGTATGCATTAGAAATATTCACTCGGGAACCTTAGGTAGCTAGATTACGCCTTCATATAAATGAATGCTCTTTATAAATAAATGTACTTTTATATATAGTAAAATTGCCAATTAGCTATTGAAACTCTGAATATAAAATATGATTAATAACATTAATAATGTTTTTTTTATTAAATACGTAAATAAATAATTTTAACTGTACGTCTGTAGTCAAGTTTTCATTTATTCGATGCCCATTATATATATTTCCTCGATTATATATGTGAATTAATATTCGTTTGATTGTTGGCCAGCTCGGAAACAATACCATGAATCTCGTGCATCTCCCTGACCACTGTGCCTAAAGAAGTGTTTACTTATGTCGCATCAGAGGCGTTGTTCCGTAGATTGTAGTGTGGAACCGATAAACTATGTTCAAACTCTGTACCATGAGTGGCTTCGCTACTCGATGGTGCTGCTGTTCTGTGTGGTGGTCGAATTCTGCACTATGTTAACGAGATACACGTGTTTTGACTGTTACAATATATAATATTGAATTTTAAAAATCTCACACACTTCACTTTTCAGCAAAAAAAAAAAAACTTTTATTATTGATTACAGTTTTGACTGTACCATGCAGTCTTCATCAGATCTACAAAATTTGAACATATATAAACATACAACCATTAAAATACATTATTTTATATAAAATTATTAAATTCCTATCAAACTTTTAAATTTTTTAAAAATATTTCCTAACCTTTTCAAATCATATAATATCATTAACATATTTACCATCTTATTTTATATTCTTTTAAAATCTTTTTTACCCTCTTTCTTTATAACACATACCTATACATATAACTTTAATACATATAATATTTACATTATAAAATAATTTTAATTACACTACTCCCAAAAAAAATTTTATTTATTTAATTGCTATCAATATATTCTTTCTTTATCTTTTATTCTAACTAAATACTTATTTCCATTCATTTTTCCTTCTTAATTATTTCATATAAAATTTTCTTACCTTAATCTATTCTTTCAAATGTCCTCCATTTTACTCTAGTAATTTAACTTCCTTTTTAACCTCTCTTTCATATTCTATCCTACAGCTCCCTCTATTAACTATTTTTATAACTATTAATACTTTTTACTATTTTTATCACACCCAAAAACAAAAAACTTTCTTTTTCTCTTATACTATTATTTCCTTTTATGCTATTATTGTTTTTACCCCTCCCCCATTTTTATTAAGATTTGGTTTAATTTTCTTTATAAATATTGCTTCCTTTATTTTTCTATCCCTTATTTTATCTGTATAACTAATCATTCTAATGCTTTCTTTCCCAATATTATGACCGTTTTCCATAATATGCATATATATTGGTGACCTTTTATCATATAGTAAAAAGTATTAATAGTTATAAAAATAGTTAATAGAAGGAGCTGTAGGATAGAATATGAAAGAGAGGTTAAAAAGGAAGTTAAATTACTAGAGTAAAATGGAGAACATTTGAAAGAATAGATTAAGGTAAGAAAATTTTATATGAAATAATTAAGAAGGAAAAATGAATGGAAATAAGTATTTAGTTAGAGTAAAAGATAAAGAATGAATATTTTGATAGTGATTAAATAAATAAAAAAAAATTTGGGAGTAGTGTAATTAAAATTATTTTATAATGCAAATATTATATGTATTAAAGTTATATTTATAGGTATGTGTTATAAAGAAAGAGGGTAAAAAAGATTTTAAAAGAATATAAAATAAGATGGTAAATATGTTAATGATATTATATGATTTGAAAAGGTTAGGAAATATTTTTAAAAAATTTTAAAGTTTGATAGGAATTTAATAATTTTATATAAAATAATGTATTTTAATGGTTGTATGTTTATATGTGTTCAAATTTTGTAGATCTGATGAAGACTGCATGGTACAGTCGAAACTGTAATCAATAATAAAAGTTTTTTTGCTGAAAAGTGAAGTATGTGAGATTTTTGAAATCCAAGATTTCTGTGATGTTGTAGTTTATATGCCAAATTTAGCAGATGGTGGAAAATTTTAAAAAGTTACCGTAACAGTAATTTTTATTATGGTAAAATTTAAGCCTTGTTTTTATGTTTTAGTTTTTATTAAAATCAAATATTTTACTTGTGTGTTTATTTGTCCTATTTAGCAAGAGATCAAAAAGTTTTAAAAATTACTATTCAGTAATTTTTATTATGATAAAGTTTAAGCTTTTTTTTTTAAGATTTAATTTTTAGTAAATCAAACTTTCTTATTGACTTGACCAGTATCACATTTAATTTTCATTGTACTATATGACAATTTTTGCTAAATGTAAACTTTGGGTCTGGAATGAATTATCCTTAAATGCTTGCGTACCATTACATAAATAAACTATTTAGCAAATAACTTCTGTAACTAATTATATGCATTTTATGTGACTCCTTTGTCTAAAAGAAGGTATTAGATAAATATTAATGATTTTCATTACTTACTTTTAGGTCATATTTATTTATTTGCATAATGGTGCAATTGATATTTGAGGTAAAATACATGAATCTATCAAAGAACTTGCCATATTTGGTAACCTACATCAGATATAACTCTCAGGCATTTTTCTAATATATTTAATGAATTATAATCTATGCAGCAATTGTTAATTATTAGTCATTCTATTACATTCAAATGTCATAAAAAACTACTGGCTATTTATCACTAAACATAAATAAATATCTTTGCTGGTAATTATTTTACAAATGGGAAATTTTGTTGTTATTTACAATAAAAATATTAACTTTTTATTTATTTTTTTATGTTCATTGTCATTAAAGAAATAGTGAATCAAAACTATATTGGAATAATATTTTAATGATTCAAATAATTAAGTAAAGATAAAATAAAGTCGAAGCTACCAATGAACATGAATTTTTTTATTTTTTCGATGAAGTTTTGTTTTTAATCATTGAAACTCATAAATCTTATTTATTGAATGACTCGACTAAATGTATGTAAATTCATTAAAAACAGGCAATACTTAGACAATAACAATCAACTATATGTTGTAAAAGTAAATTTTTAAAAAATTAGAAAATTCACAAACCAGTATTTTTGTTTAGTTAACTACTTATCATAAGGATTCTTGATATTTAATAACTCAACATTAGAAAATTAAATTTTATAGATATAAAATCTTTTTCTAATTATGATTTTAATGCCTATTGAACTATCTTTTAGATTTGTTCTTTATATTATACATTTCAGATTGATAGGTAATATCCTTATAAACTTAGTCAATAAAAATACAACTTAGGTTTAATTTATGTTTATGTAAATAACACCATATATTTTTGGCAGATTCATTATAACTTCAACAAATAATAATTGTACAATCTTGTAGATATGTTTATTCTTAGTACTTAATAATAGAAAATAATTTACCATATACATATGTATGGCCTTATATCATTCAAGAAGAAGCATGAGACACAAAAGTAAGCAAATATTAAATTCTTAAAATGTATCAAATTTATTACATTATAAAATAGCAAATCTAATAAAAGCACCTACTGAATATGTGCATAATTTACAGTATACAAATATAATTTTATAATATGCTTTTTATTTCAAAATTTCAATTGAAACATAAAATAATCATTCTTATTTTTATAAATTTTTTATTTAAAATATTAATAGTAACTGATTTTGAAACTAAACTTATAATATGAGAAATATTAAATTAAATTACATTTTGACCTCAAAATTATATTAATAATAATAATAAAATATTTCATAGCCAATAATAAAGTCATATTGAATTTTAAAATGTTCTCATATGCACACATATTAACAATTGTTTCATGGTAGATGGGTGTTCTGTAAATATGGAAAGTGTGACAACTCAGTTAAATTTATAAATATATAAAAAAAATCCATCATTTTTGCCATTATATTAATCATGAAAAATAATATATGAAATCAAATAACAGAAATTTATACTTCAAAAGCGATTAAGATAAAAAGTTGCACTTTTAAAGATATACTTATTATTTACTTTATCTTTTTCCTCTTAACTAATAAATATATAAAATCAAACAACAATGTCAAATATCAAACTCTAATCTAATATGACTATATAAAATATGCCTTATCTTAATACATATATTATAATAAATGTTGTACTTATTATTATTATTATCAAAATATTACTTTTCAAAATACTTGCATATCCTTTTTTTTTTCTAATTACTTTCAAATATTAATAGCAGATTGTTTGTATTTAAAATGCTTCTGATTGTCAACATCAAATTAATGTTTGCATGTATATATATATATTTAGCAATATACTGCTATACATATTTCAATTACAAAAATATTCATTAATTAAAGTTAAACAAAAAATATTATAGCTTTCCTGACAATAAGAATTGTTTAAAGCAATAAAGTCCAAAAAAAATAGCTAAAATGAATTTACATTGTTAAATAAAATAATAATGATAACAAAATTAATAACATCAAAATTTAACCAATAATAATATATCTGTTTGGTTAAAATTAAATTTTTCAAGTATCTTTTAAAACTGCAGAAGGATAACATTGAATTAAAATTTTTTTTGCAAAATAAAAAATCAAACAAAAATATTAATGTAACATTTTTTATAACTTTTTGTATCATTAAATATTTTATAGTTTAAATAAGATACAGTATACATAATAATAATTACATTAAAGCATATTGTATTACGCAATAACATTTTAAACCCAGTATCTACTTATAATATTAGTGTATCTCAATATTCACGTAATATTATTTATTTTATTACATATATTTTTCCTCTTTTAAAATATATATATGTTTAAAAAAATATCACCATTTTTTTTTTTTTTTTTGACTTAAATAACTATGATGAATTTCAAAGTTTGTCTAAGGTTGAAAATACATGTATTCATTCTGCAAACAAAGTATTTTTTGCTGTAGGACTTTTCAAAATATTAAACTAAGTTGCTTCTTTCACACAAACTTTCTAAATTAAGGAATAGTTTCATATTAAATTAATGATTTCGTAGCTTTTTACTCTTGTGTGGTGATTTATAGATCAACTAAATTTTTAACAGATGCTTTTTTAAAATTCTTATGCATATTTAGTATGTATATGAGCTTTTTTTTTTTTTTACAATAAAATAAATGGATACATATTTCTTTCTATGATTAATAAGAAGACAATATCTATGAAACATTTCAGTTTATAACTTTACTTCAAACTTGAAAAAAAGGTAATTATATAACTTATGTGTTGTGTGTGTGTGTATGTAAAATCTGTTTGAAGTTAGTTGGTTGGCCACCAAAGTTTATTCATATTATACAGCTTCTTCATGATTGAATGAGAAAACTATTATTACTACAGATAGAATATTAAGATATTTGAAATGAAAACTAGTGTTAAACAAGAATCTGTGCTTGCTCCAACATTGTTTTCAGTTTTTATAACAGTGATCACTTTTTATAGATGCCTTGATAAAATAGAGATTAAGATAGTTAGAAATTTGGTGGAATTTTTAATTTGAATCATTTAAAAGCGAAAATAATAAATTCATTTTCATAGATTCTGAATTTATGGTGTGCTGATAATTGTGCTATTTTAACCACTTTAAAAGACTATTTGCAATATATTTTTAATATTTTGAATGCAACATAAATATGAAGTTGGTTTAATAATTAATGATCAAAAAACTCAAGTTCTTTATTAATCAATGATAGAAGGAAAATCCTGAACAAACTTTATCTTGGATAGTTATCAACTTGAGTCTGTAAGTCAATTTAAATATCTTGGTTGTTTTGTAAAATAAAAAAATAGTCATAGGTGGTGAATTGCAACACAGACTCCAATGTGTTGCTGTTGCTTTTAACAAGTTATAAGATAATATATTCATCACAAGAAAATAATCATTACAAATAAATTAGCTGTATATAGAATTGTGTTATTTTATCTAATATATTACATGGAAATAAAACTTGGAATATCCTACTGATGCAATGCAATGGTATTAGTAAAATTTATTTAAGACTTTCATAAAATTATAAAACTATAATTACAAGACCATGAGATCAATCAATGTGTTCTTTAACTTCCTGAATGTAATATTGTAGTCCAATTATGTAAAATCACATCTTGGACATTTGAAATGAATGAACAATTTAAAACTTTATTATGAACTTGAGCATGGTTTTTGTGGAAAAGGTAGCTCCTGTATATGTTTAAGGATTATTTCAAATACATTCCAAAGAAATACAATACAGTATTAATTATTTTCACTGGAAAGATATGACAGATAACAGAATACATTGGAAAACTATAATCAGTCATTAGTGTTGAAATATTACAGAAAACAAAAACAGTATCATAAAATACTTAAAAAACATAAAAATATATCATGTTTTCTATAAGGTTGTATTTGTGTTTCATAGATTGGTTTGCATAATCATCATAGAACTTATCTCTAAAATATTTTTAATTTTTTGTTTTGTCTTTTTTATTTCTTAGAATGCTGATATATAAAAACAAATACAATAAAATAAAAATAAATATTTTTAATTTATTCTCGCATAATCTCTGCATAAAAGATTAATATTGAAATACAAAAAAATAGATGTTTAAATGTTAATATTATTATAAGTATGGTACTTTTTAATTTGAAATTTCCAATTAGTTTATACCTCAATTATATAAGCTCATATATATATATTATAATACTGAGGACCTAAAGGGTGCTGAAACAAAAGAAATCTTACAAACAACAACACCACATTGGTTACCAAAAACCGTACCTCAAATGTGACTTTACAATCAAGGCTATAGAGTTCTAGGTCACACAGGTAGGCACCATATAACATGGATTTTGAAACACCAGAGTATGAGTCCTCCTATAGACAACACCATAGCTAAATATAATTACTAAAATACAAGGTTTTTATGTTACACCAAATTTTATCACAGGTTTAATATATCTTATTTAAAATATAGGTTCTTTTGCAATTTAAAATATCTTATCTTAGATCTTAAAATATCTTTATTTTAGGATTCAAATTCAGACAAATGCAATTGGAACAAAAATGTTAATAGTAATACTTTAACTTTTTAAAAAATATAATAGCTATATTTAAGCTATGCATGGAACATTTTATATTCAATCTTAATTTTATCCTTGTTATGAATATTTTAAGAAAACAGAAATGAAACCATATAATAAAGTATGCAAATACTTAAATAATACATGATTAGTATGCTGAAAAACATTTTTAAATACTCTAAAGTTATTTAAATATAATTATTTCATTTCTACTAACTATAAATGTAAAAATCATATCTTCTGATGCAATTTTTAATAGGCAATAATATGGAATAATATAGAAGACAGTAAAGGTATATTTTATGCTGCTAATTACATAACAAGTGCATTTAAAATAAAGCAAATAATATATTTATCTTTTGAAAGTGCAGGTAGAATAATTAATAAGCAAAATGAATAAATGAACTTTATGTGACCATTGAAATGTGCTCTTAAAATAATTAATGATGAAAACTTTATTAAAGTAGATTTTCTGATAAATGAATATTCTAATGCAATAATGGCAATGAAACAAAAACGTATTTAATATTAATAATAAAATATTTACAATAAGCATTACTATTTCTTTTTAATCTATTATATTATAATGATAAATATTAACAGACTTTTTACATGGGTGTACCTTTCTTAAAATCATTCCTAAAAATTTTATAATACAAGTTATATTCACTACCCAACAATTTTTTCATCTATCAAATGTCTTAATCTCAAACTTAGTACCCATAGAATAACAATAATACATTTATATGCTGATATCCAGACCATTAGTAAGATATTTAATGCTTTTCATGATAAATGCATGTGCTCAACACTTATAATATACTTTTAAGTGTAAAATTATAGCAGAGTTTATAATGAAATATAAGATAAACATGGCTTTAGATATTTTCAATATGCTAAAACATGCTCTCACATCGAAATACTAGGCAAAGTAGATAAGGAAAATATGAACTAGCAAAAATACAAACAAGCACCATTAACTCTGTATAAACAGTGCTGATAAATAAATGAGCCGCACTCTCACTCATTGAGAGGGTAAATGCATAATAAACAGAAATATAGGAATAACACTAATAATATGAGGCATGGAGATAATAACAATAATAATAGGTAATGGAATAATTGTACATTTCACACACATGTAAAGGCACATAACTCATACACCAACAAAACTGTCATTGCATAACAATGACAACATTTGATTTATGAGCTATTTAAAAAAATTATTTCACACACACTGATATTCATAAAAAAAACTGTGATACCCTTGGGTACAATCAATTATTTAAGCTTAACCAATAATTTAGAAAACTAGAATAATAGTAAAACTAATAAAACAAACTTTTTTTTACCATATATCACCAATTCCGTTTCTTGAACACCAACATTATAAACATATTTGTAATATAAATAATTTTAAGAATAATACACAATACCTAATTATATAGTACATAAATAGTCACCATAAATTGTTTTTTTAAGTAAAAGTATCTTCTGTTCAAGTCTTTTTTTATTGTTATTTTCTTTGGATGATACAGTAACAGATAATAATCTTTCAACAAGGCAGTGCAAACACAAATATGAGGATTTATAATAAAAAATTTTGAAAAATGTTTGCAATGAAATTTTAACAAATTTAAAATGAATGGTAAGAGCTGACAGCAGATTATTGAATAGCATTATCTTTTATCTTTCATAAAGTTTTATATTATATTTTAGCAATAATAAATATGATGATGCAAACTTAAATTACTTTTCTTTTTTAAATATAAGGCAATACATTGTAACCGGACCCCCGTACAACCCCTTTATTACCTCAGTTGTAATAATTTCCTGATGAGCATATTGTAGGAAGGAACTATCGATTGGCTTTCCCCAATACAGATGTCAACCCCCCTTAGAACAATATTTCCTGCTCATCAGTGGATGCAGCACCATAGAGACTGGAAACACCTAGAAATTTCTGTTTGATTTTCCAAACAGCGCCATTAGAGTTCCATCTCACTACAACCTGACTTACCTAGGTCTAGTTATGCCAGACATAGCTCAGGAGGCATGAAATTCTCGCGAACAAGTACAATGAATAACAAGTTATGCAAAAAAAATGGAACTGAAATTAATTTTAAGTAACAACAGTTTTATTAACAATGATATTGATAAGTCCTTCCAATAAAGTTCATCCTTCATTTCAAATGAAGGCTCATTTTAATTTATCTTGGGTGAAGAATTCAAAGGGTCTTTTATCAAGTAGACGTCTACCATTACTGCATGAATATTTTTAACTATTTGATCCATATCTGTATATCCTTTTTAGGTAGGTAAATAGGTAAGATGAGCAATTCCAGATTTGTGAAACTTCTACAATTTAGTCAAGTATAGATGTGCATTTATACACATAAGTTTCACTATTTTATTTATACACAATCAATATGCATGTAAGCATTTGTAATTCATATAGTACTTCATTATTTTTAAATTTGTCATAGGTAGGTAAACAGGTAATATAAGCAATTCCGGGTTTGTAAACTATTCATAATCCAGCCAAGTATAAATGTGCATTTATATGCATAAGTTTCATTATTTTATTCATACACAATCAATATGCATGTAAACATTTGCAATTTTTATTTAGTTATTCTAATATATAGCATAAATATTTGTTATTTGGTCTGCCACAGACGATTTCTACACATAAGTTGATCAGCAGTTTCATTTATAATTTAGTTAGTTATAGTTATATGTAATAGCTCAGCATTTCTAATTTTTCCATGTATACTTATTTGTATATCAGCAATATAAATAGTTATAAGTATTCATTTTTATTTTATTTCAATTCAGATGTATCTGCATAAAAGAAGTTAATCATTTATGATTTACCTTATTAAAAATGCCTTTTGATTATAGATATTTAAGACATTTACGTATTTATAATTTATCACCAATAAAATGTATTTTCACATAGCTATAATTATTCATAATTTATTTTAAGAAAGATGTTTTGTTGTTGTTTTTTTGTTTGTTTGTTTTTTTATAAACACATAAGTATTGAATATTTCATGAAATTGTAACCTTCATTTTATCCAGTTTGTTCCTTCACTTCAGGTTACTACTGCATTTCAAAAAGAGGTCAGTTTATTTGAGTTGAATGGCATTATTTACTTTCCATGATGTTCACTGATGTTCACTCAGGCAGTTCTTGGAGATTCGTGGCTATGGACAAAGAGAGGAAGCTATTACGATTAGCCTTCCATCTTTATGATTTCCTTATTAATACTTTGTTTTTTCATCATTAGCAGTGTGCTGTAAATATTATATTCCAAGATGACTAAAACCAGTTGTCAACTAAACAGTTAAGCAACAAAAAAATTTAACTCTTTCACTTTTCTTACTTTTTAACTCCTTTTAAAATAAATTCACTCTGAACTTCAAACTCAACTATACCCTAATCTCTGGATTGATTCAGAAGCACTCCTACTATATCTGATTTGTTACACAGCTTTCATTTAAGCCCAAGTGGTTTTCTCTTAAGGATTGGACCACTACTTTTAGCAGGTCAGATAAGGAATCATGAGGATTAAGCCATGTTTTTCAATTTGATAACTTTGCCTCAAGCGATTATTACACTTTGTACGACAACATTGTTTCAAAAATTTAAAATGTAATATTTTAATAAATGCCAGCTTTAAATAAATACTTAGAGATGTATTTATATCATAATTTAAAATTATAAAATCAATAATGAAGGTTTATCTTTTTTTTTCCTCAATTATAGGAAATAATGATTTTCTTTTAACTTTAAACTTTTTGCTTTATTTTTTTTTTAAAAAAAAATAGGATTAACTTCTTTCATATACATCTGCCTTTTTTTTAGGTGGGAGGGTAAAATAAATCTTAGAATACACACATGAACAGAGTTTCTGTTTCAATATTTAAAGCAGTTAACAATTTGTAAAACTATTTGAATTGATAAATAAATGAACTTGAGATGAATAGACAAAATTAATTCAATGTGTTAGCTTAAATATTTGAATAAAGTTTTTCCTTTAATAGGTTGATTTTTATGACTTGATTTTTTGTTATAGTTTAATAATTTAAGTTCAAATAATTGGCACTTCTGTTTTTGATAAATTCAATACTCTGATAACAGTTCATTATTTTCATAGTTTAATTTAGCATAAATATAATAATTTCTTTAGCAATTTAAATTAGTATTAATAACTAATTAAAAGATTAGATAATTATCAAAGATAATTATGGTAGTAAAAAGTTTGAAGTTGACTAATGTTTGAATATAAGAATAGAATAACACACTTATATTTACTTCTGATATTTTCTATTGCTTTTTTTGAAACTTAATAGGTTTTTTTAAATATCTTTATAAGATATATTGTTTGACAAGCCAGCTGAGACATATACTTTAAGAATAATACTGCAGTGGACAACTAATTGACTCTTATTCAAACATAGGTATGATAGTGAATGAATCTTAAACTTTTCAAAATTGACTTTTTTAAATAAAAATAATTAAATGCAACCAATCAATTTAAGTCAAAACAAAAATGAAGTTAAATATTAGATTAAGATTCTCTTTATAATAGTGCATTTCCTATATCCAAAAACCAATCCCATCCCAGTATTTTGTCATAATATGTAAATTACTAGTATAATTTTAACTTTTTAATTGATCTGACCTTGAACTTTGTCACAAACAATTTAATCATGTGACATCTAGATAACTAATTAGCACATAATTAATTTTATTAACTCCCTAATAATAATTATTAAAGAAATTATTTTTTAACTCAGATAAAATTGTTTCTTTTCAAATTAAACATTCTTTATTCAAATTCATTATTTTCACTATATTTAAGTCTTACTTTATTCTAATCAAAGCTTTTAATATTGGAAATTAATTTGATGTACTTTTTTTAAAATGCATTTACTTTTAATAAATATTTTTAACTTATACATATTCCAAATAGTCAGACACACAAATGTACATTAAATATAGCCATTATTTTAAAACAGTGAAATAAATTAGTTACTGACTATCATTTAAAACCAATTGAAATTGACATTTATCCCAGTCTGTTATATTTAATACCTTTACATTTTTAATTGTAACACTTTCCTAAACTCACTTTTAATAAATTATTACTTTCAAATTATTTATTTTAAAACTTAACAACTAAAAAGTTTATCAGGGTTAAATAATCAATTTTATACTGCATAAAATAACTTTATCTATTACATTTACTCCAAACATGGAATTTTAAATTGACTCTTAAGGTTCAAGTAATCAAAGTTTTTTTTTAAAAAAATAACTAAGAGCTAATTGGATCACTTTAATCCATATTATTAAAACATTTAGCTAAGATTTTTATTATAATAGTACTAATAAGAAAATTCATTTGTTATATTCTAAAAAAAAAAAATAATATTTTAAAACATATTTAACCTACAGGGTGAAATATGTGGTTACAGTATATATAGATGTGTGTATATCATATTTGTCAAGCAAAAATTTTTTGTTGTGTATCAAATTTTTTGTGAATTTATGTTATCATATATAGGTGAATCAAGGTGCAGTGTTGATAAAAGATTAAAGGAGCATGGGAAAAGTAAAAATAATAATGATTTAATGACTACTTCAGTTTTCTTGGATCATGTAAGGACATGTAAATATAAATTTAAGTTTGATCTTGAAAGTGTTAAGATTCTTCATGAAGAAAGAAACCATAATAAAAGAAAAATTAAGGAAGCAATTTTAATAAATAGAAATAAAATAAATATAATTAATAGAGAAGCTGCTAATGTTAAAATTTGGGATTCATAGGATTTGAGTTAGTGAGATTTGCTTCTGTTACTGTTTTTTTTTAATTTAACGGGAGTTGAGAGTTAAGAAATTAATCAAAAGTATTTCTGTAAATTGAAAGACTATATATAATAGTTAATTATCATTATTTTATTTTTATTATTACAATATATATGTATATTTATATATATTATAACCCTCATGTCTGAGTTTATAGGTATTACTTTAATGCAAATAATTTTTTGTTATTATGTATAACAAAACATTAACATGATGTATATAGAATAAATATTATGTGTGTTTTAAAATATTAAAAAGAAAAGTAAGTGTAAAGATAAAAAGCATTATTACTTTATTCTTTTAAAAATAAAGAATATTTTTTAAAAAAATAATATGATAACCAACAGAAGTGTTTGAAACTTGTCTGTTTTTCAAGAAACTGAGAAAAGAATTGTAATGCCACTTCACCATAATATCTCTTACTGTCAACAAGTCAATGGAATTTTATAAAGATTTTTAATTAATATTATGCATTTTATGGAATTTAGATCCTTTAGCATGCTTTCCATGATCTTTCCAGTAGTGTAGCTGAATCTAGAGCTATAGACAAACAGTATGCCTTAAAATTTAATCTTGATTTTGCCAATCTATTCATCATTATTGAACGCTGAATAAATATCTAATATTTATTTGCTGGAAAAAGAAAAAACTAGTCATCTAAAGTTATTATTCCATGGAAACATATTTTTATAAATTAACCTGTGAATCTACTTATTTTAAAATACTCAGAAGAAAATTGCAATAGAAACTCTCAGAAGAAAACTGCCTCTTAAGGAATAAAAGAAAGTTAAAATCTTATATTACCAGAAAACATTAAAATTCAAAGATAAACGGCCATGTTCCCACATTTAAAGGTACAAAATGTACATATGTGCTCACAAAGACATTAAAGTAATTCAACTGAACTTTCTATAGATATCTTCCAAGAGATTGTAAGTTATAAAGATTTTTTTTTTCCTCTTGTGATCGCTATATAAGAATTAATTTGTAAATATGTAAATTGTTTGCTGTCACTCCACCAGATATGCAGTCACCCGTTAGCTGTCTTTAAATTCCTCTAGATGAAAATTTAATTGCCAAATATTTTTTTTAGTATTATATAATTGTTAACTGAATTTATTACCCATTGTTTCATTAGGGTGCTTAACATTACAATATATATATATACCCTCTTTGACATCTATTTTAGGAATGTGTGATGTAATAAAAGTTTGAAATATATTTAAAAATATATACATGAAGTTAAATTTAAATATATCTTTTAAAAAAAATGTATATGAAGTAAACATATCCAGGAATCAGATAATTAATTTTACACACTTTCAGTAGTAAATTTATTTATTATTAGTCTAATTTTTTGGTAAGTTTTTTTTGCAATTGTTTACCAAACAATAATATTATCATATGCACTGTTTTAAAAATCAGTCATAAATGAGTGTGTTTTGTTTTGTGTTGCAATATATTACTTAATTTCATTAATTTGCATTTTTACAAATAAATTTAAAAAGAAAATTATTTTGTTAATAGGTAAGTTTTATTTGATATTCTATAATTTATTTTTACTTGCATGGAATAAATTAAATTATGTGTATTTAGTTTTTGTATTAATTTTTTTATAACAGTAATTTATATTTACATAATTTAAAAGTTAATTAATTAAAATTATACTTGTATTATTTTTACTACATATTATATGTTAATGACCCTAGTAGAGATATGCATATTCTTAAAACTTTTGAGATGTTGGTCTGATACTTAATGGTAACCATTTGGAGATTTTTTTTTAATGTGATTGTCTTTTTAATATGTATAGAATTGTAGTTGCATTGGTGTGACTATTGTATGTTTTTAATTAATTTTAAAACAATTTCCAATTCAATTTTGAAATTACATAAAACTTAATCATTATTATTTATGTAATTACTTATTGTTGTTGTTGTTGCAGAAATGAAGTGTTTTCAAAAAGAATTAATATATTAAGTAAAAGTGTATATATATATTTGTTTGTTATACTGTGTATACATACATATATATTATGACTTTAAAAAATCACATGTGCAATTTGATTCTTAAAGGTAAATCATAAATTCAAAGCTTATAGGAGTAAGATTCTCTCAGCTAGAAGTAAATAAATAAAAATTAATTATTTGCTCAAGTTGTCATGTGAAATTCAAGCATTTTAATGACAGATTGAGCACAATACCAATAATAATAATTGAATAGCTAACAGAGCTGGCTATCTAAAAAAAAAAAAAAGTTTATTTACAAATTCTTTTTTGAAAACTTTTCTAAGATTCTCCTGGATTTGATATATCATAAACATGAAAGATGGGTTCACTTGCCACTATATTTTTAGAAGTTCTTAGGGACCTAAGTAATTATTAAACATATGAGTAAACTATTGCCTGTATTTATATTTTTTAATATATTCAAATAATAATAAATAGCCTTACTATCAACTTTATTTACATATACACACATATATATAATAAAGTAGAAATCCATATAACATTACAATACTAACCAAAAAAAAATTTACTAAAATTCTTCCACAATCATGGTTTCATCTATTAACAAATAGGCCTTTTTAAATGAAATTCAACCTAACATACAACATATATATATATATATATATACACACACACACAAAACAAAATAACTTTCCCGGCATTCTCTTCAAAAACCAACTTCCTTTAACATCAAAGAATCTCATCATGAGATTGTTGGCCCTAGATTCAAAAAACTTTATCATCAGGCTTTGTTTTACTTTTTTCAATTCACTTTTGTTTCATAAAAGATAATCTCTGCATTATCAAATAATATTTTATGACCTGTATTTAGTTCATGATTATACAAAGCTGGGTTATATCTATTTTTAACTCTAATGAACTTTAACTCTTTCATTAAGACTTAGTTTATTCTGACCTATATAAATTTTATGACAACTGCAAGGAATCTTATAAACTCTCCCAGGAATAGATTTACAATCAATTGACTGTTTTGAACAATTTAGTAATGAATTTAAATTCAGACCTTTCTTCAAAGTCACTTTCATACCACCCAATAAAAAACTATTCTTATAAATCAATTTACTAATAGATGATTTATATGACAAAGAAATAAACTTTATTTTCATTATTAAAGGAAAATTATCTTTATGAGATTCCAAAGTAAAAAAAAAACCTTAGGAGACAAAAAATCACTAGAATAATTTAAATAAGTAGAACTATCTAAAAAAAAAAAGTGTATTATCATAATTTTTATAATTTTAATTCACTTAGATTTTATTTTCTTACCAGGATCACAATTTAAAATAGAATACTTCCCATTATTTAATTCTAATTAAACTTTATTTTTAAAATCACTATTATTTAACAATGCAAAATGGCCACCTTTGTCTTTTTTTAATAGATTAACATCATTTGTCTTTAATGTCTTCTGAAGAATATTTATTTTCTTTGGTACAAAAATAAATTTTTCTCTCTCAAGTAACTGCCCATTCAAAATTAACTGTAGAGATTTTTTATTATTATCTGGAAAGAGAGAAATTTGTTTTTGAATTAAAGAAAATAGATTTTTTAAAAAAAGATTAAAGGCCGATGATGTTACTCTATTAAAAGAAGATAAAGGTGGCCATTTAGCATTGCTAAATAGTAGAGATTTTAAAATGAAGTTTCACAAGAATTAAATAATAGGAAGTATTCTATTTTAAATTCTGATTCTGGCAAGAAAATAAAATCTAAGTTAATTGAAATTATGGTAAATAAAAATTTTTTTAAATAAATCTACTTATTTAATTATTGTCCTAGTGATTTTTTGCCTTCTAAGGTTTTCTTTAATTTGAAATCTCATAAAGATAAAATTCTTTTTAAGATGTATTTTTGATTTTAAGGAGGGGAATTGTTGATAAAAGTTATGTTTTTTTAAGAATTAAATAAATCTAGGTCAATTTTGTGTATCTTCTTTTGAGACAAGTTAAAATTAATAGATTTGTTTTAGGAAAAGATTGTATTTTTTGGTAGTTTGGAATATGTATGAATCAGTTGATAGGATAAAAAGCATTAATATAATGTGTTTCTTGATGTTTTAAAGAAATTTGAATTTTTTTCTGCAGATAAGATTATGGTTAATCATGAATTGCTATTGTTATTAGTGGTTTCTGTGTATTTTGTTTGTAATGATGTGTTTTATAAAATTAAAGAGGATTGGGTTATTGATTATGTTATTTCTCTTTTATCTGTTCTGTCTATATTGATTTTTTAAAGAAAAGTTATAATTTCTTAAAAATTTATTAGGTATGTTGACAATTGTTTGTTTATTATACAGGAAGATAAATTGAAGGAGTTTTTTTTTTTTTTTTGATAGATTGAATGGTTTTGATTCTAATATTAAATTACTATTGGCGAAGAGGGATACATTTGAATTTGTTAAGTTAAAATGGTTGTTTTACAATAGTGTGTTGAAACCACCGGAGGGCGTTATTTCTGTGATAGTGCACAGAAATATGCCGTTTAGGTGGCCTACCACCGCTAGCGAGCGTTCTATTTCTAATGCATAAGCCTAGAAATAGTACGGGGCGGCTGCTTGTGTCTATTTTACGCTAATGCACAGAAGCATAACATTGAATCTGCCGCAGAAGCTATCATGTCATCTTACAGCTCAGATTTGTGTTAAGCATTTTCGATGTGCGATCACATTTCACTTTTGGCTACAGTATCAGGTGAGGGTGTCTGGAATTTTGATTGTCAAAACTATTTTAATATTCATTAAGACCACCTCCCCCTCTAACTGCCATCTTTTAGGAATGTCTACCAACAATTATCAGCAGAGTCTCATGCTTCCCTAGCCCCATTTCCTGCTCAAAAAATTCGGCAAGTGTATGTTCCAGTGCGATTCAGATGAAATCACGCTCTAAGTCCCGCTTCTGTGAGAACAACGGCGAGCTTCATCGAATGGCTGAATCGGAAAACTTGCTGCAAATGTCAAAGATTCTCTGACTGCTGCTGCTGGAAACGGGTTATCAAACCCAAGAGCTTTGAAGCTGCATGTGTGCTGTTCCTGAACAGCCCTAAAAGTTGTTTTTAATTGCCGTAAATATATTTATGTGGTTTTTGGTAATTACGGTAAAAAGTTGGTCAACCTTCGAGTTGGAGTGTTACGTTCACTTAGGAATTGTAACCACTCACCCCTACCACCTTTCCCAAAGTTGGACCTTTCGGTTGTAAATGTTTGGTACCGTTAAATGGAAATCGATTTGGTATTTGTAATTTATTATAAACAACAAAAATATAAAAAAGAAAAGAAGCTGATTTTGTTGTAGAATACCCGACCGCCGCCATTAAAAAAAATGTAAGTAATGAGAAAGAATAAAAAGTAACTACTTTTTAAAATTCATTTCGATCAATGTACCCTTTTTTTTTTTTTTGTTTGTTTTCATTCAAAAAATTGTTATTTGATAGATAGTAGTTTTGGTTAAATGTGATCAACAAAATCAAAAACATACATATAAAAAAAAAAAAGAATTCCTGCCCCCCCCCCCATATGAGTAATGAAAAGAATAACAAAAAAAAAAAATTAAGTACTTTTTTAAATTCAATTTTTTGATTTCTCCATTTTTTTGTTGTTGTTGCTTATTCCAAAATTTATTTGATATTACTTTACTTTGAAATGTGATAATAAACAAACCCGGTGGCAGCCCCATAAACATTATATTTATCTTTGTTTACAAACAAAGCCCGCCCTCCGACGGTTTCAACACGCTATTGTAAAACAACCGTTAAAATTTTTAGATTTAAGTGTTGATAAAGTTGATATTTTATTTTGCAGTCATTTCATTAAAGCAGTGTATATATATATATATGAAATGGCCAGACAGTTATCAATTTTTTACTCATAAGATACTTTTTTATTGAATAATAGTTATATTCAGAAGAATCAATTTGCTTCTGACTATATTGAGTTAGGATATAATAATGGATTTA
This sequence comes from Epiperipatus broadwayi, assembly GCA_028023455.1. Lineage (NCBI taxonomy): Eukaryota > Metazoa > Onychophora > Udeonychophora > Euonychophora > Peripatidae > Epiperipatus > Epiperipatus broadwayi. The sequence continues at coordinate 1,772,012 of JAQFVV010000149.1, read as the reverse complement.
TTAGGAATATTATATTTACTAAAAATATCTATAAATCTGTTAATAATAAAGATTTAATTGTTCATGAGAATAAAAGATTTATTTATTTGCTACATAAAGTCATCAGTTAATAAACTGATTTATAAGAATAGTTTTTTATGGGTGGTATGAAAGTGTCTTGGAAGAAAGGTCTAAATTTAAATTCATTACTAAATAGTTCAAAACAATCCATTGATTGCAAATCTATTCCTAGGGTAGTTTTTAAGATTTCTTGCAGCTGTCATAAAATCTTTTTAGGTCAGATTATATTAAGTCTTAATAAAAGACTTATTGTTCATTAGAATTAATAATAGATACCATAACTCAGCTTTGTATAATGATGAAATAAATGAATTGAAAAGAAGAGTAAAAGAAATTTTGATGATAAATTTTTTTTAATCTGAAGCCATCAATCTCATGAAAACATCCTTTTTTGACATTGAACGAAGTTGATTTTTGAAATGAATGATGGAAAGCTATTTTGTTTTGTATATATATATGTTGTATATTTAGTTGAATTTCCCTTGAAAAGATCTATTTGTTAATAGATGAAACCATTGTTGTGGAAGAATTTTCGTAAAAAAAAAAATATTTTTTGGGGCTAGTATTGCAATGTTTTATGAATTTCTATTTTATATACTAATATAGCATTATGCAGTGTTTAATTTATATATAAATTAAATCATTTGTGCCAACAATTTGTTATATGTAAATCGAAATAGTTCAAATTATTACCTATACAGGAATGTTTTCACATATGTAGTTTCTCATAATAATAGTTGTGCATTTAATAAATAGATGTATGTCATCTTTCATACTTTCAAACAAAATTATTGGCATTATCATATATAAACAAGATTTGTCTAGTTTCTGGATTGTGATTAATGATATAAAGATAAATAGTTTTTTTTTTTAAGCTAAAGACTTATTCCTCGGCCACTGTGTTTTACTATTTATTTTTCAAGAATTATCAATTAAATAACATATATAGAATCTTAGTTTCAGTTCTCACTAAATAAATAATGCTTATATTGTTTTCTTAGATGTAAGTTAATAGAATACCATATTTGTTATCTTAAACTTTAGTTTAATTCAATATAATCTTTCCAGAATATAAACAGGATTTTTGTTGTTTTTTAAATAATGGTTTATGCACCCACAGTCTATAATAAATTAGATTGCAGCTTTAAATATAGGAATGTTTATCTATACATAATTTTAGAATGACTGTTTATTAAATGCATCTCTCTATAATATGTATTATTTAATACTGTATTATTAGAAAGTTATTGCGATTTCTCTGTATTTTCTAAAATGTATATTGCTAACATTGAAACCATTATCATATTTTTCAATATATTTTAAAGTGTGGACCTCTTATTTTGGTAGATGAATGTTTCTGTTGAACTATTTTAAATGCATATATATAGTTGGCTAACATCTATAAAATATCATTATTAATCATTATTTACTTTTTTTTTAATTGAATTTTAGAAAAAATGTTTTTTTAAAAAATATGTAAATATTTTGTTTTATTTTTCTTGATAGGTAGAAGCACCATTCATACCTAAATGCAGAGGTCCTGGTGACACAAGCAATTTTGATGATTATGAAGAAGAACCACTGCGCATTTCTTCAACTGAAAAATGTGCTAAAGAATTTGCTGATTTTTAACAAATATACTTTTCATGTTCTCCTGCATTATTTGCCACCTTTTCACAAGATCCGAGACAACGTAGTTCTTTTATATCTTTACGAAAATGTTTTTTTTTTTAAAAAAAAAAAAAGACATCCAATCTGTAAAAGACAATGGACTGCAAAGACCAATGTGACTCTATAAGTTCAATAATGGGTCAATAAAATGCCATAAGTTTTTTTGAGTTTTTTTCCAGTTTTTTTTTTAACTTTTTTTTTAGTTTTACTTTTGATTGTTGCCAGGTTTTTTTTTAATGTTTGAACAAAAAGTAGCATTACTTTCTATTAATCCTAATGTTTTATTCTAATTAGGAAAGATTGATTTTTTTTTAAAAAAAATCCTGATTGTTTCCTTTGTCTAGAGATGTATTATTTTATTGTTTGTCCAGATCTTGTGGTGCAATATTTTATTCTTTTTTTTTTCTTTTTGCATTGATCTATAGTTTGTGTAGATTCAGTGCTTTTTCACCAAGTGACTGAAATAATTAAAGAAAAAAAAATATTTTTTTTTTGTCTCAGTATTAAAAAGTAAGAAAAAATGTAAAAGGGAAAAAAAAAAGAAATTTCCATTTTGCCTCCGATAAATTTATTCTGTATATAAATATATATGTATATTATAGAGAGAGCAAGATTGTGTAATATTCAAGGTCAGAAAAGCTAGAATCAGTAATTAAATCTGTTCTCTAAACGGATATGAACAGTTTGTATTCATTTGGTGGACAAAAAGAAAAAAGAAGACATTTACTTGTGATAGGACCTAGAAAGAATAATTATGATTTGAAATGAAAACTTATTTATAGCTTAAAAAAATTTACCCTTTCTTTAAACCATTGCTTGATTAATAATGGATGATGAATTATAAGTGAAATTCTGATATCAATAAGTTATGAAAGCATTTTTTATTATTTTCCAGGTCAATGAAATATTTTATTTAAAATATTTTATGCCCATTATCTTGTCACATTTTGACACGATCAGTACAACAGTCCAGGTGAACACAGACCAGGGCAGCTATCATGGTGATTCCACCACATTGTGAGTAGAATTGGTCGCACTGGTTTAGTCACTGCCAAAAAGTCATTTGATCATTCCCATATTGTGCGGTGACTCTCAACAATTTTTTGTATTCATTTTCTTTTAGTTTTTAATATTTTATAATTGTTGTGGCCACCATTAACTACAGAAAGTAAAATTAATAATGTATAACACTGAAGTCTTGTGTGTATCTTGTGCCTGTTGTAAATACATTATATATATATATGTTTCTATGATATCGTCCATTTCGTCTTTTAAAGACTGATAGTTGCTAAAGTCAAAAAAAAAAAAAAAATGTTTTGCACATTTAAATAATTTCATAAAATCCCCCCCCCCCTTTTTTTTTTTGTAGATATATATATTTCCCTTAATCATGTTGTTTTACATATTGTGTCTAAGCAGTATCAGTTTAGTTTCTTTTTTTTTTTTTTGTCAACCAAACTTTAAAATTTATTAGTCGATTGATATTGAATCACATTTCATTACAGATTTTTATGAAATTGTTGAAACTTTTAATGAAAAAAAAACATTTTTTAAATTTAAAAAATATTTCCATTTTATAAAAAGATTGTATTTTAAAGATGTGGGTTCTATTTCTTCTTTCCCCATATTACATATGCCTAGCCATTTCTGTCGTTTTGGTTAAATAATCACTATGAATTTGGCCAAATAAACAGAAGAAATAAAAAAGGATGGAGTAATCATATTTGTTTTAATTTATTTTAGTTTTTTTGTTGTTGTTATCTTTCCCATATCCAAATTCTTTTGGTTTTAATTATCTTTGCTAGTAGAAGAAACCTAATTCTGCAAACCTTAACAACAATAAAAAATAAAAATCAGCAACAAAATAATATAATTCTGTGGAATCTTTTTTTTTTTTTTAAATCTCCCTATTTGCTTCCATTATTGTCATATCAGGCCAATAATTAGTGCTAAGAGCACTCCTATTCGGTTCTATCATTTGTAGAATGCTAGGTTTTTAATGAAATAAACACTTAAATGGAAAATTATATGTGCAAGACTCAATGATTTATGTACCTTAGAAACTGTGGTTTAAATTTTTTCCACAAAGTAAAATCATAATACCAAAGTTTAAAAAAAAAATCTTTGTGGATAGATTTTATTGATTATTTTTTCTTTATAAAGTTCACTGTAAAAAAAACTTTTTTCCCTTAATGTCTTTTTTTTTTTTTCAACTTTTATAAAAGATTAATATACTAAAGATTGTTTGAACTTGATTTATTCTTTGTATGATATACATGTAAAACTTATTTTAACAAATATCTAACTTCGCTCATTAAAAAATTTACACGTCCTCTCTGACTAATTGACAAATGTAAATTCAGCTCCGAATTAAAAACCTATTGAAATACAGTTATTTATTAGAATTTTGTGTACATTTTGGAAACTTTTTATTTTATTTCTTACAAAAAAAAAAATGTCCAAAGAATATTATTTTAAAAAACTTATTTAAGAGTGTTAACCATAATATAATGATAAATAAATAATTATATACATAAACAGAATAACAAGAGATAAACCCACCACAGGTGCTGTACACCCTTCAGGCATTTTTATTATAATACTAAAATTGAGTGCACAACGATGAATCCCTCTGGTTTTTGGCATTCATTTTTGTTCAGTACATATTAGTCATGCATATTACGCACTGAAATGTTTTTGCAATGAAGAGCAGTTTCAATTGTGCTGCTGAATCAGTGCATCTAATAAAACATGTTACATATGGTTTATATAAAATTTTATATATTGTTATAATTTATAGTAGTATTTTTTTAAAAAAATATTGTACAACCAGCAGTATAAATAAAATATCAAATCAAAATTAAATATTCTGATATCAATAGCTGAATAATCAATTTAAAAATTTACTTCAATCAGGTTTTGAAAGTTAAATGTAACATATTTTACTTTGGGGGGAGGGAGTTAGTGTTTTTCTTACTTCAATCAAGTTTGCATCGTACAGATTTATAATCTTTAATTTACAGCGCTTTGATTAATTTAAAAACAAATATATACTTGTTATATGCTTAATTAGAGGGATTTGAACTCAGACTTTCAAACTCTTTTCAATCATCTCCATCTTATACAACTAATACACATGACCACATAATATGAAAAAGATAAATGGCTTCCAATACACATTTTATGCTAAACCAGCAGTCATCAATTAGTCTGAATCATCATCTATACATATAATCTGTGCTCGGTTTATATTAAGATAGCAGATCTTCAAACTTTAGGGCAGGCCTCAATCTTCTCCAACTCTTCCGCCATCCATAACATTGAAATTCTGATGATGTCATGTTTAAAGTCCTTGCTTGCCAATTTTGTTGTCATGTTCATGATAACTGTAAGTCATTCTGACTTCTCATATAGAGGACCATAAGACCATATTATAGATTCAGTCGGTATTCTGCCCATCCCTTTTCTATATAATTAAAGGGTTTTAAGGTTCTACTTATGAGAAGTCAGAATGACTTACAGTCAGCATGGGTATGATAACAAAATTGTCAAGCAAGGGCTTTGAACATGTCATCAGATTTTCAATGATATTGATGACTGGAGAGTGGAGAAGATTGAAGCCTGTCCATTAAAGTTTGAAGATTTGCTATCTTAATATAAACCGAGTACTGATTATATGTATGTGTGGGAGTTGCAGATCTGGACCAATTGATGAGTGCTGGTTCTTCACAAAATACGTACCTTGGAGATCATTTATCTTTTTCACATGTATTTGGTTATGTGTCATCTGTTGTATAAGATGGAGTGGATGACTGAAGGGAGCTTGAAAGAAAGGATTCAAATCCCCTCTAATTATATCTAGCATAAGTATATATATACTATATTTGTATTTAAATATTTCATGTTTATAAATACCATTCTATTCCCATAAACTTTCATATCCAAAATGTAAAATTAAAATTTCTTTCACATTGTATGCATATAAATAATGCATATAATTAAAACTAATTTTATATTAGCAAACCAGAAAATGTCTGTGATGTAAATAAATATTTTTTGCTATCATTAAATATGGAACAGGCAATAGCACTTTTTTTTTTTTTGCATTGTGGTTTGTTTTAATATTATATATACAGTATATATAATTTTTATGTTACCATTTTCCTTAGCACAAAGGCATCCTTTTTTTTTTTTTTAATTCTAAAAATTAAAAATATTATAAGTGAAAATATTTTTAAATATAGAATTCCATGCATTTTAATTTATTTATTTTTTAGAAATCTTTTTAATTTTTTTTTTTTTTTTTGTATACAAAATATACTAACATTCAAAAAACACTAAATAGAAAAATAATTGAAATTTATTGCTTGGGATCCAGAAGTGATACAGTTGAAGTATCTTATATTTTGTCATTGCAATAAACTGTGCATGATAATATATATTTAATTTCATGAAATATATTTCTTATTCTTTTTAATAAATAAGTTCTATGCATACCAACTTATGTTACACAATTTTATTATATCAAGAATTTATAGTGCTAAATATTTCTTGTATTATTTTGAGATTGATTCACTGTAACTACCTATGCGTAAGTAAAATGATCTTTAGCTACAGTACATTTTTAAAAGCAAAAAAAGTGTATTGTCATATGTTATAATTAGAAGACACTTCAAATATATACAGATTGTTGTAATGAGTACATTTTTATTATATGTATTGTATTCTCATCGATTTTCTACTGAAAGCTGGTAGCTGTAATTGGCATAATAGATGTGAGACTTTTTTTTTCTTTCAATTGTTATTGTAACTAATTCCATATTTTGACTCATCTAAACTGGTTTAGAAAGATACTTCAATCTTTTCATTTCTTTGGTTTTAATTTTTATATTATTATTAGATAAAATAAGAGGTGAAAGAAATAATATTGTATGGTTGCCATAATCAATCATAGTAAGCCTATTTTTAAAATGAAATTGATGGGTGTAACATATATCTTTAAAGTCTACAACTATTAGTAAAGGAAATAAATATATTTTATGAATTTAAATATTCTTTGAATCCTATTATATACATATAAGAAATGAAAAAGAATTTTAAAATAAGAATTAAAATGCATGATGTAAAAAGATCAGGCAGCTTCATATTTAAACATTGAAAAATATGTGGGCATAATCATTGAGATATTTTCAGTTTTAGCATTCTAAATTTTTAGAAGAATAAACTAAAGGGAAGAATATAATATTTAAAAAAAGTAGTATGCAAAAAGAAAATAAACCATTAAACATCATATGATCATTCTTTATATTGCTACTATATGGAGAATTTAGGTTCTCTGCAAAAAGAAAATAATTGACATCACTTTCTCTATATTTAATGATAAAAATAAATACTTGTCTACAAGCACATTTTCTCTTGAATTAATATAAACTTAAGATTTTTAAGTATTTCATTTATAGGTGTGTGTTATTTGTTTTGGATGCTTTTGAAAAATGAAGTTTGAATTCATGTAAATTAAAGAGACAATAAAATGAAATTGGACTTACCTATTAAATAATTCACACTGAAGTATTTAGAAGTTTAAGTGAATATATTAGTTATTTTTATAAAATATATTTTTATATTATTTCATAATATTGTATATTACGTATGTAACCATGGGAGCAAAATTGTTATAAAATAATAAATTTAATCAAATGATTTCTCAGGAGGTCATAAAACATTTGAGCTCCAGAACTGACAGTCATACGGCAATTTGTGGACCAATATTTGCTACTTTTCTACTGCTCTAAACAAATCTGTACTCCTGAATTTAATATTTATTACCTGTTTGAAACCTGATTGATATAGTTTTGAGTTATTGATATTATTTATAAGTGCTAAATGTGCAGGATAGTTTGACATTTTACCAGGTAATTATTGAGACTAATGCCTGATGATCATTAATAATCTAATTTCTAATATAAAAGGGTTGAATCTCTGATATCATCAGTTATTCACTTAGATATACTTTGTACATGACTTTCTATATTCTAAATAATTTAACATCTGATTGATTGATTATTTAGTACATTAAAAAAGTGGAATAAGGTGTGCAGTAATCTAGTTGGTGGTGAAGTTTACTATTGAGAATAGATTCTACAGTTCAAACTGCAATAAACTATGTTTTTTCTTTTTTTTTACATGCTTTAATTACTATTCTGGATTACAGACATTGGATAAAATCTCAAGTAATAAAATGGATGTTACACTGAATGAATTTTGGTATTAAGCATACTCTCTTTTTACATGTCAGAAATATAATTCAGTGGGGCTCATTTCTATTGTCCCTATATTAAAAGTCAGTGTTTGCATATAGTATTTTAATAAATTAACTTCTAGAACCATAATATTTAATTTTGTTTTGTTTGTTTTTTTTTAATGTTTATTTTTAATTGGCAGAACTAATGAAAAATTATATTTTTCAAAAATTTTTAAGTGCATATAAATATATTAAATTATTGTAATTGGTTTATTATGAAATAATATCAAATTTAATCATAAATAATAAAATCAGGCAACAAAAAATTTTACATTATAATAAATATTGGCTTTTTATCATCTATTACGCCATAAGAATATGCAAATGTATGATATTCTGACAATAATTTTTTAAATCTTTTCAACATAATTTGTAGTTGATTAAAGATGTTTATATAACTATGAACAATGATAATTTAATTTTAAAAGAATAGAAGAACTTGTACTAACTTATAGAAAGAATATTAAAAATAAACTTTTCATAAAAATACATTTCAGAAGAAAGAGACTTAAGTCACTATGTGAGACTGTTAGGTATACAAATCATTAAAGTTGAAAGTTAATCACACATAAATTGGAAGAGTTTGTGTTAAATGAAGCAACCAAGAAAAGAGTTCAAATATTGTTTTATCTCATTCATCAACTGAAGATATCTAGAAGGTTTTCCCAATGGTCTATAAATATTTTGCTTTTCAGACAATCCTGAATGTGAGCTTATGCAAGAAATGTTTGCTTTATTTGGCAATATCAGTTTCAAGGTCTTACCAAAAATTGTTGTAGATTTTAATATCAGATAGATATCACATTAGCATAATTATTGCTGAGCAGAGAACATTTGTTAGATTGTAGAAATTATAATAAATATTTCTGAATTATGCAGTGATTTAAACATTGTGTCATACAGGTCTTGTTTGCGATCATGTTCAAGATAATTTTCATTCCCAAGCTGGAAAAAACATTTTATTGGTGAGATGACTTATATTATATTGTGTTTAGCAATGCATCATTATTTTTAGTATCCACTAATGGTTATCAAGACTACTACTGGAAATAACATAACTCATAAACCGTTAATTCAATGTCTATGACAGGCACCCTAATTTTTGTTTTTCTTTTATGGAATGTTATGTGGATGCAATTTTATAGCTGAGTTTTTCCTCTTGTAAGGGATATTTCTGAAGACATTTTCTATAAAGATAATTCAAAATTATATGTGGGCCATGCCTTACCATACCACATTTAATAATAGATTATAACATAGCATCTAAATAATAGTGCATTAGTTTGATTATTTTTTTAGAGGAGGGGATCAATTGTTAATTACTATTTTATTTGTATAGGTATTAGAATAATAACTATAAGGATAACATTAAAGGTTGTAAGAAGAAGTTTGTTATAAACTGAAAGGAAACTTTCTTTTTGAGGTTTTAAAGAAACTTAGCAGGGAAAATTTTTAATGTCCGCTTCTAATATTTTTATCATCATAGTTGTAAATATAAAATTATTCATGAAAAAAAAAAAACAGGTGAGCAGTTTATTAATGCATAAACCAGCATAGTGAATACATTTTTATTTGGAGGTTTAAGAATATGATTTTTTTTTCCCCCAGATGACTGATCATTCGAAAATGAACTGTTGATTGGGTTTACTTAAAGATAGAATCAATTGATACTTACATATTGTTTGTTAATCCTCTTGTATTTACAATCATGATAAACTGAAATAATGGTTTTCTTTTCTTGGAAGCTTTAAAGTTGTTGGCCAAGATAATAGATGCTAAGAATCTCCCACTTACAGATTTTATCTGCCATTTGATATTTTATTTAATTAGTTAGAACTACAGATCATTTTCGAATGAAAGAAAATTATACAAATGGAAAGAACTGAATAAAATGGGATATTGGGAGGTTACAAGAAAAGCTTTTGGAAAATGGATATGTAATTTATTATAAAAATGCAACTATTTGAAGCAAAAGTGGAATATGATTTATTTTAATTGAAACATAAACAACATGCAGATCAATATCAAATGCAAATAATTCAGATTTATATCCAAGCACGCTCATTTTAAAGAATAATTGGAGAATTTTTATATAGAGGTCCACATTGCTTTTGATTAGACCAAACATTTTAAATCTGCCATAGAATGTTTAATGCTACAATTGAAAAATATTTAACTGAAGTAAGTGCTATGGATTAATTTAGTTAAGTGAGGATTTAAACTTGTAGAATTTATGAAAATATAAATATTGTATTTTATGATTATTTTATTTGAAAAAATCCAAAGCAAAAATAAAGATGAAACTATCCAAATAATATAATAAAATTGGATTATATTTTGACTAATAGAAAACACATATTTCAAGATTATAAACATACTTTATAAATTCAATACAGGAAATGATCATTAATTAATGAGATGCAAGATACGTGTTAATTCAAAATTATAAAAACAAGGTATTGAGAAAGATGACATTAACAGTGCGAGAAGCACATACACCTGGGTCTGTTTTTACGCGGACTTATTTAACATGATTTTGAAGTTACGCGATTCATGTTTCACCGGAAGTCGAACTCCGATAATGCGCTATTACTTTAAATAATAGATTTCGCGCACTTACGTTATATTGACAATAATAGCACATTGGAATTCGACTTTCATCTTAGTAATTTCAATATTTTCAGTGCTATATAATAGTAAGATTTTATGCAATAATGAAATTAAAATCATGATTTCTACATTTTACGTTGTAATGAGCACAGACGTTCGTTACATTGTTTTTTTATATATAATTATTAAACAAGTTAAAATAAAAAGTTCGCATTTAAAAACTTTCTTTAAAAATTAAAGAATTGAAATTAAAATATCGTCTTAAACTCTTATATATTAAGTCGCACAGATAATAAAAATTATTAAAATAAAATTTTTATTAAAGAAAAAGGTATTTTTAAAACTAAATTTTAAAAAGATTTGGAGATAAAATTATATCTCTAAATCTGTCTTTAAATATATTTTTGATTTGGAAAACAGGGTAATTAATTAGAAATGGAAATGATTGTTAATTAGTTAAATGTAAACCAGCCTTCGGCATTTAAATGTAAAAACACCTGTCAGATAAGAAAACAATAAAAACTGTTAGCAAATAAGAAGAAATCCCTATGGAATCGGACCTCAACGAAAAGGATCATCTCATCGATGACGTAATGTAAATTCAATCCTTCACATTAATATAAAAGGAAAATTTTGGAAATTATTAATCAGTGACTAGTGACTGGAAATTGATTATTACGATGTGACTATATGTAGTAGTACGGAGTTGGAGGAATTGACAGACGCACGGTCAATTCTTTCAGCTGTTAAAGGAAGGAGAAATGAACTATCGTTTCCTAAATTGAGGACCAACTAAATTAAAAAACCTCCGAATGAATAAATAAAACAACGGCTAAATGGATACAATTTTAGGACGGCGTGGGAATTTACGTTCATGGCAAGCAACGGATAAAGTTGGACGTTTTAAAACCGTAAGAACTTTACAATTAATGAACATTAAGTTAAAAACTTTTCGTATTTAAAATAATTGCATTAGTTTCCTATCTGACCAAACTAAATTAATAATGTTATTTGATGTATTTTTTTTCTTATTTATTTTGTAAAATCATTTCCATTTATTTATTTTTTGTTCTTTAAGTTTTATTATGATTGTTGTTTTCCGTTAAATTAATTATAAAAAAATATAAACTTAAGTCGGGCGTGAATGGCTGTATCGATTTGTAAAGATATATTAAGGGAGGGTAATCTTGGGTTGTTCATTTCGTAGTTGAATTGGTTCAATGGATTGGATATATTTATGTAATTAGTAGGTGTAATATGAGATCCGCTACGGGCAGGATTATAGATATACGCCACACACCCTCTGTTTGCCTATGGATGGGTTTGTAAGTCGGCAGAATACCGCAGCCCATTCCTATGGAGTTTTTAGTTTATTGATCTACTTGCCCACAGATGTCACATCCCTGTGGGTGGAGAGTCAATGTCGTTTCTATTTCTACATATTGTTCAGATGTACATTCCTGACAATATTGTTGTGTTGTCGTATCATGCTACATTGAATACATGAATGTATCAGATGGATTGGCGCCAGTTGATTGCGAAATGTGTTGCCTAAGGTTAAGTAGGGATAGAATATTTTATTTTTAAATGCAAATCTATGTAGTCGATTCAGGCTCGATCCTAAATAAAACTATTAAATTTAAGTTGTTTATAGACGCTTGCATGGATTGTTTATCGGTTAACTATGTTTTTGCGTTTCATATTTGATCAAAATATATAGACATTCGATAAATAATGATACCTTACGGTGAGTATCTAAAAATGTATTTATTCGGATGTCTTTTAAGTTATTGGTGATGATGCAAGTATCTTACGATGAATACTAGAGGGTTTCTTATAATTCCCTATGCAATTGTCAGTAATCAATAATTTTGTATTTTGATCGTTTATGTTTACTTTGAAATGTTTTTGACCGTTGAAATCTATGTAACCGATCTATAGCAACATATTAAACAGGTTTATAAGCCCATCTGTGAACTTGATTAAAAATGTAAATTTATAATATAATAGTAACTCAATGTAAATTAAAGTAAAATCAAAGTTAAAAATAATGTTAAATGTTTAAATGTAAATCACTAAAATAATTTTAAACCTTATATATATGTGCATAAATAAATCTGTTTGTATGATAATTACTGGCAGTGGCTTACTTTATTCTTTTATATACTAGTAAATGATATTATTAAATCTCTGCTATTCCACTGAGCTAGTGACAATGGGCTAACGATCTAAATATGTAAATAAAGTGGAATCCTAACAGCGCGTATCTGCCTACTCTATAAATTTTTCTAGGCTCAAATGCCTAGATGGCGCCTTTTGGTAGTGCGGTGCGATGCGATCTACCACTTCGTTTGGATCGTTATAACGTATACACACATTAAATTTTACAAGATTATAATGTAAATTTGTTCAAACATTGTGCGTGTTAATTTTGCATTTTAAACCACATTCTGTTTTTGCTTTTTAAAAAAGAATGTAATCAATTATTAATCATTTAGTGTCCGCAAGTTTATTTTTAATTATTTTCTTATTAATGACACTAATCACGAACGTGCTTTTAAATTCCAACGAGAGCTAAATGGTTGTATGTCTGGATATCGCGAGCTTCATAAACAATTAATAAAATCATCATCTCAAAGATTAATTACGTTATCACCAGAAAACAATTAACACAATATGAGAATGAAGTTGGCGCTAGTTGTATTTCCCATGTGAAGAATCTGATTTTTTTACCAGTTTGCAAATAGCGATAATAATTAAAACGTATAAAAAAATGTAAATTACTGTACTGTAAATTATGCATAAAAATATATTATTTTGAATAAAATTAAATATTATAGTTAAAAAAAGTTTGTCTAGTATCAATTTTTTTCAAATTTGAAATTTTTTATTAGTCATTTTATTTCCTTATTTTTTTTTGCGTGAATTTTAACGTAATTTTACGTTGGCGCTTTGCTTTTATGCGACTTATGAAAAATCACAGTCCGTATCCCCCCTTTTTCAAGATAAGTTACATCTATTTTTGCGCGATTTCGTTTGCGCTCGTTTTATGAGGAACCTATCTATCGCGCAAAACGAGACCCAGGTGTATTAAAATATTAACAGTCCTTGACATGACTCAGACTCGAATGAGCTCAACAAGAATGTAACTGAGACTTTATTAAGGACATTTTCACAGATACCTGATATTATAAAGCAATGATTCAGTTAATTTTTAATTAAGATAAAGCAGTGTGTGAAAAAATATATATAAATATTTTTTAATGATTCATTTAAACCAGGGATAGTCAACCTTTTTATACCCACCGCCCACTTTTGTAATTCTGTTAGTAGTAAAATTTTCTAACCGCCCATCAGTTCCACAGTAACGGTGATTTATAAAGTAGGGAAGTAACTTTACTTTATAAAATTTATAAAGCAGAATTACAGCAAGCTAAAGCATATAATAATAATTACCAAATACTTTGTTTGACTTTCTTTAAGTTTGGCAGAATAAATCTTTATAAAACAACTTACTGTAGTTAAATCTATCTTTTTATTTATACTTTGTATACATAGAAGCATGAAGTCTGATGAAATTACATTTAATTAATTAAATTATTAATGAGATCCCTGAGACTAATGCTGCATAACTAAATACTGGATATATGGCTCAATTTTTTTAAAGAACAAACAAAGGTCTCTTTCAGAAATATACAAGTGGTTTCTTTCTTTGGTCATAATATGATTAACAGCACTAAAGCCTGATTCCACAAGATACAAGGTAGGGAAAGGTATCAATAAACTGATTATCATTTTCCACATATTTTGATATAAAACGGGCATTTTTTTTATTTTGCCATAGATTTTCATATCCATCACTATCGAATTTATGTTTATTTTCTTCATATCTAATTTCTAACAGTTCTTGGAAATTTGTAGCAGTCTCTTCAATATCCAGTTATATACCTTCAATTTCAAAATATCTTCAAATGATTTTTCCATGTCCAATTTAAGTTTTGTTGAGGTGGCTAATGAATCTGTCAATATCCTTTGTAGTTATATCATCTTTTATAGTTGATAATTCAGGAAACTGATGAAATTCTCTCTTCAATAAATTATAATGAAGTAGTTCAAGTTTGTCAATAAATATTGACTCAATACTTTGGCAACCTATAAGAGTTTTATTAGCTCCTTGAAGCTGCAAATTGAAATCATTAAATCTCTTGAAAATATCTGCCAAATAAAAGGCATCATTCTGTACTGTTTTTAATTGTTGACAGATTGGTTTCATAATTACTTTCAAAAAATTGCAAGAGACTGTCATATAATGCTATAAAATGAGCCAAAGATGTGCCCTTTGACAGCCACCAAACTTCTGTGTGCAAAAGAGACCGTATTAAAATCTTCATTATTGTCCTGGCAAAGCTGTCGAAACATTCTATCATTTTTTTGCATTGGATTTGTTCTTGGTTATGCCTTGAATTGTTATAGTTAGTGATGAATGGAGACTTGTTTTTAGATCTTTTCCTACAAGATGTCTGTGTACCACACAATGAATACATAAAACATTTAGCACTTCTTTAAATAAGCAACATATCCATGATAGCAACCTAAACATTGATGGTGCTCCATCAATAGTGCATACAATAATATTCAAAAGAATATTGTTTGTAAAGCGTGATTTCACAGCATTACATATAGATAATCCTTTTGTATCTGTAATGAGATTTATTGTGAATAGCATTTTTTCTCTTAATGTATTGTTTTCATCAAAATAATGTACATATGCCATCAATAAAGCATTATTATTTTCAATGGAAGACTCATCCAATTGCATGGAAAATGAAGTTTTGGAGAATACTTATAAATTGTTTTTTTCAACATTAACTACCATTTCTTCAATTCGTCGCTTTATTGTGTTATTGCTTAGGGGCAACATTTTTTAATTTTCAGTTATATCTTGATGCATTACTATTGATATAAATTCTTTTATAGAGGGTATTATTACAGTTTCTCCAATATTTATAGCTTTTACCACTTTTTGCAATTAATTGTGAAATGTGATAAGAGGTAATTGATCCATCTTCATTCACTTGCATGTTGTTTCTTAAATGATGCAATGATTTTTGAACGATCTTGGAATTTTTTATATATACTGAAAATATTCAATAAGCTTGTCCTTATCATTTGGATGCTTTGTAGCAAGATGTTCTTGCAATCAATTTGGCTTCATTGTCTCATTTGATAATGTTTTATGACACAACACATTGGGTCTCATTTATTTACAACAGATTCTATGAAACCCATCTTTAGATACTCTGGTAAATGGCCATGAGCATATTTCTTTTTTTGAGACATGGGCTCCCAATATTTCATAAATTTTTGTTTGAAGCTGTATGCACATGCTCACTCTCACAAATGTAACTACTGACCAATGCGATAGCAAACAAAAGAGTCTGTGCCATAAATCGTCATCTGTGCATGCTTCTCGTGCATTGGGTTTGGGGAAGGGATGAATGAGCTATTCTGGGACAAGGCTCTTATTAGCAGTCGCACTATAGCTCCATTTAGTTTCACTTGCATAACGTGAACTAAATTTATGTGTGGGAGATGCAAGTAGTATATTTTCAGAAATTTAAATTGTCATGAGGACTTTTATGAAAACCCAATGAAAATGTTTTTAAATAATGTTATGAAATATTTTTAAAAAGTCAAATTAAAAAAAAGAAAGTGATTCAATATCGGACAAAACCTCTACCCCCACCATGAAGGCTAAACGCCCACTAGGGACCAGGTTGACTACCATTGATTTAAACTAATTGAATATTTGAAATTTTGTAAAGTGAGTTGATATAAATTGATATGAGCTTAAATAGCATCTTTATTTTATGTGTGCATGTGAATTTATGAAATAGATGTTATATATAGGATATATGAGCACAGACTTTCACGACTCTCCACTCTATCTCATAACACTGATACACTTTAATACATATGTCAAAAAGATAAAACCAGCAATCATCAATTGGTTCAGATTACCATCTCTACACATATGCTATAAGTGCTCAGATATATATTAAGATAGCCAATCTTCATACTTTAATGGACAGGCTTCAATCCACTCCAACTCTTCAACTATCCATCCAATTGAAAATCTGATGATGGAATGCTCAAAGGCACCCTGAGGCCGAGATTCTTGTCACACCCATGTTAATCTAAGATCAATCTGATCCCTCATATACAGAACATAATCCATTTAATACATAGACACGGGATGGGCAGACATCACTATTGAAGGAAAAATATATATTAAATTGAAGACTGGAAAATTTAATATGAAATGGATTGTATTTATCATATTTAAATAGAAATGAAGTCACTGTTTGGTGTGAGATAGGTCAATTTTTTCATCAATATAGCAGTCAATAGAATGTATAATTTGTGGGTGTTTATGTTACTTCAATTTAGCATAGTTACTAGGCCATTTTTTTATTATATACAGTATTTAGATATCTATCGTGCAAAGTTCTTGGAGAAAAATTTGTTTATTATGATGCTACTAATTATATACATAATATTTTTAAACCTATGAATTAGTAATAAAATAATCCAGAAAAATTTGTAATTTTTCAATAAATGCAAAAATACTTTTTGGCTTACAAAATTGTACATGAAATTAGTCTAATCAAATACCTATCTTAGATATATGCTTTAATATTTTTGAATAAAATTTCATAAGATATTAATGTAAATGTTAACTACTCTATTAATAAATAAAATGACTTAAAAAAACAAGTTGGCTTACGGCCTAAATTATGTAAACAACATAATCCTAAGTAAAAATTATAATATTGTTACATGTATTTCTGTGATATTAAATAAAAAAAAACTTATAATTTGGGATGATAGTTTAGCAATTGTAAAAAAAAAAAGAATTTCATTGTCAAGAAAAATAAAATTAAACAGATTTGATATTAATAAATTAGATGTTGTAATGACCAATATAGAGATATTGAAAAAATTATCAGGAAAAAACAATTTCACAATAATAGGGATTGTGCAAAAAAGCAGTGATCAGTGTTTAGAACCATATGTAAATTAATAAAGAGTGGATTAAAGTTGTAAGGGGAGGGAGGATTAATTAGAACCAGTAGATAAATATGTTATGAGAGATCATTAGACAAATAGCAATACTGATTAACTGGTGAATTGCGAAGTGTTACAAAATAGATATGAAGGATAGTGCTTTATGGAGAATAAAAAATGAAGTTTGGTTCTTAAAAGGTAGATTATAATGCTAAACTTAAATTGTATTAGGTATATCATTGAGAAATCATTTATATGTAACTAGAAAAGGTCTGGAGAATTATAAAATTAATGTTAGAAAAATGTTAACCAATCTAACTTGAATAAAATAATTTAAAAAAGAACTAACTATATTTCAACTGAAAGTCATTAAACAATGACCTATGAAAAATTCTACTAAAAGAAATTTGAAGAGTTGCTTAAGTTTTGCAGTAGATAAGTTGAGATGTAATATACAAAATGATTATTACCAAAACTGTCATCTTTAAAAAAAAAAAAAAAAAGATCCTAGATAATTAGATACAAAAAATTCAAAAGCATCAAGTTAATAGTTTGAAAAGACAATATCTTTTGGAGGACAAAATGTTTTATGCAAGAATAAGTTCAATGTTCTTTCAGAATCAAAAACTGTAAAATGTTACTAAAAAGTTGGGTATTTTCATTAGAAAAAGATTCTAACTTTCGTAAGAGATGGAAATGACCAAACATCAAAATCACAATAAATATTTGTAAAAGTGAGTTTATTGACCTGAAGAACATAGTTAATTTGTTATGTAATTAGAATTTTTTACTATTAAAGCAATGTATCTATTTAGATTGTAATTAAGTAATTGAACTGGTAAATATGGTAGTAAAGTAATATATACCTAAAAGAAATTTTTATAAAAGATGAAAGCTGATTTAGATGTTGGAAAGATAGATATAATATTTTCGGAAAAAAATTAAGGAAACACAATGATAGAGTGCAAAGCTAGCAGAGTTTTGAGTAAGTACAGAATTTAGTTCATATGAAGTTGCAAAAAGCTGCTTTCCAGTGCATCAGTGTGATCAAATATTTAAATAGTTAACTTTGTAAATATTAAAATCACTAAGAAGAAAATCTTGTAGGACATTATCCAGAATGTATGAAGGTAGATTATTTATTTGAAAGCAGTGAATATGACAAATAAACATGATTTAAAAATATAAAAATAATACTGCAAGCTAAGGATAAACCATGAACATGGATGCTATAACAAAATGAAAACTAATTATGGAAGTTGTTTATCTTTTTTTTTTTTTTACAATTAGATCAATAGCAATGGTCTTCTTTTTTCACTCTGTACTGCCCAAATTGAATATCTTGCTGAATTGGTTACCTGAAAAATAAATTCCTAAGTCTATGACCAAATTTAAACTAATTCAAATTGTAAGCATTGTACATGAATAATCAAACTATTTTTACAAGGTAAACCAAATTAAATGTATGCCAAGCACCAACTTTAAAAAGATTCCCACAAAAATTAGATCAAAATGAAATTCAGTTTATAGAAAGTGAAATATTTATTCATAGGAGGCACTACATTATGCTGGCTTCTGTGGTGACCATTTCCCCCTGTTTTTCATTAAAAACAAGACCGCTAACATGCTCCCACTTACAAAACTTTTCAAATATGCAGGAGAAAAAGACAATTTTGACTCTGTTACTTTCCATACTAGGCAAGATTTTAGCTCTGTACATTATATATATATATGTCATAATAGTTTGTAATATATATGACAGCACTGTTAGTAATTTAAATATTGCTGGGTTTGAACCCTTGTAGTTGTTAGTTTTTTAGGTAGGAAAACATGAAACTCACTGACTACAAAGGGATTGCTTCATTATTATTATTATTATTAGCATTTCCAAAATTATTACTTAAAAAAATTAGATAATAAAAGCAATCAAAATTTAAAAAACTTATTAGTTAATAGTAATGACAATCTTGAGCTTTTGCAAAAACACTTTTAATATCAGAGTCTATACTACTTGTTATAAGTATAAATTAGGTTTACACTGATATATAAGGTCTGCATAAAAACCTTTGGCTCGTCATTGCCCAGTATGGCATATCACATAGAATGCAAAAGCTTGGGCATTTTTGTTTACGACAAAATAGACAAAATATATTATTCGATGCTATGGTATTTAACCAGAAAAAAAATATCACATTTAATCCAATGTACTTACCTTTGATTTAGAAAAAAAAATTTGGCATTCCAGCATTTTTTTTTTTTTTTTTGCAGTCTTTACATAATGATAGAAAAAATAAATTCTACATCAACTTGGAGAGAGAGATCAGAAATAAATCTATGCTCTAGCACTTTGGTACCTGCACACTACAACAGTATTAAAATGAATAATATATATGGTGATATATGTGTTATATAGATCAATTGTCACTATAATATGTAACTTATAAATATATGCACTAAGATGCTCTCATAAGAAAAGCTATAAAGGTGTGAAAATTATTATCGAAGTCCAAGTGCTTTTTCTGTGTCCCCAACTAAGCCTTGGCAATCAGCAAACAAATACACAATAAAGAACTCAACAAAATAACTAGTATTTTAAGCAATAATAATTTATATACAAATTTGAATGAAATTAAATACACCTGGGTCTCGTTTTATGTGGTAAATAAGTTCCACAGAAAACCTGCATTAAAAAAAATTGCACAAAAATAGACTTTACTTACCTTGAAAAATGGGGGATCGGTGCTGTAATTTTCAGAATTCACATAAAAGCAACAAGGAAGAATTACTTTAAAATTCACATTAAAAAAATAAGCAATTAAAGTATGACTAATAAAAAATTTCAAATATTTGAAAAAAATTAATACAAGACAAACTTTTTTTTATTACTAAAAGTATTTAATTCTACATTTTTTATACATATTTTAATCATTACTGCTAGCATTTGTTTGTAAATTGGTAAGAAATCAGACTCGATGTGATGTGATGTACTGTAGCTTCTCCTTAAACGAAGTCAAGAATCTCTCAGCAATTATGTCCAGAGAAACCTGTTATCCACTTTATTTTTATTCGTGATGTGATGTACAACTAGCGCTACTTTCTGTCTTATGGTTTTCTGTTTCTATATTTAAAAAATGAAATCTCAATCAAAACAAAATATTATCATTAGAAAGAATAATTTTAGTTTATAAAATCTTCATTTTTTATTTTAAAAATCTAAAAGATTATTTCTGTTATATAAAAGTACGTTTTAAAAGTTTAAATTTTTTGAATATTTATTGCGATATTTTTATATGCAAGTATAAATCTATTATTATTATTTACTCATTAGTATAAATAGGTTATTTACATAGAAGCTAAAAATCTAAATACTGCTTCAGGTCATATTCACGTTAGCTGCTAATATAACATTTTTGAGAAAAAAAGTATTTCAAGTGAAAATAAGTTATTAATAATTTAAATATCTTGATATCTAATAAATATAGTGAAATATGAAAGATGTTAAGAAGAAACATAAATCACATAACTTCAAAATCGCATTAAAATAATCTGCATAAAACGAGACCCCGGTATAATTACTCCACTGATTTTTAACACTAGCTTAAGTCCCTGGTTAATTATTTGCCAGCAAATACTATTTACACAATTAAGGAAAAATCATTAATCACTTTACCTTCACTACTGTCTATAGACTTTAATATACAACCCTCAATGAGCCTCTTGAGGCATTACAAAATAATAAGGTCCAGGGCAGTCTGTTCGACTTAGTGACCTTCAGGAGCTGAGATCCTGGGGAAAAAATCTTTTGATGATAATCTACTACGGATGCATTACTAATAGCAACAACCACAGAAAAAGCCATCAGTCCTTTTTTTCTAGCTTTTAATATCATCTTTGATTCTCTTATCTTTTCTGGAGTAAATTCATGGGGATTTAATTAGTTTAAATTTTTTAGTTTGTTATCATACAAATAATTTTTTAACTTTAATTACACAATTCATTACTTTCTTAGGAATTTATTTCTGTATTTACAAAGTTTTATAAATAATTAAAATTTATGAATTCCTTTGCTTATAGGGGTGATTTGTATGATTGGTTTTATTAATCAATATATATATATGTGTGTGTGTGTCCATGTTTGTTTAAACTACGTTTAATTGCAAAATGTTTTTTTCAACAATTTATTATTTAAAATTAAAGATTAAGCATTTTTTAATATTTTACACTTCTCACCTTATTCCAGAAAAATTTATGCTTACATATAGTCACTGAATCCAATTTGTCCCTGCATTGAATGTCCTGGTCAGGGTGATCTGCTTGTTAATCCATTCGGGTTCAATCTTGACTCCATTTCCCATTCTGTTGTTCTGGTTACCATGTCACAGCACTCTAGTCTTTCCTCTCACTGTCAGTCTGTGGTGTTTGTTCCACTGTATCTTGCCTTTCTTCATTATATCAGCCAGCTACAAGTATTTTACTAATAATTTTTTGTACTTATTTTGATCTCAATTTATAAGTTTCTTTTCCATTCTTCTCTGCCATTGTCTTATTACTGATGCAGTGGCTTAATATATAGCCCACCCTTCACAGAGTTACAGTACCATTTACTATCTATCATTTCTACCATTGTTTAATGCAATATTTGCTAGTTTTATAGATGAGTAATTTTGCCTTCTCTCACAACTCTTTATTAATGAAATCTGGCTTTTTGTATGCCATTTCCCAATCAATAGGAATTTTTTTAATAATTTTAATTTGGATCCCTAATTCCTGGAACCATTTTCTCCCCCAAAACAGGGTTAATATTCCCTTTTACAATGTATAGTGGTAGATTCATTTTTTTACTGCAATAGTTGATGGGCACTATTGCAAGGTCTGGTATTTTTAATGCATTTCCATTAACATCTTGCACTCTGTTCGTTTTTCCCAATTTATTTTCCACATTATCCAATGTCTGCAACATCCAGTCTGATAGTGACATCAGGGAAATACCTAACCCACTATCTATATTAACTGTTCTTTGCCACAATATTGCAACTCCATAAATTGATTTCAAACTTAGGTGCCCATGTTTTTAATTGTATGGTAATGTCCTCTATTTTCTTGCAAAGAAGATTTACTTCTGCCTTTCCAGTTACTTTCTTGTTTGCACATACGTGCTGAATGCCCTTTTTTTGATGTGATGTATTGTGGCTTCCTTAAATGAAGTCAAGAATATATCAGCAATTATGCCCAGATAAACCTGTTAGCCACTTTATTTTCCATTCCCCACTCTAAATTTTTTCATATTCTGCTCCATCCCATTTCCACAACATAATCTTTGTCAACTCTATAACCTTTATATCTAAATCCCCTTTATCTTTTCCCAAACCCAACATAAAAACCAATAATTCACTTACTGTATAATCACTTTTTTCATATTTATTCTTCCATAACTTCATTATATATACCCTTTCTGTTTTCAAGCATTTACATTCAATTAACAAATGCCTAATATTTTCTATTCCTTCCTTACATAATTTACAAAATAAATCACCCATTTTTTTCCTGTAGCTAAAGATCCCATTCGAGCCTTAAATAATAAACTACTTTCCTTACTATTACCATATATTAATTCATACCTAATATTCTGTTTATTTCTATATATATTTAAACTCTTTTTACTCTCCACACTATTTCTCCATCTCCCTAACTCCCTATTCTTTATTAATAAATCTTCTACTACAACACTCAGCAATCCTCTTAACACAATCGTCCCATCTTTTGTACAAATATACTGATATAAATTCTTTATCCAAATCTTTTGCATACCCCATTACCTTTCTCACCCATCTTGTTACCTGCCTTTTACTCATAACCCAATTAAATACTATTTTGGCTATTCTTTTATTATCCATAAACAGCAATCTACCAAACATTTTACTTTTAAAACAACTATGCCACCTACATTGCTTTGATATGGGGCCTTTTTTACCACAACAAAAACATTTTACACTAGTTAAGTTACTTATTTCAGCTTCCAGCAGCACAGACTTGTCATGTTTTAAACACATGTAGGTTTTTCATCTCTCTTCCTGCTAAACACCTGAGCCTGTAGCAGTTTAACTCGTACACGATGCCTTTCTTAATGGCCATCTTGTATGTAATGTCAGGTTCAGTGAGAAATTTTCAACTTATTTTCAGACATTCCTTATAGTAACTGATAAATGAGTATTTCATCCAAGAGGTCACTATATTTACAACCCATGGTCAATTCTTTAAGAGCTGTATCATACTCTCTAATTTTCTCACCCTCTAGCTGCTTCCTTCTTTGCAAAGTTAAATGAGCTATGTGCCATGATAGATGGAGGCTAAGATGATCACTTAGTTTGTTTATTAGATCTTTGTACTTTATTTTCTCTGTAATATGTATGTCAAACAATCTATTTACAACTTCTATAACTTTCATCCCTGCAAAACACATGAGTGCGACAACTTTCCTTTTATTATCTTCAATTACATTTAGTATAAAGAAGTTCTGTAGTTGTGTAATATACAATGGCCATTCAGATGCATTGCTAACTTCAAATTCTGGTATACTATTCTGTCCCAATGCACTCATAACTAATTACTGAATAATCTAATTTTACAACTAACTTTAATGCTCAATTGTAAATTGTTCTTTCTAAGTTAGAAAACCCAATACCAGATCTAGTGGCTTGAGCTATTTCCTAGGTTCGAAATGTAACTATTCCAATAATTTGCTGTGACCCCAACTAAGACTGGATGACAAGTGAGGAAATACACAATAAATAATTCAATAAAATAACATTAATACTTGAAGCAATAATAATTTATATACAAATTTGAAAAAATAAATAACTATATTTTATCTTTAAAGTGAGTATACAGTTTGAAATTGATAGCTTAAGTCCCCAGTTAATTATTTGCCAGCAAGTACTATTTACACAATTAAGGAAAAGCTATTAATCAAGTTTACCTTCACCATGTAAGCCTTAATGAATGAGCCTCTTGAGGTATTTCAAAATAATAAGACCAGGGCAAGTCTGTTTAGAACACTAATTGGCTTAGTGACCTTCAGGAGCCAAGATCCTGGGGGGAAAATCCTTTGATGATGATCTACCGCTCTTCAGTTCACAAATGCACTACTAATAACAGCAACCAGCTTTTTATATCATCTCCTTTGTTTCTCATCTTTCCTAAAGTAAATTCTTGGGGTTTAATTAGTTTGTTATCATACAAATAATTTCTTATCTTTAATTACACAATTAATTACTTTCGTAGGAATTTATTTCCGTATCTACAAAGTTTTAAATTAATTAAAATTTATGAATTCCTTTCCTTATAAGGTGATTTGTAAGCTCAATTTTATTAATATACATTTGCATCCATGTTTGTTTAAACTATGCTTAATTGCAAAACGCTTTTTTTTTTCAATGATTTATTATTTAAAATTAAAGATAAAACAATCTTTAATATTTCACACTTTAATAGTGTTAAATGTCCTCATAACCTTGAAATGTAAGTAATTGTTTGGTTATGTGCAATAGATTATTCAAAATGTATATAAATCAGATTGCCCATTTCTTACAAAGAGCAAAGCAGTTATCCTTCTGATTTATGGCATTAGGGTTCTTAGCTATATACCATGCTTGTTTGACCTTCTGCTTAGAATCATTTTGCTTGATGCATGCTATGTTGGAAGATATGGACTCAAATTTATGTTCTGTGATATTTGGTGCTCGAGAAAGTTTGACTTGTGCTCTGAACTATGTGGCTTGTCTGTAAAAATATCTGTTGGAAGATTCAAGCAAAGAGGCATGTGCATGATTCACCATAATATATAGAGCTACAATCCACTTGGGTGCATGTAATTTTATATATGGTGTGTGAAGTTTGTTCTATGTGGAGTCTGTCCTTGGAATTATTTAGTAATCTGTTAGTTGAGGAAGAAGTATGATAGCTTATTTGATGTGTTTGTGAACAAGCTTTATTGATGCTTTTGACTATCCACGAGATATATGGAAATAGGATCCAAGATCTGTCTTTTGGTTGGGTTTGATTTCATCTTATTATAAAATTGTTTGATTCTTCATGTGAGGTCATTATTTTTGAAACCTATGCTGGTAAATTCTTTAAGGTATTGCTTCAAACTTGCATAGGTGGCAGTTTCTGTAAGCTACCATACTGTTTCCATAACTAACAGATGAATAAATAATTCTAAGGATACTTCAATAGAACAAACTTTGCATTATAAAATTACATGCCCCCAAGCAGGGTGTAACACTATATATTATGGTTAATCGCATTCATGCCTCTCTACTCAGATTTCCCAATACAGATATCTTTACAGATGAGCCATGGATAACCCAGAGCATAAGTCAATCTTCATTGAACACCAAAACACCACAAGCCATACATTTGAGCCCCTATCTACCAACATAGCATGCATTGAGAAAAATGACTCCAAGTAGGCCTATAGCTAACAACCCTAATGCCATAAATCAAAAAGAATCCTGATTCCCCTTTTCTAATAAATGGGCAATCTGATTTATATTTAGAATAATTTATTGACTATGTATATCTACACACTTACAATTATGCACAGTCCAAGGCTATGACTATGAGGACATTTAACACCCTTGAGAGTGCTTAGCTTAGATAATAATTTTCCTGCAATTATTAGCTTTTCTCATGAGAGTGTGTCAGTACATATATTTATAATTTACAGTTGTCTAAGAAGTTTCTTAATTTTATAAATTATAATATGTAATGTAAGATAGACTCATATGACTAGAATATGAGGCATTACTTATACAAACATAACTATGAATTATCATTATGTAAGAAATTTAGAACTTTATAATTCAGCATAGATAACTAAACTATTATAACTTTGTAAATATAGCAAATAAAAGCTAAGACTGGTGAAAACGCAGCTTGAACCACGACTTAGAAATAGTAAAATAAGGTTAGCAAGAATCATTCTGAATACACAATATTTTTTATTTTGAAATGTGCTTAAAATCTATGCATCCAAAGAATGGACATTAATTCATTCTGCAATATTTGTTACAATCGAGATAAATGCAAAAAAGAGGACAAGGTTTTGACAGAGCACCAATATTCATTACTGTGTGGAGAATCCCCCACTAATGAAGTGTTTGCTGGAATTAAATTTAAATCATTTTCTTCGGATTTTTTTTTATCAATGTAGTAATAAATTTAACTTTTGAAGTATTATATAACCTTAAAGCAATAGGCAATCGAAATTCTATTGCAAAAATCTTTATAAAGCAATAAATGTCTGTATAATCATACATTTCAGATATCGATATTTCAGGAAAAATTATTCTTCCACTAATTTAGCAATTCAACTTTAGATTTAAGTTAATTATTATTTCTGCACACATACTTATATAGAAAATCTAAATTTTATGTAAATTGAAGCATCAATGTGTGCCGGCTTGATAGACTGGCTATTGTTTTAGCTGGCCACCATCAACACACACACACATTACTTTTTTTTCGGTAATACAAATTAAGTAGATTTCAAAACATGTTCATTGTGTCAAATGTTCTTCTAGAAGTACATTCAATAAAAGGAAATCAAAATTTTAAAAATATTAGGCCATGAAAGTTTTCAATTTATTGAAAATTAAATATTTGAAGTGCGAAGTATAAGACTATTTTTATTCTTTTTTAACATGGACTCTGGTTTATTAAAGTTGGGAGAAAAACTAAAATTTAGTAATTATTTGTGTACCATTAAATTAGAGGGATTCTATAATTTGCTTATATTTTGATATTCCAAATTAAGATGATAGAAATAATATTTGGACTTTTTGTGATATGGAAATAAAGAGCGGCCCATTCATCCCTAACTGGGAAAACTAAAAAAGTTATAAAAATAGTGCATTTATTTTAAATAACCAAATGAACCTTTATTATTTTGGTGCTTAATCTCCCCAAAAATTGAGAAATTAATATTGCAGAATGTTATGTGAACATAATAAGAGAATGCAAAATCATTTATGTTGTTACTTAATATAAAAAAATGCATAGCTGAAATCTATATAAAATATTTGAAATGCCACACTCCTTAAATAAAGAAATGCTTTTCTTTTCAATAGAGTGCTAAAATTCGAGCTTCCTTTATTTAAAGGGGGAGTGTGGTTAGAATAATGTAGCTATGGGGCATTTCAAATAAGTTATTACTTATATATCTTATTTTTTATGCATTGGTCAAATAATATCTTGCATTGTTTAGATTAGAGATAGAGTAACATTCTGGAGGTCAAAGTTCATAGATTGTGACTCCAGCACTGTCATTTTCTTTCCCATGACATGAAAAAAATCAAAATTTGATATGGTCTGGATTTAAGTCCTAGATATATGAGCTAGAACACTTTGCCACGAGTCTTTTATAATAAAATAAAGTCAAAAATAGAATCAATTTGAAAATACAAATTCGTATGAAAATTAAAAGGAAGCATAAAAAAAATACCTAAATAATGGTGTGCACTGTTCAAATTAGAGAAAATATCTTGGATTATATCAACTACATTTGTCTCAAATAATTTTTTCTTGGAGTTTGATTAATAATAATAAATAGACACTCATAAACAAGTATGGCTATTTAAATTCCAAGAAAGAGAAAAAAAACCAATAGTTTTGTGATAACTATACAAACTTACACCCACATACAGAACATGCTTGTCCATTTTTCTGTTTATTTGATATTTTATGATGTTTATTGTAATTTCTTAAGCCTGAAATTCTTCTATATGAAATACTTCATCATCATGTCTAATTGTAGCTCTTCAATGTAATCCATTCTCTGCCCTATCTTCCCATTATATACATTAGACATTGCATATGTTTAAATATGACTTTGAAATAATACTTATAATGTGGATTGGGTCTAATTTTGCTATGAAAACTATGCTTAAGTTCAATAAAACCACTTTCAAAAAAAATCCTTCTTTCATTTTAAATATCCAATCCAATGAAGATGTAATTTTATTTTAATAGTGGACTCTAGAGTATCATATCCAGAATGTTGAGAATGTATTGGTAGTATAACGATCCAAAAGAAAGTGAAGATCGAATCTTACCATAATCTGCACTACAAGGGCGCCATCTAGGCATTTGAACCTAGAAAAATTTATATAGTAGGCAGATACGTAAGTTAAGATCCCACTTTATTTTATATTTAGACTGTGAGCCCAAGTCACTAGCTCAGTGGAGATGCAGAGATAATAATATATATCTTTAATTTATATCTTAAATATAAGAAAATAAAAGCCACTGCCAGTAATTAACACACAAACAATATTTATTTATGCACATATATAATCATTTTAAATTTGAGGAATAACATTTATTATTTTAGATTTTAATATTCTTTTAATTTAACTTTATTATTTTAAACTTTTAAATCATCTACACAGATGAAATTTATATTTATTTTAAGATTGTCACATATGAATAAACTACATAGATTTGCATTTGAAAAGAAAATATTCTATACCTTATTTAACCTTAGGCCAAAAGTTCGCAGTCAAACCGGCATCAATCCATCTGATACATTGATGTATTCAATGCAGCATGAAAATACGACAGCACATATATACTATACTGTCGGGAATGGACATCTGATCAGTATAGTTAGAGAAGACATTGACTCTTGTCCAATACAGGAATGTTACATCTGTATGCCAAGAAGAACAATAAAATAAAAACTCCATAGGAAGAGACTGCGGTCCTTTTTGCTGACTTACAATCCCATCCATAGGCAAAGGGGTTGTGTGGCATATACAGCAATTCTGCACATAGCGAACCTCATACTACATCTACTAATTACACTGGTATATCCAATCCATTGACCCAATTTAACTACAAAACAAATAACCTAAGATTACCCTCCCCTAATTAATTAATATAACTTTACAAATCTATATAGCCATTCATGCCCGACTTAAATTTAACATTTATATACGTTCACACAGATGAATTTTATAAAATTTGTTTTATAATGTTGAGTATAGATCGGCTGCATAGATTCTAGGGTCAAAAACATTTCAAAATAAACATAACTGATCAAAATACAAAGTCATTGATAATGTCAATTGCAGAGGGAATACAAGAAACCCAATGGCATTCATCATAAGATGCCGCATTGACATTGATGACATATATTCTAATCAAATATGAAAACCACAACATAATTAACCACTAACGAATTCATGCAATGTCCATACCCAACTTAAATTTCATGCATTTAAACAATTTATACAAAAATATTAATAAGAAATGAAAATGAAATGATTTTAGCAAACTTAACTATGTAAAATTTAAACATCAATAATTGATTTGAAAACTTTAAGTCAGATAAAAGTTCATTTTAAAAAAATTATGCTTGGCTTGTTAAATCTTTAAAGTTCTTAATTATTTGTAGTCAAATTTTTCCATTTACACCTTACAGTAGAAGAGCTCACGGTTCCTGTTGTCAATTCCCACGAAAACTATCATGGAAGACCGGTCTGATATTCTGGAGGTAGCCTTAGCTGGTTCCATTCTGGTATCACAGTCATTTCATTTTTAAAATAAGTGAGAGAGAACAACAAGTGCGTCTTATCGTTCTTCTCACAAAATCAAGTTGGAACTGTTAGGAAACTGTCTTAATTTGAATCGTTTTCCTTTTATAATCCTCCTATGGACTCCATGAACAAAACGTCACTGTTCCATTTTTTCGTTATAGTACGGACCTTTATTTGCTGCTTCTATATTGGACAAGCTAATTCTTTTTATTCTCTTATCCATATTTCATTTATTTTAAGTGCCCCAAGGGTTAGTTTGCTTTTCAATTAATTTATAAAACAATCATTTCCATTTACAAAAATATATAAATCTTTTTACAAAAATATACGTTCAAACACTTTTTTTTTATTTATAAAAAAAATAAATACTTTTAAAGTTTTGCATCTGTGTGAATATATATGTATTGAACAACTCTTTAATTTTTTTAGCTTTTATTTCCAAACTTATTTTTATTTGCGAATTTAAAATTTTTATTTTAAATTAATATAACGGCATATCCATATACCGTTACAGTAGGTTTTATGATTATATCATTGTATTTTTAAAATTTTATAGAGCATTCTTAAATGAACCTTCTCTAATCCTTTACATTACTTTTAGGATATCCAAGTCTCAATTCTTTACAGTAAATTATGGAAAATAATAGATTTATATACAACTAATTTAATTACAGTAGTTATTTTATTGCAACAAAATACCATAACTTTTAATTTATTAAGAGCAGTAGCAGAACATGGAAGTCTGTTTTGTACTTCAACATCTTGATCTGTCTTTTTACTTACAAGACCACCAAAAGAATTTAACTGATTGACATTCTCAAGCTATTAGACCTGGTAAGTTAAAGCTTTCTGAAGATTTTTCTTTTATCACTGATTGATTTAAAAAAAATAGTTTTTTTGAAAATTAATTAATAAAGTCTTTGTATGCTGCACTCAAAACGATAAATCATCAACTGAAATAGTAAAAATAATACAATAATCAGTATATAGTAAGTTCAGAATTAAAGAAGATATAATTCTTGCTTTTTAATTGATTCAAATGAAAAATTCCACCAACAAACTTGTATCTTGACGCTTATTTCATTAACCCACCTATAATCATCTGATAAAGATCATTGTTGCAAAAATTGAAAACAATGTTAGAGAAAGAGAAATTCTTGTTTAACACCAGTTTTCATTTCAAATGCCTAGATTTTTTTATTTGTTTAAATAACACTCCATTTCATTTGACCATTTAAAAACTATGCAATATGAATAAATTTTGATAGTTAACTAACTAATTTTAAGCAGACATCAGTAAAATGGGATTAGAAAAAAGAAATGAATCAGAACTGGAAAAATAATTCAGTAATAAGGATGATAAGTTTAGTGATGTGCAAATATGTAAAAATTTTATAAAAGAGGCAATTCTTGCTAAACCTTTTGGATATAAAGCCTAGACATAAAAACTTTGATTTTATTATGTAAAAGCCATTTTGCATCAATTATAATTATGAGTTCCTTTTTGATGCAATAAAAGTGAATAGTTAAAAAAAAAAAGATAACGGATTTGAGCTATCTCACTCAACTTGTTAAGTTGATATATTTCTGTATAAATGTGTAGACCTGCTGCCAATAAATAGAATCTAATTCAAAGAATTGAAAATCTGTACATATTGTGAAATTAAGCATCCTCTATGCTTGTCAGAAATTTCATCTATATAATTTGGAAAATATAAATAATTATTGCAATTGCTTCTAAGAACATTTCAAAAAAATTAAATTGTATTCTTGGTAATTAAAAATTAAGAAAACTCTGCTATGTGCTGTCTACTATTAAGTCTTTAGTTTTATTTCATTTCAATATAATTCATTTTGTTTGAATTATCAGTTATTTGAAATTGCAGTGCTTCTTATTTATTTAAAATATTTGTAATAATTTACATCAATTCTAAAATATAATTTTTTTGTTTGTAATGTAATTATTTATATTAAGTTTTTTTGCCAGTGGCATTTACAAAAACTAAACAATCGAGTACTGTAATCATGTGACAACATTTGATTATTGTTGGAGCTGGCCCAAGGGCAGTGCAAATAGTAGACCCAACATTATCAAGACTCTGTGCTGCATGATCTATGCTTTCTGTGAAAATCAAAAATAAAATGTTTTATTGCTTGCTAAATGTAATTATGTTTTTCTTCTTTTTTTTTGCCAAAATCTTGTAATTTGAAAGCCTTATCATGTCGAAGTAATGCAATTGTAGAAGTTCTGGTTGTGCTGTAATGTGAATTTTTCAGCTACTGTAGTATGCTTAAAATATTTCACAATGTTCTGGTCGTCTTAATGTGAAATCATAATAGGTCAAAAATGATACTCTTCATTAGGAATTTTACCTATTAAATCTGAATTTGCAAAAAAGAATAAATTACGATGACGTTATTAATGGTTCGCAATAAAACATTTGAGATAAAATATAATTTTTTTAATTATATGCATTTTATTTTGTTTTCTCAAATATTCATTCAATAAAATTGCATGAAGGCATATTTATAATTTATAAATAATTATAAATGAGTAATTATTTATACAATATAAATATTAATTTGTGCAATTTTATTTTGAATAAACAAAATAAAATACACATAAAGCAAAAAAATATATGTTTTATTTTCTGGAATGTTTTTTTTTTAAGGAATTCTCATTGAAAATGAATAAAATGTTAATGAAGAGAATTGTTTGATTTGACTTATAATAATTGTAAAGCAATATATTGTAACGGGATATATTTATGTGTTACATTTAAATTCTAATACTTAATGTTTTTGTAAATATCTAATACTGAATTAAAAACACGAATGTTCAAAATGCACAAATAACGAATTATTAATTTATTAATATGTTTAATTTAAATATTGAAATAAAATAAGCTTCAAAAAAAAAATTATAGAATCGAAACAAAGTTTCTATAGTTTAAATAAAATATAATAAAAACCTTTTAATTTTAAAAATAACAAGAGTTTTTAATCTTAAAAATAAAAATTACAATCCTTGGGGCAAAATGACCATTGAAAGATGATTACGAAAGAGATAAGAGTCGAGGAATAGAAACAAAAGACTTGCTTTTCCTGCCCAGAGATAGAGACACAGACCTCAGGGGAAAA
The DNA here is from genome assembly GCA_028023455.1 of Epiperipatus broadwayi. Classification (NCBI taxonomy): domain Eukaryota; kingdom Metazoa; phylum Onychophora; class Udeonychophora; order Euonychophora; family Peripatidae; genus Epiperipatus; species Epiperipatus broadwayi. Next base: position 1,738,562 of record JAQFVV010000149.1, on the reverse strand, counting down.
CCCAAAATCTACTTAGCTGAAAACCCAAAATCTACTTAGCCTCAAACCCAAAATCTACTTGGTGACAAACTCAATGAACCAATGAAATATAGATATGAAATATGTTTGATAGATCCATGCATTCCAGAAATAAGGTGCCTGAGGACTATAAAAATAAAAATCCAAAAGAAATAGATTAGTTTGAGATTAGAAAAATTAAAAATTTGAATTCATTCGTCTTTGCTAAAAGTAAAAATAAAAATTTAAAAAGCTATTATTGCCATCACCCAAGATGTAATCAGCTTCATTGTGCTTCCTTCGGTTCGGCCGGCCGAAGGCAGCCTTCATCTCCACGGATCCCAGGATCGAACCACTGAAACCGTCTTCATAAAACATCTTCGGAAATCATAAAATCGTTATCGTCTGCAAGAAATGGCCCTTGCATAACTCAGATCTTTGTCGCAAAGGAATGAGCATGGAGAAAGGAAAGTATAAATTATAAATATGAAATATAAACTCTTCAATCTAAAATCTCCGAACTTTAATTTTATTTAAATATGAACTATAAACTTTCTTTCCAAATCAAACCAGAACTTTATTTTTATAAACTTTGAAATTTTTAAAGTCTTATCTAAAGTTTGAAACATAATCTCTTAAAATATGTATTGTTTTTCTTTTATTTATTCGTGCTTAATATCTGTTTGTAATAGGGTAGGGGTTTGCAATTGCAAACTTAAATTTAAAGATGAAAATACTTATTGTTATTTGTGCATTATTGAATTTAAAAGAAAAGTAGGTTAAATAATATTTGTAGTAAAAAAATAAGTTAAATATAAGGTGTCATTTTAAAATGATTTTAAAACCTTAAACTAAAGATTTTTTTTTTAGAATTAAATTAATAAAATGATTTAAATGTTAGTTGAGTGTAGATGGCTGCTAGACTCGTTTAAATATATGTTAGTTTTAAAGGGGTTTTGATTTTGGACTATTTGTTTTGTAGTTGTGTCAATGCTGGTGGAGAGATATATGGATGTTTATATCAATGTAATGTGAAGTGTGTTAGCATGTAGGGTGATGAGTCCAACTGATTGCATAACCCCAAAGAGGTAGTCATATCGTTGAAATGGACGCAGACATATTTTCTGCACCATTGACCCATTCCAGCTCTATGGATTGGGAGGATAAGCATGGCAAGGTAGACCGCTCTCCCATCCATATGAAGCGTTATCCTTTTATTACATTACATGCATGATTCCTTAGCCAGATAGATGTAAATTCCTGTACTGATGAAGGTCATGTTTCTTCAAAGAATATCACGCTGTTCAGATGCACATTCCTGTCAGTGTGATTCTATGCTAACATGTTCACATTGCATTGGTTGCTGATATATATCTGGAAGCGAGCGTTGGTGTGGCTGTGGACTTTTAGCCTGGAATCAAATGTTTGAAAGTCTTTTAAGTGTGTCGTCTGGGTAGCTCATCTATACTCAACATTTCTAAGATTAAAAATAAAAGTTAAAACAAATAAAAATAATAGTAAATAATGAAACAAACAAATTTTTTTATATAATTATTTTTCAAGTTTTGTGTGTCGTCACTTATATATATATGCATGAATAAAATCTTTTTGTGTTATTAATACTGACAGTGATTGGTTTTATTATTCTTTATTAAAAGAAATATATTTAATAAATGTTTTAAACCTCTGCTGCTTCATGAGCTAGTGACTTGGGTTGGCGGTCGTGATCTTAACAGCGCATGTCTGTCTACTTTATAAATTTTCTAGGTTCAAATAGCCTAGTGGTGCTCTGTATGGCAGATACGGTAAGACTGGAAGTCTTCACTTTCTTTCCCGACTGTTATAATATCTATATCTGCAAATAAGATAATTTTTTATAAAATATATAAATATTTTTATCAAAAGTAAAAGATCCCCCCCCCTCTGTATGAAAACATTGTGCTGGGACCCAACTTTTTCTTGGACTGACTTTGCTTGCCATCCTATTAATCCAATGTATTCTAATATCTCAATTTTAAAGCTATATCATAAACTTTAAAGATATTTACAAAATTAAGATTCAAATTAATTATGAAGATATTCAATTCTTTATTAAAGTCAAGAGACTGTTAGAAAATGTATATAGAAATGTGATACTTGAATATTAAAGCTGCAACACAGAGCATATATTAGACCTACTATGCCTGTTCACATTTATATCAATCTGCTGACATCTTTGTAATCTTATGGTCCGACCAAAATAATGTGTACATGGATCTTGTACATGACTTTTTTTGGCAAAAAAAAATGTGTACACTGATTTTGTACATGGTATTTTGGAAAAAATTACAAAGTTATTGGGAGGTTGATACAAATGTCAACAGGCACAGTAGGTCTAATACACGCTCGATGTTGCAGGAGACTAAAAATAAGTAAAAGTAAAAAAATAGTAAAACTTACAACATTAACAAAAAACTTTTAAGAACGACAGTTCAACATTAACAAGTTTCCAAAAAAAAATGTGCCTTGAAAAAAAAAATGCAACTTTAAAAAACTAACAACTTTTAAGAATGACATTTAAAATAAAATGCGATATTACAATAATGATGCCATTAATCAAAAAAATAGTTTAAATATACACCAAGAAAACAGTAAATGGTTTTGATTTTTAAGTAATTTGGATAAAAATGCATTAACTATATTTCTACAACACCATATAATATATAACAGGAATTTACACATTAAAACCAAACTTTTAATATTTAGTATAATCACAGAAAATGGAGATCTGCAGTAAAAAATTTTGCTCCAAAAATGAAGCCGTGTGATCGCAAAGTATGCTGGGATTTTCATAAAACTGCTAATAAACATCTTTTTTTTTTTTTATAAAGAAATTAAACCAAAACTACAAAAAAAAAGCTGTCTTTGATTTTCATCTGTTTCCCTACATAAGCCACCAAACATCCACATTCCCTTGGACATTATAATGCCATTGCTTGTCGCTGATGGTGATAATTTTCAAATATTGAAAAATATGAAAAATAACTGAAAATCTCGAAGTATTACAAAAAAATAAAATCTTGTTGATTAAAAAAAAAAAAACACGTTTTCCCATATACTCACGGGGATTATTTTCTTTCAATTTGACATCATTGTGACATTACACATTTATTGTGGGCATGAAAAGGTCTCCTATCTCCCCTACATTGCAGCTTTAATATTCAAGTACCAAAGTGTAATTAAGAGTCATTGTTTTTTTTTAAGATTTACATTTTTCAATTATTTTTAAAAATTTACTTGCATTTATTAATTAAATTTGTGATATAAAACAGATTTTTGTTCTGAAGCCCATACTTACTGTGTATATATGTGTATTTATTTGACAATTGATTTCTATTGTTAGCATCTTTTATAAAAAATTGAAAAAGATCAGAACTGCTATTATCATATACATTTTTATGTGCATAACAAAGTCACTTAATCAAACTTTAAATAAGCTGTAAAAAACTAATAAGCTATTCATTCATATTAATGCAAAATTTTTGTCCCATAACAGGAATTCTTTGAGGTGCTCCTAAAGATGTATATTAGGTCTATTTGATACATAGTTATAGTGATATATAGCATTTAAATCAGAAGTTTATGACTCTATCCAAGAACAGAAAAAAATTAAATCCCTTGAAAAATGCATAACACATAAAAAGTATCCATGAGTAAATTCCACAAAGTTAAAATTATTATTAAAATGATTATTATATGTGACTTATTCATAGGAAATAGAATGAGCTCCATATTTCTAGCTAAAATTCAAATATCTAAATATGAATATATGTATCATTAAATTGCTTAGCACCACTACCTGTGAAACAAATCTGTACTGCTTTATTCGGACTTTATTTGTTGGTGCTAAAGTAATTTAATGGTAGGTGTTATCGATATACTTAATGCAAACATATACATGATACATCCAAAACATAAGCAAACACGTTTAGATATACTTAACAAAGTTGTTTAATTAAACTGTACCCAAGCAGGTAAATAAAATATATAGTTAATCATCTATATTAATGCAAAAAAAAAAAACTGACAACTATCTTGACATCATATATATTTTATTCCTTAAAGGTATCTTTGGAAACCTAATATTCAACCATATGTAACATCACCATATTTATTGGTATGACTATGAATGATGCATAATATTTAAATTTAAAATGCATTATTCTAATCAAGAGTTTGAAAATAAAAATGTTTATATACATTTTATAACTTATTTAAATAAATCATACAATGTGATATAATATAAAATATCTTTATATAACAGCAATAATATATATAATAATAATAATCATACAGTAGGGTTTACTATGAACATACAGGAAAACGATTAGATCAAAGAGCAAAAGAACATAATACAATTAATAGAAGAATTGTGAAATGATTTAGCGCCCCACCTTACAGCAAAAGAAATGTTAAGCTCTTTCAACATAGATATAATAAACACCTCCATACTTCCCCATTCTTTTTAAATTCATTTAAATAAAGATATAATAAAAGACCTTATTCTATCTTTATTTAAGTGAATTTAAAAAGAATGGGGAAGTATGAAGGTGTTTATTATATCTATAAGATATTACACATGGGAAAGAGAAAGGTTAATAACTCTGTGTGTGTATAAAATAAAAAAAATCAGATATATTAATCTTTAACTGAGGCTTAAAGTTTATATCTGTGCTAGAGACAATCTCTAGTTTCGAAAAATGATTACTAATAATCATTATTGTATTTATCTGAAGTGGATGGCATCAAAGTTGTGAGTGGAGGAAGTTTGACAATGGTAAATGAAAATGTAGCAATTTGCTCTTTCAACATCTTTACAAGACGTATACAGAAAGATTTGTTACCACATATTATTTGTCGTTATTCACAGTATCACGATTGGCATGCTTACGTGGTAGTATATAGTTTTAGCTTTTCGTTGTTGATATTTCATGGATTTTAAAGTTAACTTATTTTATTGGGAAAATAACTTGTATTGTCGGAAGATTAAAAAATCGTGTAAGTCACCTATAAATTGTGAGTCTAAAAAGTCTTATAAAATCAGTTATATTCTTGACTGAATATATCCTTTTATTTAGGATATATTAAATTCCTCTTGGAGGCCTTAAAGGAACCGAGCAGGGCAAATTCCTAATGTCCACTCCATACGTTCTTGTCATTGCAGCTGTTATTACTATGTGATTATTCATATAGTATTGAAACAGTAAGATTCGTATTCGAATCTTAAGTTTCACCTTTTTCTGTCGTCTCTCACTGACCGGTCTATCCCGCCCAAATTTAAACTTTTTTGGTATCGAATTGTGTGTGTAGCAATATTAAAAATGTATAAATATATGTAGAATTCAGCATAAACACGCACACATTTCGATCTCAAATTAAACGCAATAAATAGGGATAAAATAATATAATTTAGATTTCTTTTAGTTATATAATTTTGTATAATTTTAATCATTTATTTTGGATTATAAAGTTCGTATTTATTGCTTTGTTTAAATTTCGTTTAATAATAATTTTAAAAAAATCTGATGTAATATTTAATTAAAAGTTAAAATAATCTTATGTTCCCTTTTTGTCTTTGAAATTTAAAAGCATCGGTCAGTGATAGATAATAGATTAATTAAAGAAAAATTCCCCAAAATATAATTAGTAAATGTAAAATGTAAACAATAGAACAGCAGCTTTCTTTAATTAAAAAACCAACAAAATGCATTGATTATCCTCAGGGCAGATTAAGTAGAACCTAAAAATATCTTAACAAAAATGTGAAAGATCAAGATAAAAAAAAGAGGCCATCTTAGACTTGCTGGAGACATTCACTTAAACTTTAGCTTTGCTCTCGATCACTGAGTCTCCAAAAATATAAAAATAATTTGTTCCTGCCAAGGTATGACCGAGTAAAGCACCTAGATTATTCTCCATCGGGAGATGGCCTATCGGATGCCGAACTTTCCATTGCCCGTCATAAATTCACCATGAAGATCTGCTGCCTGAAATGAATGAGAAAGCTGCTGCTGCCATGAAATTAAATGAATATCTAAATACAAGAAAGAATTGCCACTCATGAACTTTTTGCTGCTAAACTAATGGAATCAGAAAACTTCTTATAAAACAGGTACCTGTCTGTGTTCAAACTCTAGAGTACTCTAATAATATGCTATAGCTCTTCTTCATAATACTTATCTAAATTATAAAATGTAAAAACTATCATTTGTATAACTAAAATTGAATAATTAATTTAATGTGTAAATTTCTCTAATAATCTAGCTTACCTCACTCTATCTTTCTTGGGTGCGTATTTCTCAAATCTACATTTTATCTATAGTTATTATTTAATTATTGCCTGCTCATAATTGTCTCAATTTTCAAAGTTTAAATCTATGATCGCTTGGAACAATGAATGCGTGTCAAATTTTCATTAATATTTGCTTTCATAACTAACTTAACTTTCATATAAATCGACACGCATTCAATGCTTCATTTATTGTAATGCAGGGGTCTACAACTTCGCAAATGGCTGGCATATTAGTTGTAATAACTCCCAGTTTAGATATGTTTTGTATATATTAAATCTTAATGAATAATTCCATCAAATTACATTTCTTTGAGAGTCGCCAACATTCTTTAGTAAATGTTGATAATGTAGGGCCTAGTTAGAAATCTATTTTAAATCTCATCATAATCGTTTATACAGTATACATGTGCTACGTTTTAGAGACGCGATGACCCATTCTGCCGTGAAATTTCCAGATTCTTCAGGGTTGAAATTAACCCCAGTCGTCCTACACAAGCGGGCATAATGGGTGCTCCCGTAGGATTTGACAGTGTCATGCAGCCAGCCGGAAAAACTGCGACACGGACCGCTTGTCCCTGGTTATGCTTATGTGACACCTTACTTCGTCGGGCCAAGGCAGAGACCAGCCCGTCATTCTTATAGACCCATTCGCGGCATTGCAGTTTCAATATACTGCCATTCCATATCGCCTTTCTAAAGCGTACCACGTGTTCCTTTACTTAATTTTATTATTCTATATATCACTCCGCCTCTGCATTATCTTCATAAATCACTCTCAAATAAATGTTTGCCCTTAGTTATAAATAAATATTTTAATTAAATAAATATATGTCTGCCATTACTCTTATAACCCATACTTTAGACTCTTGCATTGCAAAGGTATAAATCTCTCCAGGCATGCATTAGAAATACTTACTCGAGAATTTTAGGTAGCTAGATTATGCCCTCAAATAAATGAATTCCTTTTGTAAACAAATAAATAAATGTATTCTTTAAAATATAATCATGTCGCAAATCCCGCTACTGAAGCTTTTAATCCATAAATATTGTTAGTAAATGATCTTATTAAAATGTGTTAATAAATAATTTTAAACTATACGTCTGCAGTTACGTTTCATTTATTCGATACCCATTCTATATATTTCCTCGATTATGTAAATATGAATGTTTAATTAATATTAGTTTGATTATTGGCTAACTCGAGAATAAAATCATGAGTCTCTTGCATATCCCTGACCACCGTGCCTAAGGAAATATTTACTAATGTTGCATCAGATGCGTTGTTTCGTGGATTGTGTTGTGGAACCGATAAACTATGTTCAAACTCAGTACCACGGGTGGCTTCGCTACTCGATGGTGCTGCTGTTCTGTATGGTGGTCGAATTCTGCACTATGTTTACGAGTCACACGTTTTCTGACCGTTACAGTATACGAACATGGATGGGCTGCTCACCAACACGCATTAGCCAGCGTGGTGAGTTTATTGGCTTTTTACCTCTGAGTTTAAGATCAAGAAACACCATGGCCTTTCTTCTCAGTGCCTGATAAGGCAGAATGAATGTTTGTGTAAATGATAAATATTTTCCCAATACATACAATTATGACACAAAAATAAAGCATGGCCCTTATTCCCAGGAGGCTGTAAAGTCACCAACCAAGGCAGCGGTTGGTGGCCGAAGGCAGAGGGTGCTAAGAATCCCCTGATTGTGGACCCAGGCTGCCATTTGATGACAACTTTTTATTTAGGTACTTACAACTGCAGATCACTTTCAAGTGAAGGAAGATTGAAAGAATTAGAAGAAGAACTCTCTTATATTAAATGGGACATTATTGGACTTTGTGAAGTTAGAAGAAAAGGTGAAGAGACAATTGATTTAAAAAGTGGACATATACTCTATTATAAAGGCACAAATATTGGAAATACAAGTGGAGTAGGATTCATTATAAATAAAAAGTGGAAGAACAATATTGTGGAGATTGATGGTGTATCGGACAGAGTGGCAAGATTAGTTATACAACTTAATAGCAGATACCAAATGCAGATAATTCAGGTTTATGCCCCAACAAGTTCTCATAGTGATGAAGTAGTAGAAGATTTTTATATGGATGTACAAAAGGCTTTTGATCAGAGTAAACACCATTTAAAAATTGTTATGGAAGACTTTAATGCTAGAATTGGTAAAAAAATGAAAGATGAAAGTGCTGTGGGTAATTTTGGTTATGGTAATAGAAATGAGAGAGGACATAGACTTGTAGAGTTTGCAGAAAAAGAAAAACTTTATATTATGAGTTCTTTTTTTGAGAAAAATGTTAAAAGGAAATGGACATGGAAGCATCCAAATGAAGGTACAGCAGAATTGGATTATATTTTGACTAACAGGAAATACATATTTCAAGATTGTAATGTTCTTAATAAATTTAACACAGGAAGAGATCATCGATTAGTAAGGTGTAAGATACGTGTTAATGTAAAACTAGAGAGACAAAAATTATTAAGAAAAACAATATTTACAGTTCATATTCCTAATCTTCAGAAACATTCTAATGAATTTAAATTAGAACTTACAAATCGGTTTCAAGTATTAGTAGATTTTGAACATGATTCAGATTTGAATGAAATTAATATGAAAATAACTGATACACTTTTGAAAACTGCAACAAAGATAGCTGGTAGAAAGAAACAGCAATTGACCAATAAAATTTCTACTGAGACTAGGGAATTTATGAAGAAAAGAAGGAATATGAAGATATACAAAAATGATGCATTAAAAAGAATTGAATATCTTGAATTTTGTAAAATGGTGCGGAAAAGGTTGAAAATGATATAAGAAAGTATAACTGTGAACTAGCAAGGAAAGCTGTAGAAGAAAATAAAAGTCTTAAGAATGTAAAACAACATTTTGGTATTGGTAGGAAATTTATATCTGCAATAAGAAAAAAAGATGGAATTATTACTAAAAGGAGAGATGACATCATGAAATTGGTAGAAGATTTTTATCAAGAATTGTATAGTAATAAAGAACAAGTACCTCCTATATCTATTACATCTTCCAAATTGCCCAGAATTTTAAATGAAGAAGTGAGACATGCAATTAAATGTATGAAGAAAGGAAAGGCTCCAGGTAATGATGGAATTATAATTGATATATTAAGAGAAGCAGGTGAAGAAATAGAAATTTTTTTAGCAAAGTTATATACCAAATGTCTAAATGATAAAGATGTACCGGATGATTGGAAGAATGCAGTAATAATATTAATATTTAAAAAAGGTGATAAAGAATATATTAGAAATTACAGACCTATCAGCCTTTTATCAGTTTTATATAAAATTTTTACCAGGATAATTACTACTCGTCTACAGAGAACATTGGATTTCCACCAACCAAGAGAACAAGCCAGATTTAAAAGTGGTTTTAGTACAGTAGATCATATCCAGGTATTGAGAGAAGTTATAGAAAGGACAAATGAATATGAGTTGCCATTATGCTTAGGATTTGTAGATTATGAAAAGGCATTTGATTCTATAAACATTTCTTCAGTGATTAAAGCATTAGATCATCAAGGTATAGATCCAGGATATTGTCATATTTTAAAGAATATTTATAAAAATGCAACAGCAACAATTAGATTACATAATGACACTGGGAAAGTCAACATTGAGAAAGGTGTAAGACAAGGTGACTCCATATCTCCAAAACTTTTTACAGCAGTGCTGCATGAAGTATTTTGTGGATTAAAATGGGAAACTAAAGGAGTGAAAGTAAATGGTGATTATTTAAGTCATTTAGATTTCACAGATGATGTAGTTGTTTTTGCAAATAATGCTTCAGATCTGCAGGAAATGTTGCAGGAATTATCAGATGAAAGTAGGAAAGTAGGACTAACGATAAATGTTAAAAAGACTAAAGTAATGTTTAATCGATTTGCTCAAAATATGAAAATAAAGATTGATTATGATGAATTAGAAGAAGTTAACAGTTACAAATACCTTGGTCAGATTATTAATACAGATGGAAACATAATGGAGGAAATTAATCATAGAATTAAACTTGGTTGGAGTGCTTTTGGTAGACATAACTTGATACTAAAAGGAAATATGCCTATGTGTTTGAAAAGGAAGGTTTTTAACAAATGTGTTTTACCAGTTCTTACTTATGGATCTGAGACTTGGACACTTAATAGAAGAGCAATTCAGAGACTTCAGACCACTCAAAGAAGTTTGGAGAGATGTATGTTGGGAGTAACAAGAAGAGATCGTAAACGCAATGTATGGGTAAGAGAACAAACAGGTGTTACTGACCTCATTGAAAAAATTAAAAGATTGAAGTGGAGTTGGGCTGGACATATTGTTAGAAGAGATGATAATAGATGGACAATTGAAATTTTAAACTGGATTCCAAGAGATTGTAAAAGACCCAGAAAGAGACCACATGTGAGATGGATGGATGAAATAAGAAAGTGTGCAGGGGTGATGTGGAGAAGAGAAGCTAAAGATCGGAGATGGATTAAACTTGGAGAGACCTTCATCCTGCAGTGGATTGATAATGGTTGATAATGATGATGATGACGTAAATGTTTGAGTTTTTTTTTAAAAGTCTTAAGAATGGTGCAGTAGTAACTACCTTCGCGTGTTATTGCTTTTATTCTTACTGTTTATCAAAGACAATATTTTGAGTGAATACTGTCGAACTAATTCAAAATGTAGAAGATCTAAAATGATAGCTATAATTCCAATGAAAATAAAAATTTTCTTATTTAAATTTTTCTTAGTAGGGTTAAAAAAAAAGTTAGGGTGTGTGGAACTTCACTGCTTTCTTTTATTTTGTTAAGGCGTGGTTATATTTATAATTCATACACATTGCACAATAGAATTTAATTTTAAACAGTAAGATTGGATAAATCAGAATTACACTTTATAAACATTTAGTTTTAGAATTTATTATTTTCTTTCTTATCTATTTTATTTTATAATCACTTAATAATGAATAGAAACCATATAAAACAAATAGCACTCTTGCTGAAAGCAAAACAATAGAACTCTTTGTATTTAATTACCTGAAATTAGTAATTTTAATACTGGTTTTATTATTGTTTATTTGTTATTTAAATCGATAAAATCATAATTGATTGATGACAAATCATAATTGAGGGAGCTGATATTTTACATTTAGTATAAGAATTACAGAATTAAAAGATAATTTATTTTTTAATATTTTGACCAAGTTTCTTTAAATAATATAATTAGAGATAAGAAAAATTAAATGGCTGATTATAGATTCTGTACATGATTTATTAAATCATAGTAATAATAAGAGATATTTTCTATAAAAGTATAGAAATAACTACAACAGTTTTAGGTATTTGTTTAATATATATAAATATGGTTACAAAATAAATATATAATATTCAAAAGTGGGTTTTATAGCAATATTTAATCTAAGAATTACATCATAATTTGACTTGGAACCCAAGCCTCATCAATAAAAAAAAATCCATAAATTCATCTGTGGAATGGGATTTAAATTCTGTACAATCTGATAATCATTGATCATTCAAGCTGACTATAAGGGGCACTACAGGAAAGTATTATTTAGACTTGATTGCCTTGCTACTCTGATGTGGCTGATTTGTTCCACAAAATAAGTTAAAGTTTATAAATTTTTTGAATATCATTTGGGAAAAAAAATTATTGTTGCTACAGAATTTTTTCATTTAATGTGCGAAGATGAGAAGAAAATTGGAGTGAAGAGAAATAGATTTAATTGGATTTGGACAGATTGGGGGAAATATTGCTAACATTTAGAAAGTGATTAATATGCTATTTTAAATATAAAAGAAAAAGATATTTTGTGTGTGCGCATGTTTACTGCAAGGAGGTTTTAAAACTAACTTCTATATAAGATTAGTTGGTTTATTAGTAGGTAAGCTATTACAGAATTATTGAATGCTGGTAAGGGAGATTGGTAATGTCCCATTTTGAGCCCACTAATAATATACAGGATTGCTGAAATATTATTAACTAAAATAGTTTATATATATATCTATTTTAATGATGTTACTTTAGTAAACCAAAAATAAAAAAAGAATTATGTGTTTTTGAAATTATTGTTATCAAGTTTATTTTGAAAAAACGGATAAATTATGAAAGTAGAATACAAAATCATCTTTGATTTTAAATTGCCCAAAAACTACTTAAACTAAAAAGACATGCTCTACACCAATTTAAAGGTCATTTTATGTACTAACATATTAGTTGAGGGAAAAAACTTGCAACAGTCACAAATATATAATCTACTGCAACTTCAAATAACCTCACTTATGAAGATGATGCAATATTTCTCAGAAAGTGCAAAAATTAGCACCTGAGAAGAAATGGTATGAATAATTTGAATATGAATAATGTACTGTAAATGTTTCTATTATCAGTATCAATTTATATGGCTCAGTATATGGCAGTTAGTTTATATTTTATACATGTGTGCATATAGTGAAAGATTTGTCATAATCCATTAACAGTAAAATTTGACATGATACATCTTAAAAAAAGCTTTATAATAGATCACTTTTGACCAAAATATTTATTTTTAACTATTAACATCTCTTAGGTATATAAATGCGATTTTGATATAAAAGTACTCCTTCATTTAATAACATTTTCATTGTTGAGTTATAAATTTTACAAAAACTAATAAAAGGCAATTAACATCAATGCATAATTTATCAAACATTCCACAATTAAAATTTTTTTTTACCCTAAGCCAAATTTTAACCCTAGCCCTAACCCTAACAATGATTGCTGCTTATAAATTTTACAAAAACTCAAATGGCAATTAAAAGCATTGCATACTTTATAAAATATTCCAAAATTAATAAAATTTTTACCTTAACCCCAAAGCCAACCCTAATTCTAAATCTATACTTAAACTGTAACCATCATTGCTGATTTATAAAGTTTACAAAAACTAAAAAATGCAATTAAAAGCATTACATAATTGATCAAATATTCCACAATTAAATTTTTTTTTACCCTAATCGTAGTCCTAAATATAACCTAAACCTAACAATGTTTGCTAATTTATAAATTTTACAAAAATTAAAAAAGGCATTTAACAACATTGTGTAATTTATCAAATATTCTATAATTTTCACCTTTACTCTAACCCTAGCCCTAAGCCTCACCCTACCCATCATTGCTGATTTATAAATTTTGCAAAAAATTAAAAATTGCAATTAACAGCATTGCATAATTTATCAAATATTCCACAATTTAAAAAAATCTTACCCTAATCCTAGCCCTAACCCAAACCATAACTTTAATCATTACCCAGATTGCTGTTTTATAAATTTTACAAAAACTAAAAGAAGACAATTAACAGTATTGCAAACTTTATCAAAAATGCTACAATTAAAAAAAAAAATCTGATATTTGTTGGAGGTTCTTTATCTGAAATATCTATAAATTGCAGTTTTTTGATTTTAAGTTGAGGTCTTGACTTAAGCAAAGACCATGCAATTGTCAATTAAAAAAGTGTGAATTGATCTATAAAACCTTTTAACATCTTTTTGTTAGATTATTGCATGTAAATATTAAATTAAACATAGCTCAAACTTTGTTTAGATTTTTATATGCAATACATAATTCATATTTAATTTTATTGTTTAGTTTCTCTCCTGTGAGATTTGTAATGTCCCATTTTAAGCCCCACTAATAATTAGCAGAACTGCTGAAGTATTCTTAAATAAAATAGTTTTTACACATATATTTTAATGTGGTTAATTTAGTAAACCAAAAAAAAAGAAAGAAAAGATATCTGTTTTTGAAATCATTGTAATCAAATTAATTTTCAGAAAGTGGATAAATTGCAAAAATAGAATACAAAATCATTCATGATTTTAGATTGCTCAGAAACTACTTAAGCTAAAAAGACAAACTCTACACCATTTTAAAGGTCATGTTTCCTGTTTAACGAGTTATTGAATGCTGGGAAGAGAGATTGTAGTAGCCCAAGATTGCCGAAGTATTCTTATGTAAAATAGTTTTTACATATATATCTATTTTAATGAGGTTACTTTAGTAAACCAATATATATATGTTTTTGAAAGTATTGTAATCAAGTTAATTTTGAGAAAGTGAATGAATTGTGAAAATAGAATACAAAATTGCTTTGGATTTTAGATTGCTCAAAATCTACTTAAGGTAAAAAGACATGCTCTATACCATTTTAAAGGTCACTTTATCTACTAAAACTTTTGTTAGTACATAAATAATATAGAAGAGGAATCTCAATTGTGTAGATAGTGCTATATTCCTCAGAAAGTACAAAAATCAGAATCTGAGTAGACATGGAACAAAAAAAGGGCATGAATAATTTGAATGTGAATAATGTACCATAAATGTATCTCTTATCAGTATCAATTTATATGGCTCAGTATACAACAATTAGTTTATACTATTCCATATATGTGTGCATATTGTGGAAAATTTGTCTTAATCTATTAGTAGTAAAATCTGACATGATACATTGTAAAAAAAAGCTTTATAATAGCTTGTTTTTGCCCAAACTATTTATTTTTAATTATTAACATCTCTTAGGTATATGAATGCGATTTTGACATAAAAGTACTCTTCGATTTAATAAGAACATTTTCATTGTTGAATTATAAATTTTACAAAAACTAAAAAGGAAATTAACACTAATGCATAATTTATCAAACATTCCACAATTAAAAAGGTTTTTTTTACCTTAACCCTAAGAATGATTGTTAATTTATAAATTTTATAAAAACTAAAAATGGCAATTAACTGCATTGCATAATTATAAAATATTCCACAATGAAAAAAAATCTTACTTTAACCCTAACCCTAGATCTAAGACTAACTTTCACTTTAGACCTAACCTTAACCATCATTGTTGATTTATAAATTTTACAATAACTAAAAAAGAAAATGAACAGCATTGCATAATTTATTAAATATTCCACAATTAAAATAAATCTTATCCTAACCTTAGACCTAAGCCTAACTCAAGCCCTAACCCTGAACCATGATTGCTGATTTGTAAATTTTACAAAACTAAAAATTGAAATTAAAAGCATTGTACATAATTTATCAAAAATTCCACAAAGAAAAAAAATCTTACACTACTCCTAACCCTAATCGTAACACTAACTCTAAACTTAACCATCATTGCTGATTTATAAATTTTCCAAAAACTACAAAAGGAAATTAACAGCATTACATAATTTATCAAATATTCCACAATTTACAGAAAATCATACCCTAATCATAACCCTAACTTTAACAATCATTGCTGATTTATACATTCTACAAAAATTAAAAATGGCAATGAACACCGTAGTATTTATCAAATATTCCACAAATAAAAAAATCTTATCCTAACCCTCACCATAACTTCAACCCTTGCCGAGATTGCTGATTTATAAATTTTACAAATCTAAAAAAGTCACAACAGCATTGCAAACTTTATCAAATATTCTACAATTAAAAAAAATATATTTCATAGACTTTCTTTACGTGAAATATCTATAAAATGCAGTTTTTTAATTTTAAGTTGAGGCCTTCACTTAAGCAAAGACCTGTAATTGTCAGTTAAAAAAGTGTGAATTAATACTCTTTTAACATCTTTTTATTAGATAATTATATGCAAACATTAAATTAAACATAACTCAAGCTTTGTTTACATTAGTATACGTAAAACTTAATTCAGATTTAATTTTATTAAGTTTCGTTTCTTTCCGGTTTAAGGAATTATTGAATGCAGGTAAAAGAGATTTGTAAAGTCCCGTTGTGAGCCCTACTAATAATTTCTCAATTGCTGAATTATTCTTAAATAAAATAGTTTTTACATATATACCTATTTTAATGAGATTACTTTAGTCAACAGAAAAAAATGTTTTGAAATTAATTTGGAGAAAGTGGATGAATTGCAAAAGGGGAATCCAATATCGTCTTTGATTTTAGATTGCTCATTTTCTCCACTACAACTTTCACTAGTATGCAAAGAATGTAGAGGAAAACAAAAAACTTCTTAGAAGTCACAAATACATAACCTACTGCAACTTCAGGTCACGTCACTTGTGAAGATGGTGCTATATTTCTCAGAAAGTACAAAAATCAACATCTGAGCAGAGATGGCACAAAAAGAGCATGAATGTACTATAAATATATCTATTATCATTATCAATTTATATGGCTCAGTATAGGGCAATTAGTTTATACTATTCCATACATATGTGCATATAGTAGAAAATTTGTCTAAATCTATTAGCAGTAAAATTCGATATGATACATCTTAAAAAAACTCTATAATAGCTCGTTTTCCCCCAAACTATTTATTTTTAACAATTAACATCTCTAAGGTATATGAGAGTGATTTTGACATAAAAGTATTCCTTCATATTTTCATTGTTTAATTATAAATTTTACAAAAACCAAAAAAAAAGGCAATTAACAGCAATGCATAATTTGTTAAACATTCCACAATTAAAAACAATTTTTACTTTAACCCTAAACTTATCCTAACCCTCATTGTTGATTTATAAAATTAAAAAAAAAATAAAAAAAGTAGTTAATAGCATTGCATAATTGATTAAATATTCCACAATTAAAAAAATTCTTACCCTAATCATAGACCTAACTCTAACCCTATACCTAACCATAACCCTAACAACCATTGCTGATTTATAAATTTTACAAAAACTAAAAAAGGCCAATAACAGCATTGCATACTTTATCAAATATTTTATAATATATAAAGTTTGAAAGAAAAAGTAGAAATAAACACAGCCAAATTTTTTTGTGGATATTTTCTACCTTCCACTGGAGCAATAATGAGGAATAAAATAATTTTGAATTTTAAAATAAAATCCTATTATAAATTAAACAAAAAAAGTCAGTTATATTTTTATTCAATTCTGATTTTGAAATTGAACCAAGCATGTTTTTTGTTAAAATAGATCTACTGATAAGTTTAAAAAATCCACTATCTATTTTAGAAATCTTTTTTTAAAATTAAAACTCATATAACATTTTTGTGAAATTCTATCTATTTTTGAAATCATTGTAAATCATACTTTGATAAAAATCCAAAAGTAGCTTTTAAAAAGATTAAAGTGATTTAAAAAGATAAAAAAAAAGCATTTTCTAATTAATGATTTTTTTTCTCCCCACTGATCAGTTGATTTCCAGTTATACAAAGCTACTATGAATATGTAAAAAAGGCAGTGGCTGCTGCTTGTTCACTACGCTGGAGTTTGGACTCATCTAGAATGATGATCCAACTTCTGTGTTCTTCATAGCCAACATAGTATTAGATATCCGGCCTAAAGCATAATTGGAGATAATTGATGGTTGATTGTTCCTGTCATGATAATGATTATTAGAGTCTCACCAAGAAAATCCCTCAGCTTGCTGAAGAAATAGTTATACATATGCTAATTTATCTATATGCAGAGAAACACAAATAAATGTATATACATGAAACACAGCTGGTGAGTAGCATTATTTATAATGAGAATGAAATCTTAAATAATTTCTTTAGTAAAAGTTACATTTAAAATCTATATATTTAAAAAAAACAAGAAAAAATTTGCTTGAATAAAATGATTAATTTGTAGATGATTTTATTGTGAAAAAAGGAAAAAAATCTTTTTAGATTAAAAAAAAACTTTTATTGACCATAAAAGAGAGGCTAATTAATTTTAATTCGCATCATCTGTATTTTTATATATACACATGTATGTGTGACTTTTATGTATATTTTCCAAATGGAATTAATTATGAAAGATATTTTTAATAATTTTGATAAAATATGGTATAAACATCAGCATGCATATATATATATTATAAAAAAATGAATTTCATTTATATGTTAATAAATTATTATACAAGTCTGTGCAATGATGTTTCATGTAAACTGATTATCAGGTATTGTAAATCATAAGTTGATACCTTATTTTTTTGAAAACTAATCAAAATCAGAAGACTTAATATATGTGTATAGCCATATTCTGCAGATCTTAATGTTGATTTTTATTTTATTGTCATTAAAAAACTTATATTCAATTATTAAAATTATTTCAGTGAACTTAATTCTAGGTTTAGAATATTATGTGTTGCATCATCTCTTGTTCACAACAGTTATAGAGCTTGTGTTCTCTGACCTAGATTCATGCATAATGGTCTGGCATATGGAAGGGGTATATATTAGTGTTTGGGCATAGTTGATGATGATGATTATCATCCTGGATTGGCATGAAGAATATATTCTTTAAAGTACATGTACTACATTTTATTTTAGTCTCTATTAGACATTAAGCTTATAGTGGCCTATAAAGAAATTGTATTAAATGGCCAGAGCATTGATGATGATCAGCATGTTTTAATATCCCAGTAGTTTTTATAGTTATACATTCTGATGGATGAACACTTAGTTTGTACATTCAAGTTAATGTTTAAATAATTGCCCCATAGTTGGCCTGGTCTACAGTAGACACAAATCCAGTCACAAGATTGGTTGTTAATTTATTTTGTTTGTTGATCATTCATGATGATGAATGAGTTATACTTATTTTAATGCTGGTGAACTTAGTTAATCATGCTCTCAAGCTCATTTCTTTTTATATTCATTACTTATATATTTTATATTATAATAAATTTTATATGCTGACTTCCAGTGGGAGATGATTCCATCATCCCATCACCTCCATCCTTACAAAGTATATGCCATTATTAATTTTAAGTTTATTTTAAAAGTAATTTAAAACTAAATAGTTATTTTATTAATAATTGTAAAGGTATTTTATAACAAAATGGGTGAAAATGGCATTATTTTAGAAAATGTAAAGTCAGATAAACGAACCAGTTAATTAAGAAGATAAATATCTGATGTAATTTATTCAAAGCATTGTCTGTTATTTTGATAATCCCTTTTAAAGCTAAATTTTTATAAATACTGTTATTAGATAAATAATGAAGTTTAAGAGTTATTTACTACTAATAGATAAATGGATTGAAATGACTGATGAAAACTGATTTTGTTGATAAGTCAACCTAGTAAATATAAATAGTGGTTATAATTCATTGTGCTCATTAAGCTTTCATCTTTCTTTGACAGCATGCTCATCATACTTATTGTGCTTTGTGTTAAAATATCATGGCAGAGTAGAGAAGCCATCACCTGCATCACTTTTGCCAAGCTAGCAGAGTGCAAGCCAAAAATTCATCAGAAAATATGGAAAAGCCATCAAATGATGTAAAACTATCTTAAGAAGTGTTGTAGTCCAGTATATGTGAACTATATACTGCCTAAACTTCAAGTGTTTATTGCTTTAGAGAAAAACCAGTTGTCAAACAAGGAAAACACTGTCCGATGCTGCAATTAAAAAAAAACTTCACAGAAGACCATCAGAAATAGCTATGTTTGTACAGATGAAGTCCACTAGAAATATACCAATGCATGAATTCAGAACTTGAACTCTTAGTAATGAAAGGGTAACGTGTATGGAATTTGAAAAAATATTATTATAATTGTCTATTACTACTCTTAGTTGTTTGATCTGACATTTAATCTATACTGAAATTATTTTAAAATTATAATTATTGATTTTGTGTAAAAGTAATCTGCTTATAAATTAGTATGGCAAAGGATTGCTATTTTTATTAATCATGCCACAGTTCAGTTGACGTAAATCTAAAAAAAAAAATTTTTTTTATAGAGTAAATTATTAGTATTGCAAATCCTTGCCATTCTCTTAAAAACTTATTTCATATTCTAAACCAGATTTATTAATAATAGTCATTCCCACTACTTAATTACAGAAATTATAAAATAGTAATTTAAACAGTAACATGAATAATGCAGATTAATGACCTCTGGATAGTGCAAAACAGGCTGCATAGACTGATTTAATAAATTAACTTTGTTTGTTTTTTAAATAGTTCTAAAAGTAAATACCATACAGGTTTGAGAATAACAAGCATGAGAAAAGATAATTGTCTTGAATTTACTAGAGTCTCAATATACTTTTATTTCCAGTTATTTTGGCAATGTATAATGTTCGTTTATATGTTTTGTGTATTCATACATAAGTGCAATACTGTTCGGCAGAAATACCTACCACATATCAGATGCTTTGTTTATATATTTTTTCTTTGTATGATACCACTGATTCTACTGGTCACTTCATGTAGAACCCTTACTTTGATCACCAGATGCACCCTTCTACCATATTAGATGCTCTGCTTTTTATATATATTTGTTCATAAATAAGTGTAACGTAAATGTTCTTTTGCTGCCTCTTATATGTATTTAGTTATTTATCAGTACTACAGCCTGAAAGGATTTGTGTTAGTCTGATTCTTTTAATACTAGCTTATTGAATGATTTTAATGTACCCTCAAACTGTCAATTGAATGAGCCTTCAAACTATATCATGACCGATTGTATTAATAATTGTGACCATTCATGTGCAATGAATTTATATGTGCCCAGAAATTCTTAAAATATATTGTACCATATATTATCTGTGCATAAAAATAATAGAATCAATAAATATTTAACTGTATTCATTTGTACTCAAAATAGCTAGGACAATTACATATGATATTATTCTAAATTTAATCCCAGGTAAAAGAACTAATAGACCAATTTTGTCTGTGGATTGCTGTCAATGTTATCATTTGTGTTGTAATAATGTATTTACATAAATAAATTGTAATATCTCATCATAGAATCTCTTGTATCTAAAATGATTTAGCAGGCTATAAAAAAAAACGTTTTTGATAATATAACTACAGAATGTGGCGCTTCCATGCAAATTGCCCTTGGATGATGTTCATGTGAGCTGTACATTTTAGACTGTTACAATATATTATATATCGAGTGTGCTAATAGCTCTTAATATACATATATAATTATTATTTACATAATTGGACATTCTACTTTAACAGGCAAAATAAAATTATAAAATATATTTACATATTTCCTGAATTCAATTTGCTTTTTTGGATTAATGCAAAATAATTTGAAATTTAAATACAAAGAATGCAAATTTTAATTCTGTAAATATATTTTAGAATTTCATTTTTGTTGTTAAAATAGAATAACCAATTACATAAATTAATAATAACTGAAACAAGCTTATTATATACCTGTGTCTATATATGTAATATGTAGGGTATATGAGCACAGACTTTTACACCACCCACCACTCTATCTCATAACACTGATACACTTGAACACATATATGTCAAAAAGATAAATAATCACCAATATACGTATTTCATGCTAAAACAGAAATCATCAGTTGGTCCAGATTACCATCTCTACACATACATGCTATAAGTGCTCAGACATATATTAAGATAGCCAATCTTCATACTTTAATGGACAGGCTTCAATCTACTCCTCACTCCAATTCTTCAACCATCCAACCAATTGAAAATCTGATGATGGAACGCTCAAAGGCCACCTGAGGCCGATTCTTGTCACACCCATGTTGACCTAAGGTTAATCTGACCCCTCATGTACAGAACATAAGTCATTTAATACATATACAAAGGATGTAATAACTGAAACACAGCCTTATTATATACCTGTATCTATATATGTAATATAGAGGGTATATGAGCACAGACTTTCATACCACCCACCAGTTATTACATAGTAGATTCTGCCCATGCTTAGTATATGTATTAAATGGATTATGTCCTGTACATGAGGGGTCAGATTGACCTTAGGTCAACATGGGTGTGACAAAAATCTGTCTCAGGGTGGCCTTTGAGCGTTCCATCATCAGATTTTTAATTGGTTGGATGGTTGAAGAGTTGGAGTGAGGAGTAAATTGAAGCCTGTCCATTAAAGAACGAAGATTGGCTACTTATATCATGTATGTGTAGAGATGGTAATCTGGACCAACTGATGATTGCTGGTTTAGCATGAAATACGTATATTGGTGATTATTTCTCTTTTCGACATTTATATGTGTTCAAGTGTATCAGTGTTATGAGATAGAGTGGAGAGTGGTGTGAAAGTCTGTGTTCATATACCCTATATATTATAAATTAATAATGTATATGTTGTAATGGTAACTCATTATATACATGGTTAATAACAGAGATGGGAGAATCATAAATCTTCAAATATATAAGAAATGCAAACATAGTTCTCAGATTTAAATCAATAATAACTTTTTTCCAAAATTTAAAAAATTCCAATAGTCATTAAACACAAACTTTCTGATAAATAAAAAACATTATTTTAAAAATATTAATCACAACTGCTATCAAATAGCCATGAATATTCACAGAAATTTTAGTGGTAAAAGCCAAATAATTCATCAACTATATATAAATAATAATAATAATGTACTACAGACCCTAGAATACTTATAACTGCAGATCATTTTCAAGTGAAGAAAATTGCAAGAAATAGAAGTGTCTAATATTAAATGGGACATTATAAGTTAGAAAAAAAAGTGAAGAGGCAATTGATTTAAAAAGTGGACATATATTATAAAAACACAAACATTGGTAATACAAATGGAATAGGATTCATTATAAATAAAAAGTGAAAGAACATTGTGGAGATTGATGGTGTATCAGATAGAATTGCAAGATTAGTTATTCAACTTAATAGCAGATAATTCATGTTTATGTCCTAAGAAGTTCTCATTGTGATGAAGAAATAGAGCATTTTTATATGGATATACAAAAGCCTTTTGATCAGACCAAATATTTTAAAATTTTGAGACTTTAATGCTAGAATTGGAAAACAATTGAAAAATAAATTTAATTATGGTGATAGAAATGAGAGAAAACATAGACTTGTGGAGTTTGCAGAAAAAGAATAACTTTATATTATGATTTTTTTTTTTGAGAATATTAAACGGAAAAGGACATAAAATATTCAAATGAAGGTACAGTAGAAGTGGATTATATTTTGACTAACAGAAAACACATATTTCAAGACTGTAATGTTCTTAATTAATTCAACTCTGAGAATGATCATCAATTAGTGAGATGTAAGATAATGCAAAATTAGATAGACAAAAATTATTAAGAAAAACAATATTCAAGGTCGATATTCCTAATCTCAGAAACATTCCAATGAATTTAAATTAGTTCTTGCAAATCATTTTCAAATATTAACAGATTTTGAATATGATTCAGACTTGAATGAAATCAATAGGAAAATACTTTTAAAAATTGCAACCAAGATAGCAGGCACAAAAAAGCAGTAATTGGCCAGTAAAATTTCTACCGAGACTAGAGAATTTATGAAGAAGAGAAGGAATATGAAAATATATAGAAATGATGCATTAAGAAGAATTGCATATCTCAAATTATGTAAAATAATGCAGAAAAGAATTAATAATGATATAAGAAAATATAATTGAAAACTAGCAAAGAAAGTCATAGAAGAGAATAAAACAACATCTTGGTATTGGTAGGAAACATATTTCTGCTATAAGAAAAAAAGATGGAACTATTATTAAAGAGATGTCATCATGAAAATGTGTAGAAGAGTTCTATCAAGAATTATATAGCAATAAAGAACAAGAAAACTATTATATCTTCTGAATTGGCCAGTATTTTAAACGAAGAAGAGACATGCAATTAAATTTGTAAAGAAGAAAAAAATTCCAGATAATGATGGAATTATAATCAATATCTTAAAAGCAGCTGAAGAAATACATTTTTTGGCAAAGTTATATTCCAAATGTCTAAATGATAAGATGTACCAGATGATTGGAAAAATACAGTATTAATATCTAAAAAAGGTGATGAAGAAGATATTAGAAATTACAGATCTATCATTTTTTTTGTCAATTCTATATAAAATTTTTACCAAAATAATTGCAATTCATCTACAGTGAACTCTGGATTTTAACCAACCAAAAGAACAAGCTAAATTTAAGAATGATTTTAATACAGTGGATCACATTCAAGTACTGAGAGAGGTTATATAAAGAATCAATGAATATGATCTGTCATTATGCTTTTGATTTATAGATTATGAAAAGGCATTTGATTCTTCTTCAGTGATTAAAGCATTATATTATCAAAGTATAGACCTAGGATATTGTTATATTCTGGATATTTATGAAAATGCAACAGAAATAATTAGACTACATAATGATAGTAGGAAGATTAACATTGAGATGGGTACATTCATAGCTCTAAAAGTTTTTTACAGCAGTGCTGCAAGAAGTATTTTGTGGATTGAAATGGGAAGCTGAAGGAATAAAAATAAAGAGAGATTATTTATGTCATTTGGATTTTGCAGATAATGTAGCTTTTGCAAATAATGCTTTAAAGCTTCAAGAAATGTTGCAAGAATTATCAAATAAAAGTAAGAAAGTAGGACTAAAGGTAAATTTTAAAAAGACTAAAGTAATGTTCATTGGATTTTCTCAGAAGAAAATAAAGATTGATAATGATGAGTTAGAAGTTAACAACTACAAATACCTTGGTCATATTATTATTACAGATGCAAACATAATGGATGAAATTAATATTAGAATTAAGCTTGATTGGAGTTTCTTTTGGTAAAAATAACTCGATATTAAAGGGAAATATGCCTGTGTGTTTAAAAAAGGTTTTTAATAAATGTGTTTTACCAGTTCTTACTTATGAATCAAAGATTTGAACACTTAACTAAAGAGCAATAGAGAGACTTCAGACCACTCAACAAAGTTTGGAAAAATGCATGTTAGGAGTAACAAAAACAGATCAAAAATGAAATACATGGTTAAGAACAAACAGGTGTTGCTGACTTCATTGAAAAAATTAAAAGATTGAAATGGTGTTGGACTGGCCATATTATAAGAGATGATAAGATATGGACAGTTGAAATCCTAAAATCATATTCCAAGAGATAATAGAAGACCTAGAAAGAGATCATATGTGATATGGATGGATGAAATAAAGAAGCATGCTGGAGTGATGTGGAAAAGAGAGACTACAGATTAGAGATGGATTGAACATGGAGAGATCTTTATCCTGCAGTGGATCAATAATGGTTGAAAATGCTGACATTCAGAAGCATATATTTCAACAAAATACTATTATATTATCTGACAGTTTTATTTTGTATATACTTCAAGACTTTTACCTATGCTAATAAATTTCTTCAGCTTTGAGACATTACTCAGAGTTTGATTATATAAATTCTTATAAAGACACAAAAAATTGGAAATTGAGATTCTTGATTTATGCAAAAATAAACTTTTATTTTCATAAGAAAAAAGTTTATTCTTTATAGATAATAATATATCTATAATAACAACAGAAAAACAAATAGAATGTAAATTTCATTTAGTCAATAACACATTAATAAATATATTTAAAGTACAATTTGCATAAAATAACAGAAAAAAGATCAAACGTGCCTATCATGTTTTTAATTCATTACCAATTCACTTGAGAATGAAAGACTGTCCAAGTTCAATCTAGTTTCTTTAACCCATAGCCTCTCTTTTCTACATCACTCACTCAAACTTCTTATCTCATTTATCTATTTCACGTAGTCTTTTTTTTATAGATATTTTATAAACTGTTGGATAAAATTTTTTAATTATCCATGTTATAATTTTATCCAATGATCTCTAAACCAACATTTCCACCTCTTAATTCTTTTAATGATATCTCACTTGTATATCTTGCTTTCATTTCTTAGTTATTAATTGAAATATACATCTCTCCATATTTCATTGTCTAATCTGAAGTCTCTAAATTGTTTTTCTCTTAACGTTTATCATTTTAATATTAAATTATTTCCATCATACAAACTTAATTTTGTGATTAATTTCATTCATTATACATCTATATTAATTTTTTGGTTAAGATATTCATCATTAATAACTTTCAATTCATTAACAATCTTTATTTTCTCCATTTTTAAAGTTACTTTTTACATTTCACTATTTGTCTTTAATCATATGTAATTCTTGTAATATTTTATGAAATATTATTAGCAAATAACCATACCACCTATAAAAATCCATTAATTTTTAGTTTTTCCACTTAAAATACTTAGTACAAAATTACAGCAAAAAGTTGGAGATACAGAATCACCTTGTAATATATACCAAATGTATTTATCAATTTTCTTTATGCTACCATGCAAATTAATTATTGCTATTGCACTATGATATTATAGATTCAAGTTCTATTTAATAATTTTTAAATCTAAAACAAAATGGCAACTTATATTCATTGTGTTGTTTTTTTTTAACTTCTCTTGTTCTTTGAGCTAACTTAGATCCAAATTTTCTGAAGATGATTTGTAGCAAAATTAGAAAGGTTTTGTTTAGAAATGATAGAACTAGAAATTATTGCATATTCAATTTCATCTTTTTGAAATACCAATATTGCTGTTTTATTCTTTCAACCATCTGATATATCTAAATCATTTAGAATTTTGGTGTATAACTTTTTCAACAATTTCTCTATTTTTTCACCTAGTTCTTTAAAAAAAAACAAAAAACATAAGATAATCATTTCACAGGATTTCACTTTATTTAAAACACTTGGCATTTCAAAAGTCGTAAATGTAGGAGCTATTTCTTTTGTCTTTCATTATTATGTAGTTCTTTGTTCTTGAAATCATCCCTATTTTAGTAATAGTACCATCTTCTTTTTTTCATGGCTGAATAACTATAATATCAAATTGTTTAGATGTTCTCTTTTCTAGTTTTCTATATTATTTCACAATTATATTTTATTATGTCATCTTAAATGCTTTTTTTGTACCATTTTGCAAAATTTCAATATTCAATTTTTCTACAAGGACTACTATAAAATATTATCATAATCCTTCATTTCTTATCTCAACAGAAATTTACTTAAGAAATTTTTCTTGTACAGCTATCTGCTTAGTATTTATCATCAATTTCTAAGATTGCTCAGCCATAAACAATATACTTACATTTCTCTTAAAGAAATCAATCTGAGCAAATTCCTAATGTCCATTCCATGTTTTCTTGCCATTACTGCTTACCTCTTTGCTAGCAAAGCAGCCATATTATTTAAAAAATTATGCTAACCACAAATTTTATAACTTTTTAAGTTTTTATTAATAAAAAAATGACACTTAATATATATTGTTTGAAAGGTCAAACACTAAAGAATGTAATTAAGCTGAAAAAAATATAGTCATTGATATTCAAAGTAATAAAAAAAAAAAAAATAATATTTCTAATAATTATTTTTATATTATTTCATAAATTCAAAATTATCATGCACAAATAGTATAATTTTGTTAGTAGGCTAGTTGGATTCATCATAAAATTTAAAAAAAATTGGTATATAATAACACTTACCTAAGATAATCCATCACTTGAAAACTTCGTAGAATAAAGACATTAGTACCTTTCATTTTTCCTAATAGCTCTTCAAAATGTATTTCCATATAAGGTTTGCAATGAATATATCATCCCTAATAACATCCCTTATAACAAGTAGTTAATATTGATCAGTAATTAGTATAATTTGAATATTATAATAAAGAACTTCAATACAGTTTGTAATTTATTAAAAAGTACTACTAAAAGTCACTATATTCAAAATAAAATAATAAAATGTAATAAAAAATGAATAAAAGACTAAATTCATTATAGAGTTAAGCTTGAGGTACATAAGTTAATAGTTTAAAGTCAATGTGATGTAGTATTATTCACCCTATCTTTATAGGTTTTGAGAGCTCATATTGCTTCACGCTGCTATGACCATAAATTTAGTAATAGCTTCATCAACTGCCACCTCTCTTTGCATGTGATATGCAGCTTTGAAATTTACATTGCAGTACTGTATAATCGACCTAAGTTTATATAGTGTCAAAATCTTTACTTTTAGCATTTGCGTATTTTTATTATTATTAAAATGCAGACAAGGCATTATAGAAAAATCTAAATTGGGTCTTAATATTTGCAAAATATATTTATCTTTGACTCATATCACCTAATTCAAATACTGGACCCTAGCCCACATCATAGCAAAAAAATGCAGATAATTCATAATATAAATGTACACAATCATGAGCTTTTTTTTTTTTTGTTAGTTTCAATAATAATTTTTTAGTATATTTTTTATCAAATATAAATATATAAAAATAAAATAATAATAAAAAAATATAGAAAAATAAATACTTACCATTAGGCCCCCATAATGCTGTCTTCAAAATATATTGGTAAAAAGTTGTATTTTTCATGTCGAATACTTTTCCAGTTACTATCAAAAAAATGAGACAAGGCTTGATCACAAAAATTATCATAAAATTTTTAATTTTTATCATAGAAAAAGAACTTACATTTCCTGAAACTAGAAAGAAAGATGGAAACGAAAGTGTAAAAAGCGCATGCATAACCTGAGTAGATTTCCATTAATCTTAACCTGAACCCAGATATTGATAACTTGAAAATCATTACCCGCATTATGCAGGCATAAAAATGAACAGGTATTACCATGATAAATGAAAATGTTGCACGTCAATACATATCAATTAATGTAATGAGTTTACTGACTTTATCTCAGAGTATTAAAAATGTCATTTTCCCTCCACTGTTGCCTGATAGTTTTCAACTATCACAGATAGTTGAAAACAGATTGACTGTACGAATGCACATGCATACACTCCAAATTACTTTTTTTTAAAAAAAAATAAATGCATGTTTTCAAAATAACAATATATGAATTCAAGATAGACATGTGCTGTGTTTAAATTCAGATTTAGAAAATAGCTCTGTAAACATGATTCTACTGTTAACAAAAATGATGCTTTCTTGATTACTTTTCTTTATATAAGTCAAATTCCAAAATTGTTGATTGAAAACTTAGTTACTATCTGCAATGATCTTATCAAGAATATAAAAGTGCTAAAAGAAAAATGTGTACTAAATAATCAAAATGTAGAAAATGAATACAACAAACAAAATTTTATATTGGTAAACTCATTATGCTTTTGATAAAGTATAGTCATATCTATAGCTTGTAAATTGAGCTCAGCTTATCTTTAAGCCATAAATATGATATACACCAAAAGCAGGCTAGACTAACCAAAATAAAATGTTACTTTATAAATTATTTAGCATGATTGCATTCAGAGAGGGTAAAATTGTTTCTTGCTATATACATATTGATAATAAATTAGAGATATTGCCATGTTTAATTCAGATTTACACATTATCTTTGCAGACATGATTCAGCTATTCATTAAAATAATTCTCTCTAATTAATTCAATCTTTTATGTAGAATACTCCAAATGGGAAGAATATATTTTCTAGTAAGAATGAATGCATTAAATGTTCCAGAGGGAAATCAAATAATCAATTTTGTCACTGCAGACTTTATAAGCTTCATGGCTTTTAATTTTTTCAACTATTGGGTAGGAGCCTCTAATAGTCAGCTGGAAAAAACACTGCACTATTTACCAGATTCAACAATAGCTTGGTGGTGAGGGCTTGAGCATAGCTAAGAAATCATTCACCAAATATTGGATGGTCAACTGAGTAGGCAGCCTAAAAAAATAATAATAATAAAAGACTTGGATCAACATTTTAATTTATAAAGTCAATTCAATGGCAACATTATTATTTTTAAAATGACTTTTAGTTTTAGTAGCCTTTATTGCCTCCAAATATTAAAAAAAACTTTAGCAAAATTTGTTGCAACTGATTAATTTATTGCTTAATTTACAATGATAACACTTTTACTATGCTTTCAGAAACAACTTTTTCGTGGTGATTGTTATATTCTTTGCAAATGGATATAATCATATATAAAATTCTGTACGTGGAATATAAGTAAAACATTTAAAATGAGATGCCAGTGATTCAGAAACTCTTCACTAGAAAAAGACAAAATGGTAACTTAAGAATAAGATTTAATTAGTAATGTAAAGACAGTTATTATTATTTAAATCATATATTTTCAAAGTTATTATTCTTTAAATCATATTTTTAGGCATAACTAAGTTTACATCAGAATTTCATAACTCCAGTCTCAATGAAAATAAAATACTAATTATTCTCTTGACTTTCATTTCTTAATAAGATAGAATAATTTACATTGCATCTAACAGACAGGTCCTGATAATAGTAAAAAATCCTAAGATCATAATTGGTTATATCTATTTAAGATAAATCTCACATTTCTAGGTAAAATAATTGAATATAGGGATTGAATTCTATTTTTGAAGATGGTCATCCTCATGTCAATTTACATGAAGGCTTAATGTACTTATTAGCTGAAATCAATTTTGAAATTGGAATTAATGCCATTCTAATATTTTTAAAACATATGTTTAAATCAATATCAAAGGTAGTTTTTAAAGTCCCAAATAATCACTTAAAAGTAATACACCTGGGTCTCTTTTTATGCGGATTTTTTAAATGTGACTTTGAAGTTATGCGATTCATGTTTCTTCTTAATATCTTTTTATGCGATAAAATTCATATTTCACTTAAAATTGGGATTTCCCCATTTTATATACACGCATTAAATTTTACATACTTTAAATGTCTGTTGGAAAAAGATTTGGCAATAAATTTAGATACCATAGAAGATTTAAAAAGATAATGAAACAGAAATGGAATCTGTTAGTTTCACAGCAAAAATGATTTGAGAAAGTGTTCAATTTTCTAATCAATTGGAAAATTATTTTTTGTTAATGACAGAAAAAAGTTACAAGTAAAAATATTTAAGAACTTCTAATTTCTACTTAAAAAGAATGTATTTTTAAAAGTTCTTAAATATTTTTACTTCTAACTTTTTTCTGTCTAAAAGTTTCTCCATGCATATATGTGTATAAAAGAAAATGTAAGTCATTATTAACACACTCGTGGAAGTGTGTTATGTATGTATATAGTTGCACTCATGGAAGCGCATTCTCTAACAGCTAGACATAACAGTCTGGATATCGCGAGCTTCATAAACAATTAGTAAGATCATCATCTCAAAGTTTAATTACCGATTACATTGTCGACAGAAGACCATTAACACAGCATGAAACTGAAGTTGGCGCTAATTGTATTTCCTCGTGATGAATCTGATTTCTTACCAGTTCACAAACGAACCCATATATTGTCAAATAGCGATAATGATTAAAATATGTATGAAAAAATGTAAAATAAATTACACATAAAAACATATTTTGAATAAAATTAAATAGTTAATAAATAAAATTGTGTTGTATCAATTTTTTTCAAATATTTGACATTTTTTATTAGTCATACTTTATTTCCTTATTTTTTTTTATGCGAATTTTACCTTGTTGCTTTGGTTTTATGCGATTTCTGAAAATTAAGAAATGTATCCCACATTTTTCAATGTAAGTTAAGTCTATTTTTGTGCGATTTTTTTAATGCAGATTTTCTGTGGAACCTATCTACCACAGTGTACTGAAGAAAATAATGTGGAAAATACTTGTAATAACTGTTTTTACTCATTTTTTAGTGATTAAATTTAATTGGTTTGCATTCATTCCGCATTATAAATTTTATACGATTACATTCACATTAAAAATTCCCAGTTGGGCAGTAATATCCAAACAACTAAAATTAAAGACTCCATCGTAAAAAATTATTTAATCAGGCTAAGCTCTATATTTTAAAAAAGAACTCTGGAACACAGGGACATTATACATCTTAAACAAAGCTTTTACCCACATCCATTAAAATTAACCAGGGTACATAAAATCTTAGCTCGCATAAAGCAGGACTTTGATAACCACAAATATCAACTTGCTTAATGATTCCAGCTAGTAAGACAATTTAATGGACTCCAGATATCCATAGAATTTCAACATATTTTTAGAGATTTATAGTGATAGTTTTAATTTTTGTTTTTATTGCATTGCTTATAGTGATAAATGAACCTAATAGTATTCCAACAATTTTTTATTTTCAAGGTTTACAATAGTAGTAATTCATTCTATGCCTTACAAAAAATGGATCAGGAGTAAAAGGTACAATTCCAGAAAATCTAGATGGAATACCCAAGAAATGAGCTATAAGGTTCCTGATTTGTTATAAGTTGTGATCAATTGTGAAAACTTTTTAATATTTTAATTAAAGTTATACTAGTAAGATCTCTTGCAATTAGCATTATAACAACATAAATTAAAACTATCATTCATTATAGATATAAGTGCATATTATGTTCATTACCTACTTCAATTGGGATTTGAGGCAAATAAATAGAAAATCAAATGAGAGAATAGAAACCTAGACATCTTAATTAAGTTCTTCACTATTAGGTTTTTTTTAAAATAATGTATATAAATGACAATAGCATATGCAATAAAGGAATCCTGGAGAAACAAGTTGGTAATCTGATCAGTCAAAGCCAGATAATCAACATAATCAAACTCTTTAAGACTGACTTGCATCTGTGGACTGTCAACAGGTTACTTCAAAGAATATCCAAATATCTTAGCAAAATATATTATCAATGTAAATAACCTTTAATTTTTAAACTTTTGATGATGATATTAAATACAAACTTTTTCAACTAAATGAAAAGTTTAATTTATATTGTAAATCAGTCAAAAGTATTATTGTTAAACATAAAGTTAAGATTAAAAGTCTTATACTATAATAGCAATACACATTTGATATCATTTAATAGAAATATATAATCAAATCCTAAGAAGACAGTAAGGCGCATCTGATAAAAAATTGGTATCAGTTTCACATTTTTGTCTCAAAAAATTCAAACTGGTGATGGCTAATTAGCCTAAGCATTAGAACCAAAATTGCTTAACTGTTTGCTTCAAGATTGGCAGTCTCAAATTCATTATTGCATTCACTGAAGAATAAGTTTCTAGGACTATGGTTAGAAATCACTGTTCACAAATAAACTAACCTTCATCATTGCCGAGGTCTGCATAGACCTGAACATTGTGAATAAATTTTATCATCAACAAGACAAGCAGAACCTTTAAAATTGAATTGTCATTTCAAGCCAAGAGATTCCTGATGTGAATGCCATGACATAAAAGTAGTGACATCATAAACATATAAAGTGGGCATGGATATCTGAAAGCATGTCAAGTGAATTACTGTATTATCAAAATTGTCAACTATTGGAAAGTTTTGCCAAATTTCATAAAAAAGAAATCTATCAAGATGATTTACTTTCCCCTGTTAAACATGGTAATAGTACACTCTCCTTGATCCAATTATTACTCTGCTCAGATGTATATCTTCAACAAATTATTTGAACATTGAAACAAGTTACAATACATGGTGTGAAAACATTTCTTCTAGGCAACATTTATACCAAAATAATTTTAAATTCACACAACTCAGTGGACAAATATTGGTTTGAGAATAAGTAGAATAATATTATAAATCTTCAATAATCTACCAATTATAATTGATTTGAATATTAATGATCTTCTGTAGGTTATTGATCAATATTTTCCCCATCTCTAAGAAGTTGAGACTACTTTCTATGAAGAATGCTTAATGTTAATGATTCTATCTTGCACAAATGTGAGCAATTTTGATGCAAACGATGGTTCTGCATCATATTAATAAAGATAATGAATGACTTCATTGTAGTGCCAATTCACTTTCTTTATACAATGTTCTTTTAATAATTTTCTTATGAATGTTTTTCTATATTTTTTATAAATTTCTCTTCATGTTATCCTTGTTTATTCTACTATTTCTTTTTAACTATTTTTGCATTTCTTAGTATTTCATTTTTTTGACTCCAGGTCATATCAATTATTTATGTAATTGTAGTTCTGTATGGTTTGATGCAGTGGTAGATTCTGGAGCTTAAGATCCATAGATTGTGCCCAACTTTGTCACTTCTGATGGTCAACTCCTTTTGAATTCCCAAGCAATAAAAATAATTTATTATTCATATATCAACTATAATCTTTTTTTCTTCTTTTTTTATTTTTCCAAAGCTTAGCTTCTTTTTTCAATCCTTTCACATTCTTCTGTTTTCTCTCTATCCTTTTTCAGCTCACACTATATCTCTATTGTTTCATTTTTCCTCTTTGCCCCTTTTCCTGTATAAAGATTATGACTAATTCTAAATATGTTATTGAAAATTAATGATTAATAAGTTCTTGTATGCAAAAGAGGAATAATATTCTGGACAACATTTAATAATTCAAATAGTATCCTTTTATTCATAAAAAACTAAAGATATAAACATTATTTAATATCTGCAGATATTAAAAGTGATTCATTCTCTGAATTTCAACAAATGTTTTGAATAATAAGCCAAAAAAAAAAAAAAAAAATTAGAAGTCATTCTGTACAAATAGGCAGTATTATTTTACATGTTTTTTACTCCCCATGAACGTAGGGAAATAACACATTTTCCCAATAACAATTATGCCATATATTGTATGTACAATTATGAATAACTAAAGATATTTTACATAATTGTTGGAAGTTTTTTTTTAATATATATATATCATAATTTTATTACAAATCATAATTCAATGCAAACTAATTTGGCTTTTCAAAAATCACTGTACAAAAAAAAAAAAAAACTTTTACATATCCTTTCCATCCTATGATGAAGTGAGAATGCAGTTCAAAATAATTCAGGTGAGAACTCACACAATTATTTCCATAATAATTTCAACATATTCCTTTTAATAATTTTCTTACTTTCCAGTCAATGATTGTATGCTAGAAATTTTTTTTTACATATGATACATAAAAAAAAGGTTATTAAAAGCAAGCAAGATATTTTTTTTTTTTTTAAATAATATATTTAAAAAAAAAAAAACACTGGTCACTGATGACATAATAAAACTAGTAACTTTATATATACACACACTTTCTTAAAATAAAGCATAATAAATTTTAAGGAAAAATATTAAAATAAAAATTAACTTATATATGTGTGTAAATATACTGCGCAATCTAATGGCCACTTTTACTAAATGATATAATTATTTGTTCATCTACTTTGTTCCACAATGGCACTCTTACACAGGATTCTTTTATAAAATACATACATAAAAAAAAAAAATATTTATGGAAGAGGAAATGTTTAAAGCTTTTAAAAAATGTATATCGGATATGGCCAAAATATTGATTGCTATTATTTCCTGAGAGAAGACAAAATGAAGATGGTCATGTATCACTTGTCTCTTCAGAAGAGTAATTCTCCATGCTAGGATTGTCCAAATCCTGATCATTGACTTGACCCGTCTCTTCTAATTCAGTCAAAA
Organism: Epiperipatus broadwayi; assembly: GCA_028023455.1. Classification (NCBI taxonomy): domain Eukaryota; kingdom Metazoa; phylum Onychophora; class Udeonychophora; order Euonychophora; family Peripatidae; genus Epiperipatus; species Epiperipatus broadwayi. Next base: position 1,703,005 of record JAQFVV010000149.1, on the reverse strand, counting down.
GAGCAGTGGCTTCATTTAATGTATCCTGCAATGAAAACATACACACATGTTGTTATTAATGATAATGGTAAGTATATACATAAATAAAATATAATACATAGTAATTATTGTAATAAAAATAATGAATTATAACAGTGATAATAATATAACGGTCAGGCAGAGACTCTTTCCCTATCTGCCATACTAGGGCACCACTAGGCTACTAGAACCGGATCTTTAGCAACAGGGGATTATACATGTAAATGAAAAAACGTGGGTGATTTTGTCTGCAAGTTGTGTAAGGAAGGCATAGAAAATATTAGTCATTTGTTAATTGAATGTAAATGCTTGAAAACAGAAAAGATACAAATAATAAAATTGTGGAAGAATAAATATAAGGAAAGTGATTATACAGAAAGTGGGTTATTGATTTTTATGCTAGGTTGGGGAAAAGATAAGGTGGAGTTAGATATAAAGTATGGAGTTGACAAAGATTATGTTGTGGAAATAGGATGGAGCAGTATATGAAAAAACTTAGGGTGAGGAATGGAAAGGGAAGGTATAGTGGCTAACAGGTTTCTCTGGGCATTGTTGCTGAAAGATTCCTGACTCTGTATAAGGAGTAGTCGCAGTGCATCACAGTCACAAAATTTATATGGTAGGTAGATACGTATGGGTAAGATTCAACCTTTATTGACTGACAGCCCTAGCCACTAGCTCATGAAGATGAGTTTTATAAAACATTTAAACTTATTGATTTTCAAAGTATATTATTAATCAAGATAAAATAATAAATCACTGCCAGTACTAATAAGACAAATATTTATTACGCACATAACATATGTGAAACAAATTTGAGGATTAAATTATTTAACATTATTAGATAGATTTAAATCATATTTATCGTAATATGCACAGATGGAAATTTTTATATACCATTTAATATTTTATAATGTTAAGCACAGATAGACTATATAGAATATGCATTTAAAAATTTTTCAATCATTTAACCGTAGGCTAAAAGTTTACAGTTAAACCAACGCTAGCTTCCTGATACACAGATGTGACTAACGCAACACATAAAACTATACTGACAGGAATGTGCTTCTATAGCATGATATTATTAAAGAAGCGATCCTTGGCCAGCATAGGAATGTGCATCTGTCTGGTGAAGAAATCATATATAAAAATATTGAGAAAACAAAATGCTCAGTCCTTGCCATCTTATAGTCCCTATCCACAGAGTGTAAGAAATCAAATAGTGTAGAAAATACCTCTATCACCAATAACAATATGATGGTTTCCTTTTTTGGGCCATGCTCTGTATGTTAACACACTTCAGATTACATTGACATAACACGCCATACATCCCTTCACCAGTATCGATTCAACTATGAAACAAATAGTCCAAAATTAACCCCACAAAATCTAATCTAAACTTAACGAATCTATGCAGCCATCTACATTTAACTTTAAATTTAATAATTTAGTTAACAGAAATGGAAATGATTGATAGCAAACATTATTCATAAGAGAGAAATATTAATAATTAATTTAGAGTTCATTTGCTCGCCAGATAAGAGCTTATTTAGAAATTACACTTAAGTTACAAATTGAAAGTTTATTTAAGACATCTATTTAAAAGTTCACATTGCATATAAAAGTTTATACTTCCAGTAAGTCCTGATGAATCCTCCCGAATTCATGTTTTGTATATTATTATTCTTGGAGATAAAACTGCTGCTTGTCATTCATTCAGGAACTGTCATTCGGGAGGCCGCCTCTATCAGTGCAAATAAGGGAAACAAAATCTATTGCGAGACCCCTACATTGTGGAGTTCCGCAATACAATTGCAAAATATTTTAGACCTGTCACCACCACTCAATCAATAATTCATCAATAATCAATTTTTTTCTTTTTATAATATGCCTCCCTTATCACCAAATTTTCGGATTGATTGTTCCCGACATTGCTCTGATCTTATTGGACATGATGGTTTTCCTTTCTGGACTGTGCGTTTGTTGGTAACTGCATTGGCCAGTTTATTTCAAAACGGGAAACACCATAATCTTTTAATTTTTTATCTCTTATCTGATGTTCGATCATTTAAGTGCCCCAAGGGCCCGTTTGCTTTACATTTATTACATTTTAATAGAACAATCATTTCCGTTCTACTAAGATTTAAACATAATTTTTGAATAGAAACTAATTAACATTATTTTAAAATATAATCTTTTATCTTTAGATTTTTCTTTTTTACTTTAACTTACTTTTAAGTAATTATTTAATAGTTTTCTATCTGTGCAATTTTATAACTATTATTTGAATTTTTTTATATATCAATTTTATTTACGGATCTTTTTAATTTTCATTTTAAAATGATGTAAGGCATATTTTTATTCCTTTATAGTATTCAAGCTAAAAATCGTATTATTTTTTTAAATTCAGATTTATTAGAATATTATAAATGAGTAAAATATAGTTGTTAAATACCTAAGTGCATTAATTGCAGTTTTGAATCCTAGCCTTCAATAACAAAAGCAAAAGCTAGGGAGCAATCATTCCGAATATTGGGATTTTACAGTGCCATACAATCTAGAGTTAATTCATTACTCATGTTTATAAAAGATGACTCTTAAATAGAATGAAGTTAATAGACCTTGAAAAGTGTACATAGGAATTAAAAAACCAAATGGATTTAAGCTCATTTTAACAAAATTGTATACATGTAGGTCTACAAATAAACAAACAAAATATATAGAGCATCTTTTAAAGTAAATAGTTATGAAATCATTTGTTTTGATGACTGTAAAATGATTTTAATAAAAATAGCAAATTTATTTTTTGTTTACAAAAAAAAAAAAAAAACTAATAAAATTTAAGTAAAAAGCATAACTGGAAAATATATATATATTTGAACTTCTAAAAATCACTTAATAGTAACAAATTATAAATAAGTTATACAGAGCTGCAATATTTGCTATAATCTCCAAAAACTAAGTTGGTTTATTTGGTAAATGAAAATTTCTTAATATTCTTTAGAATTAGATATAAATTCAATCAGAAAGCATGAATATATCTTGCAAAAAATGTGCACATAACTGTAATATAGTAATTTAATCATATGATAATGTTAAAATGAAATTTTATAATTTGTAAGTATTTACATGTATATCCTTTTAACTTTTTCAGAGAAGTAAATTTTTATACTATTTTATAATAAATATATTTAAGTAAAATAAAAAATGTATAACATAAACAGTTTAGACAAATGCTATTAACTATTTTAATTCAGATAAAAATTAAAATCTCTGCTTTTTTCTCTGTAAAACCTGCAAGGTTGTGTGTACTTTATAAATTTAGAATAGGTTCCCTAGAACAGAGCCAGGAATTAAACTGACTGGAAAATCCAGACATTTCTTTCCCCACTTTGTGCAGTTTAGCATAGCAGTAGAGTGATAGACTCGGTGTTAAAGTTTCCAGAATTAGAGACTAAGAAAGTAATTTAAGTAAAATAAAAAAAACTCAGTTTTGACTAATAGAATAAAACTGCTAAATGCTTAATCTGCCAAAGGGTGTTCAAATGTCACATGACCTCTTAAGCAATTAACTATATGACTAAACAAGCTATAAAAAAAATTAGGGTTTGATTATAACAAGAAATTAAATACATATAATATATTAATACAATACTTTGATTTCAAAATTTTACATTTTTCTTTATAATAGCATGATATATAAAAATGAAAATAATAACGTGAAAGGCTAAAACATTCAACAGAAGCGCTTTAAAAATGCTTATGTGACAGCCAATCAGATATAATAATGACTGCACGTGGAACTCTCAATTCAAGAACACAAGCCAGAACTACAAGAAAAAGATGGGACCTACCTTCTTTTCTACTTAAATTTATATATAAATAAGTCAGACTCAAGCATTCCAAACTAAGAGCATGAAGCTTAAAACATCTTCACATTTAATTCATTAAATATTATATATAAATAAATAACGTGAAATCTTTCGATTTACAACAGAGCAATTTTCAAATCTAATGAAATAATAGTAACAAATGTAAATATATTAAATTTATTAAGCGCTAGTGCAGTCATTATTACATCTGATTGGCTGTCACATAAACATTTTTAAGGCGCTTCTGTCGAAAGTTTTAGTCTTTTATGTTATTATTAGATCATCTGCTAGCGCTTAATAAATTTAATATATTTAAAAATGAAAATTATAATAAATCATTAAAATATTTTAAGAAAAAAATTCAAATATTTTTAGTATTGATATGATCTAATAATGCTTTTTATTCCATATATAATAATGGTATACTGTTTAACCTTCTAACATTGTACTTCTGAGCTAATAGGAACCCTTATATCTTTGTACTTACTGAGTCATGAGGAAAAAGTTTAAGCCAACTTCTTTTATTAATAGCTATAAATAAATAAAAAGGATAATTCCTTAATATTATTATGTAGAATTATCTAATATCAAGATGAAGAAGAAAGCAAATTCAACATTTATCACTTCCATCCTAAGTCCATGGACATAATAGTTTTATTTTCAAATTGCTGTTTATAATTTATTTAAAAAGTAATATTTGGGAAAATACTGCGTATTTATGAATATGTTTCATTTTATTTAACTTTTTAATAACTATTTATTTTTGGTGAATATTCAATCTTGTTTTTTTTTTTTTTTTAAAAAAAAGGCAATTTTTTCCCCATCTGCAAGCAAAATTAAATTTAAATTTTATCTTAACCAAGTAAGATTTAAATACAGGATTTATTACAAATCTATATATTTATTTAATTAAAAAAAAAACCTCATTAAACTAATGCATAAAAGTGTTTTGCAACATATTGTTTTTATTTAGCATAAATATTTTTTTTAAAACAGTTTAATTAATTAATAAAATATAAAAAAATCTGTAGAAATTCCATTTTGTCTAGGAACTGACTAATACTGAGTCTGGGGATGAAAAAAATGTTTGAACATAAAAATACTATTTTTTACACCCCACAATTCCTCAAAGGAGATTTTTGGTTGAACATTCAAAAAGGAGACATTGATTTGAGTTTTAGATAGTGAAATTATATTTTGAGTCATTGATAAGCCAGATATATTTTGTGTGAAATAAATTTTCTTCTACTATCTGGTGGAGATTTATTGAAAAATAAGAAGCCACTGCAAATGAATAGACTTGAATTTACTAATAATATTTTTCACGATAATATTTAATTGAATACCTAACTGTTTAGTGTGGAAACTTTTTGTCCAAAGAGGCACCAAGTAGACACTAGAAAAATATGCTAGTGCCAATAAAGCTGCTAGTAAATGCCATTTAGCTTTCCAAAACAATCCTCAAGAAATTAATTTTAATTTAATCTTAACAAAATGAGAAGTTATTTTACAATCCACTATTACATTTAAATAGCTTCTACTAGGATTGTATTTAATTCTATTATTGCAAAAAAAATATTATTTTGAGATTATGGTGCTAGATATGTAAAATTGGCATACTTGAGTAGGAAAAAAACACAGTCTTTGAAAAAGTTTTCAATCTTACTAGATCTTTATTAAAATACTATTCTATTTCAGGATAGGTAAAAGAACAGAAGCCTATGTTGGAACATTGTGTAATATTTTATATCTATTAAGATGATCATCTAATATCACTTGAATTTTTCTATTGGAAAGAATCTTGTCAAGTAAATTAGGGTTTTCCTACATTTTAAAAACTTTTAGAAGACCATTTTTCCATTAGAATCATAAGTTCATGTTAGATTAATAAAAATAGTATTAGTTGTTAATTTATTTTGAAAATATTAGTTGTTAAGGATAAAACTTACTGTCAGTTTCTTTCTGGCCTAAACCTAGCTTGTACTATAAGTAAATGGCTCCTAACTAATAGCAAAATTCTTTTAATATGATTCTTTAAGAAATAGACAATAATGTTAATGGGTGATAATTTTTTGGACCATGGCTTAGTTTATTTAGTTTTAAGATTGCTATAGTTTTGCTTTGATATCACAATTTTGAAATAGTTTCTTTATGAATAATGTACTGAACAGTTTTTCAATCATGCTTTGGTCTATTTGCTTCTGAGACTTTAACATAACACACTGGAGTAATTTTACAATGTTTATTCAAAATTTTCGCCTGGTAAAAATTTTATGTCTAATTTATAGTTTTCCACCAAAAGGTAGCAGTTTAGATGTGAGTACAAAAGTAATGACTCACCAGTAATGCTGCCAATATTTTGTTTGTCATGTTGGTAGGTGTGAAGAGCTGATGGTACATCGTTTCTACTAAACCATCTGTAATGCTATTGAAGTTCTTTTTTTTTCTTTTCAAAACATGTTTTAAATGTTGTATGGCCTTCTCAGCAATCCCATTACTCTCTGGATGATAGAGAAAAGTAAGGACATGTTTAATTCCTCTAATGCACAGGAAATTTTTAAACTTTTGGGATGGGAAGCCGTTATCTTTGTCTGTTATTACTAATTCAGGGAATCTGTGCATAATAAATATTTCGTTCAATGCTGTTATGGAACAGTCAGCATTAGTACTTTTCACTAATTTATACTTATTCCAATATAAGCTTCTACTAAGACTAACACAATGTAATCATTCAAGGCTTAGCATGGACGAGATGGACACGAATCCAAGGAGACATAAGTTTTTTCCCATGACTTAGTTTGTCGGTAATTGTGGCACATTTTTATCAGATTTTCTATCTCACTAGTTAAGTTTGGCCACCATATGGTATGATCAAGTTAGAGCTTTCATCCTGACTATCCCAGGATGATCTTGATGTAACAAGTTCAATATATGCATTCAGCTTTAAAATGGGATGAGCACATGATCAATGGTCAACACACAACCATTACATACAGAAAATCCATTGTGCAAATTCCAGATCGACTTATTAACTTCTGAAATTAAATTTAATCCAATTTATAAGTTATATATATATATACATACCTTATCATGTCTGGTCCATTTGGCTATAACAGTGCTGTTTACACTAGAATTCATTGAGTTGATGTAATTTATTTTTTTAATTATGATTTGCTTCTCTGATTTGTCATGTAGTCAGGTTAAATTATTGGTGTGACCAATTTCTTTTCCTGCCTTGTAGACTAAATTATAACCATAACTGGAGACAATATTTATACAATGTAACATTTGTTGACTTATATGTCCTGGGATTTTTTCTCTGTGTCCTAAAATATTCATAGGGAATGATCGTCTCTACAGATTTGGAATCTCTGCCCATAAACATATTGGTGAAATTTTTTAATTGCAAAGATAATGACCAAAGCTTCCTTGTTGATCTTTCTATAATTTTTCTCTGTGGAATACAAGACTCTGGAGGCATAAGAAATCAGACTTAGACTATGTAGCAGTTGGAATAAAATGACTCCACCACCATATTCAGATGCATCTGTTATGATTACCTCGAGATCTAGATGTACCAGTAAATTTTCAGATCCTTAGTGTTTTTAAAGGCTTTGTCATGTTTGCCAGTCCAACTCCAATGTTATTTCTTTTTGAGAAGTTAGTACAAGAATCATAAACAATAATTTTTTTAATATATAAAACTCTTGTAAAAGTTTAAAAGTCTGAGGAACACCTGCAATTCTTTTATGTTTTTAGATTTCTCTGTATTTTTATTGCTTTTACTTTGTCTGGATCTGGATATCAGCCATTAGCATTTATGATGTGTCCAAGAAATTGTATTTATAAGCACTTTTTTAGCGTTTATTTTGGCTTTCAGACTTTCCAATTTTGAGCAAACAATGTCCACCCACTTTTCTAATTCAACTTCAATTGTGACAGTTCCAAAGAGCTTATCCATCTTTGTCTGAAAGATGTTCGGCACAATGAAGATACCATAGAATAATTTATTACACTTGTATAGTCTCCATAAGTGGTCAAAGTTAAGAGTTCTTTCAGTTACTGGTATCTGGTGGAAAGACACCTTTACATCTATTTTTGTGAAGTAGTTAGCCTTTTGTAGTTAATGCCAATATTTCATATACGTTAGGAAACAGATATAAATCTTTGTTTAAGTGCTTATTTAACATAACTCTATGATCTCCACATATTTATAATTTTCCATCAGGTTTAACAATTATGACTATAGGTGTGCCCAACCAGAATTTTCAGTGGGTATTAATACTCCCTTGAAACCAACTCATTAGTGTTTTTCTACTTTCTCCCTCAAAGCAAAAAGTGCTTTATGAGGCTTACATATATTCAGTTGTGCATCTTTCATTAATTCAACATTAACTGGTCTGGTTCTTAATTCCGCAAATCTGGATTTAAATAATCCAGGGTATCTTTTCTTCATAAAAGTTTCTACATGAACTGTTTTTTAAGATGTTTGCAGGAACAACTAGAGATCCAAACCAGTTTCTTCCCATCTTTATTTAATACATATAGTGTAAGAAACTGTTGCCTCAAATTTAGCCTTACAGGGAAAATGATTTTACTTCGAATGTCAATTTTATTTCTATTAATGTCAGTAGCCATCACATCTGACTTTGTTATATTGAGTCTTTTTAAGGCTTTCACTTATTTTTGTCCATTCTTTGTATGAAATTAATGACAATCCCACTCCACTATTAATTTACATAATCATTTGTATTTTTATAGCAAGTAATATGTGATCTACTTTACTATTATTTAGGATTTATATATATATCTTCCTATACTCCATCTTTCCCAGGATTTGTAGTCAGTTTTTCTATTATTTGGCAGTGTATGATCTCTAAAATGGCAAACCACAGTTAAATGCCTTTTAAGTCACAATTTCTACATTTTTCATCATTTACAATTAACTTTTGAATGTCCAAGATTTCCACAGCAATAGCATATATACCCTTTTTTCACTCCACTGGGAGTCAGTAGATTTCTCGTTAATTTTTCTTTACTCAATGATATTTCCTCTAATTGTTGAAGAAATCCCTATTCGGAGGCTACTCAGCATAGTATCCTGGTGAACACACTTATCCATTGCGAATTTATAAGTTTAAATTTGGATCGCTCAAGAATACATTTCTGAAACTGTCATCTACCATTCCATACAAAAATTGTTCCAGTAAGAAGTCACTAAATTCCGGTCCAAACTCACAATCTTTTGATAACTTCCTTAAAACAAGATGCTGTGATTTCATGATTTTAAAAAGTTTGGATATAACTAGGATAGTTTGAGCACTTTGTTCTATTTTGTCTTTGTTTTTAAAAATAGCGATGATGGTAAATGTGGATACACCCAAAGAAGAACAGATATCACAATTTCTTTCTCCTCTTTCCAGTCAACTTTAAGATATCCACTTCTGTTTCCATCAGAGATTTTCTTGATTTTTTCATAGTCAAATTAGTTGCAGCCATGATTTTAATTGAAAAGGTATATAGCTATAAACTTTTAAACAGAATCTCTAGAAAAAAAGGAAAGCATCTTGTAACTGTCCTAAAGTACAGCAAAATGAATGAGAAAATAAAGGTAAGCTAGCAGTTAATAATTTTTTTTCAAATTTATTTATATTATATTAATTACATGAAATTATTTAAAAAATGTTTAACAGCAATTTATTTAACTTATCATTAGTGTAAGAAAAACAAAATTAGAATATTGTACATTGTCAAAATGTAATCGCAATTAGCTTAAAAAAAAAAAAATTCTGACTTATTAAAAAAATGTATGTAATGCATTCCGTGTTTGCGTATTGTAATCAATGTTTATGGCTTTTTTTACAATATGTTCTATGCAAATACTGCATTTTATTAAGTATAAGACTTTATTTTTCCAAATTTATACTTCTTTTATACAATTTATTGAGTAGATTAAACACTTCTTTAACTAATTATTATTATTATGATAAATTAGGATACATTAGTTTATAAGAGAACTGTATGTCTCCTTTAATCTACTAGGATGTCAATCATGTATTCAACAACCTAATATGATAATTAGTATTCCAATTATTAAAAAAAAACGCTGAGATCATCCATTATTATTATTTGATTAGTTATTCTAATTAATTTTATTAGTCCAAAAGTTAGTGATGTGGCATAAGAAATTTTGTATTTAACATAATATTATAACTACATTACATTTTACTCCATAGGAGTATATTGGATCAGATCATGGCAATAAATTGATTGGTGAAAAATAATTGTTTATTAAGATACAGTGAAGAATTTCATTAGAAGATTTTGTATTAAATGTAAAATATTTATGCTGCTCAGAGACTTTATTTTGATAGAGGGAAATATATGTTCAAAAATTGTTGTATAGAAATGAGTGAAGTTTTTCCTCTTCCTAATTTATTCATTTACTTTGTAGTGAGATGCATTTTTGCTATTATTTTAAAATTTCCTTATAATTTAAGGCATGTCTCTGTAGTATAGTGATTATAACTAGTAACTTCACTGAGTTTAGCCGTTAGTCTCATCATCTCTCTCTTTATTTGGTTAGAATTTGGATGCCCACAACATCACGTCGTCAATATAAGTTCACCCTTTTTTATTTGGTTACAATTTATATTAAATAAAATTATCTGTTGCTGTACCTCTTTCCCTTAGTTAAAATATATTTAATGTTTTCATGGTTATATGACATAGTTACATGTTATAAATAAAGGAGTTTTTTGTTGAAAAGTTGGGAAGTAATACAAAATAGTACACGGTTTAAGCCAAAAACTATTTTATTTATAATATATATATATATTTACTTATAAATAAAATGTCCATTAATTAAAACAAAATTGGGTAAAAGCCTGAAATCCGGGCAAAGCCGCTTGGAGCATTGATGCTAGACAAAATCTATGAAATATAATGTTACCGGGCCGCCGCAATCTTTTCTTTTTTTTTTAGATAACAAGGTTTTTTTTTTTGTAATATTGATTAAACAAATAATTTTTATTTCATTTAGAACATGATTTCTTTATTATTAAACAAATTTTGATATTCATTTTCGTTACTTTTTGTGGGTTTTTTTTTGGAACCTGACATTTTTTTCAACAAATTTTGCTAATTTTTTTTTTTCTTTTGATCATTTTAAAACTTTGGATCGTTTCACGACGTCAAAAAATTTGTTTGAATCTCCCACCGCCGAAAAAATAGAATACAATTATTTGTGACTTGTTTAGAACTTAATTCTACCTTTTTTTAAAAACACAAATTGTTTTCACTTTGATTCATATTATGTTTGAATTAGCCTTTTTTTTTTTTTTTTGGCCTACTACAAGGAACAGCTTTTTGAGTGGGTGGTGGTGGTGGGATTTCGTACTGTTATTATTAACAAAAAGTCAACCAAAATAGTCAATTATTTTAACAGCGCTGAAAAAAGAGAATCAACTTTGGGACTTGTTTCGAACTTTGATTTCATTTTTGGTTGACGTAATTGTTTTTCTTAATATTAAATCAAAATTTACTTTTGTGTTTTTGCCGATTAAAAAATTGTTTTCAAATACCCACTCCCACACTCGCAAAAAGAATTGTAACCGAAAAGTCAAGAATTTACCGTTTTTTTTTTTAAACAACTTTTTCTCACTTTTTACTTTGATTTCTATTTCATTTGAATTACTTTTTTTTTGTGGCCTTCTACAAGAAACTGCTTTTGGGGAGTGGGGGGAATTCGTAATTTGTTATTATTAACAAAAAGTCCACACCAAAATCATCATTTATTTTAACCCCCGGCTGCAAAAAATTGAATCCAAATACTTGTCAATTTCTAATGAAATTAAATGAAAAAAAAAAAGGTTACAAACTTTGGACTTTTTTAAAATTATTTATTCTTTTATTGCTGTAATAAAAAGTGGACATTATGTGTCTGAAAAAAAGAACACAATCTCACACACTTTCTGTACTCGGCAATTCTGCAGAAAAGTTTCAAAATTGCACGTTTGTCTTATACCTTTTAGTGGTCTCGAATATTTTCCAGGCTGAAACATGACTTAGTGCGTGAGCTTTGTCGAAGCCTGTTCGAACGTACACGTTGCCAATTTTTTTACATAGTAACTTTTTTTAAATCGAAATGACATTACTCTATTACGGAGATTTAAAAAGTCATACCGCCTTGAAATTTCAACACCCTAATCAGCTATGAATAGAACAAATACGCATAAATAGCTTCGAAGCACAAAACAGGCTGTAATATTTTTGTGCAATGGCATGTAAAGTGGCCTAGCTAATGGGTTAATACAATATGTAAATGTTGTATTAGCCTGTATAGGTCGCGGCCGCCAAAATGGCATTTTTATGGTTTTGACACGTAAACAATGCCCCAAGCAGCCGTGCCCGGATTTCAGGCTTTTACCCAAAATTGTAATCATAATAAAAATAATAAATTTAATGGTATATAAACAGTCTTTAAATCTGCAGAAGTACTTTTGGTTAATTTCTTAAACCTGCCTCAACTGCCACTAAATTAAAAAAACAAAAACAAAGTAGAAGCAAACATCATCAATTCAAATCCCACGGATCCTGTATTTTAATATTAGCAGCTTGTCTATTTATTAAATGCATTTTATTCCTATTTATAAAAATTGCCTCCTTAATTTTTCTTTTATTATGGTTTATTCTCTTCATGAAGAATTTTCACACTTTCAAAATCAAATTTAAATTTATATTTACATGTTTTTCATGATCAAAGAAAACTGAAGCAGTCATTAAATCACCATTATTTTTATTTTTTACACGCTTATATAATTCATGCTCCTTTAATCTCTTCTCAATACTGCACCTTTATTCACCTATATATGATAACATACAGTTACAAATCAATTTTTTTGTGACTGTTTGTTATCATATATAGGTGAATTGAGTTGCAGTATTGAGAAGAGATTAAAAGTTATATAAGCGTGTAAAAAGTAAAAATAATGGTGATTTAATGATTGCTTCAATTTTCTTTGATCATGAAAAAACATGTATATATAAATATAAATTTGATTTTGAAAGTGTGAAAATTCTTCATGAAGAGAGAAACCATAATAAAAGAAAAATTAAGGAGGCAATTTTTATAAATAGGAATAAAATACATTTAATAAATAGATAAGCTGCTAACATTAAAATACTACGGGATTCGTGGGATTTGAATTGATTATGTTTGCTTCTGCTTTGTTTGTTTTGTTTTTTTTAAATTTAGTGGCAGTTGAGGCAGGTTTAACAAATTAACTGAAAGTACTTCTGCAGATTTAAAGACTGTTTATAATAGTTTATTACAGTTAAATTTATTATTTATATATATATTTACTTATATTTGAATATTATATATAATTAATATATGATTTTTTTATTATTTATTATAAATTATAGTAATTTTATTTATTTGTGTGATGAATTTAATAGAGTATTATGTTAGTGATTGATATGAAGAAAACCTAGCAAAATGAGACATAAGTTCAGCATATAATATAACCTACAATGATGAATAATGATATTGTGATGTTTTATTATGCATGCAAATTGTGTGTAACATTTTAAGACATTAGCGTTAAGTTAGAAATAACTGAGACAATAAATGATGATTTGTCAAATAGCAAAAAGGAAGGAATATAAAAAAAAGCAAGATAAAAAAGGAAAGCAAAATGAACAAAATGAAAGATATTATGAAAAGTAAATCCTATTGGCATTAAAACTGATAGAGATATTTAGAGTGCAGTATTTGTAACTACATGCCTAACTTATTGTCATGTATTAATGTATAATAAAATTGGTGTTTTGTTGCTTTAATTCTGCTTTGAATAGTTCATTAATGTAAGAGCAGTATGATAATAATTTAAAAAAATAAAAAAAAATGTATCAAGAAAATGAAGAAAGTAACAAATTTACTGTGTGACTTTAAATTAATTTTTTTTTTGTTGCTATTATTGTTTGGTTATTGATCTGAATATTGAAATTATGAGCAACTGAACATCATTATACGAAGAAGCCAGCATTATCATAATGCAATTTTAAGACCAGGTTCAAATCCTGAGGCCACAAAAGTATGAGATTTGAACTTAGGTTATGTGAGAAATGAATAAAGGTGGATTATGTAAGCCTATATGAAATCTTACAATTATCAAGCAGAAGATCAATAGCTGGCTATATGAATACAATGATCCATTACAATATATATTGTACTGGTTTAGGCTCTGTTCCATTTAAAATAAAGCTAGTCTGTTACACGCTTTTCATCCATTCAGTAAAATAGATATAAATGAAAAATAAATAAATAAAGCCTTTTAAAGGCTCAATTTATGAGCAAAAATATCCAAGTTAGATTTTTTTTTTTTCCAAAAGGTCGCAAGCTATTAATTTCTTTCATTCTTATTCACATCTGCAAAATAGTTGTTGTTTTTTTTTTTAAAAAAATGCAATTTTTTTTAAAAAATTACTTTGAGTTATAGATAATAGTAATATTAATATAGAAAAAATTATGAAAGAGCCAGTTGTTTTTAGTTTTTATATTTACAGAGAAAGCTTTCTTGTTTTAAGAAAGCTATAACATCATTTCACACAAGGACTTTTGAACACCTCAATCAGCAAAAACTGTGTTTAACAGCATTCCAGAAAGTTATATAGATTAGAACGACAGAACTTGTGAATTATTAACACAATTAATAGGGGAAACTTTACTAGCACACTAGTCAACTAAACCTCAAACTGTGTAGCCTTCTAGATGTCTATTTTAAAAATGTGTCATTCCTGCGTGCACAAGCACTTTTAAACTAGAACAAGCAGTACCTGTCATCTTTCAAGTTTTTCATCAGCCTATCCATGATGAAACATAATCTGGTCATGCCATCATTCTATTTGGAAAAGGCATAAAGAAAAGTTCAACAAATAAAGTCTTGAACTTTCATGATAGTGACTATTCTAAAAATCAGTGTTCTTTTTCAAAATGAGGCTGAACCTACATTTTTAGTCAATTAAAAAGTAAAATCAGAATTCTTATGCTGTGCTAAAATAAATTTTTTTTTAAAAAGCCTTTTTTATAAATAAGGACTAACTCCTCTGAGCATGTGCTTTATTAACCTCCGTGCACTCTCCCATGAACATCAATTTTAAAAGTATAAGTGTATGCTTAGAATTTATTTTCTATGTAAACCAGTCTTAACTCACCATGCTTAAATAAAAGCTTCAATCTATTGGGTGTCAGAATTATAAATTATCAATTACATTGTACAAACCTATTCTATCTACAGCAGGAGAAAGATACAATCTCATTTTTAACCACCTGTATTTTGAATTTTCTGTAATAAATATTATTATTTATATAGTGAAGATACATATGTAATACTATAAATAAGAACTAACTCCTCTAAGCACATACTTTAATAATCTCTGTAGTGTTTGTAAAAATGATAGACATTTTTGTGCACTCCAGAAAAACTAGAATTTATTCGTAAGGCTGTTTTTAGATCGCGCTCTGATAGCTGAGGAATTTACATTGATGTGATGGCGATCGATAATTCCTAGAAATATTTGCTGATTACAAATATTTCTAGATAAGAGGCGTTATTCTATTGGTCAGTGCATTGATTGATTGTTGCAGTTGTCAGAGAGCGATAGGAACACTGGGTAATAACTAGGCAGTGTAATATAGAGAGCAGTCACGCAATTGAGTAAGCAGTTTTTAAGTAGAGATATCTCGCGTTAGTACTGGCGGTTAATGATCAGCGCCCAGTGGAAATGTAGATCACGGGTGTAGCTGAAAGAGACTGCAGCGGGGATATTGAGACAATTCGTTGGAGAGTTTCGTTGCAGACCAATGCGTTGGAGAGTTTCGTTGCAGACCAATGCGTTAGAGAGCTTCGTTGCAGACCAATTCGTTTGGAGAGCATTCGTGGCAGACCAATTCAGTGGAGAGATTGCAGACCATTTCGTTTGGAGAGCATCCGCTTGCAGACCATTCATTGGAGAGCAGTCGGTGCAGATTATTCGTTGGAGAGCATACGCAGTTGAACATTAGCGAACGTTATTGGATAGCCGCACAGTATGACTGGCAGATTATAACATTGGCACAGTCGGAAGTGCGAAGTTCAACAAATAAAGTCTTGAACTTTCATGATAGTGACTATTCTAAAAATCAGTGTTCTTTTTCAAAATGAGGCTGAACCTACATTTTTAGTCAATTAAAAAGTAAAATCAGAATTCTTATGCTGTGCTAAGATAAATTTTTATTTAAAAAGCCTTTTTTATAAATAAGGACTAACTCCTCTGAGCATGTGCTTTATTAACCTCCGTGCACTCTCCCATGAACATCAATTTTAAAAGTGTAAGTGTATGCTTAGAATTTATTTTCTATGTAAACCAGTCTTAGCTCACCATGCTTAAATAAAAGCTTCAATCTATTGGGTGTCAGAATTATAAATTATCAATTACATTGTACAAACCTATTCTATCTACAGCAGGAGAAAGATATAATCTCATTTTTAACCACCTGTATTTTGAATTTTCTGTAATAAATATTATTATTTATATAGTGAAGATACATATGAAATACAATAAATAAGAACTAACTCCTCTAAACACATACTTTAATAATCTCCATGCATTCTCTCATGAGCATTGATTTTCTAAATAAATCAGTCTTTGCTCACTGTGCTTAAATCAGGACTTCAGTCTATTGGATGCCTGAGTTATAAATTACAAATTGAATTGTACAAATCTATTTGATCTACTACAGAAGAGAGATATAATCTCGGTAAATTTTAAATTTACTGTAATAAGTATTGTTATTTATATAGCACCCGTACATATGTAGTATTATAAATAAGGACTAATACTTCTGAGCATGCGCTTTAATAATCTCCGTACATTCTCCTGTGAGTGTTGACTTTAAAAGAATAAGTGTACACTTATGCTTAGAGTTTATTTTCTATATAAATCAAATTTTTCTCACCATGCTTAAATCAGTGCTCGAGTTGAATTGTACAACCTATTCAATCTACTACATGAGATTCAATCTCATTTTTAACCATCTGCAATTGATAATTTACAATTCAGGCACTCAATAGATTGAATCCCTGATTTAAACATGGTGGGAAAAGACTGGTTTATATAAAAAGTAAACTCCAAGCATAAGTGAACTCTAATGCTTTTAAAGTCGTTGCTCATGGGAGAGTGCACAGAGATTATTAAAATGCATGCTCAGAGGAGTTAGTCCTTATTTATATTATATAAGTATGTGCACTATACAAATAACAATATTTATTATAGTAAATTAAAAATTTACTTTGTATTTTATTGCAAGTGTTTTAAAAATGAGATTA
Source organism: Epiperipatus broadwayi (assembly GCA_028023455.1). Taxonomy (NCBI): domain Eukaryota; kingdom Metazoa; phylum Onychophora; class Udeonychophora; order Euonychophora; family Peripatidae; genus Epiperipatus; species Epiperipatus broadwayi. The sequence continues at coordinate 1,685,745 of JAQFVV010000149.1, read as the reverse complement.
TCTTTCTCCTGCAGATCAAATAGGTTTATACAATTCAATTGATAATTTATAACACAAGCACCCAATAGATTGAAGCCATGATTTAAGCACGGTATGCAAAGACTGGTTTATGTAGAAAATAAGCATAAGCACACACTTATGCTTTTAAAGTCGCTGCTCACAGGAGAGAGCATGGATATTCTCAGAAGAATCAGACTATTTATAACATACATATGTATGTATGTGCACTATATAAATAATAGACTATTTATTATAATAAAAACCTTTATAAAAGAAAAAAAATATTTATAATCAAATATTAAAATTAATATTCTCTGAATAATTTTAGATTTTGTTTTCCTCTTAAATGTGTATTGAATTTTTGACTCTCTCTTCTTAAGACAATTTTTTTTTCCCCAATGCTAAAGCAAATTTATTCAATTATTAATATTTAATATTATAACTTGTAAATATCTGTTTATCAATTGATTTATATTTTGCCAATCTTTATTTAAAGTTATAGTTGAATAATAATAATTAAACAATCATTTTATATGGCATGTACACATATCAGAACTCATAATTAAATGAATTTTCTCCAATATGAACATCTTCCCATTTAAATATACATGTATCTTTTATGCATTGGATTCATTCCTAAGAATTATATAAGGAGTATAAATTCTATACATTTTTGTTTTGTTATATTCATATTATTTTAAGTTTAAAGCCAATAAACATCGCATGATCACTATTTCTTATACTTGCTCTTAACTGTTATTAAAACAGGCAAAACTCTCTATACGTATTGCCACTCATTGCAAACCAGAGTAATCAATGGATGCCAGAAGGCTTGTGCATAAAATCCACAACTAATGCCTACTCATCCATTATCCCCAGACTAGTTTCTGGCTTGAGGCCTTTGTCAGTGAGAAACCTTGGATCTGAGAGCACTGCACCTAGATCTTAGGATCTAATACAATCCCCCAGCAGCCACTTTTTATCTCTACTTAACTACATAACTATGAGACTTAAATTGAAAAGACTATAATATCAATCCAAGCTCATCAGCTTATATAGTCATATAGCAATAAATATATACGTACTGAGTGGCAATACGTATAGATAGTTTTGCCTGTTTTAATAACAGTTAAGAGCAAGCATAAGAAATAGTAATCACGTGATGTTAATTGGCTTAAACCATTCCTGCCTAATAGGATAATGGTGGCTATGGTTATTAAAGAACCAAAGACCCCAAAATGTATAGGTACTGCACTGAGTTCAGACCTATATGATTATATAAGCTGATGAGCTTGGATTGAAAATATTATAGTGTTTTCAATTTAAGTCTCATAGTTTTGTAGTTAAGTAGAGATAAAAGATGGCTGCTGGGGGGTTGCATTAGATCTTAAGATCTAGGTGCAGTGCTCTCAGATCCAGGGTTCCTCACTGACAAAGGTCACAAGCCAGAAACTAGTCTGGGAATATTGGATGAGTAGGCACTAGATGGGGATTTTATGCGCAAGCCTTCTGGCATCCACTGATTACTCTGGCTTGTACTGAGTGGCAATACATAGAGAGAGTTTTGCCTATTTTAAGTTTAGTTGTCTATCTTTCTCTCTCATTCCAAACATAGTTAAATACAGTTAATTCACACACCGTGAGATACATTGCCATGTTTTTCTTTTGAGTTAGTAGTGATTAAACAGAGTAACTGATATCTAAAAATTGAGAGAGGGATTTGAACCCAACCTATGAATGTTTCTTGTTTTAGAAATGGAGATCTAAGCTGCACTACAAAAAATGTTTTAAATAAATAATATCTATGGTGGTAGGGATAGACCCTCTCTGTACTAAAATATGTTTGATGGAAATGATGGTCAGGAAATATGGCTGAATATCTAGTCTGATCACCATTATTTAGAATGTTCAATCCAAAAATAGTCAATGTGATTATTCCCAAGATCTATTAACTCCAAAGTTTAAATCATCATTATATACAACTGTATAAAATCTATAAGGGAAGTAAAACCATAGACGTGTTTCCAATATATATTGCAGCATTTTGAGTTTTTCAAATGCATAATAAAGAAAAAAAAAATGTCTGAAGAATGTTAGAGCAGGAAAGTATCAGTCCAATGCAAGGAAATTTTCAACGGAGAATATATTATAATCATGAAGAACCAAGATCAAGTTTAATAGCTAACATGACATGAAGTATTCAAAAAATGCAAGCAGGTATCCAACATTCATATTATATAGGTGAAAATGGTTTCTATTTTCTGTTGTTGGAATAACTAAATAAAGCTATAAAATTGGTGCCATTGAATGTTGTAAAAAATAGGTAAGATATAAAAATAAGGAAAAAACATCAATCAACCCATTTTGAAAAATCATTTTATAATTAATAACAAGATTGCCAAACTTTCAAAAATAGATTATCAAAATTCAAAGAAATCCAGAGTAACACACATGCTCATGTAATGTTACATAATTCATTTGGAAATAAAGATGCATGAAAGATTTCTAAAGAAAATGATTCAAATCTTACATGATAACATATCCATAATAGATCATTTACTTTTCAAAACAACAACTGTATTGATAAATAAAGATATGTTAAAGCAATCAGTGCATCATATGATCTACAGTACAGCTGTATAATATATTCCATAAAATATCGTCATTCTTGATTGAATTTGAATACAATTTTTTAAATCCAAATTACTTTTTAATATCAAAGTTTGTAGTAATTTTTTATTAGCAGTAGTATTACAAAAAAAAAAATCACATGGAAATAGTTTTGACCAAATGTTAATAATGGCAATAAATTTACCACAAACATTATGCATATGATTTTGTGGAGTGATTTGATTAAAATTTGAATAATATCTTCACAATGAATTTATATGACTGTATTATATACATCAACCATAAACAAACAAAAAAAAAAACTTTAAATTAATTTGAAATTATATTTCTTTAAAATATTATTTTATTTAATAAATTTGTTTTTCTAAAATAGCATAAGTATTTTTTAGAAATAACTCATAAAATAGTCCAGTTATAAGTATTAATAGCTATAACTGAATCATATAAACCCAATTCTATTTGTGCAATTCAATAATGGTTGATATCAGTCTCATGGACTAGGCAATTCTTTGATTAAAAATTAATAAACAGTTAATATTTTTATTTCAACTAGGAAGATAAAACATGACATTCTTATATTATCATCTAAAGGATGTTGGATTGATTTTAAAAAGTTATATGATTGTGAATGCAGTGAATCTGGAAATAGCTCAAAACATGAAGCTAGTATACTAGGTTTAAAAAAAAAAAAAAGGCACAAATCTAAAAATTATGGCATCTAATATACTAATCCAAATATATATCTCTACAGCAAATACTACACATGATTAGTCAGAATAGTTTTAAAAGTTATCTGAAACTAACTTTTAATGATATTCTTCATACAAACATTGCTATCAGTGGAATACTAAAAATTTAAATAATAATAAAATACAGGAACAAACAATAAATAATATGGCTTTGGAGAAATAAATAAATATAATGAAAAACTTTTAGAAGTTGCATTAGAACATAATTTGAAAGGCAAGTTTTCAGTAGAAAATGAACATGGTGATCAAATGAAAAATGAACTAAAAATAAATAATGGTTAACATTAGTACAACAGTGCCATTTTTTTCAGCAAACATACATAGATTACAACCCCAGTTTAGTAACTGCAAATATAAAGATATACAGCTGAAATCTGAAAAAAATATAACTAAATTGAAGAAATCTAACCAAACCAACAGATATAATAGAATATATCAGTCAATCTCAGAGAACACATTCACACAAAAACACTGATTCTAATACAATGAAAATATGAACATTCAAAAGCAGAAGAAACAGTCTGAAAATTTTAGAGCAGTAACAATAAAATATCCTTATCCAGACCTCTAATTTGTAAACTTCTAGCATACAAGCAATTTTACATTAACCATCACAATACAATAAAAATATGCAAAAAAGATCACAATTGTATAGCATGTTGCAATTCCTATAGTTCAATATGGATGCAGAAATAGTGTCTCAGCTGAATAGTGTGTTATCTCAGAAGTTGTGAATTGTAATGCAAGTGCTAATAGTACAATAATACTTAAATATATCTCTTACAGATGTCAAAAATTGATGAAATCATTGAATCAGACTATTTTTATCATTAATCTATGTGAATTATGTGGTACTGATTTGCCAACTTTCTAAAATAAAATAAAAAAATTCATTATTAGTTGATTAAATCAAAGAGAAAAGTATCACAAATTCCTGAGCACAAATGAAAAAAAAAATGCATTGGAAAAAAAATAAATTCATAATGCAACTTTATCTCAATAAAATGTTTACAAAAATAATGAAAAAGCAATATTCTTTCTAAGCAAATGTAAATAATAAATTTAAATTTCTTTTTTATTTAATTAATTGTAGAATCATCTTATATCATAAGCAGAGAAAAAAAAATAAATTTAATTTTTATTTATTTAATCTTTACATCCATAAACAATATAAATTGTAAGGTCCTAGATTTGCCAACTGTCTATGAAATAATTATAAAAATGATCAAGTAATACTCTTCATAAACTAATATAAATTAAAGATTTGAATTCATTTCTATAATTATTACTCTTTATAAAACTGTATTTGTTAATAAAATATCAGTTAATTTTTGTTTATGTTATACCTTTTAGTGGATTTTTTAAATTAAAAAAAATAATAATCAAGGGTTTCAGATTATCATATTCAACCCAGATAAAATAAAGACATTGAAATAAAAATTAAAAAAAACATTCTGAAAAGATAACAAGATTGGTTAATGCAAAGGTATAAAAAATATTCATACAAAACATATATAAAGAGAAGTATATACAGAGTAATAATAAAAACAAAAAACTTTAATAAAAAATGGCAACTAGACAAGGAATAATAAACTTCGTAAAATGCTCACTAGCAAAAATGAAATTTTGGAAGTAGCAGTAGAAAAACTATTCTTAATTATGTAAAGCATACATTGATAGTAAAATACAAAGTTAATAATAAAAAAAAGTATATTAACCCACCATTTTACAATAATGAAGATATTTTACTGGAAAAAGAAAGTGCAACAAATAAATTGAAAATGAATAGGGTACTTGCAAATATTAGAATAGCTGAAGACATGATTAGATATGTGGAGATTAGATATTGTAAGAAATTTATAGAATATAGCATGAAAATAAGCAACACTACCTAGATTACAGATAAAATCAGTGCAAACACTGATCTACTAAAGGGAAAAAAAGACCAAATGTAAAAATTAAGAAATTACTATACTAAGAATTTTAGGAAAAGTCTTAATAAATATTTTAAATGAAAGATTAAAAGCTCAGATAAACCAACACTGTGTAAATAAAAAATATGGGTTTAGAAAAGTTACAAATATAATATAATGCAGATATTATCATTTCACTTCTGTGTAAAAGGAATAAAAAGGATATATATATTTGTATTTTCTTGATTTTCAGAAAGCATAGGACAATCCTGACCAAAAGGTAATTTAAATAGTAGTTGAATCATATGGAGTAAATAATAAACTAATTAATCTTCCAAAGAATATCTATAAAAATCCAAAAATAACCATAAAAATGTATGAAAAGATAAAAAGTTTTAAATTAAAAAATGTCCAAGATGAGGAAATTCAATCTCAATAAGGATACTCATAACACATTTGAAAGAGTAATGGGTAAAATTAAAAAAAAAAAAAACATACAAAGAAACATCAGCTCATAGAATGAGAATAAATAATTAAGATATTGCGGATATTAAAAAAAATTTAAAAAATGCTGAAATCAGTATTACAGATGCTAATCAAAAACACCAAGATATGTAGATTATGCATAATCACAATCAAAACAAGAGCAAAGAAAATGAACTGAAACATCAAAATTGATGAAAATAAAAATAAATCATTAGTGATCCAGAATACTCAAAAAAAAATGAAAAAAAGTTGATCAAGAATACATTTATAGGTCATAAACCAGATATGAAAAAGTAGGTATCAGATTACAGATTAAATTACATGTATTGGGGATTATCCACGAATAAGTGGTAACAAATAATTGAATGAAAAAAATTTTGGCATGTAAAAGAATATAGACAGTATCAAAAATTGGCTTGGTGTAACTAACAATTTGTAATGAACAATTGTACAAAAAGTGAATCAGAGAGAAACATTATTTAATAATGTCTTAGAAAGAAAGTTATCAAATAAATGATCAAAACTAAAAAATCTAATTTTTGGTAATACACACATACACATAAAAAAAAAAAAAGAATCCTGACATATGGCATTATAGAATAGTATAGAAAGTGCTAACTTGCAGTTGCTCAGTCTTCCTATAATAAATAGATAAAACGGGTAAATAGTAAAAAGATAATATTATATATATGCTGCGCCCATGATTTCTCATGATATTCCCATATAAGTAAATAGATAAAATATTATGAAATGTTAATTAAAATGTTTATATACCGGTTGATATTGAAAAGTGCTTTAATTTCCTATTTTTATAATTTTAGTTAATTCCTATACTATAATTGCTAATAATTTCAATTTAACATTTGAATGTATATGCATAATTAATATTAAAATTTACTATTATCACAGAATCCAGTCACTGTTTTTGAGAATGATTCATATTTTATCCTTTTATCCATGTGCAAGAGGTATTTTATTGGTAAGAATGTTCTCTCTCTCTCTTATTTAATATTTGAACCAAATACTTTAAAAAAAAAAAAAAAAAACATTCATTAAAATATATCACATTTCATATTTATAGATAAAAATAGTTCTCAGTGCTAAATGAATATTAACTTCTGTACTGATAGATAACATATATTTTGAAAATATATAAAAGAAATGCACTACAAATACTAGTTATAGAAAAAGGAAAGTAGTTATCTGACATAAAAGGTACATGGTTAGTTCAATTCAATACAAAATCTATTTGATAATTGAATTAAGTAAATAATACAATTTTTAAATATTAATAATTAACAAAATAAAAAGCTGTTTAAAAAAAAAAAAATCTATTAATTGTAATATATAAAAACTGTCACTCATATATTTACTTTGGTCATTTTTTCACAAATCTTATGGTTGAAACATAGGTGAAATTATGAATGATATCACATATTATAGATGAATGCAATGATATATGATTCACTGAATAAACAAGATTTATAAAGAAAATGATGATAATAAGATGCGACCATAATTTTTATACATTTATAAATATTGCATAATTATTTACTGTTTAGATGGTTAATTTGATCAATCTTTAAACTGTCACCAAATGATTTTAGCTAATTCAAAAACATTAAATAAATTTATATTTTCTATTATCATTTTTAATAAAAATCCTCTGTAGAACTTTCCAAAACAAAAGATCAAAGCAGTTTTACATTTAGAAACTTATTAATATTATTAATGGTATATAAATAAATATATTTTTTTGTTTAAAAAAAAAAAAAACCACCACTTACAGAAAAATATTTAAAAAATACAATCAAATCAATGGAATATGTTTTTTTTTTAAATTTATTTTTTCGAGTCACTTCACAATTTTCTAACCTTATTCATAAAATGATGCTGTGATTATAGAAACATAGGCATTAATAGTCTAAATAAAATTAAATACTTTACCATTACCAGTAATTTGTTTTCTACATACTGCATTGTCTTTTAAGATACATAATCCAAAAGAGATGCAATGAATTATTTTTTCAATCAGTTAAATAAAAATCCTTAAAGTCAGTATTTTAAATATTAAATAATGATTTCATTTATAAAACATTGTAAGCATATTAGAGCTGTAATTAATTGGAATAGTTAAAAGTAAATAAATATATATATGCATAAAATTAAATAAATCTAAAACACTAACAAAATCTGAGAAGGGGTTATTAATATATATATATTGCAAAAAAAAATTGCACTTATGAAAAAAGGTTTACTAAACATTTCAGTGACAAAAAATATTATAATATAAACCTATATAACTGAAAAAGAAAAAAAGGCTGGGTAAAAATTTAACTAAAGAACAATAACAATAAACGATAATTTACAAATGAGTGTAGATGAAATGGGAGAAAGATTAAAAGTGATGCATGCCTTCAAAAATGCAGGAAGTTTGTTGGGATTAAAATTGAATAGAATTTGAGATATCTGATTTCATTTTGATAGATAATAGATTAGGCAGAACTAATGATAGTTTTTTAAAAAATACAAACAATGATATGGACAAAAAAAAAAAGAATTTGAAAATATCCCAAACAAGGAAAAAAAAAACTATTAATAATCTTTTTTTTTTAAAAAAAATTTAAAAAAAACATAACCAAGAATGGACAATATTTACTATTATAGTAATTAAAAGTGATCTACTAGAATAAATTATAATGGGGAAAAGAAAAAAGAGTGTTTGAATTAATCAGAAGCTGGAAATAGTTATGGACATTAAAGGAAAATGACATGGATAAAAAAAAAAGATCAATTAAACATTATCAGAATACGGAATAATGATTATATACACATTACATGTACATTAAATAAATGAACTCCATAAAAATTAATTCCACAATGGAACCATTCAAACAATTAATAAATATTTAATCATTTTCTGACAACTGATTTACCTACTTCAAGTTTAAAGGTAAAGTTCAAAATGTTAAATGATGAACACATACTCCCATGCTCTACTGATGTAATTGGTTGCCAAGCAACACTTGATATAAATAATGATTAATTTTTTCCAAATAATGAAAGATTTTTAATGCACTTAATTTTTATTACATAACATTTTATTGGCAATTTTTTTTATAATAATAATAATATTTTTTATTATTTCTTATTCTAAAGAATTCTCACTTTCATTTACATCAATTACCACCTGGTGAGTCGTTTTCAAAAAACAAAGACTGACCAAAGACACTATTTGCAATAGGAAATACTAATTTAATATATATTTTTAATTCCCATTTTCAAACTTATTTCTATAAAGTTAAAAGTTCTTACAAATTAAAACTATTGATTTAATTGATTATTACCAATAATTTACTGACAAGAGTAAAACAAAACAAAAAAAAACAACAACTATATGCTTATTTAATTAAAATAAATATTATCAAAGATAATGTTCTTTTTATAAACTGACAAAAACATTTACTTGTAATTAAAAAAACATTTTTTTAAAATTAAAATATAGTATGCTTTGAATAACAACCAAATCATGCAGAATTTAAGTTTTAATTTTGAAAGTATAAACCAGCCTTTTGTCTAGTAAACAATAAAGTCAAACATATAAGAGACCAAAAAAAAAAAAAAAAATTGAACAAAGAAATTCATATAGAATTAAATTAGCAAGCATTAAAAAACAAACAAAAATAAAATATCTTGGGATTTAAATATTCTATACAAATGTTTTCCAACCATTTCACACTTGTGGCCTCTTTTAATCCAAATTCTATAAAGTGTATAACTTTTTTGTTTTTAAAATAGTAGATACTTTTATTCAATGTGCATCTTAACATAAAATAGGAGAAATAAAATGAGTTGGAAAAAAAAAATTACAACACTAAAAGTACAAATCATAGATTTATGTTTCAAAGTAACCTTTACTAAGTTACTATATCAAATCTCATAGACCCAAATGTACACGGACCACATTCTGTCACCTGCAGCAGTGGCCAAAAAGATTACAATGGTACACTGATATTATACAATTGGGCAATGGCTCAAGCAGTCCAACCACTTTACACAGTAAATTAGGTGTTACAGATATATTAACTTAGATCAAAGGACAGTCAATCAAGGGGATGCTTCTGTCCATTCGAGGCAAAAACCATGCAAGTGAAACAACTCTCAACCCAACTGGCAGGTCCCCAAACTGCTCCCCTCAGACCCCATCTATGCCCAGACCAGCCAGAATTCCACTTAGCAAGAATCTAGACCCATTCCTTGGACAAGGTTAATCCACACTGCCCCCCGTGAGTTAGATTTATCTGGGTGTCCTGTAGGTTCAGCTGATCCTGAACACTAACTGAATCAAAGAGGGCTATGAGAACCATGCCTGGTCATCCCCTTTCTGGGTGTGGCAATGATCGCCGTCCGCCCCCGCAGATCAATGAACCCCTCATGACTGTCACCTCCATCCCTGAGACCCTTTAAGGATTCAGGCAAAAACCTATGATTACCAATTCAACAGTCCAAATGGGCAGGGACCAACTCGGTCTACCTGGCCAAAAATGTCCTTTTTTTGTTTTCATGTTTTCTTGGTTTATAAATCACAGATTCAATGTTACAATATCCATAACACAGAAAAAGGAAAGCTTTATATTAAATATTGATGATTAAGTAAATGAACTCTTAATTTAATAATATTTATTTGTGTTATCTGAAATGTCTGTAATAATATTATTAGTGAGATTGTTAAGCTTGCTTTAATGTACTTAGTTTTTTTGAAATTAGACTCAAAAGAGAAGTACTTGAATTAAAATTGTTGCAGTATTTATTTTTTATGAAGGTGTAAGTGGAAAAAGTTCTCTCTTCTAGTTCATAATAGTAAACTGCAGAAGGAATTTGAATGCTTTCTCTCTGAGCTATTAGTATTCTTTACTAATATCTATCCAGAAGGTGTTTTCTTTAAAAATCAGAATTTAAAGAATCTGCTGAAAATTTGAGTAACTATCTTTTTCTTAATAGATCATTTAGCTTTCTTGAAGAATTTTTCATTGAAGAAATTTGGTCCCCCCCCCCCATGTTGAGAGAAGTACTTATAAAAGGACATTTTGAGACCTTCCAAATACTTACAATATTCTCTTTTATATATTGGGATAGATGCAGATCATTCTTAGATAAGAAGTTGTGCAGAGTTTCAAAAACTTCAGGTCATATTTTCCAGAAGTCTAGTTTTTTAATCATTGATGCAATTTTGTTTTTTACTTGAAATAAAGTGATTGAGTTGTTTTGAAGTCCCAAGTTCAATCTGTTTATTTCTAAAAAAAATCTCTGATAAATATGCAAGTTATTGAAACCAATCAACGTTATGAAACCTTTGGATTGAAACAGAAAGAATGGTTTTTTTTAAAAAAACTGGATTTCAGTCTGTTTATTTCTAGAAAAATCTCTGATAAATATGTATGACTTTGAAACCAATAAAACAAAAAGGACAGTTGTAAATATTAATTTATCAAGCGCATGGTCAGCACGTAAGTACATATATATTTACGGCTATAACTTTAATACTATGCGCCTTGAGTGTTCAATTTGTGACTAGAGGAGCCTCTGCAAATCTTCACACAAGATTACGACTTTATAAGATAAGAGTGACCACACTTGTAAAAAAAAAAAACTTGATTTTTAAGCTACAACCATGGTGTAACTTAATGAAATTTACACCTTTTACAGATTTTTCAAGAACTTCTCTCAGTTTATTAAAAAGAGGTTTGGATATAAAACTTGGTCTATGAATTCAGAAGTGACTTCATGGCACATGAGGAGTTACTACTTTAAATCAGCCACATAGTTTTGGAAAATAACCAGACATACTTTTAGCACCATCAGTATATGCATCATAACAATTCAACCAATTAATGTCCTTTTGAGTGAAATGGCTGTTGATTACATTAAAAATATCTTCTCCTATGGTATGCTCTGTTAATGGATAACAAAGGAGCAGGTTTTTTTTTCAATTTCATTTTCTGTTAAGTATCTCGTAATGATCGGCAAAATAAATAAACCAGGACCATATGTACTTTCATTGACCTGGATAAAATTTTTTTACATTTTTTAATTCTATCTACTACTGTAGCTTCAATATCATTAGACATATCCTGAATTCTTTGAGTTATATATTGTTTGAAAAAAAAAAAAACAGTATTGATTTTGTTGACATACTCTTTCCTAAACATACAAACAAAAAGTATTCTTAATACAAGAAGAAATTAAATCTTCAGCTATGGTGTAGGTTTGCAACATTTAGCTAAGCAATAAGCAATATGGTAGAAAACTATCTATATTTTTACTATCTTGACATCAAGTATGAAGTTACGTATGTTAGTTTCATGTCCCCTATAAAAGGTGGAATTAAAAAAGGATAATGAAGCTTCACGGTAATATTTTGAAGTCAAACTGAGGGTAAGCTCATTACCTTTAAGTGTTGTTATCAAAATGAAGAAAATGTTTAGTTTCCTAGCAGCAACAAGATTTTAACTGACATTGTTGTGAAAACAAGAATGATAGAGAACATTTCAAGTTCAGTGCAAAATAGAGGGAAAAATACTAGTCAAGAAAACAGCAGTATAAATAAACAACTGTTGGAAGAAGAGAATCCAGTTAACAAAGAAATCATCTCAGGTGATTTGGACTATATGTCACCCAAAATATCACAAGGGAAAGAGGACGTGAATGTCGTTGAAAGCTTTGAAAAGTCTAAAATTGAAAATAACGTTATCTAAAAAGCGAAACTGATTAATAAGAACAAATCTATAATATCTAAATTTGAAACTAATGAGAGAAGTAAGTTAAACAAATTATTTAATGTTAATAACCAAGAATTCAAGTATAAAGAGACATTACAATCAAAAATGAAAATCTACGCAAATGCAGTAAAAACTGGTGGGAATAGAAGTATGTGGTAAATAACGTTATGCAAGAGGCTTATGATAATATATTGGACTTAATGGATGAGGAAGATGAACAATCAACTGTTTTACTGAAATCATTCAATGAATAACTTTTAATAAGGATTGAAAAATTTAAGGAATAAAAGCGAACAATTCTTTTATCAAGAACATAATCACAGACAAATTCAATTGACACGCTGAATGCCAGACACTCCAGCTAGAAATATCTCTAACATTAATGGAGTTTTGCTGTAATATTTGCGGGCATGGGTCTGCACTCTTTATTTCTTTCTCAGGGGTCATTGGTGGCATTTGTTGGGAGTTTGGTTTATGGGTGCGGGCTGTTGACAATTATTGCCAATACCCGGAAAGTCTATCGGGAGAGTACAGGGTCAAAGTTTCCAGCGCCATTTCCACTCTCATAGGTTGCTGTGCCCCTTGATGGATTGTTTTCGAGCAGTGCAGATCTGTGCTCATCACTCGTTAAACTCTTTTATAGATATAATTGTTATCGAGCATATGTAGTTTTGTAAACCTGATCTATAATTATTTCACCTTGTAATATTGAACAATGTATTTACATCATGTAGCGGGTGATCAGTCACCTGCATTTTTTCCTTAATAAAAAATAAAAAGTATGAAGTTACGTTTGAACATTTTTGAAAGCATTGAAAATAATGTATTTCTTTGTTTTTATGCATAGGATATTTAATTTTTAAATGTTGCACGAGAAGAGAGGATTTCATGCAAGCGTTTGATAATACTGCTCCACATACAACACACACAGGTTTAGAAACTTCATCATTTCCTACAAATGAAAATTCGTATCTAATACACTCTTTACAATATTTCCATTTCTTCTGTGTAATATCTGAGGCAATAGCTTTTTCCTTTCTCTGAGTGTGGATGTATTTGTAATACATGATTGATTGTTGTAGAAAGAGGATAGATGAAAAATGATGCATGAACTAGGTGTAAGGATTGGAAAGTGTTAGTACTGAAACAGTAAGGTCTGCTTTGCAGATCTTCGTTTCACCTTTTCTCATCTATTTCCTACCCTCATACCTTAGTTTGAACCCCAATCTATAGTAGTGTGTCTGCAATACGCTTATATACCGAAAATCCGGCCTAATTTTAAACCACGAGTACAATGCTCGTATTATATATATGTCATTCCCAAATAAATAAAAGATTATAGATTATGTATATGTTCACATAATTTTGATTTATTAAAAAGTAGGTTATATAAGTCGTAATTGCGCACACACTATGGTATGCATTTTAAAACATATCAAAATTATAAATTGTTAAAGTTATTTTTCTTTGAATCTATTTACAAATATATTACCGTCATAATGTATTTTGATTTAAAATAAAATTCATTTAGTAAATATTCGTTTAGTAAATAGATTCAAATATTGCAAATTAAAAGTAAAATAATTTTCGTTTAATTTAATAAAAGTCATTCCAAATATTTCTTTAAAATAAATGAGGGACAATAGTTTAATTAGCTAATATTATATAAGTTTTATCTAAAAACAGCAGATGTCCACTTAAGGTTTTCTTTAATTAATAAAAGTAATTTTTAATTAGTTTGTAATCCGAATGTTGACAGGGAAATTAACAAAAGAAATTAATTAATGTTGAATTCCTTTAGACATTGGGATAGATTTAATTACAGCTGATAAGTCCGATATATTTTTGTAATGCTCCAGGGCAGTTCTATTGTTAACGTCTACTATAAAAAGAATGGTTTTCTTTTGTTCTCCAGTTTTTCTTCTAATGTTTCTAAGAGAAATCATTCTGAGTTCTATTCTAGTAATTTGTAAATCTTGATATGACCGAGTAGAGCGCGAGAAGGCTATTTCTCTCCGGAATGGTCATCTGCTGCTGTAGACCATCGGAAGTTATCACACAAACCACGGAACTGCTGCTGCCAAAAATATGAACATTTCCAGATTTTGCTGTTAAATTATATAAAAACCTGCCGACCATCAATCTACCTAAATGCTTCTCCAGAGGTAACCCTAAATTAACCCAAGAGCTCTTGTGATTCCTAACTAACATGCTATAGCTATTTAACATTGTTTTCTTATATTTCACATAACTTCATTATGTATTTCTTTAACGTGTTTAAATATACTCAACATTTTGCTCTCTATCCTTGGGTTAATATTTTCTATTTATAAAGCTTTCTTTTATTTTATTAAGATAATGTGTCAGAATCGTCTTTGACCGAGTGAACTATTCCCTTTATTGAAAGTAAGACGCCGCTATTAAGGCATATTTTAAATTTATAATTTTCCAATTTTATCTTGCAAATCACTCATTCGAGGGCGATTCTTTTCTTTAATATAACATAATCACATAGTTTAAAATCTACATGTTATTGATTTTAATCTAATATAAGAGTCTGTGCGAAGTCAATGGTTAAATGTGTCCCTTAATGCATGATTGCATATATAAATCTATACTTACTTTTTAAACCCGCAAGCATGCATTTTCCTATTTTAATTACCGTGTTCTACTTTAATTATAAAGTTCATCATTGACGTCGAGAATGTGCGGACCCTTTTAAATGAATTTCGGGGAATTTGATTGGGCATTTCTCTTAATCCGAGTAAAACCCATTTAGTATGTTTTTATATACACTAGTCTCGTATTGCTGGTAAATGAATTGGTTGTTGAGACCGCTTTGTTTTATTTTTCCAAGGATTCTTTACACGGCAAAGTCCGTTCTTTTCGCCTATTGCAAGTTTCCAGGCAGAGGGTGTCCCAAATGACACCCCTGGGAATTAAACGCAATCGTCACACAGTCGCTAAGTTTCGGCTGTTCATAAATACTTTCCTACGGGTTAGCGGCGAGATGCCCTCCGTAATTATTCCGATCTTCAATATTGTTTTATTTTATATTTATTTTACAAAGCATCCGTGACTTAAACGTGTCACACCCTCCAACTTTAATAAATTCATTATCAGCAATACTGACCTCCCAATGCAACTCTATTATTATTATTATTCTCAAATAAATGCTTTGATCACATTCCCACTTTGTTGCTTAGTAAGCTTTTGTCCATGCTATTCTCGAAATCAATAAATATTTTATAACACTTAATTTCAAATATTTTCTTAAACTTGCATAATTGCTCACAGCACCTCGCACATATTCCTATCTCGTCAAGCACATTATCGTAATGCTATTAGCCCGAGGAATAGAATACATCATTTTGTTTTAAAGACTTTTTGTCAGTTGTGGGAATATAATGCCGACAATTATTTAATACGCGTCCCTGTCTCATATAAGCAGACAGTGGCGTTATATATATAATTTATATCAATAAATTTTGTGAAATTATTTAAAACTAAATTTGATCTCTTATTTTATTTGATTCCTATCACTGTCTCGGTCTATATATATATTTTCTGCATTTCTTTTGTAAATCCATAGACGTTAATTAGCCACCCAAACTTCTTTTAGTATAGTCTTTTGTTTCTCCCTGACCACCAGGCACCGGTCAAAGGTCATACTAGTAGTGGCATCAGATGCGTTGTCACGTAGATAGCGCTGTGAAATTTGGGCTTTAGATTCGAACTTAGTCTATCTAGAAGGCAACCCCTCCTAGAATGTTCAGTTTCGTGTCTGGGGTTTGAATTCTGCAGTGTGTTAGCGAGATAGACGATTCTGACTGTTACAGTACCCGTGCATTCCCCAATCATAATTTGCTAATGTGTAAAAGGGCAGCACTGCAAAAAATAGAAGCAGGAATCCAATGTGCACCAATCAACAATCAAGACAGCATGAGATAGGTAGTTGAGAATAAATTAGGCCTACATATTGCTTCTTTTTTCAAAGAAAAACATTGTAGCATCTCTAAACAAATTTTAACACATAACTTCGCTTCAGAAATGTTGATATCTCTTTTTTATTTTGTTTTACAATTCCTCTAATTTTTGCAGATTTAAATTGTAAACTTAGTCTTTTTCTGACATTTCTTATTATTTTCCACTTATTCCCAGAACAAAGTTGACCACTGGCTAGGAATAAATGTTCTATACTAAATTCTAAACAAAGTCTACACTGCAAGGTAGAATTAATGTAATACTGAAAAAATAAAATTTTATTTAAAATAGTCGAAAACAAAAAAAAGTCTTTATTTTGTCAATAATTTTGATTTATTTTTATTAAAAAAAAGGCAAAAACAGAACAAAAACAGTCTTTGTTTTGTCAATAATTTTGATTTATTTTTATTTTAAAAAAGTCGAAAACCAAAAAAAAAAAGTCGAAAACAAAACAAAAACAGTCTTTATTTTGTCAATAACAATATAATACACCTGGGTCTCGTTTTATGCGGATTATTTTAACGCGATTTTGAAGTTATGTGTTTCATGTTTCTTCTTAGATCTTCCATATTTCACTATATTTATTAGATATCAAAAAATTTAAATTATTAATAACTTATTTTGACTTGAAATACTTTTTTTTTTTTTTTCAAAAATATAACGTTATTTAGCAGCTAACGTGAATATGGCCTGAAGCTGTATGTAAAGAACCTATTTATACTAATGAGTAAATAATAATAATAGATTTATACTTACATATAAAAATATTGCAATAAATATTCAAAAAATTTAAACTTTTAAAACGTATTTTATTATATATAACAGAAATAAATAAACTTTTAGATTTTTAAAATAAAAAGCGAAGATTTTATAAACTGAAAATAATCTTTCTAATGATAATGTATAATCTTTTTGTTTTGATTACGATCTCATTTTTTAATATAAAAACAGAAAACCATTAACACAGCACAAGACTGAAAATGGTGCTAGTTGTACATTACATCACGATAAAAATAAAGTGGCTAACAGGTTTCTCTGGGCATAATTGCTGAGAGATTCTTGACTTCGTTTAAGGAGAAGCCACAATACATCACATCGAATCTGATTACTTACCAGTTTACAAACGAACGCTAGCATTAATGATTAAAATATGTATGAAAAACGTAAAATTAAATACTAGAGTAATAAAAAG
Source organism: Epiperipatus broadwayi (assembly GCA_028023455.1). Lineage (NCBI taxonomy): Eukaryota > Metazoa > Onychophora > Udeonychophora > Euonychophora > Peripatidae > Epiperipatus > Epiperipatus broadwayi. The sequence continues at coordinate 1,668,011 of JAQFVV010000149.1, read as the reverse complement.
AGTAAAAAAAGTTTGTCTTGTATTAATTTTTTTCAAATATTTGAAATTTTTTATTAGTCATATTTTATTTGCTTATTTTTTTAATGCGAATTTTAAAGTAATTTTTCTTTGTTGCTTTGCTTTTATGCGAATTCTGAAAATTACAGCACCTATCCCCATTTTTCAAGGTAAATTAAGTCTATTTTTGTGCACTTTTTTTTAATGCGGGTTTTCTGTGGAACCTATCTATCGCATAAAACGAGACCCAGGTGTATTAAAAAAGTAATAATTTTGATTTATTTTTATTTAAAAATAGTCGAAAACAAAAAAAAAATGTCAAAAACAAACAAAAAAAAAAATGGCCTGGGAACGTTATATTTGATGTGATGCACTGTCATTTCTCCTTATATGGAGTCAGAAATCCCTCAGCAACTATGCCCAGAGAAACCTGTTAGCCACTTTACCATCCCTTTCCATTCTCCACCCTAAGTTTTCCTAAAATCTGCTCCATCCCATTTCCATAACATAATCATTTGCAACTCCATGGCCTTCATATTTAAATTCTCCTTTCTTTTCCCAAACCCAGCATAAAAAACCAATAACCCACTTTCTGTATAATCATTTTGTTCATATTTATTCTTCCATAACTTCATTATTTGTACCCTTTCTGCTTTCAAGCATTTACATTGAAGTAACAGATGCATAATATTTTCTATATCTTCCTTACACAACTTGCAGACTAAATCATCCACATTTTTCCATTTACGTATATTCCCTTGTTGCTAAAGATCCTGTTCAAGCCTTAAACAATAACTACTTTCCTTGCTATTGTCATAAATTAACTCACATCCAATGTTCCATTTATTTCTATACACCTGGGTCTCTTTTTACGCTGACTTATTTAACACGATTTTGAAGTTACGCAATTCGTGTTTCACCGGAAGTCGAACTTCGGTAATGCGCTATTACTTTAAATAAATTTCGCGCACTTACGTTATATTGAAAGTAATAGCACATTATTGGAATTCGACTTTCATCTTAGTAATTTCAATATTTTCAGTGCATTATAATAGTAAGATTTTATGCAATAATGAAATTAAAATCATGATTTCCACATTTTATGTATACACACATTAAATTTTACAAGATTATAACGTAAATTTGTTCAAACATTGTGCGTGTTAATTTTGCATTTTAAATCACATTCTGTTTTTGCTTTTTAAAAAAGAATGTAATCAATTATTAACCATTTAGTGTCCAAAAGTTTATTTTTAAAAGGTCAGTAATAGCAGTGGGCACAATTAAATTTGACAATTAAAAATTAAAATCTGATTTTTAAACGGAATTGAAAATTAAAGACAAAAATAAGAATTTAATTTTTAGTTGTTAGTTTCATAAACAATTAATAAAATCATCATCTCAAAGATTAATTACTAATTACGTTGTCACCAGAAAACCATTAACACAACATGAGTGTGAAGTTGGCGCTAGTTGTTTGCAAATGAACGTGTTTTTCGGCAAATAGCTATAATAATTAAAACGTGTATAAAAAAATGTAAATTACTGTACTGTAAATTATGCATAAAAATATATTATTTTGAATAAAATTAAATATTATAGTTAAAAAAAGTTTGTCTTGTATCAATTTTTTTCAAATTTGAAATTTTTTATTAGTCATATTTTATTTCCTTATTTTTTTTTGCGTGAATTTTGAAAAATCACAGACCGCACCCCCCCCCTTTTTCAATGTAAGTTACGTCTATTTTTGCACGATTTCATTTGCGCGTGTTTTCTGAGGAATCTATCTATCACGTAAAACGAGACCCAGGTGTATATATATATTTAAACCCTTTTTACTCTCCATACTAGTTCTCCATCTCCCTATTCTTTATTAATGCATCTATTCTTCTACCCCACTACTTATCACTATAATACTCAACAATTTTCCTAACAGTATACTGATATAAATTCTTTATCCAAATCTTCTGCATACTGCATTACCTTTTCCCACCCAAATTGTTGCCTGCCCTTTACTTGTAATCCGCCCTTTACTTGTAATCCAATTAAATACTATTTTGGCTATTCTTTTATTATCCATAAACTGCAATCTACCGAACATTTTCATTTTGCATCTCTCATATAAAAACTTGACCATCCCATTTCTCAACTGAATTGTCTCCTTTGCTGTTCATACATCTGCATCTAATGCATGTTTTTCTACTTACCTTTGTACTTTTTCTAAATAATCTAATACCTCTTTACTAACACATAATGCATCATTGCCATATGTTAACCCTGCTATTGCAACTCCCTTCCATACAATTCTAGCTACATCATATTTATTATATGAAAACATTATTAATTTCTTTATCAATCCCTTTCTTTTCTTTGCTTCATTTATAGATTTTTTCTCTCATTCATCCAAGCAATTTTTCTGATTACTTCAGATGATTCCCAAATAACTATATCTATCCATCACCCTTAACTTTATATCCCCCAATAAAAATTCTTCATCTCTTTCCCCAGTATTAACCATCAGTATATTTGATTTTTCTTCACCAAATTTAATCCCCATCTCTTTACCCACCCTTGCGTGTGTCTTCAGCATAACTTCCATATTTTCTCTTCTTTCAGCACACAAAAAGACATCATCCGCAAAAAAAAAAGACCCAACAAAGTATATACTCCCTTGCTACCTATTAACGGTATCTCTATCTTTCTTTCTAGTCTTTCTATTGCTCTTTCCATTTCACTCAAATACAACAAAAACAAAATAGGTGATATAGGGCATCCTTGCCTTGGTCCCAACCCATTTTTAACTTTAACTGATTCTATATCCCCTAATTGATATGTATAGTAATTATTTTCATATAATTTCTTAATAATATCCACTAAAGCTTCATCCATTCCCAAATTTGCTAAACTTACCCATAATCTATTTCTATTTACTCTATCATATGGCTTCTCTAAATCTATAAAACTCATATATAACTGTCTACTTGAATTCCTACTCATATCCGTAAGTTGTGTAACTACAAATAAACTATGTCCTATTCGCCTATCTGATCTAAAATCTCCTTGCATTTCCCCCACTACATTATTTTCTTCCATCCATTTTGCAACTTATCCAACCACCATATACGAGAAAACTTTATATAAAACTGATGTTACCGCTATCAGTCTATAACTGTTTATCTATGATCCTTATTCTTTCCTTTAAATAATAATCTTACTCTTGCATTACTCCAATTACCCGGAAAAACTCTCTTCTGTGCCATCTTATTAAAACTGATAATAGCTTTACTTTTGCTCATCATCTAGTAATATTCCCCACCCTCACACCTGCATTTCTCCTTTTAATGTAATTCCAAAATTTTTTACTCCCATCTCTTCCATTTTTATTAATATCCTCCAATAATTTATTATTCAATTTCATTCTCCCTCTATAATTATCTATTTTAGCCAACTTCTTCTTTTCTAAATACTTCTCCCATTTAGCATTAATAACTTTTTCACTTTCTTTGTTCTTAATAGCACACTTATATTCTCTGCATGCTTTTTCCCTCTCTTTTATACTTTATTAACTCTCATTTTTTGATTACTTTTATTCTTCTGAATATTCTCACTTAAAACGCTATTTGCCATGTTTTCTATTTCATCACACCAGTCCTTATATTCATCCCCAACCAACACTTCCACGGTTTCTTCAACTTATATTTTATACTCTTCTAACTTATTCTTATCGTTTACTCTCCATCCACATCTTTCACTATTGTTTCTACTTTTATTTCTATTCTCCATCACATTACTAACCATTTCTATTACAAAGAAGTTATGATCACTATTATATACTCTGTCTCCCATTATCAAATACTTTAATTACCATACTTTATTCATTCCCTCTTTCTCTATCAATGCATAATCTATTGTGTGGAATATATTATTTCTAGACCATGCGTATTGTCCCTCATAAATATTTGATACATTTCCAATCAAATTCACTCTCTGACAAAATTTCTTCAAAAGCTGTCCATTCTTATTATCTACATCATCAATTTCTTCAATATGTCCATTCATATCCCCTATAACCATTATTCTCTTCCCCTTTTCTTTAAAACTCGGTATATCCTCAACTAGGCATTCATATATGCTACTGTTCCACTCCATTATAGTTTGACTATCTCCAGTAGTTATATAAACTATAGCCACCATCCATTCTTGTCTTCCCCAACCTTATTTCAAACCACAAACGTTCTTGATATTTAACAGTATTTAAATATTTTTTTGATGTAACATCTATATCACCACCCCTTTTTTCTTTTCTATTTATACTCTGCCATACCAAATCTTCCAGAATAGGTTCTTCTCTTAGACGTGTTTCCACTATTGCTAATACCTCAAGCTCTTCATTTTCAATTGCTTTGTTTAATTCCAGCCACCTTGCATATTCAAATACCCAATTTTAACAATTTCTTCTTTCCTAACTACTCTTTTATAAATTCTTTTGATTCTTCCTTCTCCATTATGTTTATAAATAACTTGCTTACCATTAATTTTACAGACCCATTCCCTCTCCACATCTACACATATCTAAATCAACTGCCTGTTGCTTATTTCTTACATTCCATCCATTCTTCTTCTTTTTGATAATACTGCAATTTAACCCCCCTCCCCCTATAAGTTTCCCGAATTATATTCTTTATAAATTAGACTCCCTAAAACTTCATTTCTTTGTTTCTCTAAGTGCAACAATGCCCATCAAGCTGCATGCATGTTTATTAAAAAGCATAAGTTTAACTACTTAAAAATATATATCTAGAAGATTCCTTTTAATTCATTATGCATTTTTCAAGACTTCAAATTTAAAGTTAGTAATTTGTATATATTTTTAATGCTATTGTTATAAAAACAATATAAATATATCAATATATTTACCAAAATTATAACTAATAATTTATCTATTTTTTTCATGATTTAATTAAAAAAAAATTTGTCAATCAATATTAGATAAAATACAATGATAGGTGGAGGGGGTGATATCTAGAGCATCATTTCTTCATTCATGACTAAACAATGTATCCTGTGTTAATAATATTTAACCACATCAACACAAATAACTACTCTCTATTGATACTAATTTAATTAAATAATTAATTTAAATTTAAAATGATGACAAAAAAAGTTTTAAAACTCCTGGTAGAATACTCAATACATTTTTCTATTAAAAAAAAAAAAGTGGACTTAGCAGTTTACACAATAGATTCCACTCTTTTTTCATTTAATAAAAAATTACTTTTGATTTTTTAAATTACAATTAAGTAACTGAAGATGAGATAAAGTACATCCCTCTCAAATTAATAATTTAAACCGTTTTATATATTTCTTTCTAGTTTAATAAATGCTAGTATTCTATATGATGTCTAAACTTATATATTTAGCCAAATTATGAACTATTATTTAATTAATATAATAGGCTATCTACATTACAAATTCTCAATAACACTATGCATCTAAGTAGGTATATATTATATACACCTATGAAAGATTCAAGGAAAAAAATGAGGCATAAAAGACAAATTAGCACTAACTTTTCATAGAATTAATTTCTTTATTGGATCATAGTCAAATTATTAGTGCAAAATATTAAAAAACTATATATATCATATAAATATAATTAAATTACAATCAAATATCTTTATATTTAGAGGAAATAACTATGTATAAAATTATAGTTCTCTTCAATAAAAATTACTAATTAAATTGAAGTTTTTTTAAATTTTAAAACATGTATTTAATTTTAAATTCTTATAAAAAATAATTACCCCCCCCCACACACACACATTAATTTTTGCATTACCTTCCAAACAATGGCCAATCAAAATGTTAGTATAATGCTAATATTAACAATAGGCAAATCTATTATGCAAGAGAAATCAGAAATATATTATATTTGTTATACAAGTGCACTTACATGCTAGTATTGTTTTTTAAGTCTAGCATTATCTCTTTAAGTTCATTAATATCTATTAACTATGTATTCCACACATTTTATTATTCTTTCACAATACTATACAATATACATATATTACCTTGTAAATATATATGTAGTAAACATAGCTTATTTTTACATGATGTTTTACAAAATCCACAGTAAATTATTCTTTGGAGATAATAGCCTTGAAGTATTTATGTCAGAATGTTATGTCCTCTAAATTGGAATTATAAGTTAGCATCCAGATGATAAAAAATTATTTTTTTATCTTCTATTATAATCTTTTAATTATATAATTAAATAAATAGTATAATTAAATAAGTATAATAGGGTATACAAGTTTACAGACCAAAAACATTTTTCAAAACTAAACCAAATAATAAATTGTTTTTATTTTTATGTAGTTATACATATCTTTTTTAATATTTTTTATACATATAAATAAATACACACAAAAATACATTAATACTTTCATTTATTCTAAAATAATTATAGGGCATAAAAAAGATTTGTTAATTGACATAATATTATTAATTTATTATTAACTGGATCAAGTAAAAAAATTCTGGAAAAAAAAAAAGTTTTAAATATCAGTGCTTGCTTATGAACTGGAGACCTCGCAGTGGAGTAAAGAAAGATGTAAGCTAGAATTTATAAGAAAGGATTACCAGTAAAATACATAGATGTGAGTACAAAAACTATCACCGAGAGAATTGAAAGCCGGAAAAGGAGCTGAATTGAACATATTACTTCAAGAAATAATAATAGACAGGCAACTGTAATCCTAAACTGGACTCCAAGAGATTCTAATAAACTTTTTTTTAAAAAAAAAAAGACAGCAAGAGAGATGTGAGATAAAAATATCTAAATTATAAAGTAAAAAAGTTCTAAATCAAAAGTATAAGAATTTGATGAAATCTTTATTCTGCAGTGACTCAATAATAACTAAAAATATATGACAAATGAAATAAACATCTCAAGTCAATTGTGAAATTTATTCTCTGATAAAAAAATGTGTAGATGGCCAAGTATCTCCAAACATAGATGAAGATAAAGAATGATTTTATCTCAAAGCATATACTGAAGATTTCTTTTCAAAATATTTACTGACCTGAGCACTCATGGTTCTCTGGAAATTCTTTGTATTGGAATCCTCATTAGATAAAGGCACTGTAGATTGCTGGGGATTATAGTAATACTCAGACATCTTCTTTTTCAACCAGTTCACAGCCCATTGCCATTTGGATGGAGTCTGCATAAGATAATCCTTGGCTAATTGAGATCTGAAAAAAATATTTATAAATATAATAAAAACTAATATTCAACAAAGGCTCATAGAGCAAAAATATAATACAATAGGCACTTTTTCCTCTTTAAATTAAAATTTATACAAATGCAAATAAATACAATGAACATTAAAATAGAAGCTAATTTTTTCACATTATGTTTAAGTTAATAGTTTGATTTGCTTACTTGTTTATTTGCACCTTTAATAATGAAATATTATTTTTTACTTTATTCTGCTGCATTTTTATAATAATTTTAACTGTAAGCTTGAAAATATGAAAAAATTGATTGTTTTTATAAAAGGAAAACTCCAAAAGCTTTAAAAACTGTTAATGATCAAAAATTTATGACAAATAATATTGGTTGACATTGTTACATATGCACAAGATGTTTCAAGGCCTTTCTAAAATGATGAGTTAGAAGTTTGATTACAGCCATGGAAAAAAATTTCCAAGTAAAAAAACGAAAGTGATTTTTTTACTAATGTAAATTTGTTTCTACTTTTAAAATATCATAGAGAAAATTAAAGAGGCAGAAAAAAGACTGTAAAATTATATTTTAATGAAAATACAATGACCAACATCATTGGTTGTCATAAGACACATGTAAAATATTTCAGTAATTTCTGAAAAGATTAGTAAAATGATTATTCCCAAGAAAAAAAATCCAAATAAAAAAAATAAATAAAATAATAGTTTTTACTTCACCTTTGATTAGTAATTAATTAAGATTGCGCTTTACACAAAAAAGTGAAGCTTGTCTAAATTTTACAAAGTTATATGGCTTAGCGCTTTCGGAGACCTTGAGTCTCCATAATCATAGCCTACTTTTAACTGAAGTTTAGCTGTGGTTTATGTAAAATTTTATGCAAATTTTATAATGACCATTTTCTGGAGATTGCAAAGCACAATTCTTTCCGGTTTATTGCACAATTGTCATTAGCACCAAAAAAACAACCGGCCATAGGTTTGAACCCACTATAGCAAGGGCACTGTGCACTGAATGCAATGATGTGAAATGAAAAATTAAAGAGGCGTGTTTTATTGCAAATGACAATTGTGCAATAAACCGGAAAGAATCGTGCTTTGCAATCTCCAGAAAATGGTCATTATAAAATTTGCATAAAATTTTACATAAACCACAGCTAAACTTCAGTTAAAAGTAGGCTATGATTATGGAGACTCAAGGTCTCCGAAAGCGCTAAGCCATATAACTTTGTAAAATTTAGACAAGCTTCACTTTTTTGCGTAAAGCGCAATCTCAATTAAATAAAAAAATAAAATGATTTTTTTTATTAGCATACGTTTGTTTTAATTTTCATTAGGAGACAGAAAAGAGGATTAAAATGTAAGTCAAAATTAAATAAAAATGCTGATTTACAAGATAACTCAAACACGTTCTGAGCAGCTAATTATAGCTATAAAAAATATATTCAAATGAAAGTAAAGTGATCTTTTATTAATGTAATTTCATTTTTACTTTTAGAAGATGTATTTTCATTATAAGGCGATAGTAGACATAAAATATAATATAAAAAAAAAAAAATTCCAAACATGAAAATGGAATTATTGTAAGATGGTTAAATCGATATTCTGAGGATTTTTATATGGTAAGTTTGTTTTATGTTTTTAAAAATTTATTTTAGTTTTCATTAAAATCAAACTATACATTCTGTATCTCAATTAATTTTATATGTATATTTTTGATATATATCATACTTTTTCAATTTAAAACGTGTTTTAGACGATAATCTTTGTCTAGGCTATGGGTCTGGAATGGATTCTACAAAATAGATGTATTACAAGATAATAAACATTTTTTGAATCAATTAATTTAATATATCAGGTCTTACTGTAAATAAATTTCAAAAGTATGTATACAATATCAAAATAGATAATAGTTTTTATTTTATATTAAGGTAATAATAATATAAATCTTAATGGTTGTAAAAATTTAATGAAAAGATTATTTGCAGAATTACAAAAAAGATACATTTCTGTCTGAGACTGATCATAGAACTGAGCTCATTATTGATTAAACATTTTAGGTCTATCTACTATATTAATGTGAATAGCTTTTCAGTCCTGTCATTTACATTTATATTTGTTGTTATAAATCAATTTTATTATGGATATTGTATGTAAAGTATTTTAATATACTAAAAAGAGCTCATAAACTATTATTCTTTGTAAAAAATCTCAAGTATATATTGATATATTTTCATAATTTATATTAATTAAAATGAAGAATAAATATTTGATTATTGATAAAAAATGAATCTATAAGATACATATAAAGACATCATCATTGGTAGATTATTCAGACTTATAAATTTCATTAAAATGAGATCTCTTGATTCAGTATCCAAATTTTATTCTATTCTTTAGATTAAATATATGCCTATCTGTAATGTACTCTTGACTTCCCATTAAATATATGGAATTTAAGCTTTAATTGAAGCTGAAAATTGATTTTAAATGAATTTCATATCAATTACTAGAATGGACAGATTTATGATCTGTTTTTGTCATTTGAAATCTGATTATTTATTACTGTTCTGAAAAGAGAAAGATGATTAAGAAAAGACATGTCTATTTGTAATATTCTGTCTAAAAATCTGAGTGTACAAGAAATAAAGAATATTACTAAAAAGAAATATAAAATTTGTTGAATAAAGTCTCAAATAGAAATTTTTTTCTGATGACAGAAAACCATGAAAAAACACTTCTATTAACAATCATATTTAATAAAAATAAATGAAGTTTATAATTGTAAACTATCCAATAATACTAGCTGCAAAAATAGAAATGGGTATCATGGAAAAATAAATAAATGAATAATTCATGGAGGAAGATATGAAAAAAAAACCCCATTAATTAAACAAAAAATTTACGTCATTCTGCACTAGTGAGTTTTTATTATTTGATATTTGTTTTATCCTTTATTAAATTTTTTTTCCTACTAAAAAAAAAATGTTATAAACTAAATTCAACAATAACTAATTACATTAATGTCAATAAAATTTCTACGGAAAGTTGTATTTTAATAATAACAACAGCATTTATGCGTGAATTAATTAATCATTTACTTATTACATATTAAATAAAATAGCTTCATACATTGTATTCATTTTAAATTCGATGTTATTAAATTTAATTTTGATGGAACGTGACAATTCAAGCTAGTACTCTGTCATGTAATGATTATGAAAATAATGTTCAATGTCAAAAAAATTTGAGAAATGTTTAGATAGAATACTTGTAAAATAATGATAAAAATTATGAGATAAAAAGTAAAGCTTAAATATTTTTAAATATATTTAAATTCCTTAAAATTCTTTATTAATAATTTATTTTGTCAGATATAAATAATTAAATTTCTGAAAAAAGAAATAGATAAATATTTAAAATTTTTGCCCTTAAATTGTTTTAAGGATGATAGTATAAAAAACACACATTAAAAAATAAATCTCAGATCTGGATTAACAAAAAATTGTAACTAATAACTTTTAAGTTATTTTTCATTTATTATTATTTATTTTTTTAATTTTGCTTTATAAAAATTGTATCATAACATTAAGAAAGGCTTTTCCAACTTTAGGGGGAGGGGATAAACAAGAATTTTTGAAAATGACAGATGAATTTTGTAATGAATAAACAAATTAATCTATTAATCAAAAATGTGTCAATATATATCACATGCTAATAATCCATTTATTTGGCATTTTTGCAAAGCTATCTTTTATTTCTTTTTACAGATTTTTTTTTTTTTTAAAAAAAAACTTCAATACCATGGCTATATTCTTAATCATATTCTTCCAATGAAAGCAATCAATATGTTAATTTTTTGGGTCTATCTTAGAAATAGTCTTTAAAATGTAAACAGAGACTGTTTTTTCATGAAAACCATGATCAAGTTCATGATTAAATATTTTTTTAGACAATCTATTATTGTTTATTTATTTATTCTCATGCCCAATCTAACAAAAATGTTGACCCTAACACCACACAACTAAAATTGTAAGTAATTTAATTTCTATACTTCACATCATGCCTACACTGAATTTACTTATTACAGAGATCAGTTAGTATATGCATTAACATTCATAGCTTAAGAAATTGGAGGACAAGAGAGTGCAAAACAAAACTCTTGTATTAGTATAAATTCCTTAAACAGATCTGCTTTTGACAGATTTGTTGTAATCATATACTCAGAATTAATATATGGCAGATATAATAGAAACTTGTTCTGAATTAGTGTTCAAATCTATAACCTCAAATTACTAAGATGTGCTAATTTCGCTAAGTTTATTTTAAAATGTATATTTGAACTAAATGACAAATTCTACTATAGAGATTAAATTTCTTGCAATCTTAGTTTAAATAGCTAGTAGGATCAACAGCTGAAACAAAGAGTTTAATTATATAAAGTTAAGCAAGATCATGAAGGAGCAATTTTTTAAAAAAAAGATATGATCATAATTTAATTCTGCAGTGGGTTTAGATAAGTTATTTCATATGTGAAGTAGAAAATAAAAAATAACAATCATGATGTGAAATACTACCATTTTACTAATAGTTAAGGTAAAACAGATGACAAAAAGTTGATTATATTAAAACAAAGTTAATCTTGAATAAAAGGAGAGAGTAAAAGGGAAGATTTATAATCACAATTTGATCCATGATAGAAAATAATTTTTCTAGCAGCAGATCACAGTGTACTTTAAAAATAAATATACAAATATAATATACACAATTTTGTTCTAAATAGTTATAGAATAATTTATAATATGTAAGGTTTGCTTAGATATTAAAATCTATATTTTTAAAATAGAGAAGAGGGTAAAAATATGTAAAGCCTTATTTACAATATTTCATCATGGGGATTTAAAATATTTATATCATTTACAATTTTATAATACTTTTCCTTTATAATCTTTTCAGTATCATAAATTTGTTTCTGAAATTTTCCTTAATGGGTATTAACATTTGCATTTTTAAACTACCATTTTCTAATAGAAATATCATAAATTTTAAGAATGTATTATTTGCCAAAAGTTCATGAATTTAAGATAGGTTTTGCATTTCTTGAGAAGAAAAAAAGACCTAAATTAAAGCACAAATCTTACTTATAAATTGCTTAGGTAGTCAATCATTCCTACCATTATCTAAAACATATTAGTCATTTTGATGGAAATTTCAATAACAATTCATTATAAATATAGATACTACTGTCTAAGAAATGATGTGTTATTATCTCTATGGTAAACCACAAATAGTACTACTACTTAAAATGTCCTTAAAAAAAAATCAGATCCTATAAAGTGCGTCAATGGAAGATATTAATATGTGGTATTTTGCACTACTAAAAGCTTTACTTATAATCAATATAAATTTTTGTAAAGGAGAATTAGAGTGAATGTCGACTTGATTATAAAGACAACAAGTACAGACTTCAGTGCTTATTTTTATTCCAGTCATAACTAACTTCTAATCAATGTAAAATAATTAATATCTAATTTTTTCGATGTAGTAAAATTTTAATATTTTATTAATACACATTAATAATAATAATAAATGTAATACACAAAATACTTACTTATTTGCTAAGTTCACTAAAAATTTTATACACTGGTAGGAACGTCGACTATCAGATATCTGGTTAATTCTAATCACAGCTAAAAATAAGAAAAATACAAAATTGGAATATTAAATAAGCTTGATATTGAAGCTCAAAGTATATGCATACGGTTCTTAATTAATTTGTAATTGTACTAGTAGAAATAAATAGGCATGTGTCAATGTATAAACTGTTTTGTTTTTTCAATTTTTAGAAATAGCATTTATATAAAGACAATTATTTTTTTATCATGCAAGTAGTAACGGTTCCTTTTTTAAAACCACAGTTCAATATTTGTTTTCTTTCATTCTAAGTAATATCCAGTTAATATAATGACTTTCTGATGGCCTACTATTAATATTTATGCCTTAAAATACTTATGTAATTTTAGAGATAATTGCTGGACAGTTGGAAAAAACTCTATGGGCATCATCTATTGCTCTTGAATTAAGTAAGAGTACCAATGACCCACAAGATCAGGGATCAATCCTTTTTGCATTCATTTCTACACCATTTTTACCACTCACCTAATTTTTAATAAGATTAATGGAAAAGGGATAATTGAGTTATACAAGGATAATACATTTCCTAATTGAAAGCAAAAATTCTCAACATTTATTATTTTATATAATGAAACTTCAATCCATCATTTTTCAAGGAACTGGAAAAAAAAAAAAAAAATAGATAATAGAAACAATAGTACCAAGAATCCATTAAAAATTATAGATAACAATTAAATGATAATTCATTGAAATATATATATCTATTTCACAACTTATTATTCATAAAATGTTGCCTATGTATAGATATAGATATATAAATTTACAGTAGGCAATACATATAATTATACAAATAAAATAAAAATTCAATCACTTTTCACACACAAAATATAATTCTTTATTAAAGTTTGTTTTGTGTAGACTTTACATCTTAATTCAAAATATTACTTTATTAGGCTTAGAACCATTGTCACCAATGCTCTTTGCATAAAAGAGAAGTTTTACTTTTGTCATTACTTCATAAATCTCAACAAAGTTTGAATAATTTTATTATCTCCCTTGCATATTTATGGCAACTAGGAGGTTCTTATACAGCTCCTTACTGTTTCTACATTACTGATAGTCACATGGTAATCCAAAATTTTATAGTCTTCAAATTAATCTTTGATCAAAGTGTTCATTTTATCCTAATCTCATCATCAATAGATATATTATTACTGCCTAAAAATTATCCTTTAAGATATTGTTGCCATACTGTCATAATATAATGAATTGCTTCCAATATGTTTTTTTTCTTTTTCATATCTTTGTTTGAATCCATTAAGCAAATAACTGTTTGTACAATATATTTCCTATAAAAGACTATTTAGAACACTTATCTCTAAATAAAATAGCTGGAACATGTTTACAATTTTCTATAAATTTTATGACTTTTCATTTCTTAGAAAAACTATCTTTTGGTTGAATCGTACAACTGTTTACAAAGATTAATGTTTCTGTTCTGTGTATTTCATACTTGTATTGCATGAACATAGAAATGTCAAAAAAAAAAAAAATGCAATTGTTTTATTATTTATTAAGTATTCAAAAAACTATTGAAATAATGCATCTTTAAAGATTTCCAATAATATCAAGCACTCATTTATCATTTACAGCACTGTTGATTTTAAAAAAATATCAAATCTAATTTTAAGATTTTTCTCACTGTGGACAAAATTCTATCAAAAAACACATTACAGAGTCCCTGATTCATATGCATTATATACATTATGTAGTTCATAGCCCTTTATAAAAATTGCAATCTTTCTTGCTAAGCTTCCACATTTTCATAATCAATTATAATACTTTATCCAGGTAACACCTTATATATTAAGCTATGGCAATACTTAAGATTCATTATTATCCAGCTATTAAATGCAATGAAATTCTCTATGTATTATCATTTTTTCTTGAAGAATAGTTCCATCACTGGAATATTTAATACATATAAATTATGCTACCCTGTGAAAAATATGCTTCCAACTCAACAAATGCTGTTCCCTATATGATTTTCTTTTCTTACAAAAGTCACTACATTTTTCTATCTGCTCTTGGATTTCATTCTTGTAAAACTAATCCAAAACACTTGGTGATTTTAATATATTCGTCACTAGGAATATTTTTTAAATGCTTTTATTTAATTTAAATTCTGTTTGTTTACTTGTTTGATATTTGTCTAAAATCTTTTAATCAATTTTTAACATAATTCTATCAAACAGATTTCTTCAAATTTTATATATATGTTAAGCATCAATGACAATGCAATATTTCAAGTTTGTCTAGCTGTTTGTTCAGTGTAATAATGTTAGTGGAATGAATTTTAAATCATGATATTGGTTCAGAAAATGTATAGTCATGTACAATAGATGGCAGTGTATTTTTAAAAATAAACTTGCATTGAATTTCATGCCTATTTCATTAAAAAGCTTTTATAATTCATTAAAATAGAAAGAAAAATAAATGGATGAAATCTTAATTTCTTGAAATAAAACTGGCCTTTTTTTTTAAAATGCTGCCATCATAAAAATACTGAAATACAGTCATATTATTTTAATTGTCAGTTTTTAAATTTGAATACAAGAAGTCCATTGCAAAAAAAATATTCAAATACTAAAAAATAATATATATAAAAACTGCTTTATTTAATTTGATCAGTAATGTAATAAACAAACAAAAAATATTTTTTTTTACTCAACTACAATTTTGGTTTTATATGTAACTTGAAATAAATATATGAGGTGCCATAAATTAATTAATTCAATCATTTCTTTTAAAATTAGTGACTGAATTTATTAATATATGGACACCTCACAATGATTGAAGAAAAAATTTTTTTGTTTTTACTGATCAAATTAAATGAAAGTGTTTTTATAAAATATTTTATATATATATGTTATAACTTCTATTATTTTCAATAACACATACACAGTTGCAATAAATTAAAGACTCAAATTTGATGTTTGTGATTTTATCAATCTCAATGCTGTGTTTTCATTTACTACTATAGTGACTTTGTATAGGATTGACATTAACATCCAAAATTATATTAATAATTTAGTCACATTTTAAAATTGTAATGCTCATAACAGTTAACAAAAGCAGTACTTCCTAGTGTCCACATTATTCCCATGCTCTTATAGATATCATTTATGTTGTGCTTCACTAAATTTTAATATCCTTATCTTAATACACCCGGGTCTCGTTTTATGCGGATTTATTTAATGAGATTTTGAAGTTATGCGATTCATGTTTCTTCTTAATATCTTTGTATGTGGTTTTCTTTTATGCGATAAAAATTATTAGATCAGAAGTCGGGCTCCGATAATGCGCTATTACTTTAAATATTATAAATTTCGCGCACTCACATCATATTTAAAGTAATAGCGCATTATCGGAGTTCGACTTCATCTAATAATTTCAATATTTTCAGCACTTTATAATAGTACTGTAATAAATTTTATGCAATAAAAAAGTTCATAATTCACTTAAAATCAGGATTACCCTATTTTATATACACACATTAAATTTTACAAGATTATAATGTAAATCTGTTCAAACGTTATAGATAAAAAATACTATGTATGTTGTTCTTTTTGTATTTTAAATCACATTCTCTTTTTGCTTTTTATAAAAAGATTACGTAATCAATTAATCATTTAGTGTCCACAAGTTTATTTTTAAAAGGTGAGTAACAGCGGTGGGCACAATGAAATATGATAATTAAAATCTGATTTTTAATTGTAATTAACAATTTAAAAATTACGTAATGTGATCTGAAATTAATGCGATGTGAAACGATGAAATTTGATTTCTAAACGGAATTGAAAATTAAAAAATTAAAGACAAAAATAAGAATTTAATTTTTAATTTTAATTAAATTTTTCCCAACAGTGGTGAGTCGGTGTCTTTTTATTATCGTAAGTCTAAGTTCTTATTTTTATTTTAAACTTTTAGTTTACCCTAATGCAGAGGAAAAAACACCCAAGAAAATAAATTTCTTTGGAAACAAAAATTTCAATTTTAGATCGCTTAGCAAAATGGGAAGGATCAGCAGCGATTGGAAAACGTTTTAGTTGTATTTCCTCTTGATTTTGTTTAAGGAGAAGCTACAGTACCTCACATCACATCATGATGAATCTGATGTCTCAAATAGCGATAATGATTAAAATACCGTACATGTATGAAAAAAATGTAAATTATGCATAAAAATATATTGTTTTGAATAAAATTAAATACTGTAGTTAATAAAAAAAGTTTGTCTTGTATCAATTTTTTTCAAATCTGAAATTATTTATTAGTCATATTTTATTTATTTATTTTTTTTTTATGCGAATTTTAAAGTAATTTTACATTGTTGCTTTACTTTTATGCAATTTTCGAAAATTACAGTAACCTATCCCTCATTTTTCAGGGTAGGTTAAGTCTATTTTTGTGCAATTTCTTTTGTGCGCGTTTTCTGAGGAACCTATCTACCGCATAAAATGAGAGCCAGGTGTATATTACTAATAATGCCATTGGCTAAAAATTATATTTTCTATTTTATCAATAAAATGGATCACTTTCGAGAATTATTGGTATGTAAACGAATATTCTCATTAATTACCCCAATAAAGAAGTAAAACTTACTTAGCATGCCATCATATTTTTTTCCATCTTTAGACTCAATTCCATCAATAATGCATTTTAATCTTTGTAGCTGCAAAGAATCTTCAAGTATCTGAAATTTTTTTTAAAAAAGATTTCTAAGTATGTATAATACATACATATATATATATACCCATACATGCATATATATGTGTCGTCAATCAGAATGTTAATATTTTACAAAGTCGATGAAATCTCCTGATAATATCTATATTAATTTTATTTAAGTCTGATGATTTGGGAGAGCTATTTAACAAAATTAAAAATAAAGAAAATGATGCTAGAAGATTTCATTACTTTCTAAAATATTATTTCAATCAACAATCCAATTTCTTCAACAGTAGCAAAATTTCTTTCCAAGTATAAAGTAAATTCTTTATTATTTATTTCAGGGTTTAATTATTATTGCACCATTGATTGAAATACAAAGCTTTGGGCCTGGTCATGGATGACTACCTCATTTTTTTTTTTTTCAATAATCAATTAAGTTAGAAGGAGCTAGAAAATTATTATTTGTAATATTATTTCATACTTAGATCCAACTTATATGTTCAAAGTTTTGCTATATTTAATGTGAGATATATTTATGTACACATAAATACAAAAATATCATTCAAATAATTTTAAAAAAATGAAAATTACTTGCATGTCTATATATTTATACACACTCATATTAGTTTTGATATTTATAATAATTATTATTACAGAAAACAGCTTTTTTCAAGAATGATTTAACATCGATTCGTTTCTTCTAACTCGACAATGACATAAATCATTGCTGTGAGAATGGAATCCATCCATCTCAGTGGTAATTTTTCTCTTTGCTGTGTCTCTTCTAAAATGACAGAAGGGATTCTATGATATAATATAACTAATTGCAAAAAAGGCAAGCAATAAAATATTTACTATCTATCAGATTCAATAAAAAAACGAAAAAAAAACTTGATTATTTTTTTCTTGAAAACTTGCTATATTTATTTAACGTACATTTACAAGAAAAGTCAATTCATTAAAGAATAGACAGAAATTAAATATAAGAGACTGTAATTCATTTACAATTATTATAAAGTGCAACAAGGATTTTATTGCAAAAAAATAATTATTAAGCTACAATGATTAATTATTATTTTTCAAAAACTAGTAGATATTAACTTTGCTACCTTGCTACTAATTATGAGGAACAAACTCATAGCTAATGAATACATTCACTATGAATTATTTATAATCCTAGCTAACTTTCTATTTAAAGGCTTTCAAAATAATATTCTAGAACAGGGTGACCTATGTAAAATTCCCTAGATTCGTTTTTTGAACATCAGAAGGTGAATCACTCCTAAGGAACAACTTTCATGTTTGTCAATAGATGACTACCTTACTCTGCAAACAAAAAGTCAATAATAATTGCTAAATAAATTTAATAATTCTTTTTATATAACTATGACAAAAAAAAGTGTTTTACATTTAATTAACCTTCTGGAATTTTCCATCATATTCAAATTTTAATAACAATAAATAGTATTAAACTTTACAACTGCAGTTTTTCTACAAAACTTTACACTGCAATAAAGAAATACATATGTAACCATTTATTGCTTGCATAAAATATAAACACACAACATGTGCGTGCACACACACATATATATATACACACACATAGCAATCTCTCCCCCTCCCACCTCAGAGAAACTACACTTACATAGTCTTTTAAGTATTATGGAGTCATGTTTTCTTTTGCTTTCATAGTCATGTCTCTTGGAAACGACATCTGCTGGACTTGCAGCTTCATTTTCTTCCACTGCTTCACTTGTTTTTTATGGATATTGTTTAGGGCTTTAGGCATTTGGCACTCTTTTTTGTCATCTGCTAGGTTTTCTTCTTTGTCTGCTATGCTTATTTATATCAAGTATTTATCTGGTTTCAAGCAACAATGATTCATATGTTTTTTCACTCTCATTCCATCAGCTGTTAATACTTCAATAATTTGTGCAGACAAATGATTTAATACTATTGTTTCAATCCAATATTTTCGTAAAATGTCTTTAAAATAGTATTTTATTGCCTGCAACAAATATCTTTTGTTTTGTAATAATTTTCTCAAACATTTTCTGGAAAGAAGCATACTTAGTTAGTTTAGTTTGAAGATTTTTCCTGTTACTGCAGTTTGGATTGAATGTTACTGTATCAACATAATAACAGTTTCTTAAAAATTAGTTGTTTTAATTTTATTTAGTGTTCTCTCTGAAGTGCAAACTGCATTTTCTACCAAACCATTCGATTTTGAATAGTAAGGCAGGGTACCCCCCCCCCCCCCAAATCAGCTAAATATTTAGTAAATTTTCTGGAAGTAACACTAGAGCTACTATCAGCTATGATGATTTTCTGGTGAACCAGATTATGAGAAAATTTCTCATAACTTCTTTATTGTTTCTTCTAAATTCATATTTTTTTTTACCAGTTTTGCATTCTATCTATCAAGAATATATGCCTATGACAACTAGAAAAATATGACTTAAAATATCTGGCATGGTAAATATGTATTTGCTGCCATGCATGAGTTATCATCAGCCATTTTATAAAATTTTTCACAGGTAGTTTACCTGTATATTGGCATGGTTTACACTTTTTAATAAAGTTTTCAGTTTCATTATTAATATTCGGCCACTAGAAGTAACTTCTCGCTAGTGCCTTAACTCTGATAATTCTTGTATGGCCATGGTAAAGTAAATTTAAAATATTCACTCTTCCAGCCATTGGTAGTAAAACTTCATCAGCATTTAATATGTAATCCTAGCATATTGTGAGATTTGTTCTAGGATTCCAAAAAGATAATGCTAGATGTTTTGGTCATATTTTGGGCTAATCCCTGCTTATCTATCTAATTAATTATACCCATTATCGTTTTTAGTTCAGTTTTCAACTTTTACTATTTAGCATATTTGAATAAAGAGTATCTATATAGTTTATTTCAATTGCAGATCTATTAGACTATAGCTTCTCAGGCATTTGAAATAATGAGTCTGCATGTTGAATTAGCTTTTTCTTTTTATATCTTTAAATCATTTTGTATGGCTCACATTTTCTCATAAGTTAGCAATTTTCTCTCTTTGTTAATTATGCTAACTTTAATACCTAGTTCTGCACGCCAGTGACAACCTATAATAAGATTGACTTTATCCCAAACTATATATAATGGCAGAAACTGATTTTCTATTAGTTTTTACTTTTACTGATAATTTTTGAAAGATTTTCATTTCATTTCCATTTACATCTTGTGCTTGTAAATATGATTTTTTAATATGGGGAGCTATTTTTAAGTTATCTATTAATTTATTCCAGTATTTATTGGACATTAATGATATGCTTGAGCCGTTTTCAATTTCCATAAAAAAAAATCCGTAAATGGGAACAAAACACATTATTTGTTTAACAAGATTTATTTGGGTATTTTTAAACTGGGATTTAGTTTTAGTTTTCGGTCAAACTACTTGTTGTGGAATTTTATTTGATCTTGAAGATTATTGACAAGTAATTGCAATGTGTCCTTTCAAACACAGTTTGTGCACTCTTCATTTTTTCACATATAATTAGATGCTATCCAGAGCGAAAACAAAATTTTTCTCTTCTGTGGTTTTGTTTTACTAAAATTACTAGTACTCTGCTCTTCAGTTTTTTGGATAGCAATTTTATTTCCATCATCTAAACTTATTTTTTGAAATTCTTTACACTGCTCTAATCCTATTTCATAAGCTATTCCTCTTTTAATTGCATCTTTATATGTCAAATCTTTCTTTGCTAACAATTGCTATCTCAAACATTCATATGACACCCCTCACAAGAACTGTTCCAAGAGGTACCTCATCAATAAAATCACCATATATGCAGTTCTTTGTTAGATCTCTCAGTGCTATGTCATACTCACATAATTTTTCTCTTTGAGTTTGACTTCTATGCCTAAAATAAAATCGAA
Source organism: Epiperipatus broadwayi (assembly GCA_028023455.1). Taxonomy (NCBI): domain Eukaryota; kingdom Metazoa; phylum Onychophora; class Udeonychophora; order Euonychophora; family Peripatidae; genus Epiperipatus; species Epiperipatus broadwayi. Next base: position 1,646,485 of record JAQFVV010000149.1, on the reverse strand, counting down.
CTACATGTCTTGAGCAAAAAAATGAATTTAAATATTCATCCAACTTAGAAATTATTTCTTAGTAATAAAAATTTTCTAACTTAACCATTCCACATAAACAATTGCGAAAACAAATAACATGGCTACTTTAATTTTACTTTCCTCAACTTTGTTCATAAGAAAATACTTTTCTACATAGCCTGTGAAAAGAGGCCAACTAATTAGGTCTTCAATGTCAAATTTGCTAACAATAGTTTGCGACATTTTAATTTTAATACTGCTAGTTTTACTTTGTTAAATTTAAATTTTTTGGTGGCGCTTACAGGAATCACTCTAACTTTACCAGCTTTGTCAATTACAAGATTTGAATACAACTATTGATATGTGTTCTCTTATACTACTACATAAAATAAATGTCAAATGAGCATAACCTATATTAATTTAACATTCAATATAATTGGTAATCTTAATTTTGCTAAAATTTTCTTTCTTAATTACTATCTTTAATCTTAAAAATAAATTGAACAAAAAAAAAACCCTCTTACCAAAATTTCCAATAATAAAGAAAAAATATTTTTCAGTTCATTAGATGGTACAGTTGAATATAAAATCTGTATAAAAAGAAAAAAAAAACATAAAACAACTAAAAAAAAAAAAAAAAACTATTTCATATATAAAAATTCAAAATACTTACCATAACTTGTTTGAGAACAGCATTAGAGAAATTTTCATTGCAATACATGCACTGTACCAACATATCAACAATAGACTGAATGGAACTGGACATTTCCCGACAAGCACACACAGCCTGAAATAATATTAAAAAACTTCTATTGAAAGCTTTTATATATGTAAGTTTTTTCACTAATTTCTAATTTTTAAATAATAATTTTGTTTGTACTGACACTATCTACTAGAACAACCTAATTCTACCTACATAAAAAAAAAATTTTTGTTTTAAGTTATTGGTGTGTTTCATCAGATTTAATTGTTTTTAAACTTTATATTTATTTTCAGATATATTATTATGATTAAACTCAATAATCCATTGAAAATTCCAAAAGATTATAATATGCATTGTAAAATGACAACCAAAAATAAACAAGTACTTTCATACATTTAAATAATTTTGAAAATTTAAATGATATAAAATATGTGATTATTGATAAAGCATAAACAAATATGATTTTATGACAACAAAATTTAGCTTAATCTGATTATATTTTTTTAGGATTTTTAAACAATAATAATAGGAGAAATGAGAGATAAATGACATTTATTGCTTAATGCAACATTAGAAATAAAGTTAGTTAATCTTTCAAAAGATACAGATAGGAATAGTGCATATATATTATCTAAGTCTATTTTACAGTTTAAATTGCAAGAGTTAAGTTTCAGGATTCCTCATTGTGTTAAAACTTGCATTTTTATTATGTTTATATATATAGCTTAATAAATGATTGTAGTGACTATTAATGCATTTACCTAAAGTGGATAATTTCAAAAATGTGAAAGCAGGAAGTGTAATCATTGTTATGTATGTATTTTACACTTTGATTTACAAATGTCAAACTTTGTGCACTCTCAACTTTGACACTATCCACTTCAAGTAAATACAATAATGAGTATTACTTATCATTTATTAAACTAGAGATTATTTCAGGTTCAGATAAAAAACTTTAAAATCAGTTAAACATTAATATATTTGTTTATACATATATTGTAATCTTATATTTACTGTCATAATTATCTAATATAGTCAAAAAACTATAAAAAAAAATTTTATTGGTTTTATTTTCTGGTTAAGCAAAGTTAATTCACCACTATTATTGGTCAAATAGCAGATAATATAGTCAAACTTAAATTCAAAGGTCTTTCATATTACTATGTAAAATTTCAGAAATAATTTAAAGATGTCTTCCAAACAGATTTTTTTAATCAATGCATATATGAAATACGTGTCTGTATTTTATTATTTTTTGAAAAGAAGCAATTGAATTTTACGTACAAATCAAAAGACACACACATAAAATGAATATACAGAATAGGTCAATAAATCAATCATAACAAAACAGAATATTTTAAAATAAGTTCTATAATAACTGTATCAACATAATTTACAATTAAAATTATATTTAATTAAAACAATAGAGCTAACAATTCATATAAAACAAATGTGTGCATACATGAGATGTTATATGTTTGGGCTTGATCAATTTATAGATGTAACACTGGTAAAATTAATTTATCTTATTTAATTAAAAGGTATGTATTAAATAAATTAGTAAATAAATATCAAAAAACTTTAAGGCAATTTTATGTTATTTATTTGTCCACTATTAATTTCTTTGGGCACAGTCTATCAGAGTTCTAAAGTTTTATGTTTTGTTTGGAACCATTTTGTTTGACCTTAGAGTGCTGCTTCTTCTACCTTAGCACTATTAAATAATTCCAACATACTCAGTCTCATTTCTGCACAGAAATAGCTCTCTCACATCCTTATATCAGTTTTTCCTAATGCTCTAATTTACATATACCTCTTGAAATATATTTTAGTTGCAGTTCTCTCTTTATTAGTTTTCTAGAATGATTTTAGTAAGTAATTACGAGTGAAAATAATTTGTGTACATCTACCAATAAATACACTTTATTTATACTAAATTATATATGCAGATATTCCACTCCTCCTCCTACTCTAGAAAATCATAGACTTACCGCCACACGTAATTGCAGTTTTTAAAAGTGTATCAGTTATTTTCATATTAATTTCATTCAAATCTGAATCATGTTCAAAATCTATTAATACTTGAAACCGATTTGTAAGTTATAATTTAAATTCATTAGAATCTTTCTGAAGATTAGGAATATCAACTGTAAATATTATTTTTCTTAATAATTTTTGTCTCTCTAGTTTTGCAGTAACACATATCTTACATCTTTGTCTGTCATAATTGTATATATTTATTGGAAAAATATTTATCATTTACACAAACATTCATTCTGCCTTATCAGGCAACTGAGAAGAAAAACCATGATGTTTATTGATCTTAAATTCAGAGGTAAAAAGCCAATAAACTCACCACGCTGGCTAATGTGTGTTGGTGAGCAGCCCATCCATGTTCGTATACTATATGAATAATCACATAGTAACAACAGCTGCAACGACAAGAACGTATGGAGTGGACATTAGGAATTTGCCCTGGTCGTTCTTTTAAGGCAAACTCCTTTCTGCAGCCTTTATATTGGAGTCAGCTTGTATTTAATTAAATTAAGTTTTAAACTTATGTGAATCCATTTATATTTAATTTACCATATGTTTTATTAGTCCTTAAATTCAGCCTCAAATCCATAGGAAGCTAAACATCCTTAAGTAGATAATTAAATCTCTAAGGAATATTTATGTGCAATAGCGCCTATGATGTTTATATTAGTTTTGAATGCAATAAGGCATTCTGGTGATATAAATAAAATAATTGTATTTGTTAGTAGAGGTATATTCCTAACTAATTATTAAGACTGAATAATATAGAAGCATAGCAAATTATTCTAGTCAAGAATACTATGTATAATAAATAAAGCTATTTATTTTATATATCATTCAGGAGTGCTAGTAAATAATTTTACTTATTCTAAAAGAGTGAAAAAACTAGCCAGTTGTTATAAGATGAGGTTGATAATTGATTGATTATTGTTATCAAAATAATTATAAAACATTATTATCCTTCAGTATTTAAAATTAGGATTTGTTTTAATATTATTCAACCTCTCTCATAGAGTGCTAATATTTTTGCAACACTAGAATTACACATAGTCACAACCCAAGCTTAGATTTTTCTTGGAGAACAAATACTAATATCTATTGCTTATTGGTATGGAATTTTAATAATAAATGTAATTTATTATTGTTCACTTATAATTTTTATTATTTTTGTTTATATCCTTGTTATTTTATAATAAAGCAATTGTTATATTTAATACATCTGTTTTGTCATTATTGAAATCATTGTTTTTGCATACTAATGAAATAAAAGATCATATTTCTAATCTACTATATTACATATTAATTTATTTAAATTTTATATACTATTTATTGTTACTATTGCTATGTGGAATATAAATTAGTAGGGTAAGATAATGTACAATAAAATTCCCTTTTACATTCATCACACCTAGAATTAATGAATGAACTTTACATCTATACATTTTTATTATTATTTTATTTAAATGATTAAGACTAATTTAATAATCGTGAGATAAACAATTAGTTAAATATCATATTTAAATTATAAATGAGAAAGAATTAAATTGCTAGCTTTATTGAAAATACATATTAATTTATATTAAAGTAGTTCTTTACACAAGAGATATATCATATTAGAAAACGTGTGTTTACGAATACAGTAAGATTATTATCATACATCTATCAGAATACTCTGAGAAAGTTATGTTTCTTAAATTTTATGTATTATTAAATTCTAGAATAGTATTAACATTTATTTTATGTGGAAATAAAACAGTTATTGATTTTAATTTACTTTTGTAAGTGCGCAGCCAATCATAAATGCACTTCCATATAAAATGTATTTGTCTCAAAATAGTCATCTCTTGCTCTGACTTAACTGCAACTTAAACTTTGAGTTACAATATTATAATACATAAATCCAAGAAATTACTCAATTTCATCTCTCTTTATCTATGGAAAATATCTTTATTAAATATACTTAAAATGTCCATTTTACATACAAAGAGCTGGGACTAATCTCTAATTTAATAAATAATTAGTAATAATCATTAATGCTTATGTGAAGTGATAAATGTCAGAGTAGTGAGGGAAGAAAGTTTAACACTTGTAAATTAAAATGTAATAATTTGATATTGATAAATAGTGAACAAGTGATAAAGCCATGTGCAAGAGGTTGTGATCTAACCTACAAGATAAGTGCTGGCTTAGCACAAAATGTGCATTTTGGGGGTTATTTATTTTTTCACTTGTTTTTTGTTCATATGCTTCAAGAATTTATTGTGAGGTAGAAATTTTATTATACATAAACAGAAATAAGCGTTAAATTGTTTGTTTGTTAATTATGAGGACAGAAATAAGCATTAAATTGTTTGTTTGTTAATTATGAGGATATTTCTCATCTTTTCTTAACAATAACATAAAACTTTAATTTTGGATTATTACAAGGACAATTACATATCAACAAATGTTATTACCAAATGAATTAATTAATATCTGATAAATCTCCTCTATCTGAACTGAAAAATAATGCTGTTCAATAAATATTCCTATCCGAGACTATTATTTAATATTACAAAAAGATAGATGAGATACAAATGTTGATCAGCCTACACATATAATACCTCATGTTTTCAATTTAAAATGGAATCAACATTCTACATGACTAGAACTAACACCTATGTTGCTATTTCCAACAAACTACATTACTACAAAAGATCTCCAAAATGTGCAAATGAGAACAATTCAGCCTTCTTTTTAAGATTATTCTTGTATGATCACACAAGCAGTATTATTTCTTCATCTTTCAAACACATTGTAAATAGGGCTCGCCTAAACATTTTAATGCTCCCTTCCATGCTATCCTATTCCATTCTTGCTGGAATCCCAATCAAAAGTATATATCATGAGTTCCAAAACACTAGTTTTGGTACTTTTACTACTTTCATCTTGTTACTGCATTAACTATTTCAGTTTGTAGATAATTGTGCAAAACCATACTTTTGTTTGAATATTGCAGTCTTTTTCCAGTTTTGTTTATGATATTTCTGTATCTAATAGTTTGACCTTTGATGAGACCTAACAACTATTTGAACAATAAAAATTGTTTTAAATTCTAATTCTAATAACAATAAAATGTATTATTTAATAATAACTGGAGCACTCTATTTCTGAAAAAATAATAATAATAAAAACCATTGTAACACTATGCAAAATGAAATTACTTGGATTCTGATTCAGAAACAATTAAAAATTTTCTATCATGGCAAAAGAAATTATTTTTTAACCCCGAATCAACTAGCTGCTGCAATGCATACAGTGGAAGGCTTCATGAATTTTGTAGCCAAAAATGCACATGCCTTCCATAGACATGGTACAAGTATTTGTCATATATAATATGAATTTAAATGCAGTATCAAATATAATAAAGTACTTGTGAGACAGAAAGGGAAAAAATGCTTTTTTTTTTTTAAAAAAAAAATATTTCTGTATTATTTTTCAATGCCTAAACTTTTCTCATTTTTGCCAGCCAAGAATCAATAGAAATTTACTGCATAATTACTTCAACCATTTAATTTTTGAGATGATAAACAAAAGAGAAAAGCATTCTTTATATATATAAATCTAAGTTCATTGTCAAAAAAATGATGCACAGGATTCTTGACATGAGTTATACCTAATTATTAAATCAAATGCAGTATAGCACTGTGAAAATTGCCAAATATTTCTGGATCAATTCTCTAGTATAAATAAAAAAGATTATATTCTCAATATGGTCAATTGATTATAATCTTTATGGTCAATGGGTCATTCTGATGTTCAAAGATCACTTAACCTTATGAGCAACTATCCATACAATAATTATGATAGTATCTCAATTACATAGTCAATTATCACAAGTCTTTTGTCAGTGTCTTTCTGATTTAGATTTTAATATCCTGTAAATTAATTTATGAATGTATCAACTACTTTTACAAGTTTCTACACATTACTCTCAGCTTTCTCTTAAAATATATATCCCTTTTTAAATCATATTTTCAACATTTTATATAACAATCTCCAGCATCTCTTAGTGAAGAACAATGGCATTTAATTTAATATGATCACATGAAAAAACTACATCTCACTAATGAGTGTTTAGGCTTAATATTCATCATTGTCATTTGTTCAAAAATGAAATTTCAGGAATCCTAGCATAAAAAAAGATACATATCTTTAGTGATTATGTAATCATAAATATAAATAATATTCTAGTTACCAGAAGAATAATGCTAATATCATCAAATATATCCTTTTTGATTATGAAATTTATTAGATATTAAACACAAATGTATAATTTTCTTTCGAATAGCTGACATCTAATCGATTTAATTAGCCATTTTAGTACTAGTTGATGAGTATCTGGCTATTCTAATCTAAAGAGTAAACAAGGGAAAGAAAAAAACGTCTTACCATATTTATTCCTTTATAAAAGAAATCGAAAGCTTTGCCCAGAAGTAGGCTATTTTATGATTGTTTTATTTGCTTATATAAATTAGCAAATTTTATTAAAATTAATAATATTAATTTTTGTTACTGAATATAAATAACATTTTGTGGAATTATTTTAAATTGCATATGAAATATATATAAACATAAATTTCAAATAAAATCAAAAGCAATTTATATCTGCCATTTGCATATGATTTTTGAATATATAGAAAAGTTAAAATTGTTTTATAAAGCACTCTTAAAAATATCATACAAAAATTACATTCTTATAATTTTATATTATCATCTTATAACATGTATACATATACATACATGTATAATATAAAAAATCCACATAAAGTATATGTAATAATTAAGAAAATAAAAATTAATATCATCCAGAATAAATATTAATAAAATATTACTCGAATAATATTAAAAAAAAAATAATACTATAGATAATTTATGGCATTTCCACCATTGTAAATATATATGTACATAAATACATAATGCATCACATACAACATAGTATACTCATAAACAAATAAACAAAAAATTACCTCACGAATATATCTCAGACTTTCAGCCCCATAAAGAGCAGCTTGTACTTCATCTGGCATCTTAATATATACATCTGGACAGATAGTAGAGGGTGTTTGAACAGAAAACTTATCTGGAGCTAAATAAAAATAAAAATATTAAATCAATTGGAAATAGAATAAAATATGACTTCATAAAGAAAATTACTTAGAATGAGGTTTTACCAACAGTTCTGAATGGAGAGATGTCACAATGAAGAATAAGGAATGATAAGGTATTATGGAGGGGACCAAAATCACGAGCTTGAAGAGAACTCCATCGTCTTGAAGGTAGATTGTCCTACATAATAATATTTAATTATTATAATAAAAAAAAAGTTTAACATATACATATATATTCATTTGTTTATTATTATCCACTAATGAATAAATATGGCTATACTAATTCTAGTAAAAAAAATAAAGAAACATGTAGAATAAGTTTTACACTGCTTTTACTTTTACAAACCAATATAAATCACAAATATATTCACATATATCATATTTGGTTTTGTAGTGTGCTTATTTTAAATTCTTCTGTATCAAATTTTTCTTGTTAAAAAAACTTCAATACTTTATCTAATTTTATATCTCCTCTGCATTCTCAGTCATGTAATCTCAACGAAAGCATTCAACACTGTATATCTTGAAATGGATTTTGAAATTAAGTTTATAATATAAATGGACTTTGCTGTGCTACCACAAAAATGATTTACTTGATATCCCCAATTCAACAAAGAAATGTTGAAAAAAATATCAAATAATTTTAGGATCAGTTTTATAGTGTTAAAAAGCATTATTAAAACAAAATATTTTTAACTTCCTCAGATTTTACATTATATCAAAAAGGAAAATAAAAACAACAATAGAATTTGCCTTTCTATTTAAAAATCTATCACAGTATTTAAATAAATTTTCATTGATTAATAAAGACTAGATTATTAAAATAATAATTACTAAACCAAATTTTCCTAAATTACATTCAAACATTAAAAAAAAAAAAAATGTCATCTTCTTGATTCCTAGATTTAGAATATAATGTTCAAATAATTGAATGAATCAAATTAAAAACCCATCCTCAAATCTATCACATCTGAATGCCTATTTCTCATGAAATGGTCTACAAAATGTTTCAAAGATAATAAGTCATAAAAATTAAAAAGCTAATTCAAGCCTTTTAAATTTTATAATATTCTATCTAAGTAGCTAGGGAATTTATTATAAAATGAAATCTGATTTCCAAGAAAATATTAGCAAGTGCAGGGTGGTGGTGTTTTCATTCACCATCCCCATTCAAACAATTGATCACTGAGAAATGATGCTCAAGCATGCTCAGATGTGATTCAGAAATCTTTAGCCATTGAATTCATCACTCATTCTAAATGAGCTAATCTTGGGTTTAACACCAATTTTAATTTCAAATGCCTACACTTTTCGATTATCAGTTATAATGCTGCCTTTCATACTATCATAGAGCAGCTGCACAATATGAATAAATTTCCATGTGCAACCAGCTATTTTTAAATATCACCATACACTTTATTTATTAACTGAATCAAATATGTTCAATCAAAGCAATACATATATATAACATTCTGAAGTGATAAACTATCCAAGTGTCATGTGAATATTATTATTTGATTCCAAAGTAGAATAAAATGAATCAGTTTTGGTCCAAGATATATACATATAATTAGACAATAAAAATTATAAGATCCATCATCTAAATCTACAGAGAATATTACACCACCATATTTAAATGTACTATACATCATATTTACAAGTCAAAATTTTTAAATATTTCTTTTAATAATATTGTAAAAGTATAATATTAGAATTAAACAATCTAAATTAATATATAATCTTTTAGAATGACATACTTTCTAAGTGCCATCTATAATAAATTTAATTAAACGTCCCAATATATCATTTGCAAAGTAGAAAAAATTAATTACAAATATATATAGGATAGTTATTCTATATCATTTGATTCCAAGCCTTCATGTAATGCCAACATTTGCAGATATTAGCAAGCTGCATTATAAGTTTTTAACACATAAATATGCATAGTGCAAATGTTTTAACATATCTATAGACAACTTAATTTACAAATCAAACACATTAAAAGATATTAATAAAAACAATTAACAAAAAAAAAAATAAACTAATGTAAATACATTTAATTAACACAAACAACATATTTTTTTACATAAACTTACAACATAATATATATATATGTTAAAACGAAGATTTGCACGGGTTAAATATATAAAATACATATTTTGCGGGTTCATCCGTGTTAAAAACTTTTAATATCAATATACTGACGTTTCGACTTGACCAAGTCGAAACGTCAGTATATTGATATTAAAAGTTTTTAACACGGATGAACCCGCAAAATATGTATTTTATATATATATACACACTAATGATGGAATTTAAATAACATACATTAAGACATCATTTTCTTTGTTAAATAAAGAAAGAAAAAATACTTTTTAGTTTTGGTATTTTTTCTTCCTTCTTTTTGTAGTGAAAATTAGTAATGAATTACAAACAATATGGGATTTAAGTGAAATTAAATTCATAAAATTCAAATCATTATGCTTAAATGAAAAAGACAGGAACAGTCATTTCCTTAAAACATTTTACAATTAGAGGATCAATACAGCATTACAAATTAAAATTTTGTTTTTTTTTTTATTCATTTTTTTTTTTTTTTAAATTGTGGATATTGAGATATTGATAGGTGGTAAGACTACGCACATATATAGATTACATCTTTGCTAGCATTGAGATTGTGCTTCAGGAATCTCTAAAACAATGAGCTCCTAGTACTTTATTTAATAAAATCTTGCATAGTACATAAATACATCAATCACTTATAAATGAATATGGAAATTCCAACTCCAAAGACAAAAAAAGCTGCTCTAAAAAATGAATTTTGTGATGACTATATAAACCAATCTATGAACCACAAATAAATCCACACATAGAACATGTTGGTTCTTTTTTTGTTGTTGTTGTTTATTTTATATTTTGTGATATCTTTTAATTTTTCAGCAGAAAACTTTTCTTTCTGAAATAATTCAAAACCACCTCTAATTGTAGCTTTCCAATGTATTCTATTCTCTGCTGTATATTCCTAATAGAATCAAATTAAATCTAATTTTCAAAAATTAGGATGTGACTAACATTCAGAATATCTAAAACTATAACTATGCTGTCATGAATATGTTCGAATCTCAGATATAAATTTATACAATCACATATATACGTATACACACCAACAGATACATAATGACTGAAGTATAACCGACCTCTTTGTATACTGATCCAGGAATGGACGGTCCAAGAAGAAATAAAAGCAATCTGTTAAATGCATCTTTATTGAATAAATGAGAACAAGTATTTGCACCCTAAAAATAAAAATTAGATAGAAACATTTGTATTACTATAAGATAATATATTATTTATGGAAAATAATAATTAATGAGCAATTAATTGAATAAAACAAAATAAAAAAAATCTCAGTAGGAAAATAAAATTAAGTAGATATATCATTTTTTAAAGAGGTGGAGAGAGCTTTATGTATTTATTTAACTTTAACGCAGAAGTATTAAGTCATTTGCAATAAAAGTTAAAATATAGCAAAATTCATTATCAATAGGCAATAAGTATTCCCACTTAAATCCTACAACTATAATTTTTACATAATAAAATTTATGATCTTACTGAAAATTTTATTTGCAATCATATTATTTAAATAAAAATGGCTTTTAACTATTCGAGTAATGATAAGCTATTAATTAATAGTAAAATATTAGAGAAGATAATTGCAATATTCTGGATTTCTTTAAAACTGGAACAAAAAAAAAGATGTGAAATTTTCTGTTAGAAGTTTTGTTTTATATGTTATAGAGACTTTGAATTAAAAAAAAAAGACTGGAGCTATTGAAAATGTGAATTCTGAAGAAAATTAAAAAGATAAGTTGGAAAAACAAGATCAATAAAAGATGTTAAAAATAACTGTAAACAAGATTTTTATTGAAAAAATAATTGAATTAAATAAACACTTAGAGATAAATAAATTATGAAAAATATATTAGGAACATAGAGAATCAAAGTTAAAATTTAAGAAATGATTTTAAGAAAAAATAAGCAGTTAAAAATAATTTATTAAAAATTCTAATATATCTAGCAAACCACATAAGTGAAAAACAGATTTGCTCTAATTCTTCTTTGACCATTCTTATAAGAAGAAATTATTACACACGATATCTGGTTATGAATGGGAAAGCTTAACAATTCAATTATTCACAGAGGCTAATAATGTTTCAAATTTATTCATTAACTGCATAGCATATACACTTTATTGAGTAAGTAATAATAAAATTTGTCTAAATATTTTAATTCCTCAAAGTACAAAATCTTAATGCACATTCTTTTCAGAACCTGTAATGTATTAAGTAAAATCACAATGTTTAATCCTGCATATATTTTGTCTAATACATTTGGAGTTTTTGTAATTCATAATGTAACAAACTCGATTGATACTAACAGCTCTTTCATATAAGTACTCTACGAGTATGTGAAAATCATATGTAAGGTTCTGCTTAAGTCTTTTTTCCATAAGCTATTGATTAGTAATTTAATAACATAAAAAATGGATTTAATATTCATTTTTGTATTTCTCCCTTTCAAATGATTTTGTTTACTGAATATATGACTACTGGAGATATAGAGTGTGAGAACAGATTTCTATGGCCACCTAAAACATATTAAACACTTGATTAAATTCAATTAATCCCTATTTAATTCAATATTTCTCATCATAGTTATCTAGAACTGCAGATAGATATTTCTAGGAACATCAATATCTTAAATGTAGATTAAAGTTTAAAATAAAAATGTGAGATATTTATGAAATAATTTATTATTTTCTACAATATCAATTAAAAATTCATTGCATTTATCAATTGCAATAGCCTCACTGCATGACAGGGTTGATTGCCATAGAGCAAGTCTCCAGGTGCAAAGAGGGTGAATCTCTATATAGGAAGATTAGCTCTAAAATAAATCGAGTAATTCAGCAGTTTCATGTGAATCAGCCTTAGTATGATCAAAATATGTTGAATTAGCCAGTGGTGGAGAAAATTCTACAAAATACTAAAAAATAAATGAAAAATAGTAATTTATGTATTGCCATTTTAATCAAGTGCAACCTAGAGAAAGAAGCAGTCCACCAGCATCTCACATTGGCAACAGGGTAGAAAAACTACAATGGCATCTTTGGAAATTAGTGACAAGTTTGACATCTTAGCTTCTTGGTACTGATACTGTAATATTAATAAGTCAAGAAGCTAATGCACATGTGCTTTGTAGATTTAACTATATAAATGACTACTCTCACTTTCCAAACACAAGATAAAGTCTTTGTAAAAGATAGGATGAATCAACTTTTTTTTCGATCCAAACCTTTATGTATAGGAAAATCTTTAGTATTTGAAAATACTGTCAAGTGAAACTATATATATTGTTCTTCCCTAGTATAATAGAACCATGGATAGATTAAATGAATTGCAAAAGACTCATAATTATGTGCCTTTGAATGATCCATATATTGCACCTGGTAGAAAAAGTGTTAAGATTTACCAAGTTGTCAACAAGCAAAAGTGATATATAAAGAGATTGGATAAATTGAAAAATGTAAAAAATGAAATGAGGAAAGCAAATATGTATGGTGGAAAAAGATTTCTAAAATAACAAATACTCATATTTCACACTAGGAGTCTGAATGGATAAAAAGATAACATCCTAGTGTCAGACAAGAGTGCTAAAGTGCTATGTATACACGTATATATATATTCTTAAAAAATAATTAAGGATGTACAAGTTTTAATATTGATATGCTAGAATACTGCAGAAACAGAATAAATAACTAATATGCACACGAAACCCATATTTACTGAAAATTGCAATGAGTTAATTTACATGTAAAGAAAAGTTTACTTTACGCAAATTAGCAAAGCTGATAAAGCCTCTGAAAAAAAATTAAATTAGTGCAGTAGTGTAAAAAAAATGCAGAAAATGGTATACGGAATACTGAGATGAGTTATGTACTGTTGTTCTGGAAATTAATAAAAGAGCTCTAGTCAAGAATCCAATTTGACTATCTCAGAATAACGTGTGTGAGCTATAGTATGCTTACAAAAATTATAGTTACAAATCTTAGAAGTAAAGAAACTATATAGATATTAAATCTCTAAGGAGATATGAACTGTTTGCTGAATTTCTAATCTTTACTAATACAATTATTGTTATTTAAAGTAAATAAAATCTTGAAATTCATTTAAACTTTGGTTGTTTTTCTCTTATTTATAAAATATAATTATCCATCTGCTAACTGACTGCATGGCCCTGGATGTATTATAGCTGCACTCTTAAATGTAAAAGTATATACATAATCACAAAATCATGTCAGTTAGAATATCAACGAACATGATTGCCAGTGTTTTAGTTTATATTTACATGCTTATATTATCATGCAGAGAATATATTAGTAGTATATATATATATATAAATACACAATTTATCAAATTATTCATAAATAGTGAATATGATTTTTAGTCAAATAATTAATGGTAAGTCTGAAACATTTGTGGGTTTATTATATATATTTTTGTCATTGGGCAAAAAAAAAATTTAGTTTTCTGATCAGATGCCAAGATTATTTTCTATTCACACTAACTTATATTTAAGATTAATAAATAGAAAAATATATTTTAAAAATAGTTAACTTTGAGATAATTATAGTAGATATTCTAAAATTAAATCATCTCTTACATGTTAGAGTAGCTTGTAGATTAATATTATCAGATTTGGTATTGTTAACTGTAAGAATGAAAATGCTTTTAATAAAACTTTTTCTTAATATTTTTGCAAATTATTAATTCTAGATTGTTTAATCAATTTATTAAATTTCAAAACATTTTCACATTAATTACTTTTCTGATGAGAGGGAAAATGTAACTAATATATTCTTACAGATAGAGATTTAGAATTTTAATTAACATTAATAATTAACTACTATTTGAGCAGATAAAAGTAGTATCAATTGAAGCATTCTTTATTTTCTTAATACTGACATAGAAAAAGTCTACTGCATTACAATTTATATGCTTTGAATCATTTGCTGATCATGAATTTAAGTAGTAAGTCAATATCAATGATAAAACAGAGATGACTATTTGACTCTGAAATAAGTAGAAATTTAAGACTGCTATATTTTTTTTAATATAAATTTATAATTTGGGTAATTTCATTAATCATTCTGTGTTTATTTCAATGGTATTATTTTGACTTAAATTCAATATAAAAATATTTAAAAAAAAAAAAAAGTATTGAAAAGATTAAACAATTGGGAAAAAATTAAATGACTAAACTAAAAATTGTGAAAAAGCAATATCTGTTGTACTTTCTGTAACAAAGAATAAAAAAAGGGATGAAAAAAAAAAGAGAACAAATCATAAAATCTAAGTGATGCTTACCATCTGAACAAGCTTGCTGAAAAGCCAAAAATATTGGGTGCATGTCTTTAGATTATCAGGCACATCTTTGTTCAACATTTGTAGTAATATTTCAATAAGATTATCATAAGATTTATCAATCTTTAAGCAAACAAAAAAAAAAAAAAAATTAAAAAAAAACTCACATTGAAAATAAATACTAAAAAAAAAGAACAAAAATATGATTAACTAACTTACAGGTAATCCTCCATGATAAAAAAAATTACCAATTGTTTTTTCTAAAAAGTGAGCAAAAGTCAATCGAACTTCTTTCGTTGGACATTCTAAAAGAAATGGTCTGCATAAAAAAAAAACATATACATATAAAATATATTATAATTAAAACAAATTTAAATTGTAACTTCTGCTAACAAGGTAATAATAATATATTATAAAAGTTAATTACTTGATATATCGCACTCCAGCTTCACTTGAAAAATAATCCATTAACCAATAACAGGCTTCTTTAGAATTATGTGTTAAAATTTCCATTGAGATTACCCACTGATTCATGTCAAATCTAGAATTCAAACAAAATAAAAATTTATAGTTTTGAAATAAATATAACTGTTTCACATGTGTATAAAGTGATCTATTGAAAAAAAGATTCAAATATTTCATGGCAAATGACACTGTGAACAAAAATAAATCCATATCACTATTATTAGAAAATATTCACTGTATAAAATAACCATTAATTTTAATATATATTGCATATGCATACATTATGTTTATTTCTTTTTAAATATTTAAAGAAATAAGAAATAAAATGGCAAATTTAGTGCTTGTTGATTTAAAAAAACAACTCTCCCTAATTCTTTACAAAAAGTTTTCACTTGTTATAAATTATAGCAAATAAAAACTTTTACAAAAACAAATAAAATCAATAGAAAGACAAAATAAAACATGTACATTTAAAATAATTTGCAATTTCAGTCTCATTTCACATGACCACCATTCTCACTAGTCACATTCTCCAATTTCACCAGTTATGTTTATTTTGCTTATTTTTTCCAGAAATAGCAAGTTTTGTCTATGCAATATTTTTATAATTTAATCACCAGATGATAAGCTGTAATTAAAAAAAAAATCAAGCATGTTCCTTTGAAAAAAAGTAGTCAACAAATTAATAAAAGCAAGTTGTATTTTTTTTTTAAATTTCAATAGAAATGATATTTAAATTTATATAAAAACATAATAATTTGAACCAAAAGGCATGCAAATGCATATGTTTATTATTATTAACATTAGAAATGGTATATTTGAAGAGCTACAAACATAAATATATATATTGTACCGGGTTCGAATATGTGATCTTGAAACACCGGCCTCTTAGGCAGAGAAGAACATACTCGGAGAGTATGTCTGCCCAAACGATAGCTATAAAATATATAACTAGCGTTACATTTCCAGGACATAACTTCTTCTCGACTGTTGAGTTCAACACCAGAGTTCAAAGCATTTTTTGTTTGTGTATAAACACGGACGCCAGTTAATTATCCAAGAATGAATAAATAACGTGCTTTGGACAATGGCCACTAACTCAACGCCTAAATATCCACGACTAGCTCAGCTGTTTGTAATCACTAATAGATTATACATAATTAGTGGTTAAAAGAATTGATAAACGAATTGTAAAAGGAATTTATAAAAGGCATTGACTGACAAATAAAGTTTAATTTTAAAGACAATTTATTAACTAACATTTACTAATTTTAAACATTTTATAATTCTAATAAAACACACGCATATTTTAAATTAACATTTCTAAACTAGTTTAAATATTCTTGTAGATTTTAATAATAGAACACTGGTATTTATCTAATTTAACTAATAACACTGATATAATGATCACGCACATATTAACTCGTACACTCACATATATAATAATAAAGTATTACATAGCATTTGAAACTTAAACACACATATCAATAGTTCATTTTAAGTATGATATGAGTCCAAATTACTTGTCTCTGTAGGATTTACGAATTACAGCGGTGGCTACTATATATAAAAGAGAACAATAAAATGTTTTACCTAGGATTTTTGGAACGTGGATATTGCTTGTTGTTGGCTGCTTCTGATGGAGTATATATAACCGGTTAGATTTGATGTTTCTTGAAGAGATTTGATGCTAATCCGTTGGTTTTATTCCTGGAGACAGTTGAACATTGGCAGAGGATTTCTGAGCTATTATGCAGACATTATTTCACGGGCAGGTTTTGATGATCTTGTTGGACTAAAGGGCTGAAGTAAGAGCATATATTCCCAAAAGCTGCTCAACACCGCATTTCTGTTTCTGGATACATAATATAAACTGCAGTTATCTGAACTGAAACAAGACTGTCACTGGAAATTAGGCTGAAACTGACGTCCGATAAAAATCTGGCTATTTATATATGCGAAGTGTTTTTGTTTTAATATCCTCCAGCAAATATGTGTTGTCGAAATTTCATTGATAACTAATCCTTTGACAACGTGTTTTTGAAAATTGTTTAATTAGTAGTAGCTTTCATAAACATGTTGTTTTTATATCTTTAATTAGTAGCCCACCGCTGGTGTGGTTTTTTTAAATCTTTATTTAACTTAATAGCCATCGCTGTGTTTTCCAAATATAATTTCTTTTTATCTTTCATTTATATATATTTTTTAATATTATTCTAACACGCATACATTTATTTACACTCGCACACACATATATAACTAATTTTAAGATTACTGTTCTTTAATTCCGAATGAAAAGAGATTTGTATTTTGAAGCTTTTAATTATTTATATTTTACGAATACTAATAAGAAAAACTCTACTTCCTTTTTATAAAACCTTTAGTTTGACTTTTGTAATGAAACACGCTTCTCCCCTTCTGATTAATTAATTGTAACTTTTATTTCACAAACTTTCACGAAAGATTTTTATTTTAAAACTCTGATTTTTTAATTTTACTTTTGACAGCAAACTGATTTTGTTTACTAAAGAAACCTTTTAGATTTTTATAATTTATTTAATATTTTTAATATATATATTTTTTTAAAAAAATAAAATTAATATGGGTACTCATCTTATAGCTAAAGACGCCATTCTATGGCGGGTTTTCATGCTAAAACACATAAAAATGCTGTTTCCGCGGCCGACATGTTCGAACCTGCGTTTTCTATAATACAACTTTTTTGTTGTGCTACAGAATGCAGGCCGCTATGTCGCGTCGCAGTACAGCATGTGTGTCGCTAAGCAGCAATTACATTTTCCGAATTCACACAGTTTATAAAATAATTACGGCTTGATAGGAGAGTTTGTATTTGAATTGTGTTGAAATGTTGTTTTCATTGGATTTTTTTATTATTTTAAACTATTGAAATGTTCAGATTTTTTAAAACAATAATTATAAGACTTTTTACAACGTACTGTATTGAACTTTTATTTGGGTAAATGTTAAATATCTATGTTTTTACTGAGTTGCAATTAGGTAACGTGTCAAGTAACATACTGTTAGTAACATTCCACGAGACAAAGAAAATTCTACCATCTGTGTATTTTTGAAGTAAAAATGAGCGGTGCGAAAAAAATGTCCAGTAAGAAAAGTCCCAATATACAGGTTTTTTTGTAAATTTCATAAAAAGCAAATATTATAAACATGTTTAATAAGTAAAGAAGACATTTGTATGTGTTTGTTGTTGTTTAAAAAAGTTTGAGTTTCTTTCTTCTGTCCGAGTACGCTTACGATTTTGAATTTTTTTATTTTAGCATTACAAACAAAGAGAACACTAACCCTAAAACTAACCCTAAACCTAACCCTAAATCTAACCGTAACAACTTTTACTTTTATTACGATTATTATTTTTTAGTTAAACAACAACAGAAAAAGTCGTAACACAAGTAAAAAAATATCCGATAGAAAATTGATTAAAAAAAAGCCGTAACACAAGTAAAAAAATATCCAATAGAAAATGTATAAAAAAAAGCCGTAACACAATTAAAAAAATATACGATAGAAAAACACGAATCAAATTTTAATTTGTTGATTTTATTTTACATTTATTATTATCATTTATATTGTATACGTTAATAAAAAATAATATTTATAAAAGATGATTTTGTTTTGTTTTTATTTTCGCATTACAAAAAAGCACAGAAAAATTATTAAAATCAACGGCCCGTGAATGTTCATATTTTATAGTTTTAGCGTAAAAACGGCGCCATCCAACGGGATCTTTATCTATAATACAAGCACCTTAATATGTGCCAATTTCAATATTGGTACAATATATATGCAAAGAAGGAGGAGGAAGTATATATTAAAAAATAAAGATGTTGAAGGATTAATTTACATGTATTTATTTATGTGTTGTTTTTTTCTTTTAATTTTATTGCTATGAATATAAAACACGGATAAATAACACATTCCAGCTGTTGATTGATCAAGAATTCCAACAACAATAATATCGAATACTAAAAAAAAAAAACATTGGAAAAAAAAAAAACTTTGGGGGAACTAACTAGGAGACATGATCCCAGTTTAAGTTTTAGTTAAAGTGCCAAAAATACTCTAAAAATTGCAGATAAATATTTTACATAATTTTTGTAGGCCAGAAAGATAATTTATTAACTAAAGATATTAGAGTTGTTAGCTCTTAATAAAGATAGGTTATATATTTCAATTGCAGTTAAGTATTGTAATGAGCTAATAAAATATAATAGGTTGATTTTATCTAATCAGTTCATTACTAATCATTGAGACAATTATAAATTGTTATCATAGTGAATGAATCAATTATTGAAAATATAACAATATGTAAAATGGTACAGAACACAGGATTAATTATTAAAGATATAAATTATTACCGAGTCAAATACAACAGAGTTTAGTGAAATTATGACAGGTTAGTATTGAAACAGTTACATCTGTTCCACCTATTATCTTCGATAATAATATATTTGTTGTACTCAGATGGCGTGTATTTCTTAAATTTTAAAAACTTTGTCCTTATAATATTGCGAGTATGTGCGTATATAATCGTCCTTAAAAATTATAAATATAAAATTACAGTCTCAAATATATATATACGAGCATATTCCTATTCCGTTAGATTTGTTAAAACTGAAATAAACATATAACTGTATAATTAAAATTTATCTATATAGCAGCATAATAAGTTAAAATTATAATATTACTTATTTTTCAATATTCTTTCTAAATAATTATTTAAGTCAGTATTTATTTTAAATAATTTCCAAGTTTTCAATTCTTTTGTTTGCTTAAAATTACAAGCAGAAAGTTTTATCAGTTTTAACACTTCGTTCTAAAAATAAATCTTTGGCCAAAATTTGACCTATTTAAAAATTATAACCAAGACCAATTATAATATTCAGTCAGGCATAAATCTATACAAAAATCTTTACAAATTGCTTGTGACCATTCTCTTGAAAATATATCTTTTAACCATGACGTCAATTAAAACAATAGAGTCTTACCAAGTCCAGATTTAGATATACTTAATATTTTTACTAACTGGATATTTGGTTAAAGGCTAGTTTGAACTAGTCATCTTGTGATGTGGCATGACTCAAAGTAGGAGGTTACTACTGTCAAAAATATAGCATAAAAAGGGGCCCAAATAGCCACCAAAAACCCTCTTCCATCATCTATCATCATCCGTCTTAAGTTTTGCTGTTGCTGTGAACATTGTGATTGCTGCCGAAATTATTTCCAAAGGCCAGAGCTGAAGCTAAGTAAGAAAACTGTTCCTGCTGTTTAGAAAGCTAAATCTTAAAAAAAAACTACCATCCAAGCTGCTCCAAAGATGACCGTTGGCTAGAAGACAAAGAGACAGCCGTTTGCTCTTCCACGAGCGGCTACCGATGAGAGAAAACCTCCACCATGCCCATCACAGTAAGAAAGAAGCTGTACCTGAGAGACCAGAGAGTTCCTGACCAGAGAAATGGGGAAAGCTGCCACAGAGATAAATTTGCGAAGCTACATCCAGACCAAAACCTAAGAGAAGCCCAGCCTGACAGAATATAGTGAGAAGCACATGGAAACAATGCCTTGAGACTTTCCGGTAAATCCTTTCTGACAAATATTAAATCTCATTACTAAAATGTATTCTAAATGAAAACTAGCTAACTAAATCACATAATTAATTATATTTTCTAAATGTTCAATTAAAATAGTTATCTTAAAATGTTTATCTTAAATTTATTTAAATCTTAGAACACTCTCCAAATTCTTGCTTGATCATTAATAATTTTAAATAATCCTAAACATCTAGTTTCTATAAAACCATACAAGAAATTCATTTCTAAATTATAAATCTTATTGATTGTTTATGCAATTTATTCTTATGTCATCTATCTATAGTTTTAAGTTCATGTTTATTGATTTATGCTGTGTTTTTATCAGAACGGAGTCTTGTGTGTTAATAAATTATCGGGGGAGGGGAGTGAGTAATCACTTTTAGTATATCAGAGTATTGCGATATAAAGAATATAGCCAAGACTCCTTTCTGAAATAAAACTTATTTATGCTAGAGTGAATCGATATTTATAATGCCCAAACAAGTTATTTAAAATTAAAATCTTTGCTAAAGTTATTTAAAATTAAAATCTTTTGCTAAAGTTATTTAAAAATGTACATTTGCATATATTATTAAAAACGCATCTTTTTCTCATTATTTAACATAAAATCTTTTACTAAAGTTATTTAAATGTATATTTTGCGTATATTATTTAAAACGCATCTTTTTCTCAAGTTATATAAAATGAAAATGTTTGCTAAAGTTAGTTAAAACGTATATATTGCGTATGTTATTTAAAACGCAGATTTTGCCCAGATTATTTAAGAATTATATTTGCGTAAGTGATTTAAAATATGTATTTTGCCAGTTATTTGAAAAAGTATATTTTACGCAAGCTATTTAAAATGTAGGTTTGCATTCGCTATTCAAAACATTTTGCATTATTAGTAAGGTCTATTTTGACGAATTATTTAAGATGAGTAATTTATTTAAAAATCAATAATTTGCGTGAGCTATTTTATAACTCATATTTTATTATTTAAAAATCAGTTTGATATTAGATGTAGTTATACTACATATAACTAATGTTCCCAGTTCTAAAAAATCTTAAGTTTGCTATAACTTCGTTTAATTAGAGAATAAGTAGCTATGCAGAGAAACCTTAAATCAGATTCTCATTATCGCCTTTATCATATAATTTAATAAGCTCATTTATGAACTGACCGGTGGGAGTAGCACTGAAGAAGCTAAGATTTTGGCGTAATTAATTTATAAAATATTAATTTAGCGTTGCGAATGTATTGCTAATTTGCATAAATATGCATATCTACTTGCTATGTCTATAATGGCCCATCTCAAGATTGTTCAACGTCCAGTCACGCCTCGAAAGTTTAGGCCACTGCGACATTTCTTCGTATTTCATCAAGTCACGCCTCGAAAGTTTAGGCAAATGTGACAGTTACTCGTACTTAACGGAACCAAAGCGTTTCCAAAGGGCTCATAAGCCAATCTTCTGTTCATTTAATTAAAAGGCCTCTTCCATTATAGCAAGCAGATCGGTTAGGGAACCGTTTACTAGGTAATAAACCCAATTAAGAATGCATTCGAGTCGCACTTATCTGATACTATAGTTTCTAACGCACTAGAATCTGACGTTCCACTGCCATCACCTCTCAGTTCAACTTCCCTAGAAAGTAACTTCGGCTTTGATCCGAACTAGAGTCTGATTTAATGTGTTTATCTGTATAACAATTATATATCACGCAAATGTCTCTATAATATGATTTTGAATATATTTATAATATAATCTTAAACTTAGTAATTATAATATAATTTTAAACTTAGTAATTATAATATAAACTTAAACTTAGTAACAATGATATAAACTTAATAATATAATCTCTATCATTCATCAATAAATCGATCACTCTAGCTAACTATAACCGATTCCAAATATATAAAACATAGCGTGAATTAGAACATGAAAGATGACATAAGCTTATTAAAAAGTCCATTGCTTTGTAATATTATTTTATAACACTGAGAATCCACTCATTGCTTTGTAATATTGTTTTATAACCCTGAGAATCCACTCATTGCTTTGTAATATTATTTTATAACTCTGAGAATCCACTCAATGCTTTGTAATATTATTTTATAACCCTGAGAATCCACTCATTGCTTGTAATATTATTTTATAACCTAGAGAATCCACTCATTGCTTTGTAATATTATTTGATAACCTAGAGAATCCACTCACCTGCGTGTGAGCTAGCTATAAACCAGTTACTATGTTCTAGTATTTATTAAATGTTATATTAAATTTATGAAATATAAATTTGTCTCAGTCTCATTACTTGCTCATTATCTTATGAATCACTAGTTAAGTTATATAATAGAATATGTAATAAGGGGGGAATGAAGCATGTTTTACTGCTTTGCTATTGCTGGAACGTGATCAAAGAGATATCGAGGGTAACCTCAGGCATGTCATTCGCGATGGGTTGACTTGGAAGCACGAGTGAGAGAGTTAAGGTATGATCAGACGTAGGGTATTACTATCCCGACTTGGTCAGCTTTTGGTTCTCTGGCTTGGACTCTCAGTCTGTTGAGCAAATGTACAAACCTGACCGTTACAGTATATAAAAATTATTGTGAATAATGTAGATGTATAGTAAATCTACATATCAGTCAGAATTTTTTTTTAAAACAAAAAGAAAGATTACAATAATGCTTTGTTTTTTAGATATGAAATAATTGAAATCTTAAGCATATATGAAAAAATAACAGAAAAACCAGAAAATTATTTTAGTTTAAAATCTCCTGGCATATTGCAAAGGTACACTTTCAGAGCAGCTGTCAAAGAAATAAAGAAAATGGTAGATAATGAGTTAACTCTTTAAAAATTGGCAAAGCCATGTATTTACAGAAACCATTACAGAATATAAACAGATAAATCTGGATATCAAAAACTTATAGACTTGATGTAATAGATGACCATTTAGCTTTCCAAATTATCTGTCACTTTCTTGAATGTAAGGGAGAACCTATCTATCTTAAAGGGATATAGTGATGAGTGAAAAAGTAGATGTAGAGATATTATGTGAGAGAAAAAAAATTTAAGAACTAATCCATAAAGAACACCTAGGAATTATCGGAGCCAAGGAGGAATCAATAAAGATAAC
The DNA here is from genome assembly GCA_028023455.1 of Epiperipatus broadwayi. NCBI lineage: Eukaryota > Metazoa > Onychophora > Udeonychophora > Euonychophora > Peripatidae > Epiperipatus > Epiperipatus broadwayi. Next base: position 1,621,955 of record JAQFVV010000149.1, on the reverse strand, counting down.
CAAGAGAAAATTTTAAAAATATGAAACTTGTCAAAAGAAATTTAATTTATCTACAAATAAATATCATGCAAGGCTAAAGATTATTAAAACCTAACAAAGAGTATATACAGAGTATGAAAAACCATATAGAGGTCAATTGCTCATAGTAACAAGTGATTCATAATCTATGTGGGCTATTGACCCATAAGGTTTTCACTTCTGAAAAAACTCTGAAAAGTTTCAAAAATTTTTTTGTATTATGACCTACCAGAAGTGTTGTCTATAAACAATGAAAATTTTATGGATAAACTAAATAAATGGGGGAATATCACTATTACTGCCTTCATTCTATCAATCAAATGGTTTGACAGAAAAAATTTGAACAACTCAAATACATAATGGAAAAAAAAACAAAGCTTAATTTTGTACATGAAGTCAAGTATACAGACTTATTTCATCGAATTCATTAAAAGTGCTGTTGAAAAGATATAAAACTGTCATTACTAATCCCTAATTAGTAAACCATGTGGAAAATTAAAAAAAATATATAAAGTTGATAATAAGGTGTGGTGAACAGGGAAAATCAGGAAAAACATGGGTGTAGAGGAAGATTATATTTGTAATATCAAAAAATATTGTGTCATTATAAGAATTAATGATTGGAGAGGGTAGGGGCATCTGTGTTATAATTTGATACAGAAAACAGATCCAAAGAATAAGATAGATGAAGAAAATATCAAAATTCCAGATTTGTTGACAAGAGAAGAAAAAATTCTTCCATGATAAAGAAGTATGTAAAAACTAAAGAACAAGAGAAGTCAAAATGGAAATGAATCAAAAATCTTGAGAATTAAGAGACAAACAAATACTTTGCAGAATATATAACAGACTAGTTAATAACTTTTCTGTTCTTTTCGAGAAGAGAGAAATATATATATTGTAACGGCCTGGTGGATTCCACAGTAGATAGAAGAAGCACATCTTACTATGGTCGAACTTTGGGTCTTTGGATAGGATGCAAGTGATTACGCGATGAAATACATAACCTATGATAGTATCCACTTCCAATAGACTAGCTCAACTTATTTTTATTAACCTAGATACAATTTGAGCCAGTTCATCCAATTCGCACCCCTTTCTAGCCACGTTATACCACAGTATTCGAACTCAGGGAGTAATTGCTTGGACTCTCTTATCAGGGAAGGAGATCACACTAATAGTAGTTATTGCACCTCTAAATAGGCGATAATTAATTACCAAAAATCAATTAAGCATATCTAAAACCATAAGATATATATATAAAAAAAATATGTATGTGTAGTATAAGTATATATGTATTAAAGTTATAATAATTGACCTAAATATGTATATGTATTTCCTCTATAATAATAATAATAATATTGATAGGTGTAAAACGAAATAAGATAATAATGTTTGTAATGGGTATGTGAATAATGAAGAGCTATAAAGCTGATGGTGGATATGGAAATAATGATGAGCTAGAGACCAAATTAAAATAACGAATTATATTAACATTTATTGATTAACAAAAATATAAAATACGAATAATAATTCAATCTGACACATGTAATTTGTTATGTCAAGGATGAATTTCTACCATATTGATATCTAATAGTGATATTTATAAAAATAAAATCCTTACCCTCAACCCAATGGTAGAAATTCATGCACTTGACCAATTATTTACGATGACGAATATGTAACATTATTATATATATGTGATCGCGATTCTAGCTGGCTAATTTAAAATATATATACAAATGTAAAAAAAAAAAATCTTTGTTGTCCAGATAGATCAATGGTTATAAATCATTTATACAAAAGCAATATAAAAGTAAGCTTAATTAATAATAAATAAATTAATATAAACTCTATCATTATCTAGTGTATTGCTTAGTGTGAGATAATATTAAAATCTCTTACCTCTCATTTCCCTTTATGTTGTCAAAAGTCAGTCAAATGGGGAGATCAAACTAGTGTATTTTTTATTATTTCATACAAATGAAGATGATAAAAAAAAATAGTTAAATCTAATATTTTCCCCCTCCTTACTCTCATAATGAATTTTCCCAAAATTATAACACATTGACTTCCAATTATAGAAAACGAAAATATACAGAAAATTTACAATAGACAAAAAAAAAAAATAATAATAAAACAAAAATCACAATTTTTATCCCATTATATTAATTAAAGTTTGATGAGTCTGCTGGAAACTGTTTATTTGCCAAATAAGTTCCTATGAATGAAGATGAAATACTGCTCCCGCGAAGAGTGGAAATTTCTTGTCTGGATCAAAAAGCAGTAATCTTCTCCAATTACCCTCTCTTGGATTTGGTTAGGCATTTTATTCAAGGCAAAAGATGGTCTTCAGGTTTCTTCTAAATGGGTAGGTGAAATCTTTAAGCTTTCATGGCTTTATTGATGAAGTAGTATTCCCTATGGTATAAACTGTTTAGCAAACAATCATGGTATAAAGATAATATTATATATCTAATGATTTATTTACTTTTCAAGTCTTTAGTGACAATATTTCTATATAACAAAACAGTTAATTATTGTATATTATTGTTATTACATGAATACAACTAAAGTTACTTAATTAGCAAATAATTGAATCTTCTCTTTTAAATTATTCCTTCCACTTCGTATGGTTGCTTTAAAAGTTCAGCTTTTGATCATTCTGAATACTATTTAAAATAATATATATATATATATTTAAATTCGAACATATATATCCTTCTTTGTATTTGAATTTCTTTTTAAACAGAAAAAAAAAAGCTTTATCTTCGAGTGCAGAAGACAATATAACAATTAATAATACTTTGTAGATTGTGTGTAGTTTTTTTAAATATATCAACCTTGTCATTTTCCATTGTTGAGCAGACATAATATATATAATTGGGATTAAAACAATAATTTATGAATATTTTAAATTTGTTTCTACAGCTGGTTGCTATGTGATTAGATTTAAATTCAGTCATTGTTTTGTGAGGTTTATGTGCAAGTTTTTGGTATAGTTCTCCCCAGTTAGTGACACATAACACATGTTTTATTCCAGTGTTAGTATACCTATCTGTTTTCCCTAGTGGTTTAATGGTTTTTATTATTTCTTTAAAAATAAAAATATGTTTATGTAAATATATATGTTGGAAAGGAAAAAATGTTAACATGATAAATTGCTTGGCAATTTATTGATTAAGCAAATATGTTTATGTGGCTCCAATTGGCAGAGTGTCCTAAATAATTGGATGGTGTATCAGGTTGTAACTCATCATTACAATATGTAAATGTCCAGCTGTATAAAAAATGATTAATGATAAGAATTTCATCAAAAATAACAAAGAATGCTATAAAAAGAACTTTCAGAGAACTATGATTCCAATTAAGTTTTGCTGAAAAGTCAGACTTAATGGAACTTTTGAAATATACAGGCCATATAGATTTTATATAATTTCTGTAAGTCTGAGGATTAATTAATTACTAAAAAATATTAGATCTGTTAACTCTTAATGTATGTATAGTGTATATTTACATTGTAATAGTATATATTTACATTGTAATTAAATATTATATTCACCTAATAAAAAAATATGCAATTAAGTTATTTATTTAACTATAGATTGTACTGATAGTTAAATGGAAAAATAGCCATGGTAAATAAATCTTGTTAACAAAAGCATACGAATTTATATAATAATTTACATACTTTAATATATTTATATTATGTTTTTTGATATATTTGTGAATGCAAGATTAAATAAAACAATAAAAATTTTACTCAAATAAATTATGACAATCTAAAATAATAAAAAATTGTCAATCATGGATATTTAAATGTTACTATTAATTTTGACAAATGGAATAAATTGATGAATTGTAAAGAGGCAAACTACTAGTATTATATTTGAGTTTTTTTATATGTATATAATAAGTAAAACAAAAACAAAATTTGTTTTTAAAAAGAAATTTACACTAAAAAATAATAAACTATGGTTCTCTTTAGAAAGTAATTAGTATTTATCTATTCTCATTAAAATTTCTTTTTAAGTCATCTAAAATTAGTGGAGGACACAATTGTCATGAATCTTTCATGCTACAGGATTCATCTCTTTATGCTAATTGTAGCAATGAGATGATGTAATTGTGCAACTATATTGACATCCCTAACTACATGCAAAGCAATGAATTTATAAAATTAGAATTGAATTGTAAAATAAAAGTGATAAAAACATACCTCAACTTTTTCTTTGCTCGCAAATAGGTGTTGAAAAGAAAATGTGCTCCCATTTCAACAGAATGAACAGCCAGACATTCAAATTGTGAATGAGTGATTTTATTCTGTAAATAAATGAAAACACATTTAAAACAAAAAAAAAATGTTTTAATTACATGATTAATAATTATGCATATTAGTCAAATTCATTTCTGTGTGTGAGTGTTATATAGTTTTACAATAATTTTTTTTTTAAATCAGTAGCAACTATTTTCATATAGTAATGCTACTCAGTTCAAATCATAGTAATCAATGAATGTTAAAAAGTTTGTGCATCAAAATACCTATCTAATGCCTACTCATCCAATATCCCTATATTAGTTTTTAGTTTGTGGTTTTCAATAGTGAGGAGCCTTGGATCTGAAAGCATTGAAAGCCACAAGCTAGAAACTACTTTGGAGATATCAGATAAGTAGGTACAAGATAGTGATTCTATACACAAATCTTCTCGAATCCATTGGTTACTCTGGCTTGCACTGAAAGATACTATTATATGGAGAGTTTTGCTTCTATTTTAAAAATTAATCAAAAATGAAATATTTTAACTTAAAAAAAAAATGTTATAAGTTTACTTTTGTCTTTTTTAACTTGCAAGGTTTAATATATCTGAATAACCTATTTAATTTTCTTATAGTAATATATAGCCATGCAAGACTTTACATATATTTTAATTATACAATTTAAACATTTTAATATAACTTAATTTTTTATTAAAAGAAAATGCCCTTTTATTTTAATGAAATGGAATTTACAGGGTACAAACCCATGTACTCTAATATATCAGTACAATATATATTAAATAATAGCAATTATATTGCAATTACATTTGTTATACTTATTAAATAACATTTGTTATACTTATTAAATACAAAATTAAAAAATAGAAATAATTAATTATATTTCCATGCATTTTGAAAAATCCAATGATTATCAAGTTCAAAAAAAGTTTATTAAAATATTAATTCAATAAAAATTAAAATGCATGAGAAAATTTCACAAAAATCAATAAATAAACTGTGGCTTATAGCATATTAAAAAGCACTGATACGTAAAAATTAACACTGCTTCTATTAATTTAATTAGCTATTTTAAAGATACATACATAAAATAAAAATTGCTATTAACATATTATCATATAATTCATACTTCAAATTTACACCACAGGTCAACTACAGCACTGTAATAATTGTCAATATTATAGTGGCTATAATTTCATACAACTATCTAATTGCAATTTAATTTATTTCCAAGAATGAAACATTTTGATATGAATTTGTAACTTATAATTAACTTAATAAAATATCAAATACATCCAAACCAAGATAACAACATTTTATAATTCTATAATTTATGTTACTGTAAATTTCTAAAATAAACATTAATGTGTAATTTAATAAAATACAGTTAAATTTTGATATAAAAATTAGTTATAGTAAGGTGAAAATGGAATTACAATGTACCTGCCTTTGCTATGTTTATTATTAAGGGTTTAAACAAACCTTAATGAGATAAGAGCTTTATTATTTTATGATTAGCCGTAGGAATAATTTTTTTAACATGATGGTAAGTAATACCACACTATCCCTATTGCTTTGTTACCTTCAATCATGAATATAAACAACTTAAATAAATTTAAATTCAGTATGATTTACTAATGGTTTCATATTTAAAATAAATTATATAATACACAGTATATACATATAGTTATGCATACTATAATATTAAGAAGACAATGTCGGTGATATTTGTATTGTTAATGATCTTGTGGTTTATCGACAAAATAAAGATCCAGTAATGATTGTCCTTTTAAAATACTATAGCTGATCTATGATATAAATATTATATGAAATCATAAGAGATCTCTTACTGTAGTTATTTGTTGAAGTGTTTTACTAAATTACATATTAATATTTGTTTTAAAAAATTACTATAAAGTGGAAAATTATTTTTATAAAGTATTTCTCTCTTGCTTTAATGTGCTTAGCATTACATTATCAGTTTACACATAAAATGATTTACAAATGTGTGTTGGTATCCTTTGCATTATGAAATAAATTATGTTACACATAGATATTTAAATTACTGTCACTACCTTATCGAAGATAATTGAAGCAATAGTGGTGTTATTGATGTATTTATGATTTATATATATAAAAAAAAAACATGTATGTATTACGAACTGACAATCATTCATTTACAATATTCTGGTCAATCTATAATGTGAGTTTAAAGTCTACTTGATTTACACAATATATATTCTATTAAAAATGAAGCTCATATAACTATAAGATAGTAAATTTAATAATTCATTATTATTATCAATAACAATAATAGTAACCATAATAATAATATTGATACAAAAGACTGCACTATCTTAAGCATAAAAAATGTTAAACAGGCATTTGTTTATTATATTTAAATCAATAAAGTAATATTAAACAAATTCATATATTATAAGTTTAATACTTTATTATTATTATTCAAAAAATGATCAATTTATTTTTTCTTTTACAAGATATTAAAAGTAGATGTTTACTTTGCAATACTGTATTTAATTCTTGTATATAATAAAAAAAATTGATTAACAACAAATGAAAAAAAAAAATTTTTTAAACTATATTATTCAATTAACTTTTTGTTGTTGTTTAATTAATGTTTTGTACAAGTTTTTACAAGAAGTTATTAATTGACTGTGGTGAGTCTTTGGAAAAAGTAAATTTCTGTTTCAATATATCAATGCTACTATCATACAAGCTCCACAACATACAGATAACTAAATATATAAAAAGATCATGGCACAATAAAAAATTTAAAATATATAGATTGTTCTTATCTTTATATATCAGTAATTGGTAACCTTAAACCAAAATTAAGTCAAACTAGATCATGAATGGAGTTTTTATTTTTAAAAAAAGTGATAATTAATTACAAAAATAAATTTAATATTTTATGAGAAATAAATCCAAATCAAAAATTGATTTCTATAACTTAATTTATAAACTGATTATTTGAATAATAAATATAATTGAGGTAAGGTAATGAAATACAAATACTGTAGTTCAAAGCAAATCTAAATATGAATAGTGTTAATTTTTCAGCTCCATTTACAAACAGAAATACGGAATAGACAACTTAATATAATTCATGTCCATATTATTGAATTATATAATTTTGTAAATATATTATTAATATTTCAACTTTTGTTTATTAATGAGTTCTTTAAATTAATTAGTTTGTAAGTGTATATCATTAAATTACTACTCAAATTATGTTATTCAACTATAAATTACCTCCTTCTTTTCTGAACTAATGTAATGAACGACGGTTAATGAACACATATGCAAAAAAGGTAGAATTTTAAATATTCATCTTTATTATTGTTAATAAAATATTTATGTACTTCATATATAAGGTCTGCATGTATGTATATGCAAGATATTTTAATTAATCAGAGTAATAATTAAGAGTTTTTCATACATAGTTTCCTCTTACTTCTAATGTGAGATAAATGGCATATTAAATTAAGCATTTAAATTAAATTCTGTAGAATACTATAAATATATTATTCATTGTAATTTTGCATTCAATATTGTTTGCAGCCATGTAAAGAGATGTAACAAACTACAAAATGCTTATCATTTATATTTCATAGAGTTTGTGATTGTGGCAATAATGAATTGAGAAATTTACTTTGCCCTTAAATTATTGCCATAGTAATGTAACAGAACCGGTTTGGACTTTACATAACAGTAAACTTGATAAGTCGTCTGAGTGGGTGAGAAAACATATCTAGGATTCCAAATATCTAGACCCATGTCCAGTCCGATCTCATTCCTAAGTGATGATATATTAACTTATAAACACATGTCAAAAATCTACCTGTATACTCATTTCCTTTCTCCATTTTGAACTTCCGTTAATCCTGAAGTTCGAACTCAGTGAGGATATGTATAATATTCTATTTCAGAATATATCAATACAACTATTCATAAAGTGTAAATATGTGACAAATTGAGAACTGAATATAGAAAAAATACAAACTATAATCTTTAAATTAAAATCATATACACCTGGGTCTCGTTTTACGCGATAGATAGATTCCTCAGAAAACACGCGTAAACGAAATCGCGCAAAAGTAGACGTAACTTACCTTGAAAAAGGGGGAATACAGACTGAGATTTTTCTAAAATCGCGTAAAAGCAAAGCACCAACGTAAAATTACTTTAAAATTCGTGCAAAAAAAAAAAAAAAAAGAAATAAAATATGACTAATAAAAATTTTCAAATTTGAAAAAAATTGATACAAGACAAACTTTTTTTAACTATAATATTTAATTTTATTCAAAACAATTTATTTTTATGCATAATTTACATTTTTTATACACATTTTAATTATTATTGCGATTTGCCGATAAACAAGTTTGTTTGTAAACTCGTAAAAAAATCAGATTCTTCACATGAAAAAATACAACTAGCGCCAACGTCACTCTCATGTTGTTAATGTTTTTCTGATGACAATGCAATTAGTAATTAATTTAACAACTAAAAATTAAATTCTTATTTTGTCTTTAATTTTCAATTTTAATTGTGCTCACTACTATTACTGATTAAAAATAAACTTGCGGACACTAAATGATTAATAATTGATTACGTTCTTTTTTAAAAAGTAAAAACAGAATGTGATTTAAAATGCAAAATTAACACGCACAATGTTTGAACAAATTTACATTATAATCTTGTAAAATTTAATGTGTGTATACATAAAATGTGGAAATCATGATTTTAATTTCATTATTGCATAAAATCTTACTATTATAAAGCACTGAAAATATTGAAATTACTAAGATGAAAGTCGAATTCCAATAATGTGCTATTACTTTCAATATATGCGAAATTTATTATTTAAAGTAATAGCGCATTATCGAAGTTCGACTTCTGGTGAAACATGGAATCGCGTTAACTTCAAAATCGTGTTAAATAAGTCTGCGTAAAAAGAGACACAGGTATATTTAACAAATTTATTTACCATTCACATAGTTTAGGCAACGAGGTTATAACAAAGATAACTAATTTGTTTAGATATCAGTAAATATTCTTTGATTATTACAGTTAATAGCATTAATGCTCTCCCTGTTTTCCTTCAAAAAATATTTATCCAATATCAATACTAACATAAAAAAAATTAAAATTAAAATTTATTGATATTTATGTTTACACTTGATTGATAATTTAATTTCCCTCAAAATCGTAATTCATCTCCAATCAGTTTATTGATGAGTTCATATCAATAATGTGGTGATGGTGGTATACCATCCTCCCTTCTATTATGGTTGTCTCTACAAAGCTAGGAAAGATCGTCAACACTAGAGATTATTAATCATATATACCGAAAATAAATAAATGATAAAATGATTAGTAATAACAAATGAAAAGCAAATAACAGTGTCACTGTACAAGTTTTGGTATTTAATGAAAATAGGTTAAAATCTTATCTCTTCCCAGGTGATGATTTAATTTATCCACAAGCAAGATCACACCTAGACTTACATTTTATTTCAATTTACAACAAAACTAATAATACTTTAACCTTCTCTAACATATTACTAGTTTACACCCCCATTCAATCTATAGTAGAGGAAAAAAATAAATAAAACAATTATATATAAAATAAAAAAATATATAATATGACATCAACCTAAAGATCAATTAAAGAATCTATAAGGAAAATGTCGTAAAAAGATTATAAATGTCCTCTTTGATCCAGTTCATATTTCAGTTGGTTGGGTTCGAATGTTCTAAAACACATATGCCGGTAATCAGTATTTCTCTGTTTGTATGTTGAGTTTGCAGCTTCAAGTCTAAATAGTAAAGTTGATGGTGTTCACAGCACAGATGAATAGATGCTATGTCGAATAAAATTTGGTTTTGGTGGATACAGCTCCATGGGTGACGACCAGATATAACTTCACATTAGCAACTCGTGGATGTATGTGTTTTTACAAATGTAATTAATACAGGTTCTTGAATGAATTGAAAAGCAAGATATTTGCTGTTGGTAATCTTAAGTTAAAGTTGATCTACTCTCCGGCATAAACTTGTAAATGCCCTTGAAATATTGAATAGTTTAAACCTATTTTGGAAATTTTTAATTTAGAATCCCTTAATTGTCTGGGTTTAAATCCTTATATTGTTTAATTTAGCTTTACTCAGTGTCCTATAAGCTATTTTCATTTACTGCTTTTATTTTGATAGTGGCAAACTTTTCTGTTTGAACCGCAAATTCTATTTTTCTGCTCAAAAGATGTACATCTTGTTTAACCGATGGAAGTTTTTGATCTGATTTTTGAGAAGGTCGTTTGTTTATATCTTTTGCTAATCACCAAAATGAAGTTGTTCGATTTAGATGTGAATTTGATGTTTTCAAACAGCAAGTTTGTGTTCATGCATTTGATTAATTATTTATATCATTTGTTATAGTTCATATATAAATGATAGATTAATAACAATAAAAAAAATTGTTATTTCTTTCCTTTAAATCTTTTTTTTATTTTATTGCTTGTATCTAAACTTGACCATCCTTTCTTTGTATTGTTGTAATGTGTGTGAATTAAGCAACATTTTTATTGCTAAGAGGTTTTTAATAAAGGTAAGTACTGGTGCCTAAGTTTAATAGTTAGTTTAGAGAGCATCTTTATCATATATTTATTAAATGTTTAATTCTAAAAAAAATTAAATGCTTAATTATGGACACAATATAAGCTACAGCGCTTGTGACTACTTACATCTTTTGGTAATAAGTTTTATTTGATTTGCATTTTGTTTGCTTTCTATTAAAGATAGAGAATGTTGTTATTGTGGGTCTTGGGTTTGAATTAGGTAAGAGTGATTTTAATGGTTTGGAGGGATTTAAGATCACATCTACAGTAAATTTATTAGTTTTTTTCTCCATAAAAAAAATCCAAGAAATAATGAAAATTTCAGTCAACAAGAGATATTAGCAGTATGCTCTTTCCATTTTACTTGTTGCTACAAGTTGAACACACACACACATTGATCTGAGTATAAATACTTTCTACGGCTTCACTACCAAAAAATGAAAAACATTGCAATAATAACAAAAAAGTGATTTACCATGTTACAAGCAACAAGTTTGTGAATGAACTGAAAATATTCTTGATTATAAATTCCTCTGTTTTGCATAAAATGTAAATTTTCATCTCGCACCACTTGCTGAATTCTTGCAGGCATTTTATCTAGAAATAGACCTCGCTTTTCTCCACGATGAACCAATTCAGTCAGTTCAGATAAGCTATCTGAATCTTTGCGTAGTGATGACAATCTTAGGAAATAAAAAAAAAGGATACATTTATAAGTATTAAAGCAAGCAATGTATAAACTAAAACTTTAAAAAAAAAAAAATAAAGCACTACAAATACAAATTAAATAATGACTTCTTTTTTTTTGTTAAAAAAAATTACCTAAAAGCTTTAGTTTTTAGTTCCATGATTTTACTGATTTTAATATTCATAACAAAATTTTAAAAATCAAATAACCATGTTAAAACTTTTTGTTGACAAATAATCAAAAGAGACAAAACTATCAATTTCTATTTCATCATCATCAATTTTAAAATCATAATTTTGACTTCTGTTTAGCTGCAACGCTATTTTTTTTTTTTTATTTCACTGTTAGTTTTTCTAATAAAATGTTAAATATCTTTTTTTTGTTTTGTCACCAGTATATATAAAACAGTTTGCGTTTCTTTCAGCAATCCTGAATGCACATTTGTTTGAACTAATAGAACCTCATTTCTTTACCAAAATAAAAACAACTTGTTTTCATTACAGCCTCTTTTAACTAAAGTTTTTAATCCAAAATAAAGATTGCTCATAAAAATAGCATAGTGTTCTGCCTGACGCACTCAATTTCCTAAAAATATTTCATAATTTTGCAATGATAATTGAATCAAAAGTTTTAATTTAATCAATAATAAATACTTTTTTCTAAATATTCTTGGGACTTTTCTATATTCAGCGATCTTTTTTATCAGTTGATCATAATTGCTTATACATGCATTTATTAATCCAGGTTCTACAAAATTCCAATTATAATTTTAGGATATTATTATTCTGAATAGATTCTGAAGCATGCACAACTTATATTATCTGACAAGTATAAATATTTAAATTTGTTAATTCTTAAGGCTATGATGATCAACTTAGAATTCATCAGGCCCTTCTCTATAATATGAATCACAGGGCTGTACTTTCAACTGAAATCCATCCATTACTATTTTAGAAATTACAACTCCACTGCTTTTCTTTTCATTTTAATTTAAATTCCTAAATACTAAAAAAAATATCAAATGTATGTCTAACATCAATAGCTTGAAAAATCCTATACTGTATTAGATATTTTTCATATAAAAATATATTTTATAAACATGATTTTCATAATGAACATAATCTTTAGTTCTGGTTTAAATTTTTTATTTAACTCACAATGTGTAGTTTGTTTCTATTTGAGCATGTTATATGTTATATCACAGATGGTAATATATTCTTCACTGCAAAATAATTTAATGCTAAATTTTGTTTAATTTTAATCCAGTTGTCAATAATTGTTGGTTTATTTAGGTCAATGATATATATTTAAGAGATTTACTATTATGTAATGATAATATTTGATAATATTTATTGCAACCTAGGGTTTGGACTTCACATTTATAATGGTTCATTTGACGTCTATTATGAGTTAGCACAAAGAAGTTACAGGATTATATAAAAAAAAAAAAATACTATACTATATAAAGATGATGACAGTCTAATAAAAAGTAACTATAACAAATTGTAGACCTCATGTTTTCAGAAAGAAAAAAAAAACCCAACATATTCTTTGCTTAGATTGATGTCTTCTATAATCTAGTCACAAAGGATATACATGTAATGAATTAAAAATATTTTATAAATGCAAAAATACAAATTATGTTACATCTACATATGGAAATTGAAATCAATAACATCATCTACAAGTTGTTTGATAAGTAAAAAATATTAACTGTTGTAATTTCATGATTGCTATAATTCTTACATTATTACCAGAAACAGAATTTTTTTTTTATAAGCATAAATGCTAAACTGGTAATATAAATACAAATGACATTATATTAATGGATACTAAATATTATATGGTTGAACTGAACATGAGTCTACTTAAATAATCTTATGAATTTTAGTCATTGAACATAACTGAGAATTATAGAAATCATTTATTTTTGAATTAGAGCACTGCTTAGGAATTTTATAAGAATATGTTGATGATGAAATAGATGTATTCAGTGAAATGGTTCATATTTTAATAAATCAAAAGGCTTTCATATGATGTAAATATCAATTTCAGTTTCGGATACAAATAATGTCTTTATTTATATTATTACAATTATAAAATACATTTAGTTCATTAAACATTAAATTACATTTAATGATTAAAATTCATTTAATTGCTTCTATGAATTAAGAAGGCCTTGCTGTACAGTATTTACAATCTACGCATTCAGAATAAATCAATAATTGATGCACTCTGTATTTATATATACAAAGTGTAGCAAATATTTATTTAAGAATCCTTGCACAGTGTTTAGTTTTTAAACAGTTATGTTTGTGACAAAATAGTTCTATGAATAAAATTTTATTAATCAAATAGCTTATAAATGATAGAGTTGTTTCAATTTTTAGTGTATGGATATCACACTGTTTGTACATACAAACTTTTGCAATAAAATTAGAAAATTATTTAACAAATGTATTAATAATGAATAAATAAATATATTAATCATATATATAATGAAAAATAAAAATCGTTTTACCCTTGACTAGTAGAATTAGCTTCTTTTTTCAAAATGGTTACACGACTTTTCTTTGTTGTATGTGGTGTTCTAATATCTTCAACTTTTTCATAAAATAACATATAACCATTCCAATACCGTTGTCTGGTCTCAGGATATGTAGTTGCTAATATATATAAATAAATTAAAAATAATATAAACAATACCAGCATAAGTAATGTTATGAATATAAATGCAAAATATTACTAAATATAGAACAAAATAAATGTTAAAATGAAGATGAAAATTCTCATAGTTAAGCTAAGAGAATGTTATAAGAGATTAGTAAAAATAAATATAATAATATTATTAGTACTGATAAATGCATACACAGCAACTGAAAGTGAAGTCAGCTCAAAATATAAATTATTCAATTAATATATTTGAATAGTAATTTTATTACTAAAAACTATTATTATTGACAATTCTAGGAATCATTAATAATATTTATTAGTATATCAAAAACAGACATATAATCTCTATTTTTCTTTCTAATTAGATAAATGCTTAAGGAATGAATAAAAAGAAAGAACACTAAATGATAGTGCAAACAGAATTCCACTATCAGTGTCTAACTACTTAATTTTTTAATAAAAAATATTGATTTATGCTGCACATTGACAATACTAATATTATAGAATAAAATTGAACTTATACTATCAATAAAATTTTTATAAATATTGTAATACATATACAATCACTTTGGATGACTTCAGACCTTTAAACATTCTTTAATTTATTATTAAAATTAGATTCTCATTCTTAGATAATTTCTGATAATGTTCTTTGTTTTACAAAAATGATTATGTGATTACACATATACATATATAACTATAAACTATTATATACAATCTTTCAATCCACAAAAGTACTCTTGGTTAATTCCTCAACTGCCATTAAATTCAAAAAACATAGCAGAAGCAAACGTCATCAATGTTAGCAGCTTATCTATTAATTATATTCATTATAATTCTATTTATAAATAGAAATAAAATGAATATAATTAAGAGATAAGCTACTAACATTAAAATATGGGAATCATAGGATTGGAGTTGATGACATTTGCTTCCATTATGGTTTTTGAATTTAACAGCAGTTGAGAAGGGTTAAGAAATTAACCGAAAGTACTTCTGCAGATTGAAAGTCTGTACATAATAGTTAATTACCATTATATTTATTATTTTTATTGTTATTACAATATTTTTAATTATTGGACATTTTATTTGTATTACATATATATAATAATAAGTTATAATATAACTAAGAAAGCAAAATAATTAAAAACTGGCAATGTAAAGTATAATCATGCTATCTAGTAATAACATTTGATTCCTTGTAAAATAAAAATGGATTTGGCTTTTAACTTATAGCTTAGCAGGGAGGATGACCCAGACATCAACATCTTTACAAGTGCTAGCTTGAGATATCACAATTTCTCAGAAATTTTCATAATTAAATATATATCTCCCATAAAAATTATATATAATAATTAGAAGATTTTCAATGACTTAAAGAGATGTAAATAATGAAAGTTTTAATAAGATTTTCCATGTAGTTTTTTAGATAGAATCCAGCTATGTTGTGACCAAGAAAGCAATCAATTACAAAGTAGTAATGCAAACAAAAATTACACCCTTGATTAATCCCCTATGAAGTAAAAGAAAATCCTAATCTAGAATGATATATAGAGAAACTAAAAAGAGAATCTACTTTTGGTTTATAGGGGTCAAATACATAAATATTATTACTAGATGATGTGAATTAAATTTGCATTGCCAGTTTTTAATGGATTGCTTGTTTGGTTACATCATAATTTAACCTTACCTAAAAAAATACATGAAAAATCCCATTAAAAACTTTCAATATCTATACATTATGAGGACTCCGAATAATGTCATAATACTATCATAAATTTAAAGCTAAAATAGCACAAAAAAAAATCAGTTTCAATTAGAAAAGTAACTTAAAAACAAAGACTTTGCTATATGGCATCATGATCACAAAAAGTTAAACAAAATGTAGATTAATTATATGTATGTCATGTATACATGTGTTATTTGCTGTATCCCTGACTATAACCAGGTGACCAGCAAACAAAATATACAATTCAACTCGATAGACGGTATAACGGACGGAAGGATTCTCATCATACACCCCCCTAATACCCGTCATACCAGTCACGCCAGTCGCTAATTCGATCTTTAGCGGTGTGTAGTCCCACTACACATCGTGCATCCACGTTGGTCGACAGATATAACGGACGGAACAATTAGCACTTGGATATATCTATCAGATATGTCAATAATCAGCTGGTTCGATCACAATATATGACTAACTTACACAAAGTATTTATGTGATGATACACCTATCTATCAAGCCCCAAACGTTGCTGCTGCCAGATATAACAGATGGAACGATGACCACTAACCCCAAAAAATGATGCCACCAGATATAACGGACGGAATGATTACAACTAACCCCAAACACTGCAAACACCAGATGTAATGGATGGTCAACTAACTTGCAGAGTGTACTACTATGCAGATGTAACAATATGGTGAGGGGATAAGTTAATATGCTCCAATTTATTCCCCTAATGAAACAATCTGCAGAGACCTACCAGGCTTAGAAGGGAAGAAAGTTGCATCCAACTATGTTCAGACTGTGGGTCATCTGATAGAGTGCTAATGAGAACCCGACGAAATGCTTAACCAATGATTGCATACCCTTTAATTGACTAACTCTATCCCTACTTAATAATATTAAATGCAATTTAGGTTAGTTCATCCACTTTCTCCTTTTTTAATTCCGTTATGCCCTAATATTCAAACCCAGAGAGAATATTGCTTTTAACTCTATTATCAGGTATGAACAAATATACACAGCAACTCCTACACCTATATTTAGGTTACAACTAGCATTTATTATATTTGTTTTATTTTCAAGCTTTTATATAATAAGAAAAATAGATGTGTGTGCATGTATAATTATTTATAAACTGTGGAATGTCAGGACAACTCAATAAAACAGAGACCGGAATAATACAAACTTTCAAACATTTATTAACAATAATAAATATCAAGTATAACGACAATAGTAATGATAAAAAAAATATAATAATCATCATATGTACACGTGTCACAAATGAACCTCTACCATCTTACTAATTAATTATCCTCTAGATCCAAACCTTATACCCCATGGTAGAAATCCACATATGTCACTCATTCTCTACAAATCATAATTATATAGAAAAATCAACTTTAGTTATTTAATATAATTGAGATGCTGGCTAGCTAAATTATATATTTACAAATGTTAATCTATTTAACAAGTTTCCCCAATTTATATTGTACCGGTATAAATCCACCACGCTTACTCATACACAGTACCCGAGTTCAAACCCAGTCCACGTTTAAGAATAAATTCCAAAACGCCAACGAAATTCAAACCCAAACCCCGGCATGACCAACCGATGATGACTTTATAACAGCACGGGGTTATCCCTTTACTAGCTCAACTCAGAACACAGACTAAATTACTTACAGTTTTATATATAGATCTATTATACTCTGGGTATCGGTACGGTCATTAATGTAATGTATATATTTAAGTTGTCAATACAGCCAGTAGGTGACTAAATAGACTTCGAGAGTAATGAGGTGGAAGACACAAAATTAGAGTAAATAAATTGTTTAATAACAAATAGAGAGCATAAAAATATAGTATTCAAAAGTACGGTAAGATTTCCATAAATATTCTATTATAATTAGCTACTAGTCTTTAGTAATCATTTTACCTGGTAAACAAACTCATACCAATATTTGTGTAGTGAAATGATTGACGGGTGGCTAAGGGAATCAGAGCATTTGAGCATTGAAAATATTTATCTACGATTTTTATTAAGTTATTTTATTCGAATAGATTCGAACCGTTGCGTGTACGAATAGTTGGAGGGTGGTTTCGTATAACTATGATATCTAAGATTGATGTACTAGTGGTTGCCTAGATTGAAGAGCCCTACAGTAATCACTTGCGGTGCATCAACGGAATACCGGGCGGCTTGTACTTTGACAAGGCTTAATGCCCCCAAGTAGCTCCGGGACACTACAACCAGCCGGGATCATTTCGAAACCCGGTGATCCAAGAGATAACCTGGGAAAGAATTGCTTTCTTCCCCATATGGTAGTATGGCGAGACGCTAACTTCGGCGAAGGGAAGGCATTGCCACAGTCATCGAGGACGAGTGCTTGAAGTGGATTTGAAAAGGAATTATACCAAACCTGGGTAATCAATTCGTCTATTTCTGCGCAACAGGCTGATATAACTATTCCAATAAAACATGGCGGAATCAAACTGACCGCGAAAGCAATAATTAATTAAGTTTACTCTGAAACCCCTAACTCCCCCAGGTCGTTCAGGCGGTAGCGATGATAACAAATTATACACTGAGAACTATTTCTCATTTCATGTAGGAAACTAAGATAATAAACTTAAAACCCTTTACATTTTTAAGATTGAAGTATCGGTTACAATAGTATGACAACAAAAAAAACATAATAAAGTGATTTAATATCTGCCAACTCAATATATGAAATAATCTTTACTTTAACAACGAACTTCCTTTTAAAATAACTATAATCAATATTATAAACTAGCTTTAAACAGAGTTGGGAAATATTTCTATTGGCATCGTTTGTTTATAGCATAAGTAAATAGGAAAAAAAAATATAAATGTCTTCATTTGAATTATTATTAGTAGATACAATATTTACAAACTATTTTCTAAAGACTAGAGCAGAGGAAAAGGAGAAAAGAAAATTTACTGACAGGTTTGAAACAGTAGCGTTATAAACGAAACAAAAAAAACTTACATGTGATTCATTTGATTGACAGATTAACTTATAACATTAAGCTCGGGAGAAAGTTAAAAGTTCATGTAACACAGTTACCCTTCCTTCTTCATCCGGCTTGGCTTCTCACGATGGTATTTCTGACGAACGTAGGCGCGCATTTGAAATCTACTTGGAAGGCATAGTCAATTTGGAGATTGGAAGCTGGAAATTGTGAAGCACATAAAACATGATCAGTCAGCGGCACAAAGATTCAAATTGGCGGGACAGAGATCAGCTCCTGGCACTTAGCCCATCGACATTACGGTTTACTGGTGAACTTCTTAACAAAAGTTGGAGAGATTTCTCTAGCAACTGCTTTGCTGTTTTTGAGACGATCTACTCTCAGCCACGTCAAAAGTTAGAATGTTAGTTTTCTCTACGATGGCCACGGTTGACCTTTCTGTCTGGTTTTTGTTTTAGGCTCCGCCTACTTTTCTCTAGCCTTCAGCAATCCAGCTTGACCATACAATATCAATTATCCATTTCCATTGTTCCGTTTTCAGCTATCTTTAACTTTAATACGCAATTTTAAATTGACAAAGTAATTACAAATATAAATTCCTTATCTAATTTCGAATACAACTCAATTACTCTATACATTTGTACAATACAGATTTTAATTAAAACCACTGATCAAAGGAATGTGACTTTTGATCAGTATTTTTAAACGACTTTGTATAATTCTAAAAGGCTAAAATTTAAGCAAATACACCCGCAATGAAACTTTTAAATTAAGCTGATATAAATTCACAAACCACGCACACACGAATATTATTTCATGATTTGTGACATTTATGCACGGAATCTTTACATATTTATTTACAAAACATAAAATATATATAGCTCAATTTTTGTGACTTGAAATGGAAAAATCCCATTGCGGGCGAATAGTAGTTCGAATTACCGTACTTAAACACATGAAACTAAGATCGGTTCTTCGATCTGTCTGTTTCATTTCTTCTCACTTTAAAAAAAAAATAACAAAAAAAAATGTTTATACATAATTCACTGGTTAACATTTCTTACAGAATTGATCGACTTTGGAGAACAGTCTGGGTGGGGTTCGAACCTAACATTTATCAAATTTGGGTGTATTAATCCGTTGTTCTTTTACTCATCATCATAGACATTTCACAGTGGTCGTTTACCGGGTTATCATTTATTGTAGTTTCTACTTTCTCCCTGGGTCGGGAGGTATATAAGGTTTTAATTGTCTCGCATTGTAAATACCTCGTAGACCCTTCCCTTCCAGTAGGAAAGCGTTTTCATGGCATTCTTCCACTACCTCATATGGCCCGCTATACAGAGGGAAGAATTTTTTGAATTCCTTCCTAGGTACATTACTGACTCGTGGAGATCTTAGCCAGACTTGATCCCCCCTTTTAAAATTGTGATGCTGCCTTCCTCCTCTTTTAATTCTATTTTGTGCCATGCGCTCCAATTGTTGCCGGGCCATGTCTTGATCCGTGCTGGGATTTATATGTACTTCCCGCTTTGGTGATAGCGTAGGGAAAATATCCGGGCATGGTCTACCATAGTGAAGACGCGTGGGTGGGAATCCCGTGGATTCGTTCATGGTATGATTGATGCAATCCATGACATATTGAAGTTTCTCTACCCACTTCCGGTGATCCGTTGATAAACACGCGCGAAAAAGTCGACTGATTTCTCTCATGACTCTCTCGCACGGGTTTGATTGTGGGTTTCTGATCGACGTTAGGCGATGGTTTACATTCTGTTTCTTTACCCAGTTTTTCCATTCTTTCGAGGTGAATGCCGAACCATGGTCGGAAAGTATGGTTTCGGGTTTACCTACCTCTTGAAATTGTTTTTCCTGAAGAACCCGAGTTACGTTTCTGGTGTTTGTAGACCGCACTGGGTAAACCTTAACATACTTGGAAAAAATATCATATGATACCAACAAATACTGAAATGTTTTAAATTTGGGCAAGGGACCATAGTGGTCTATTGCAAGGATCTCGTTCGGTCTCGTAGCCATCACAGGTTTTATTTTCCCCGCGTAGGACTTGTTGGGAGCTTTAGTAGTCGCGCAGATATCGCACTGTCTGATTATGGAAGTGATATGGTGATACATTCCCGGCCAGTAAAATTGGCGACGGGCCACTTCTTCAATCTTCCTGGGTCCATAATGTCCCAGGGATTGGTGTATATGTTTAATTATAAGGGCCCTCAACCTATTGGGTACCACGATCTTCCAAGGAGCACTGTAATCCTTGGTCCGGGTTTGTAATGTGCCTCCCTCAATCCGGAAATGGGGGTATCTGCTTTGTAGCTTCTGATTCTTATCCGAGGGTTTGGACAAATCATGAATGATATGGGAATACTGTATCTTCTGCCAATAACTCAAATTCCGCAGTTCAGTTTCTACCGAACTCGATGTCGTAGTGGCCATAACTTCCAAGGGTTGGTTCTTGATTTCAGGGTTTTGTATCTTCATCGGTACAGGGTGACGACTCAATACGTCAGCCACGATATTTTCCCGCCCTGGACAGTACTGGACTTGGTACTGGAATTGTTGGAGGGTCAAACTCCATCTGATTAAACGGTCATTAGTCAGGAAACTCTTGTTGAGAAACTCCAGGCAACGATGATCGGTGATAATGATTACTTGAGACCCCAAAAGAAATTGCCGGAATTTCTGGCATGCCCACACAATGGCCAGAGTTTCTTGTTCTGTTGTAGTGTAATGGACTTCCGCCCCCTTCAATGCACGGCTGCTGAAATAAATAACTTGGTGGGCTCCGGTATCACTTATTTGAAATAAAATAGCCCCTAGTCCTTGTTTGCTGCTGTCCGTTTGTACATAAAAGGGGCGATGAAAATTCGGATGGTGCAGCATTACAGCCTGTAAAAATTTTTTTTTTACATGTAGGAGTTCTTTGTCATGAAAAGGTGTCCATTCCCACTTGCGGTTTTTCTTGATGAGGTCTACGAGATTTCTAGTTTCTTGGGAAAAGTTCGGATAGAATTTGTGATAGAATCTGCAAAGGCCCAAAAATGATCGGACCTGCTTCGGTTTAGTTGGTGTTGGGAAATTTTCTATCGCGGCAATTTTATCGGGGTGAGCCTTAATACCATGTTGGTTGATGATATGGCCAAGGAAAGTTATCTCGCCAATAGCAAAACGGCTCTTCTCCAAATTTACGGTGATGTTTTTTTCTCTGCATTCTCTGAGGAACCTTTCCAAATGTTGCAAATGTTCCTGCAGGTTTTCTGAAACGATGACCAAGTCATCCATATAACATACCATATGCTCCTGTATCTCATCGGACAGGACCTGCCGCAAACAGCGCATTAAGCCTGCTCCGCTGTTTATGAGTTGGGCGCCAAAATTTTAACTAACTGTACCGGTATAAATCCACCACGCTTACTCATACACAGTACCCGAGTTCAAACCCAGTCCACGTTTAAGAATAAATTCCAAAACGCCAACGAAATTCAAACCCAAACCCCGGCATGACCAACCGATGATGACTTTATAACAGCACGGGGTTATCCCTTTACTAGCTCAACTCAGAACACAGACTAAATTACTTACAGTTTTATATATAGATCTATTATACTCTGGATATCGGTACGGTCATTAATGTAATGTATATATTTAAGTTGTCAATACAGACAGTAGGTGACTAAATAGACTTCGAGAGTAATGAGGTGGAAGACACAAAATTAGAGTAAATAAATTGTTTAATAACAAATAGAGAGCATAAAAATATAGTATTCAAAAGTACGGTAAGATTTCCATAAATATTCTATTATAATTAGCTACTAGTCTTTAGTAATCATTTTACCTGGTAAACAAACTCATACCAATATTTGTGTAGTGAAATGATTGACGGGTGGCTAAGGGAATCAGAGCATTTGAGCATTGAAAATATTTATCTACGATTTTTATTAAGTTATTTTATTCGAATAGATTCGAACCGTTGCGTGTACGAATAGTTGGAGGGTGGTTTCGTATAACTATGATATCTAAGATTGATGTACTAGTGGTTGCCTAGATTGAAGAGCCCTACAGTAATCACTTGTGGTGCATCAACGGAATACCGGGCGGCTTGTACTTTGACAAGGCTTAATGCCCCCAAGTAGCTCCGGGACACTACAACCAGCCGGGATCATTTCGAAACCCGGTGATCCAAGAGATAACCTGGGAAAGAATTGCTTTCTTCCCCATATGGTAGTATGGCGAGACGCTAACTTCGGCGAAGGGAAGGCATTGCCACAGTCATCGAGGACGAGTGCTTGAAGTGGATTTGAAAAGGAATTATACCAAACCTGGGTAATCAATTCGTCTATTTCTGCGCAACAGGCTGATATAACTATTCCAATAAAACATGGCGGAATCAAACTGACCGCGAAAGCAATAATTAATTAAGTTTACTCTGAAACCCCTAACTCCCCCAGGTCGTTCAGGCGGTAGCGATGATAACAAATTATACACTGAGAACTATTTCTCATTTCATGTAGGAAACTAAGATAATAAACTTAAAACCCTTTACATTTTTAAGATTGAAGTATCGGTTACAATAGTATGACAACACAAAAAAAAACATAATAAAGTGATTTAATATCTGCCAACTCAATATATGAAATAATCTTTACTTTAACAACGAACTTCCTTTTAAAATAACTATAATCAATATTATAAACTAGCTTTAAACAGAGTTGGGAAATATTTCTATTGGCATCGTTTGTTTATAGCATAAGTAAATAGGAAAAAAAATATAAATGTCTTCATTTGAATTATTATTAGTAGATACAATATTTACAAACTATTTTCTAAAGACTAGAGCAGAGGAAAAGGAGAAAAGAAAATTTACTGACAGGTTTGAAACAGTAGCGTTATAAACGAAACAAAAAACTTACATGTGATTCATTTGATTGACAGATTAACTTATAACATTAAGCTCGGGAGAAAGTTAAAAGTTCATGTAACACAGTTACCCTTCCTTCTTCATCCGGCTTGGCTTCTCACGATGGTATTTCTGACGAACGTAGGCGCGCATTTGAAATCTACTTGGAAGGCATAGTCAATTTGGAGATTGGAAGCTGGAAATTGTGAAGCACATAAAACATGATCAGTCAGCGGCACAAAGATTCAAATTGGCGGGACAGAGATCAGCTCCTGGCACTTAGCCCATCGACATTACGGTTTACTGGTGGACTTCTTAACAAAAGTTGGAGAGATTTCTCTAGCAACTGCTTTGCTGTTTTTGAGACGATCTACTCTCAGCCACGTCAAAAGTTAGAATGTTAGTTTTCTCTACGATGGCCACGGTTGACCTTTCTGTCCGGTTTTTGTTTTAGGCTCCGCCTACTTTTCTCTAGCCTTCAGCAATCCAGCTTGACCATACAATATCAATTATCCATTTCCATTGTTCCGTTTTCAGCTATCTTTAACTTTAATACGCAATTTTAAATTGACAAAGTAATTACAAATATAAATTCCTTATCTAATTTCGAATACAACTCAATTACTCTATACATTTGTACAATACAGATTTTAATTAAAACCACTGATCAAAGGAATGTGACTTTTGATCAGTATTTTTAAACGACTTTGTATAATTCTAAAAGGCTAAAATTTAAGCAAATACACCCGCAATGAAACTTTTAAATTAAGCTGATATAAATTCACAAACCACGCACACACGAATATTATTTCATGATTTGTGACATTTATGCACGGAATCTTTACATATTTATTTACAAAACATAAAATATATATAGCTCAATTTTTGTGACTTGAAATGGAAAAATCCCATTGCGGGCGAATAGTAGTTCGAATTACCGTACTTAAACACATGAAACTAAGATCGGTTCTTCGATCTGTCTGTTTCATTTCTTCTCACTTTAAAAAAAAATAACAAAAAAAAATGTTTATACATAATTCACTGGTTAACATTTCTTACAGAATTGATCGACTTTGGAGAACAGTCTGGGTGGGGTTCGAACCTAACATTTATCAAATTTGGGTGTATTAATCCGTTGTTCTTTTACTCATCATCATAGACATTTCACAGTGGTCGTTTACCGGGTTATCATTTATTGTAGTTTCTACTTTCTCCCTGGGTCGGGAGGTATATAAGGTTTTAATTGTCTCGCATTGTAAATACCTCGTAGACCCTTCCCTTCCAGTAGGAAAGCATTTTCATGGCATTCTTCCACTACCTCATATGGTCCGCTATACAGAGGGAAGAATTTTTTGAATTCCTTCCTAGGTACATTACTGACTCGTGGAGATCTTAGCCAGACTTGATCCCCCCTTTTAAAATTGTGATGCTGCCTTCCTCCTCTTTTAATTCTATTTTGTGCCATGCGCTCCAATTGTTGCCGGGCCATGTCTTGATCCGTGCTGGGATTTATATGTACTTCCCGCTTTGGTGATAGCGTAGGGAAAATATCCGGGCATGGTCTACCATAGTGAAGACGCGTGGGTGGGAATCCTGTGGATTCGTTCATGGTATGATTGATGCAATCCATGACATATTGAAGTTTCTCTACCCACTTCCGGTGATCCGTTGATAAACACGCGTGAAAAAGTCGACTGATTTCTCTCATGACTCTCTCGCACGGGTTTGATTGTGGGTTTCTGATCGACGTTAGGCGATGGTTTACATTCTGTTTCTTTACCCAGTTTTTCCATTCTTTCGAGGTGAATGCCGAACCATGGTCGGAAAGTATGGTTTCGGGTTTACCTACCTCTTGAAATTGTTTTTCCTGAAGAACCCGAGTTACGTTTCTGGTGTTTGTAGACCGCACTGGGTAAACCTTAACATACTTGGAAAAAATATCATATGATACCAACAAATACTGAAATGTTTTAAATTTGGGCAAGGGACCATAGTGGTCTATTGCAAGGATCTCGTTCGGTCTCGCAGCCATCACAGGTTTTATTTTCCCCGCGTAGGACTTGTTGGGAGCTTTAGTAGTCGCGCAGATATCGCACTGTCTGATTATGGAAGTGATATGGTGATACATTCCCGGCCAGTAAAATTGGCGACGTGCCACTTCTTCAATCTTCCTGTGTCCATAATGTCCCAGGGATTGGTGTATATGTTTAATTATAAGGGCCCTCAACCTATTGGGTACCACGATCTTCCAAGGAGCACTGTAATCCTTGGTCCGGGTTTGTAATGTGCCTCCCTCAATCCGGAAATGGGGGTATCTGCTTTGTAGCTTCTGATTCTTATCCGAGGGTTTGGACAAATCATGAATGATATGGGAATACTGTATATTCTGCCAATAACTCAAATTCCGCAGTTCAGTTTCTACCGAACTCGATGTCGTAGTGGCCATAACTTCCAAGGGTTGGTTTTTGATTTCAGGGTTTTGTATCTTCATCGGTACAGGGTGACGACTCAATACGTCAGCCACGATATTTTCCCGCCCTGGACAGTACTGGACTTGGTACTGGAATTGTTGGAGGGTCAAACTCCATCTGATTAAACAGTCATTAGTCAGGAAACTCTTGTTGAGAAACTCCAAGCAACGATGATCGGTGATAATGATTACTTGAGACCCCAAAAGAAATTGCCGGAATTTCTGGCATGCCCACACAATGGCCAGAGTTTCTTGTTCTGTTGTAGTGTAATGGACTTCCGCCCCCTTCAATGCACGGCTGCTGAAATAAATAACTTGGTGGGCTCCGGTATCACTTATTTGAAATAAAATAGCCCCTAGTCCTTGTTTGCTGCTGTCTGTTTGTACATAAAAGGGGCGATGAAAATTCGGATGGTGCAGCATTACAGCCTGTAAAAATTTTTTTTTTACATGTAGGAGTTCTTTGTCATGAAAACCGGACAGAAAGGTCAACCGTGGCCATCGTAGAGAAAACTAACATTCTAACTTTTGACGTGGCTGAGAGTAGATCGTCTCAAAAACAGCAAAGCAGTTGCTAGAGAAATCTCTCCAACTTTTGTTAAGAAGTTCACCAGTAAACCGTAATGTCGATGGGCTAAGTGCCGCTGACTGATCATGTTTTATGTGCTTCACAATTTCCAGCTTCCAATCTCCAAATTGACTATGTCTTCCAAGTAGATTTCAAATGCGCGCCTACGTTCGTCAAAAATAACATCGTGAGAAGCCAAGCCGGATGAAGAAGGAAGGGTAACTGTGTTACATGAACTTTTAATTTCTCCCGAGCTTAATGTTATAAGTTAATCTGTCAATCAAATGAATCACATGTAAGTTTTTTGTTTCGTTTATAACGCTACTGTTTCAAACCTGTCAGTAAATTTTCTTTTCTCCTTTTCCTCTGCTCTAGTCTTTAGAAAATCGTTTGTAAATATTGTATCTACTAATAATAATTCAAATGAAGACATTTATATTTTTTTTTCCTATTTACTTATGCTATATACACAGTACCCGAGTTCAAACCCAGTCCACGTTTAAGAATAAATTCCAAAACGCCAATGACATTCAAACCCAAACCCCGGCATGACCAACCGATGATGACTTTATAACAGCACGGGGTTATCCCTTTACTAGCTCAACTCAGAACACAGACTAAATTACTTACAGTTTTATATATAGATCTATTATACTCTGGGTATCGGTACGGTCATTAATGTAATGTATATATTTAAGTTGTCAATACAGCCAGTAGGTGACTAAATAGACTTCGAGAGTAATGAGGTGGAAAACACAAAATTAGATTAAATAAATTGTTTAATAACAAATAGAGAGCATAAAAATATAGTATTCACAAGTACGGTAAGATTTCCATAAATATTCTATTATAATTAGCTACTAGTCTTTAGTACTCATTTTACCTGGTAAACAAACTCATACCAATATTTGTGTAGTGAAACGATTGACGGGTGGCTAAGGGAATCAGAGCATTTGAGCATTGAAAATATTTATCTACGATTTTTATTAAGTTATTTTATTCGAATAGATTCGAACCGTTGCGTGTACGAATAGTTGGAGGGTGGTTTCGTATAACTATGATATCTAAGATTGATGTACTAGTGGTTGCCTAGATTGAAGAGCCCTACAGTAATCACTTGCGGTGCATCAACGGAATACCGGGCGGCCTGTACTTTGACAAGGCTTAATGCCCCCAAGTAGCTCCGGGACACTACAACCAGCCGGGATCATTTCGAAACCCGGTGATCCAAGAGATAACCTGGGAAAGAATTGCTTTCTTCCCCATATGGTAGTATGGCGAGACGCTAACTTCGGCGAAGGTAAGGCATTGCCACAGTCATCGAGACGGAGTGCTTGAAGTGGATTTGAAAAGGAATTATACCAAACCTGGGTAATCAATTCGTCTATTTCTGCGCAACAGGCTGATATAACTATTCCAATAAAACATGGCGGAATCCAACTGACCGCGAAAGCAATAATTAATTAAGTTTACTTTGAAACCCCTAACTCCCCCAGGTCGTTCAGGCGGTAGCAATGATAACAAATTATACACTGAGAACTATTTCTCATTTCATGTAGGAAACGAAGATAATAAACTTAAAACCCTTTACATTTTTAAGATTGAAGTATCGGTTACAATAGTATGACAACACAAAAAACATAATAAAGTGATTTAATATCTGCCAACTCAATATATGAAATAATCTTTACTTTAACCACGAACTTCCTTTTAAGATAACTACAATCAATATTATAAACTAGCTTTAAACAGAGTTGGGAAATATTTCTATTGGCATCGTTTGTTTATAGCATAAATAAATTGGAAAAAAAAATATAAATGTCTTCATTTGAATTATTATTAGTAGATACAATATTTACAAAATATTTTCTAAAGACTAGAGCAGAGGAAAAGCAGAAAAGAAAATTTACTGACAGGTTTGAAACAGTAGCGTTATAAACGAAACAAAAAAAACTTACACGTGATTCATTTGATTGACAGATTAACTTATAACATTAAGCTCGGGAGAAAGTTAAAAGTTCATGTAACACAGTTACCCTTCCTTCTTCATCCGGCTTGGCTTCTCACGATGGTATTTCTGTGACGACGAGGCGCGCATTTGAAATCTACTTGGGAGGCATAGTCAATTTGGAGATTGGAAGCTGGAAATTGTGAAGCACATAAAACATGATCAGTCAGCGGCACAAAGATTCAAATTGGCGGGACAGAGATCAGCTCCTGGCACTTAGCCCATCGACATTACGGTTTACTGGTTAACTTCTTAACAAAAGTTGGAGAGATTTCTCTAGCAACTGCTTTGCTGTTTTTGAGACGATCTACTCTCAGCCACGTCAAAAGTTAGAATGTTAGTTTTCTCTACGATGGCCACGGTTGACCTTTCTGCCTGGTTTTTGTTTTAGGCTCCGCCTACTTTTCTCTAGCCTTCAGCAATCCAGCTTGACCATACAATATCAATTATCCATTTCCATTGTTCCGTTTTCAGCTATCTTTAACTTTAATACGCAATTTTAAATTGACCAAGTAATTACAAATATAAATTCCTTATCTAATTTCGAATACAACTCAATTACTCTATACATTTGTACAATACAGATTTTAATTAAAACCACTGATCAAAGGAATGTGACTTTTGATCAGTATTTTTAAACGACTTTGTATAATTCTAAAAAGGCTAAAATTTAAGCAAATACACCCGCAATGAAACCTTTAAATTAAGCTGATATAAATTCACAAACCACGCACACACGAATATTATTTCATGATTTGTGACATTTATGCACGGAATCTTTACATATTTATTTACAAAACATAAAATATATATAGCTCAATTTTTGTGACTTGAAATGGAAAAATCCCATTGCGGGCGAATAGTAGTTCAAATTACCGTACTTAAACACATGAAACTAAGATCGGTTCTTCGATCTGTCTGTTTCAATATATATGATAGAGACAGATCCCAGTTGATTAGTCAAACATACTGGAAAATATACGTACACGGTTAATCACTAAATAAAACATATAATATGTATTCTGTATGTGTTGTAATTTAACCTATATATAAATTTAGAGAATCTTACCTCAATATTTATGTGGATGACCTGATGTGAAGCAGGTGATATTACCTAAATTTTATTTATAATGAAAATATAAAAAAAAATATCAAAATGAATAATCCCCCCTTTTCTTCTTTGCTAATTCTGAAAAATGAGGCTTCAGCATCAGAGTGTGAAAATACAAGAGATGGTATGAATAAAAAATAAAATAATAAATAAACAAAAATTTACAATATTGATTCTTTGATTAAAAATTGTAATTGAAACAAAGTTCCTAAAAATCATCATAATAGAAGTGTAGTAGTTGATAGTTAGGCAAGTTGTTCTTCAAAGCAGTTACACTTAGTAAATCATTCTCCTTAGCAAGGATAGATAGGTACAATGGTGTCTCCTGTAGTTGTGTTTAATGGTAAACATCTTGATCCTCATTTGATTCACCATAATGTATTCCAATCCTTGTTTACTTTGGACTGAAGGCATCTTCTTGTGTGTTTACAATAAAGTAGAAATATATATAGATATAATGCAGCTGGCAGGAAAATACCATGACACACAATAGCATGTTTTGCTCTAGCCCATTTTCATCTTAAAGTACATTTTAATAATTATTTATAATCTTATATTTTAATTGAATAATATTGAAGCGCTTATATATATATTAAGAAAATTTTTTCATTTTTCTTTCTTCTCCAATTTTTAGCAAATTTAATTCTCGTTATTGTTTTTGAAAAGATTTAAAAAATTCAAATTTACTCCAACAACTTTTTAAACACGATTTAATTATTTAAGAATTAATCAGTTATTCTTACTTCTTTTCACTTTCTGTCCTTTGAATTTGATAAACTTTTAGTTACAGTATTCGACTTTTAAAATGTTTATAATTTAACTAAAAGAAAAAATAAAACTCCATTTTAGCGTTCTAAATTTTTAGTTTTAATTGCTGTCTTTTGTTACAGTTGTTATAACAATAAGAAGCACGATTTGTAAACTGTCTTTTGTTTTTATACATTTCACGTGCATAAATTTCCAGGAACGCTGATATCTTTAACTGCCTATTGTTTAAATACATTTAGATTTATTAAAAATAAATAAAAATAATAAAATCAGTTTTATTTTCACACATATGTACCCACCTAATTAACTTCAAGTCATCCCACATTCATTTACCTATTAATTAATATTCAATTTTAAATTAAAAAATATATATATACATTACAGTTTATTTAATCAAATAGTTTTATATATATATACAATAGTACTTTCTAAAATATTGATCGTATTTTATTTTATAAATATAATAATTTATTGTGTATTATATGTATATAGGCAATAATAACAACAAATAATAATCTTCCCATTATTAATATAAATTCCAAATAAATTGGGTTCAATAAATATGCTTGATCTTTTTAGGAATGTGTGCATTGTAAGCTATCCTTTACAACAGCAACATATATATATACATATAGCAATAACAATTTATTAACAATTAAAACGTTACTAAATGACTCTTCACATATACAGTTCACACTTGAGCAAACCTAATTCTACAATTTAACTACTAAATAACAATTAATGTTTATACAGTTTAGGTTAACTATTATACACTTTATCTTCACTAACGTCTATAGTCTTTATAACACAACCCTCGAAGAGCCTCTTGAGGCATTCAAAATAATAATAAGACCGAGATAGTCTGCTAAAAGTCCTAATCAACTTATTGACCTAGGGGAGCTGAGATCATGGGAATGAAGTCCTCTGATGATGATCTTCACAGCTCTTCAACTCGTGGACACAATGCCAATAGTAGCTACCACAGAAAAAGCATAGTTCTTTTTCTTTAACTTTTTATATCCCCTCTCTTCTTTTGTTTTATCTTATCTTTTCTGGAGTAATTAGATTTAGCGTTTGATATAGTACAAGGAGATTTTAGATTAGATAGGCGTATAGGAGATAGTTTATTTGTAATTACACAACTTATGTATATGAGTAGGAATTCAGGTAGACAGTTATATATGAGTTTTATAGATATAGAGAAGGCATATCATAGAGTAAATAGAAATAGATTATGGGTAAGTTTAGCAAATTTGGGAATGGATGAAGCTTTAGTTGATATTATTAAGAAATTATATGAAACTAATTACTATACATATCAATTAGGGAATATAGAATCAGTTAAAGTTAAAAATGGGTTGGGACTAAGGCAAGGATGTCCTATGTCACCTATTTTGTTTTTGTTGTATTTGAGTGAAATGGAAAGAGCAATAGAAAGATTAGAAAGAGGGGTAGAGGTTCCATTAATAGGTGTCAAGGGAGTATATATTTTGTCAGGTCTTTTTTTTGCAGATGATATCTTTTTGTGTGCAAAAAAAGAGAAGATATGGAAGTTATGCTGAAACATGTGCAAGGATGGGTAAAGAGATGGGAATTAAATTTAGTGAAGAAAAATCAAATATAATGATGGTTAATACTGGGGAAAGAGAAGATTTAGAATTTTTATTGGGGGGTATAAAGTTAAGTATGGTGAATAAATATAGTTATTTGGGAATTATCTTAAGTAATCAAAAAAATTGTTTGGATGAATGGAAGAAAAAATTGATAAATAAAGCAAAGAAAAGAAGGATTGATAAAGAAATTAATAGTTTTCATATAATAAATATAATGTAGCTAGAATTATATGGGAGTTGCAGTAGCAGGGTTAACATATGGTAATGATGCGTTATGTGTTAGTAAAGGGGTATTAGATTCTTTACAAAAAGTTTAAGGAAAGTAGAAAGACATGCATTAGATGCAGATGTATGGACAGCAAGGAGGCAATTCAAGGAGAAATGGGATGGTCAAGTTTTTATATGAGAGATGCAAAAAGTAAAATGAAAATGTTTGGTAGATTGCAGTTTATGGATAATAAAAGAATAGCCAAAACAGTGTTTAAGTGGATTATGAATAAAGAAAGGTAATACAGTATGCAAAGAATTTGAATAAAGAATTTATATCAGTATATTTGTACAAAAGGTGGGATCATTGTGTTAGGAGGATTGTTGAGTGTTATAGTGGTAAGGAATGCCAATAATTTGATGTATCCCAGACTATGACTGGGCAGCCAGCAAACAAAATATACAATTAACTCGACATAGAGCAACCCATATATATATAGTGTAACGATATATAAATTTGCCGTTTCATTAATTTAAAATAAAAATTTTAAATTCGCAAATAAAAATAAATTCGGAAATAAAAGCTAAAAAAATTAAAGAGTTGTTAAAGTGTATATGTATATATATTCGCACAGATGCAAAACTTTAAAAATTATTTCTTTTTTTTTTAATAAATAAAAAAAAGTGTTTGAACGTATTTTTTTTTTTTTTATAAAAAAAAATACAAGATGTAAAGATGAAATATTTTTGTAAAAAAGATTTATATATTTTGTAAATGGAAATGATTGTTTATGAATTATCGAAAAGCAAACTAGCCCTTGGGGCTCTTATATAATTAAAAAGTCAGAGGGAAAGATATAGATAAGAGAATAAAAAGAATTAGCTTGACCAATGGAAGCACCAAGCCTCAGCTCGGACCCTAATGAAAATGATGGATTTGTGCCGTTTTGTTCATGGAATCCATAAAATCATTATAAAAGGAAAACGATTCAAATTAAAACAGTTCCAGCTTGATCGTTTTTGAGAGGTGTGATAGGACGCACATATCACCCTCTCTCTCTTTATTTAAAAATGAAATGACTAAAATACCAGGAATGAACCAGCTAAGGCCTCCTTCAGGAACAACAGACCGGACTTTTCTACTGTAAGATATAAACGGAAAATTTTTAACTAAAAGTAATTAAGAACTTTAAAGATTTGATCAGCTACTCTAAATTTTTAAAAAGGCACTTTTATCTGACTTATGTTTCAAATTAATTATAAATGTTTAATTTTACATATTTGTTTGCTAAAAAAAAAATCATTTCCATTTTATTATTTTTTATTTGTATTAATATTTATTGTTAAATTTTAAATGCATTAAATTTAAGTTGGGCATAGACGCTTGCATAGATTCGTTCACGTTTAATTACGTTTTTGTTTTCATATATGATTAAAATATATAGACATTCGGTAAATAATGATATCTTACGTTGGATATCTAAAATGTATTTATTCAGATGTCTTGTTAGTTATTGGTGTCAATGCGGCATCTTATGATGAATGCCATTGGGTTTCTAGTGAATTCCCTCTGCAATTATATCAATAACTTCATATTTTGATCATGTTTGTTTATGTTGAAATGTTTTTGAGCGTGTAATCTGTGTAGTCGATCTATGCCCAATATTAAACAACAAACTTTTATAAATCCATCTGTGCGAATTTATATAAATGTTAAATTTAAGTCGGGCGTGAATGGCTATATAGATTTGTAAAGTTATATTAGGGAGGGTAATCTTAGGTTATTCGTTCCGTAGTTGAATTAGGTCAATGGTTTGGATATATTGGTGTAATTAGTAGATGTAGTACGAGATTCGCTACAGGCAGAATCGCTTTATACGCCGCACACCCCCTGTTTGCATATGGAATGGGATGGTAAGATGGGAACCGCAGCCCCTTCCTATGGAGTTTTTTTTATATTGCTCTTCTCGTCAGATAGATGTAGTATTCCTATCTGGACGAGAGTCAATTTCTTCTCTTAACCTATTTTGTGCTGCCGTACATTGAATACATCAATGTATCAGATGGATTGACGCCGGTTGACTGCGAACTTTTGGCCTAAGGTTAAATAATGGATAGAATATTTTCTTTTCAAATGCAAATCTGTAGTTTATTCATACTCGACAATCTTAAAATAAATATAAATTTCATCTGAGTGGATGATTTAAAATCTTAAAATAATAATTTAAATTAAAAGTTAATATTAAAAGCTAAATAATAAATGTTATTCCTCAAATTTAAAATGATTATATATGTGCGTAAATAAATATTGTTTGTGTGTTAATTACTGGCAGTGGCTTATTTTATTCTTTTTTTAGATATTAATATATTTTGAGAGTATAAATCTTTATTAAAACTTATAAAAAAAAAATGTTTTAAATCTCTGCTACTCCAGTGAACTAGTGACTTGCGCTAACGGTCTAAATATAAAATAAAGAGGGATCTTAACTTACGTATTTGCCTACTATAAAAATTTTTCTAGGTTCAAATGCTTAGATGGCGCCCTTGTAGTGCAGATTATGGTAAGATTCGATCTTCACTTTCTTTTGGGCCGTTATAATATATATATAGCAATAATAATTTATTAACAATTAAAAAGTTATTAAATGGCTTTTCACATAAATATACAGTTTGCACTTGAATGAACCTAATTCCACAATCTAACTACAGAATATCAATTAATATTTTTACAATTTAGGTAAACTATTATTCATTTTACCTTCAGTTCTCATCTTGAACAAACCTAATTCCACAATTTAACTACTGAATAACAATTGATGTTTATATAGTTTAGATAAATTATTATTCACTTTCCCTTCACTAACATCTATAGTCTTTATAACACAACCCTCGAAGAGCCTCTTGAGGCGTTCAAAATAATAATAAGACCAAGACAATCTGCTAAAAGTCCTAATCGGCTTCTTAGACCTACAGGAGCCGAGATCCTGGGAACGAAGTCCTCCGATAACGATCTTCACTGCTCTTCAACTCATGGATCCAATGCCAGTAGCAGCTACCACAGAAAAAGCATATAGTCCTTTTTTTTAGCTTTTTATATCCCCCTCTTCTTTTATCTTATCTTTTTTGGAATAATTAGATTTAATGTTTGTTATCATATAAATAAATTACTCTTAGGAATTTATTTCCATATAAGATGCATTTTAAAATCTATACAATTAATTAGTCTCTTTGGAATTTATTTCCGCATAATCTAAGTTTTAAGATCTATACAATTAATTAATTTCTTAGGAATTTATTTCCGTATAAGGTAAGTTTTAAGCTCTACACAATTAATTCATATATACATGTTTCTCTGTTATTATTAAACTTCGTTTAGTATGAACATTTCTTTTATTGATTTATTTAGCAGCAGTCTCAATTTTATAAAATATTAATTACATATTTTGCATTAATGACAAATTTACAGTATTGAATAATTACTATTGTTCATTTATTTAAATATTTAGAAGAGCATTTTGACTACATAAAAAAAAAATTGAAAAAAGAGTTGTGAAGATAATTTTCATGATTATTCAAGACTGGAAATAATTTTTTTATTTAATATTTATATAAGCATTATAAGCTATAAAAATTTTGTAGTGCGTGTTTACCAAAACCATTTTTCATTACAATAGACAGAAAGGTTGATCTTTGCAAATATACACAGCTTTATCTTGTAGTAATATATTTGGTCTGTTAACAAATATAATTACCAAAAATATCTGCTTAAAGGCATTTAACAGTCAGCCAAAATAATAATTTATAGCTCAAATTTATTGCAAAATATTCGATTTGTCAAGCCACAATATAAAAAAATAAAAACTTTCAAATCATAAATTTTTAATTTGTCTAAAATAATCTATTATCCAGAAAGCTATATGAAATAAAAGAATTGGAAAAGAAAATGAATTCAGAGATGTTTTTGAAAAACATTTTGTCCCAGATGAGCTGCCTAGTTTCAGAGCTATGAAAAACATGTTTTTAGTCGACAGAAGAATTTTTTGAGACAGCTGACAAATTTCAAACTTTAGAATTAAGACTTCAAAGTTAGAGGTTAAACAATCAGTATTTGCCATAGATAATAAAGCTGGCCAAGTAAAAAGTATATCGGCAACATTCATTGAGTATTTTGACAGAAGTGAAGAAGCAAACTACCAAGGTGAAGAATTTTGCAGTATATTTCCATTGAAATGATGATAAATCACATTTATGCATAGAGCTTTCTCAAGAGGACTAATTAAAGACTACCAAACATGCATCAGCTTATTATTTTCTAGCCATTTAAGTCTAGAAAAAATTGCCTGTAAAATAAATTGTAACCAATTACCTGCTATATCAAATATATTAATATATTCAGAACTATGTTACTTTGAGGCCCTAATGCAGATTTTGAAATCAAGTCAAAAGAATACCAATCAGTTAACAAAATCAACCTGGAATGATTCTGATGAATTCATGTTACAAAACTGGATTCACTGATTCAAGATTCAATATATATACAAAGTACCTAATAATAATTATATGAGCAAGCCCACATCATCAAATAATACTAGTAAAAAGTTTAATTATTTTAATTTGAAAAAGCTTAGGTTTAAAACACAGTCAATTTATATTTTTATAGGAGTTTTATTCTTTGATATATATATTTATTTATTTAAGAAAGAATGTTCCTGCCTTTTGCAAGAATAGATCAAGATTTTGTATGTGAAGATGAAATTTAATGACTTTCTCTATGCATTAATATTTTTTACATTCACATTTTTTTCTTTTATATGTTAACATTTAAACTACTAAACATCACATGATTTCTATTTCTTATGCTTGCTCATAAGCTAGGGAATATTGGATGAGTAGGCACTAGATAGGGATTTTACGCACAAGCCTTTTGATACCCATTGATTACTCTGGCTTGCACTGAATGGCAGTACTGTATGGAGAGTTTTGCCTGTTTTAATAATGTTAACATTTAAATAATAAGAAGAACAAATCTAAAGTATTGGATATACATTATTAAGTCAGTAATTTGATAGGTATAAATTCCATGGATATTGGTGAATAATAATGAAGTAAAGTAAAAATAAAATACATGTTTAATTAAAAAACAAATATATATCTGACAAACATATGCATACAAACCATTTAATTTATGCATATTTAATTCTGATGCAGATATATCAATTTATTTATTTTATTTGCATTAATAAATATCTTTATTAACCCAGCTTTATTCTCATACTTGATTAATTAATTAACAATAGATAATGCGGGTGACTATCATTCTCAAAGTCTTTTCTCTACACTAGTTAAAACCCAAAAGCAATAACAGGTAACAGTTAATAAAAATGCAGTTTTTATCTTTTCATAATGGATATTAATAACAGTATATAGTGAAGAACAGACTTTATAATGTTATGCTGATATATGTATGTGTGATTAATAAAACAAAACCCAATATAATAACAGTTTAAAATGCAACAGTAAAAACAACTAGACACAGCAGCAAACATAGAAAATGTACCTGAATCATACACATTAGCTTTATAAGTTCCCCCAAAGCATTCTGCTTCCAGACTGTAGTCATTCATATCAAATTCTTCCACTATAACATCATTAAATTTGAACCACTTGCCTTTATTTGCATTAGTAGCTGCTTCACCTCTAAAAAAATAAAAATGTAATTTAATATTAAATTGTATACATAAAAATAATATTTACTCTAAAATATATATATATATACTTTGCTTAATTATGACTTAACTGAAAAACATCAAACTAAATAATAACAACTATGAAGTATTGCAATTTATCCAATTCACTTTCAAATTCCTACATTTTTTTATTTAAAATTACAATTTTTACTGCCAACATGACTATCACATAAAAAATTTCTTTTTATAAAAAGTGTGCAAATATTTTGATGCCATGCAAATCAAAGTGAAACTGAATCCTAAAATTATGAATACCATTTGAAAATGACTATTTTAAAAGGAATCTTAACTTATATTAATTAAATAATAGATACTATTTAATTGTAATCCAAACAATGGTATTGTAAAATTTTCACAATTTTTTGTCTTAAATTATCATTTTAAACTCTATATCTCATATTAATTTTAAGTAGATTATATTAATCTATAAACAATTATGTATTGTTTCTTACACAAAGAAAAGTCAAAAAATTGAACAAAACCTTAATGCATTCTAGTATATAGAGCATATCTTTCAAAGACAAACGTTATATTCAAAATAAAAAAAAGGTGTCTTAGAAAAAGATGCTTTGCACTGAAAAGTTTAAGATTATATTTAATGCACTTGATATTTTCTCTCTGTAAAAAGCAGTGATATAAATGCATATAGATTATTATATTTCATTGAAGAGATTTTCATAACAAATGATATTAACAATATGAAAAACAAAAATATTTTTATCAAAATTAAGAAGGAAAAAAATAGAATACTAAAAAAACCTTCGATCTTTAATAAAAGAATAGTAATGTCCTGCATTGGCTTGGCCACTATGAACAACAACTCCAACCAATTCATAATTAATTTGATTAATACTGCGGGCTCCATTAGTTACAATTTCATAATCTTCTAATTCAGGATCACTTTTTGGTTCTTGTTCTCTTCTAGCCATCCCATTAGCTGTATAAGGTTCCATATCCAAAATCCATGGAAACTGTAAGTAAATACATAGGTAGGTGATTTTACAAATTGATATATTATACAAACAAATAAAAATATGTTGAATTGCAAAATAAATACAAAAAAAAAAAAAAAAAAACTTAAAAATAGCATTCATGTTACATTAGTTAATTTTTTTCTAACCTTAAAATAATCATCAAATTTCAATGCTCTTCCAGCTTCCCAATCATAACCAAATCGCTTGAGCTGAATAACCAGAACAGGGGGAAGACTTTTGATACACAGCCGCTTAATAGTGTTGCGCTAGAAAGAATTAAATATCACTTATAAATTTGAAATGCAAGTTACTTAAATTAATAAATGCAAAACTACAAAAATATTATTATACATCTTATGGTACAATATATGCTTTATTGTTTGAGTGTTGCAAGATATTGTTTGAGTGTTGTAAGATATTGTTTGTGTGTTGTAAGATAGAAAAATATTTGTGAGATTATTGAATTCCACAAATCTGTTTTTCTACAATTTATTTAATACATGTGTATTTCATTTTTAGAAATTATATTTAATATATATACACCTGGGTCTTGTTTTATGCTGATTTTTTTAATGTGATTTTGAAGTTATGCGATTCATGTTTCTTCTTAATATTTTTTTATGTGGTTTTCTTTTATGCGATAAAGAAGTTCATATTTCATTTAAAATTGGGATTTCCTCAATTTATATACACGCATTAAATTTTACATACTTTAAATGCCTGTTGGAAAAAGGTTTGGCAATAAATTTAGATAACGTACGGTCTTTTTTTTTTTTATTAATATAATTGGCTTCCTTATCATTTAAAATATTTGATAACTTATTTCATTTGAGAAAATTTCTGCTTTACACAGGTCTATGGAAGGGAGCAAATTATTCTGTATCTATAGTTTAAAAAACCTATTTTTTCTATAAAGTAGATCCTACCTTTTCTTTGCACTTTTCACAATAATAGGCATTATCCCCTTCTAATAGTTCTCCTTTAACAAACTGATCCAAGGAATCTTGTAGATTATGATTTTTTACTGTTAAATTCAAGGCTAGGAATGATTCTTCTCTTTCATATCTACATAAAAAAATTACTATTAATATATATATAAATATTAATATATATATATGTTTAAATAGTCGTTAAAAGCTTACCTATGAGGACAATCTTTACAAATTTTTTGGTCAGAAAAAATTCCTTGAAATTTTTTTTTAAAAATTTGCTCTCTTCCTAATTTCTATTTTTTTTTAAAAAAATAAGACTTGTAAATTTTTATATAATGGATTTAATAACTATTAAAAACAAATGCAATACAAGAAAAATAATAGTTCAAAGAGAGAAAACAATTTGAAAAAACAATTTTCATATTATAAAACAATTGAAAAAAAAAAAAAAATAAAAATAAATTTTTAATATTTTTTTAATGCATAAAATGCAGAGATTAAAAGATAAAAACAAAACAATGTTGACCAATTATGTTAACAAGCAACTTGAAGTATTTAATATAGCAAAAACATTTTATTAATTTTCATATCACAAATATATCATAATCCGTAAAAAGGAAACATGTAGCATTTTATTTGGCTAAATGATAAAATTAACATAAAGTTTAATAAGCAACATAGATGCTTAAAAACAGAAGCTAAATCAACAAAAAAATTTTTAAATGATTGGTAGATTAAACATAATCTATAAGATGCCATAATATAAAAAGGCATACAAGTTCATTTATATTGATTTTTTTTTACCTAAATAAAATAATACTGTTCAATAAAGAATGAAACTTTCTTAAGCTGAACTTTCTGAATCTAGAGTTGGAATAACTAGTAATAAAATAGGCACAAATTAATTTTTATTACCATTAGCATTTCATTGATGTATTTAGAAATTCCAAGAAAATTAAGACACCAAATCAGATCTTGTACAAATCCAATACCACATTGTATTTTTTCCAATTGTTCCACTGCCCTTCTATAATCGTCTACCTAATGTATTAAAGTTTCATCTCCTGCAAGACAAAGTTCACTAAGAGTAGCTACATCAATTTTAAATCTTGACAATTCCATATGTTCTGTTTTTTATGAATCCACATCAAGCAAAATTTGCACATTCCATGTATCTATACATAGAAAAAAAATGAAATATTATTTCTTGCACTGCCACTATTACATCTATTTCTATTGCTTAAATGAGAAAACTACTATGCAGAATGTCTAGCCAGATTTCATGAGATAATCATTTTTAAGTTATCTTTTCTATTATATTTTTTCATGTTTATAGAAAGTGATCTCTAAATATGGCTGCCAGGCTATACAATAATTTGTCAACTAAAGTTACTGTCTTAAATACAATTACAAGCAATTCATTACTGATTACACTACGGCATTGAAGATCACAATTAAGAATATCTAGTCTGTCAAATCTGGGTCCACTTCTATTTTCTCAATGCATATTTTACATATTCATAAATGCTTACATACAAAAAAAAAAAGTATGAGAGTGAAGACTCCAATTTGTATGAAGGGGAAAAAAAAGTGATAATTTTCAACATTCTATGTCAACAATCTCAATATATTTGAATATACTTTTAAATAATTATTTTTTTGATAAATCTATGATGATAAACATCATTTTGCCAGAGTAAAAAGTTTGTACTTCTTTGAAAATATAGAAAACATACTTCCTATCCATTATTTCAATATCTACTAATTAGTCCCACTTTGCTCGGATCCATTTATACAAAGTCATATAACATTGATTAACTGCATACAAACTATATTGACTTCAGATTCCAATTATATACTTTTTACAAATCTAAATATTGTATATATAGGTGCAAGTAAAACAGTTTTTCATTAATTTGATTTCTGTTAATATTCAAAGATTGTGCTTTAATAAGCATTAGAATGCTTAAAAAATAAGAGATTATTGAGCTCATTGATCTAAATTATCAAATCTGATTTGTGATAAATTAAAACATAATTGTTATCAATTTAAAGAGATAAATTATATTGATGCAATGAATTCCAAAAAAGTAAGCAATGCAGTCATAGCAGATTGGATGAAGAGTGATAAAGGTTATGTCCAATTAATGCAGTGGATAAAATGTAGTTGGCTAAAGAAATGTTCTGCGGTAGTAAATAAAGTGATTTAGATCGCAAGAGATGGACTTTGTCTGTAATGGTGTATTTTGAGTAATGATAGCATGCTTGATACTACTGAAGGTAGAACCCACGTGTTAAATCTATTAAGGGCATCTGGGAATCATGTGAATGAAGGCGCTTGCTAAATCATATGTGTAGTGACCAATTTGATTAGCTACCAACCAAACATTTGGAAATATGGGGGTAAACCTACTTCTCCTTGGACATGCATTCATTTAGATCATGTTGGTCCACTGAATGGACATTTAATACTTCTTTTGTTAGATTCTTATTCACATTGGACTG
Organism: Epiperipatus broadwayi; assembly: GCA_028023455.1. NCBI lineage: Eukaryota > Metazoa > Onychophora > Udeonychophora > Euonychophora > Peripatidae > Epiperipatus > Epiperipatus broadwayi. Next base: position 1,579,125 of record JAQFVV010000149.1, on the reverse strand, counting down.
ACTATAGATTAGTCAGGAATACTAGCACTGAATGTACTATCAGTATTTTAAATGAGTTACTTGCTATATACGGCTACCCTGAATTAATTGTAACTGATAATGGCACTGGCTTCATGTCAAAAATTTTTATAAATTTTCTGGGAAACAGAGGAATAAAACATATTACTACGCATCTGTACCACCCTGAAAGAAATGGCATCACAGAGCAAGCAGTACAACATCTAAAGTATAATTTAAGAAAATTAAATTTAATAAACATGCCTGAAGCCTTAGTACAAGCCATATATGAGCAACATTTTACACCTAATATGGCAACTGGGAAGACTCCAGCAATTATTAATATATAGCTCCTTTCGCACACAGTTATCTCAGCTGTTACCATCACTGTTAAGAGTAGTAAAATTCCTCAAGCTACAAAATTCTTACTGAGTGAAAAAATTGGAATACATGACTTGAATGGATCCCTGGCGTTATAATACAAATATTGTCAAAGCAAATACGTCTAGTAAATTTATAAAACGGGAAGAAATTCAGCAAAAATGTTAATCACCTTCATGAGCACTACGAAAACCCTCTACCAGATGTTTATCTAAATACATTGCCTGAAGATAAGACGAATAAAAGGCATGTGGATGAAACCGATCTTAGTAGCGATCTTGATCTAGAGACGTAAATAAAAGAAGTTAGGCATGAACAACAACAACCAGGACTGACTCATACAACAGTTGAAGATAGGGACGACCAACCAATGAAGTTGAAAGATTACGTTTCTTGAATAAATAATTTATTTCTATAGTGAGAGAAGGACTGGAGTGATTGTGCATTGGGAGACAATGAACTTAAAGAGGCACATTTCCCCCCTCCCTTTAATGTACGTGTTATTATTTACTCTAGAAAATAAATTAAAGAGCTGCTATAAACTTTATGTACCTATAATTGTACACAATAAATGATTGTTATAAAATTCTAGAAGTTTTTCTTCTGTGCAATCCAGCACAGTCTAGTGCAAAGTGCAATAGTAGAATGGCAGTCAGAACAAGTGTCTGTTAAGGAGCCATGAAATGGATAAACTGTTTCTAAGGTCGCTATAACGTAAATAGTAGAAGTGAAACTGTGTAAAATACTGAAGTTGAGTGTAGTAAATTAATTGAACTCTATAAAGCAACATAAAATTTGCTTTTGTCATCTTTAACTATAATATATGTAGTTAGATTAACACTCTCCTTTCGTTATTGGTTAATTTATTATAATAAATAATTATATATAAAATGACACAATTGTATACTAGTTTTATTTTTCACTATCTAACTGGTTTCTGAAAAGGAGACACCCTCGGACATAGCAATTTCACCAAAAACTCAAATTTCCATTTACTTACTAATTTCACGCATCTATTTTAAAATATAGCAAAATCTATTTCTTTATAGCTAAATTATTATACGTTACATAACTTTTTCCAGATTTAAATTTGTTTTGAATTAAAATTTTAGACTATTAGAAAAACATTATTCTAAACATTAACTTTAATGTAATAAAAAATAATATTAAACAAAAATTATAAAGATGCAATGTTTATCTATATAACAGGATTATAAAGCATTCATATTTGGATATAATTTAAAACAATAAAAAAAAGATATCACATGCAAAAATGTTACTTTTAAATGCTCATCCAATTGATCTATAAGATCTGTATAAAATTCAAAGGCATCTTGTTGTTCTCGAACATTTACAGGCTGACCCCATAGCCTAAAGCAGCGCCAAAATCTCTCTGGCTCATAATACTGTAATTTACTTTCCATCAGATGACCAAATACTGTTTGAAATTGGTAGAAGGCACTGGAGAAAAATAAAATCAATTATTAAACAGAAACAACTTTTGATTTTTTTTTTTTTAAAAAAGTAAACATAATAAATAAAATTAAAAACACAATTATTATATTTCTATTTGTACTTTACTTTTAATATATCAATTTCCTAGTTTTACAATTACTGAGTTCAAAGTACAATTTTCCCTTATTTCATCTAAAACAAATAGACATAAATAGTAATATGCTCATATACTATTCAGTGATCATTGGTTAAAAAAATTCTATTACTAGCTATTCTAATACTATTTACTACCCTCTAATATTATTTATAACTGTTAACTTCTTCTAACTCATCATAATCAATCTTTATTTTCATATTTTGAGAAAATCCATTAGACATTACTTTAGTCTTTTTAACACTTATCTTTAGTCCTACTTTCATCTGAAAACTCCGGCAATATTTCCCGCAGTCCTAAAGCATTATTTGCAAAAACAACTACATCATCGGCAAAATCTAAATGACTTAAATAATCTCCTTTTACTTTCACTCCTTTAGCTTCCCATTTTAATCCATAAAATACTTCTTACAAATACCTGGCCAGATTATTAATACAGATGGAAACATAATAGATGAAATTAATCATAGAATTAAACTTGGTTGGAGTGCTTTTGGTAGAAATAACTCGATATTAAAAGGAAATATGCCTATGTGTTTGAAAAAGAAGGTTTTTAATAAATGTGTTTTACCAGTTCTTACTTATGGATCTGAAACTTGTACACAATACACAGACTTCAGACAACTCAAAGAAGTATGAGAGATGCATGTTGGGAGTAACAAGAAGAGATCGAAAACACAATATGTAGGTAAGAGAACAAACAGGTGTTACTGGACCTCATTGAAAAAATTAAAAGACTGAAGTGGAGTTGGGCTAAACATATTGCTAGAAGATATGATAATAGATGGACAATTGAAATCTTAAACCGGATTCCAAGAGATTGTAAAAGACCCAGAAAGAGACCACATGTGAGATGGATGGGTGAAATATAAGAAAGTGTGCAGAGGTGATGTGAAGAAGAGAAGCTAAAGATCAGAGAAGGTGGATTGAACTTGGAGAGACCTTCATCTTGCAGTGGATTGATAATGGTTGATGATGGTGATGAATACTATTTATTATATAGTTTCCTATATACTTATTTCTATAAAAAAATTTGATATTTCGGAAGTGTGGCAAACTTTACAAACAGTAACTACAATGAAAAGTAAATTCTGACAAAATTTGATAAAAATCGATCATTCAATAACATTTTTCCAACAATCTATAAACATACAAGAATTAATCACTAATGTGAAAAAATAGCATTGGCTTAATAGAAATGAGATGATAAAAACTGGATTATCAGTTAGTTAGAAGAGTGTGCAGAGACTCCGTGAAAGATTATAAAGGAAAATATTAAACTTGAACTGTTTTACTTTCTTTTGATACAAGAAGTTCATTCTAAAATATATAACGATTAATTTATATACATCTAAAGTACCAATATATTTTCTTTAATAACTGAGTGTAATCATTTGCAATGGCTTTAGCTATGATATGTATTATAATTCTGATTTTAAATTTTCTTTTCAAGTTTTAATCTGGTTTAAAATTTTTCTTTCAGATAGCTTGCTTCAAGACTTTTTAACGATTCAATACTAGATACTAAATGAGTAATTAATTATTCTTAGCTAGAAAATAAAACAAGAATAAAAAAATGCTCAAATCTTTAACACTGGGCAATTAGCAAGCATATTGAGTAATGCTTTACTCTTCATCATTTCTTTATGTGCATATGAAATGTTGAAGAAGAGAAAACTATTGAAAAAACTTGTGGTCTGTGAGATATTTAAATGCTGCTTTTTATTCATGTATAATATGACAAGAACAAATTGAAGAACACATATACATGCACAAACACAAAACAGATTAACTGCTATTAAGCATGTACTAATGTTAAATTCTTTCTGAAAACGGATTGAATAATTAGGCAATAGATTTAAGCAGTGGTCTCCCATTGCTTGCCACACTGTTTACATAATTTATTCTAGCATTTAAGTTTCAGAGTTCCATCATAAACTTTATAGAGATCTTTATAACATAAACTACACTATATTCTTAACATGCTTTGCTGCATTCCAATATTTTCATAAAATATTTTTCCTTAAAATCGACTTTTTCCTTGACTTAACTTGTTTTTTACTCTCTACAGTTATTTCAATATATCATTTTATAACTCAACTGTTTCATCTTCTTTCAAATCCACATAGCTAAAAATTTCTAATCTTTCATTTCTTTGCCAATATCTTTATTTCATATTTTTAAAATAATATCCCAAATAAAACTTTAACAAACCTCTTTCTTAAATGTAATTTAAAAGATGCTCAGAATGGTTTGGTACAATAGTAGAGTGGCAAAGTCTGGAATTTAAAAATCCATAGATTACACCTAGTTCTATCACTCCAGTGTTAAAACTTCTTAAGAACTCCTGATCAATAAAGTCATTTGATTATTTTTTATTTTACTTGGAAGAAATACAGAATAATTTCTCACCATTTTTAAAAACCTGTTTAGCCATTCCAAATCTTACTATCATTACTTCTATTATCACTTGGACAAATGAAATTTAAAAGCATTAACCTGATCTATAAAATTCCATCCATTGTTTATTCTTAATGTTTTAATCTTTTGCTAAGCTTATCCTCTTTGTTGGCAAGTACTATCATATTATCATGTTAGGACATTTAAGCCAGAAAAGGTAGACATATGTTTATAGATTTTAGCTTTTATTCATGCTAAGATTACTTTCAGTACATTGAGTATCATCTATGTATTTACAATAAATAATCATTTAATAGAGCATCTAAGATATACTAAACAAACCAGAAAATAAACAATAACTCTAACTTTACACATCCTCCCATGTTTATTTATTCAATAAGACCATTAAATCTAGTCAATATTTCTGATAAATTTCATAACTGGTTCTTTTTTTTTTTTGGTTTTTTTACAATCTCTATCTTTCTTTTTTAAATATCCAAAAAAATAACCAAATTATTTGATAAATTGCTGTTTAAAGACAAATAAAATAAATATTGACATCTCTTTCTATAAATGTCTCTGAAAAATAATGTTTAATACCCCTACTGTATCTTTTGATCCTCTATTTTTCTAAATCCAAATTGGTCATCAGATATAAAAACATAATCTATTAAACATCCATCTATTTAAGTTTGTCAGTACTATCTTAATTGCATAAAATATTAAGTTAATTATTCTAAAATCTTTTCACTTTATTGCTACAAGCCTTTCAATATCCAAAATATAATTATTAAGAGGAAATTTCATAAACATACTTATGAATAACCATTAAATTTTTAAATAAATATTATTTTAAGTTAAACAATACATAATTTTCTAAATTTTACTAGACTCCATTAAAATAATCAACAATCAATTTTTTTAATATAATTTGTTTTGGCTCTTTTATTTTTAAATGTATATTTATTATTGATTTAAAAAATAAAATTGTTTAATAAACTTTCAAACCTTTCTTCATCTGTTTCTTCATCAACAGCTAAAATGGCTTCTCGAATACTTGGCTGGTGGTAGAGCTGTTGGATCACAGAATTCATATAACAAGTGGCCCCTGCATTTTTTAAACCTACATAACCAGACTGTGCTCTACCATCAACTGGCGGTAAATACTAAAATATAAATATTTTGATTAACATCTAAAATATATATGTTTATAATATATTAATTTAAAAAATAAAAATATTAATACATCCATAAAATGAATAAAAGTATTTTTAATTATATAATAAACATTATCAACAACATAATTAAATTGAAAATCACATGACATCTCAAGCTTGATATAATTTTATATTTGCCTCTGGGTCAGTTTAACAAATTAAATTTCTTAATAAACTAAATAAAAAAAATTATGATTCTGCTTATATAATCAAAAGTATTTCTTTTATATGTTTTATAAATTTATTGATTAATATTTTTATTTTTTAAATTTCAAGATATTATATATATTGTAACCTCACATGCAATCTCACAGTTACTTTGCACCTTCCTCGCACACACACGCAATCTACAGTGGATGGCCTCAGAATCGATGGTGATGGGACAACACACTATGGAATGCCAGGGCTCCAAATTGCAATTCTAATGATGACTTTAAATACTACTCTTAGTATCGGTTAATAATTGATCTAATTATCTATGTGAATACTTTATGAATGGGGTAAACAAATAAAATTTCTAACAAATAAACACTGACAGCGATGTTAAATAATAATAACTTAGTAACTTATTAAATCTATTGCAAAAGAGGAGAGTCTCAACTCAACTCCACATTGTACACTAAATCTCTGAGCATTCTCCTCATCCATCTCTCATCAAAGTCACAATTAAATTTGAGTAAATTTAAGTTATTTCTTGGCCCATCATCATCATCACAGTCCATCTCTCTACGATACTATCGATCATACTTTAGTTTTGCAAATATTAACAACTGCTAATTATTAACTTCTTTTCTTTATTTTCTGATTAATTCCCCTTCGCCAACTCTTCGCTACTATATGACGATCTCATCGCAGGACTTCAGAATAGCAAGGTGTGACAACTTTGATACTGATAAGAAATTATTTGTTATTTCTGAATACTCTCCCAGTGATTATATTATAGTTGATCTTGACTTAGTTTAATCAAGCCAATGTCCACTCTTCCTATTTCAAAACAATAAATAAGCAGAATTTCTGCTATAAATATTTGTGGGTAAAATACTTTGAACATTTTGGTTGTTTAAATTTTTGATTACTAAAGCTCACCTGGAAAGATTTTTGAATACAGTGAATGGAGAGGGGTTTTATGTCCGTTCACAACATTCAATATTACCTGACAACCCTATGGCATATAATGTTAATTTTAGTGCTGCTAAATTTATTTGATTATGATCCACATATTTATTATCAGAGTTTGTAGTGTTTGAAATAATTTTCTCTCTTTTAATTTTATAATGAAAGCTTTATAGGAATCTTGAATATAATAAATAATCTTTCATGTACTTTATAATGCAGTTATAAGTAATTAAAATATAATTAAATTCAAATATTAGTGTAATGATGTATGATTTATGATTGAATTTCTGAAATTTGTGGGATCCACAAAACATTGAAACACAGACAAGGCTTTTAAAATTGTAAAATTTTATTAATAGTAATAACCTGAACATATTTACATTATTTACAAATCTCCGTAGCTCTCTCTTTTCTCGAACAGCAACAAAATGTAAAATATAAAACACTATCTTATTATTAACAAGATGGGATTCACAACTGCTATAGAATTATCTTTCTTTTCTAACAGATGACTACTATTCTGACTATCAATAAGCTACAGAACATACTTAATACTATAACAAACAATTATTAACTTATTATCTATTTTTAAATTCCAACTTTTTAAATTTTAATTCTATATTATTTTCCTTAGCATATGGTTAATGATATTGGTCATCAAAAACGCTTTTAGCTAAGAAATAATCTTATAAATTAGGTCTCAATTTGAATAAATTAATATGCCTTGATAGACTAGTTCAAATTACTAAATACCACAAAGTATTTGCGTAGCCTTACATCCATAGATAAACTGTTCTAGCGTTAAAGAAATAGCTCTCATACAAGTCACATTTCACATACCCACGCATAGATAATATCCAATGTCTCCAACAAGAGTAACATTTTATTTAGCTTACCAGTCCAATGAGGATCTGCTCTGGTAGTAATCTGGAAAATCGATGCACACTGCTTATCACAACAACAACAACAAAAATTTTATTTTTCCCAAATTTGAAATTCAATTCTATAATTATTTATTGGCTCTTAACCAGTTATGTGAAGCTAAGCCAGGCATAATACACCACTACAACAGATTATAGTTTAACTCTTACATACCATAAAGAAACAATGAAGTGATTCTATGATCCTACCAGCAATATTAATAATATTTACTCTTAATATTGATCAAACAAATATACACCCTTAAGAAAAAAAAATTCGGAATCAATATAAGTGTCGGCAATAACCCATAAACAAGAGAGTACCTTTTCATAAGGGCTGAGACATGCTAGGACCGGTTGCTAAGCATTCAAATATGGATGGGCTTGCACAAAGCACTATTGCCATTAACACAGAAATCATCTTACAGTGTAACATGAACATAGGATGAGAAATTCATCCACAACTTCTAATTACTTAAAATTTTACTAACTACTTAATGAGTGAGCTATGGCCCAGCTCAACTGGCCAGGTGGTGATAACTCAACTAACCTCAAGCATACAAGGGTCACTCACCAATTCACACACGTATATGAAAATTAAAATCTAACTTCTACACACAATATATCGCACCAATGTATCAGCCAATAATTTTCCAAGCTTAAATACGCTTACACATAAAATCAAATTATATCTTTAATAACTAAAAATAAGAAATGTGCATCATTCATTTAATAATTTTCTCTCAACTGGGACAAGGCTATCTCGTTCTATCAACAACATGCATTCAAAGATAAAACATGTCAATTTTATTATAACTGAATTTTAAAATAATAAACCCTTTTAATAAACACTTTATAAACTATATCCTTCCAATCATATTTCTCTTTCGTATCATTAAGGTAATATATTTTTTGATTCCAAAGAAGGCATATTTTTAAACTACTATGCTAATTTAACTTCAAAGGAAATAAATATTTGACTAACACTTGATTTATGTGTATAATAAATGATACAATAATGCATTAAATAAATGGCTTATAGAAACAAATAACTGTTAATAAAAAAAAATATTATAGTCTCTTTCCAGTATAGTCATCTCAAGTTCCTTTCGTAGTCCTGCAATAGTAATTATCCCTAATAGTCATGTGTACACACATTATCCAACAATTAATCCATGGAAATTTAAAATAAACATTTCATTAACTTCAAAGGAAATAAATATTTGACTAACACTTGATTTATGTGTATAATAAATGATACAATAATGCATTAAATAAATGGCTTATAGAAACAAATAACTGTTAATAAAAAAAAATATTATAGTCTCTTTCCAGTATAGTCATCTCAAGTTCCTTTCGTAGTCCTGCAATGGTAATTATCCCTAATAGTCATGTGTACACACATTATCCAACAATTAATCCATGGAAATTTAAAATAAACATTTCATTAAGTAATCCATAAGGTTTCTCTATTCAGGAGTGAAGCATATTTCTCTTTTCCTCATTAAAATTTGTATTACAAATATATTCTTTTCAGATATGCACAAAATAATCCAGAGAGTTTTGTTCTTAAGATTCACATTATCCAATTATAGTATGATGTTTAGTTAGATGAGGCAATAATTTTCTAAACATTGACTTAATTCCTCTCAGGCAGTTTAGGTTTCTTTGAATAGGATTTCATTTACCATTATAATATAATTTAACCAGCTTTATCGTAATTTGTCCATGTGACGAATGAGTCTTTCATTCACTACTGCTTATGCTGGTGAAGTCAGATAACTTGAGGTATTCTTTCACATAATTATAGCACTATACACCTGGGTTTCTTTTTACGTGGACTTATTTAACACGATTTTGAAGTTATGCGATTAATGATTCACCGGAAGTCGACCTCCGAAAATGCGCTATTACTTTAAATAATAAAGTTCGCACCCTTATGTTATATTGAAAGTAATAGCACATTATTGAAATTCGATTTTCATCTTAGTAATTTCAATATTTTCAGTGCTTTATAATAGAAAGATTTTATGCAATAATGAAATTAAAATCATGATTTCCACATTTTTATGTATACACACATTAAATTTTACAAGATTATAATGTAAATTTGTTCAAACATTGTGCGTGTTAATTTTGCATTTTAAATCACATTCTGTTTTTGTTTTTTAAAAAAGAACGTAATCAATTATTATTTTCTTATTAATGACACTAATCATTAACGTGCTCTTAAATTCCAACAAGAGCTAAATGGTTGTATGTCTGGATATCACGAGCTTCATAAACAATTAATAAAATCATCGTCTTAAAGAATAATTACTAATTACGTTGTCACCAGAAAATCATTAACACAACATGAGAGTGAAATTGGTGCTAGTTGTATTTCCTCTTGAGAAGAATCTGATTTTTTTACCAGTTTGCAAATGAACTTGTTTATCGATAATTAAAACGTGTATAAAAATATGTAAATTACTGTACAGTAAATTATGCAGAAAAATATATTATTTTGAATAAAATTAAATATTATAGTTAAAAAAAGTTTGTCTTTTATCAATTTTTTTCAAATTTGAAATTTTTTATTAGTCATATTTTATTTCCTTATTTTTTTTTTGCGCGAATTTTAAAGTAATTTTACGTTGGTGCTTTGCTTTTACGCGAATTTTGAAAAATCACAGACCGCACCCCCCTTTTTCAATGTAAGTTACGTCTATTTTTGCGCAATTTCGTTCTGCGCATGTTTTCTGAGGAACCTATCTATCGCGTAAAATGAGACCAGGTGTATTCCTTGAAATTCCTAATGGCTTTTGATATCTCAGTTTGATAAACGTTTCATTGATACATCAGCTTTCTAAGGCATTGATGATCCAAGCGGCATTTTAGGTGGGATTTAATATATACATTTGTATTGTAGTTCAGTTCCACACTTTTCTTTTATGATGCTTATTTTCTTTCTAAATCTTTTATAATACGAATAGTACTATTCATCCATCAATAAAAATGAATAATTAAAATAAACATTCATTAAATTTATGGTTTCCGTACTTTTCTCAAAGTAAAATTTTGTCTTTGGTCAATTACTTTCCGATTGGTTGTAGCAATGATGTTTGTATACAGAATCATGATGATGATTAATTTCAGAAAGAATTAATATACGCCTGATGTGGGAAGCTTAAGCACGTATCATATTTTTTCACAATAATACAAATTTTGATTCAAATTTTCAGTTAGAGTTGAGCTAGGAAGGACGATAAAACTTACTATATATTAGTTTAAATTAAGGATTTCAAAACTGAACTGAATTATACCCCAGATAAAATGAAAAGAACCCCCAACCCAGAAAATGGCTGAGTTTTTATAGTCATGTCCTGCCAATCAATCTCTAAATGACGCCTTCTGTCAATTAAACCATATACCCTAATTTTAATTGGTTATTTATTAATGTTTTCAAATTAATTATTCACATTTAGACAGAAATCACATAGTTTTTGCAAGATCTTTTTCCATTCCTCGTGGAAAACCGCTTGAAAGAGCAAAATGAAAATTTTTAATTAAAAAAAATATATATCGCAAACCGAATTTGAACTCAAGATTTTGAATGAGAACTGGCTGCTATGGATATAAAATTATTGCTCTTTCAATAAGCTTTCTGATGATACCATACATGCCCAATAATAATTAATAGTTATTTCTATAACTGAAATTTTTCCTGCATTCATTTCATGCACTTTACACAGACACGATTCTGATTGAACAGTTTCCACACTTTTATTAACCATTGATTTCCTATACAAGCTTCTTCTAATAGCTAAAATTTTTAATCCCCCAACCAATATGATTTTCAGCAGCCAATTTCTTACGAACTAGAAGTCATATTTACTTTATAAAATATTTATTCCCCCTTTCTGATCCATCTAAATTATTAACTATCTCAAAAACAATTTTAACACATAAATTATATTAAATTTGACCATTTATGATGCTTTAAATTCCTATTACATTTACATTATAAAGAAATGATTTTTATTTCAAGTGTTTATGAATGAGATTTTATTACAATCAAATAATACAAGTAAGTTTATTCAAACTTTTATTTTAATCTAAAATTAATATTCTTTAAATAATTTTATATCAAATTTAACGCATTTTATGAGGAAAATTTTGATCTAAATTAATGTTAACAGAACCAGCTTCAAACTAAGGAAGCTTTGGTTTTCCAAAGGTTTCAATATATATATATATTTATATGAAAAAAACATTTGATAGAGTAGTCTGGAATAAACTTATGACCATCTTAAAAAATAAAGGAGTATTTTGGAAAGAGAGAAGATTGATTTGGAATATGTATACTGGACAAAGGATAAGAATTAAATTGGGGAATAATAAGTCTGATGAAGTGAATATAAAAAGTGGATTAGGCAAAAATGCAGCATGTCATCTATTCTTTTTAATATTTATTTAAAAGACATGCCAAATAATTATTTAGACTGTGGAAGAGAAAATGTTGGAGGAAGAATAATAAAATGCATATCATTACCAGATGAGATGGCTCTTATAGCTGACAATAAAAAGTGTCCTCAGAATATGTTGAATAAATTGAAAGAAGGATGTATGGAATATGGAAAGAAGATTAATATTGAGAAGACTATGTATTTATGGATAGAGAAAAATGCAAAAAGACTGCAAATTGAAATCCGTGATAACATAGTTCAAATTTGGGTAGTTGGTTGAATGATTATGGAAGAAGTGAAGATGAAGTTAAAAGAAGAATAGCATGGGCAAAGGGGATATATATATATTAAGAAAAAAAAATACTTTGTGAACTTTTGAAGAGAGAATTAAGAAAGATATTAATTAAATACTATATATGATCATAAAATGTGGATAATGATAATAAAATTAGAACAGATTGGAAGCCTTTGAGATGTGAACATGGAGAAGAATAGAAAAAATCAGTTGGATGAATAAAATAACGAAGTTTTGAAAAGAGTTAACGAGAACAAAAAGATTGATTGAGAAAATCAGAGACAAAAAGAAAAACTGGATTGGACACGTATTAAAAAGAAATTATAGCTTAATGAAAGATGTTTTGGAGGGAATGGTGGTGAACGTATGAAGAAAGGATGGAAGAGATTGACATTATTAGATGATATAAGAGATGGGAAGAATTACATGGAATTGAACAGCTGGGCAATGAGGAGAATGGAATGGAAAAATGGATGAATTGATAAAGTTATTACTATATGAACCTGTCCATTTGACTGAATACTATTGATGAGGATGATATATATATATGAAAAACAAAAAACAAGTTATAATCACGTTAACTTGTTGTCGCTTGTATTTATGATCAATAGATGACGTTTTACCAAAAAACACCGACCAAGCGTATGTTTGTTTACATAAACGACAAAAGAGATAGTGACTCTTTTGTCGTTTATGTAAACAAACATACACTTGGTCGGTGTTTTTTGGTAAAACGCCATCTATTGATCATATATATATATAAAGATTTAATTCTAAATGTTAAATAATAAAATAAACTATGTTAGGAAGACAAACTACTGTCGATGATTTATAAATATTATAACTTGATCATAGTGCTGTCTTTACTGATTATTTAATGCAGAAAACTTAATATACATATATGATTGAGCTAAGGAGAAAGATGCACTGACTTAAGAATAAAATTAGCATATACTGTATATATAATTACATCTATGCATGAACAAATTACATATTTATACAGACTTAAAAAAATTTATCATATATAATTATTAGATTAAAATATCAATGGAAGAAACAGAAGAAATTCTTCACACAGAAATAATATATGAATTTGTACTAATTATAACTAACTTAAAATTTATTTATTGAATAAATTTATAAAAGCTATTTATAAACTATCATTAATCAATTAAAATTCTCAACATATATCATTCTGAGACATGCAATAAAAACATTCCTTTTACATTATAATGAGTAATAATTCATATTTAAATTAATCAAGAATCATAATCCACCAATCTATATTACTTTCGAAAAAAATATAGGATCTATTTATAAAAGAATTATACTTTAATTGACTACAGGTTTTAAGTAAATACTGAATTTACAAATATATTTAATTATGTATTAAAATCAATGCATAATTATCAATATCATGTTAACAAATTACAAAATAATATATATATATTTTTAAATGAAAAAATTTTATTGATAGAGTTACAATTACATTATGTTCCATAATATTTGTTGAAAGTTTTTATTTCTATATAGAAAATGTAAATATTGTTAATCTTTACTCCTAAAATTATAGAATAGATAAAATAATTTGCTAAGAAATAGTTTATATAAATAAATATAAACCAGTATTGAGGAAAAGTAAAACAAATTCTATAAAGATATCTAGTAATTTTATTACAGACATAATAAATTAACATACAGATATTTATGCAATTTATTCATTTTAATTTGAACACTTTGTAAGGTAATGTACAATCCTTATAAAAATAAAATAAATTAAATAACTGATGATTTGGAATGACAAGCTAAGATTATAAAGATTACATAGGCAGCCAGCATTTTAAATACATTAAATAATTATTAGAATATCTTGAGGCATATATATACATAAATAACCTTACATTCATAAAGGAATGAACTAATTTTTTTTTTTTTTTTAATTAATGTGGAATAAAATATCTGCATACACACATTTATACATGAAGATTTAAGAGTTTTAATCATGACGTGACAAAAATAACCCGACGTCAAATTTTATTAACCAAGTTTATTTTGTTTAAAAGAGTAAAAAAAAAAGAGTAAAAGTTTGTTGACTTGGAACGTGAAAAAAAAAAAAAACTAAGCAACAGTTTTACTTGTTGTTGGTAGTTGTTAAAAATGGAATACAGTTGAAAGTAAAGCTTTAGAATAAGAATATTATTTTATTATATTATACTAATTATCATGTTTCTATTTTATTTTTTTAAAAAAAATTGTTTAATATCTTGAATTGCATTTATTTATTATTGATTTGGTAAAGTGCAGAATATTTTAAAAAGAAAAGAGACATTCTTCATTTAAGTTATGAACATTTGTTCATTTGAATAAATTCTGAGAGATTTATATTTGCTTATCAACTGCAAAAGTCGTATAAAACTAATAATGAAATAGAATTTTAAAATACTAAATTGTATTTCTTTTAAAGTAAAATATATTATAACATATCTTACATGTATATAAACTGCATATAAATAACATCTCTATTTAGATTATAATGTGAACTTTGTAAAAAAACCCTATATTTAACTACTTATTTGCATATATATATAATCTAATGATGCAATCTTGCTAATTTAATTGTCGCAGGATCTTTGTGCCTTCTTCATGTCATCAAATAGTGATAAAGTCTAACCATTGGTATGCCTAGTGTCTAAATCAGCATGAAATGATTTAGAGATGAATCGGAAAGGAAATTGCTACAAAATCAGGAGTTTTATGAGTTCGATTTCGCAGGAATTGTTTTAAGTGGTTGGAGTTTGAAATCATTCAACATGCGTAAATAAAAAAAACACTGAAGCCACTCTTACAAATTTTAACCCTTTGTTTTTAAAGACATCCAAGATTTTGTCTAATTTTGATGCTCTTAAATATTTTGTATTTGAATTTTTTAGTGTATACTGAGAGTTGAATTATGATTTTTCTCACCCTTTTACTCATTTGCAGAAAACAATTTTTTTTTCTCTAAATCTTAAAATGTAAAGAACCCATTTTGCTTAAATTTTTATAGCAGGAGAAAAATATAAATACCCAACTCAACGTATACATATATAAATTTTATATGTTTGTAAATAAAATATTAGCATAATTGGGTGCATTAGATTGGACATTGAATTAAAAGACAAAGACAAGATTTTTAAACACCTACATTTAATTAGACATTTAATATATAAAATTAAATATTTATTTTACTTACTAACAAGTAATTATATATGAGTAAATTTTCCTGTTTGTATGATTAACAGTCTTATGAATGAACTCTATCTATAAAACATAAATTAACAATCCACAGACATAAGTGTAATATACATTCAGATGGCATCATCAAATTAAACATTGAACATCTAATAACATAGTTTGATCCTCAAGATAATAGTTACTTTATTCTACATTGTGCATTGTAATTTTTTTTTTTTAATGGATATATTTAATATTTAACTTACTTCTGTTGTTCAGATTGGGGTATGTGACCATTTTGTTATAATCATGAATAAGTAGTAATATTAAGTTGTATTATAGTAAAGATACATAACCATATTTTATTATATTCATGTTTATATTTTATTAAGTTATAAATTTAATCCAGATTTTAATAAATATTTGTTGTTTGAAGTTAAAATCTTTGTTTCTCTGGTCTCTAGATTATCAAGCGTCATTCCTACTTCACTCACCAGAATATTTATCATACATGTGTACACATTTTTTATATGTTTATGATATATTTGTATGTGAGAACTGAAGAATATATTCATTAGTAGAAAAGCCATTAGGGACCTATACAAAGGTCATATTATTGTCATCCTGTTTAAATCCATCTTTGAGTATAGTTAAAAGAAAATTTCTTCACTGAGTTTGAATTCTGAGACGTAATAGGATCTGAAAGTGAAGAGGGCTCTGAGTATACCATTTTAAATTGTATTTTGACCAAGTTTTAAAATTTAGCTCAATTGTTGTAGACAAGCTTAAATATTGGACAAGTATAATGTAGACCTTTTCCCTTATTCTTCATAAACAATATTCCATTGCTTACTGTTTCCTCTCTTCAAACATAGCATATAGGTAATGTTACATTTTTTTAAGCAAAAAAAAATTTTATTGTGTATAATATACACAATCTTATGTTTTGACAGTTCTGCGATCTTCTTCAGAGTCAGAAAGAAGACTGCAGAACAGTCAAAACATAAGATTGTATGTACATATATACAATAAAAATTTTTTTGCTAAAAAGTGTTCAAAGTAAAGTGGATAAATTGCTTTTATATAAGATATTATAATAAAATAAAGATAGTGGTGGATTTAGAAATGTAGGTATATAATTTGCTAACTAAATGAGAAAAAATATCATGTGATAATGAAGTGCCAAAGTAAACAATATTAAGACATTATCATTTTAGATATGGAAAATAGGTTTACATTTAATTATCAGATAATTATTAATTTGATATTTGCAAAATTTTGATTTTATTATTAATCTTATCAAATATGCATAAAGTAAACATAAATACTCACATTTTTTTAATATTCCAGATCAAAATTGATGCTTTACATAAGCAAATATATAAACATGTATGTTAATAATTTTTATTAGTCATTTATTAAACTAGAGATTGTCCAATGATGCATAATATTTCTGTAGTGTAATTTTCACTTACACCACTCTCACGCAAAGTAGGGACTATTTTCCATTCATTTTTAACACCTTGTGGAGAGATGTAAACATAAACATATAATCAAAGACATGTGAAAAAAATCTATATTCCCCCTCCCCCAATCAGTTGACCCAAACCACAATCTCTTACATATACCTTCATTATTATTCAGTATATATATATATAGATAGATAGATAGATAGCAAATTACTACAGTTTATTCGATAAGTATCAAATGTGCTGCCCTCACAAATTTGATACAAATCACTTAATGAAAGTATATTAATAATTTTTATTAATCATTCATTAAATTAGATTATCCAATAATAAACAATATTTCTGAAATATAATCTTCTCACACCACTCTTACACAAAATAGGGATTGGTTTCTATCCATTTATATATATACTGAAAAATGATAAAGATGTATAAGAGATTGTGGTCTGGATCAACTAATGAGTACTGATTAAGTATGAAATGTGCATCTTGGGGAATTATAGATCTTTTTCACATGTCTTTGGTCATATATATACACACACACACATTTCAAGTAGTAGGTATTAAATATTTTGAACAACAATATCTATATTTTACAATGATACTGTATTTTACATGTACAATAATAGTTTGAGGAATTATCATTAAATCATTCTTCTTATGAAGTAAAAAAAATTATCATTAAATCATTCTTATTTATAATGTACAATAGGTTTCCTATACTGTTTTTTTCATAACTGATGTTTATGTTCACTATTCTCTTGAAAAGTGATGAGCCAAAAGTTGACTACATTATTTATATACACTTAATATTATTTATTTCTAATTCTAGTATATTAAATATATTCTGCAATTACCTCCCATTCTTTGGCTATATCAGGATTGAAGCTATGATGTAAAAGTATCAACTGCTCAACAATATCTTTTAAATTATCAACATTTTCTTCAGCTAATTCTATTAAAACTGAAAATGCAGCTACTTGTGCATCTATACCTGTACACCTTAAAAGTAAAAAAAAAACGATTTATTAAACATATTTCTAAAAATTAAATACAAATAACAAAGCTTACAGTGAAATTAGATAATTGATTAATTTTGGTATTGTGAAAAATCATTCAAGATTAATCATAAAAATTATAACTATTTTAAAAGTACAATATATAAATTTGACATTTATTAACTTAAAATTGTTTGTTTGCACCAATTAACATGTAAACTGTCTGAGATTTTCAGAAGTGATTTTGCATAATTCACTTAATTACAACTGATATTTATAATGCAATATGAGTTTTAAAAAAGATAATAAACAACTCAACATTTATTAATGGTAATGAGAATTTTTATGTCTGTAAAAAAAAAAAGCTGCAGAAGAAGCAATGAAAGATCATTTGGAGCAATCATGATAAGAATTGAACTCATAATTAAATGTGGGCCGTGGAACACACACAGCACATACTTCCTTTTGGTGCAAACTGTACACTTTTAAATATTCAATAATTAAAGTATTAATTTTTTTATGCATAAAAATAATGAATAAAAACATTTTTTGTGCTTTCATTTTAAAAAATGTAAACAATATGATTGTGTTTAAGATAAAAATGAATGAAAAATAAAAAAGTAAAATTAGAAACAGAAAAAAAAGTAATATAAAACTTATTCAAATGTTAACTTAGTAAATAATTTATTACTAAAAAAAAAGTTCTTACTTGGGATTAATGCTTACAGAAGAATCATTCATTCTTTTTGTATTATCAATACCATCCATAATAAGTTTAGATGCCGCAAAAAGAAAATCATTTAACAAATCTATGATTAATTGATTGCCTAAAAAAAAACCATAGTAAACAAATACATAATTTTAATTCAATTAAAAATAAATCTGTTCTTCATTTAAAAAAAAAAAATTGAGAATTTCTTAACAATAACAACAACAAAAAAAATTAAAAAAAAAAAATACAAAGAAGAAAATATTAATAAAGTTTAATAACAATTTATAAAATCTTTATCATTGATGATTAAGGTCTCCCCAAGTTTAATCCAACCTCTCTTCTCCACATGACATAGAAAACATCTTTATTTCATCCATGCATTTCACATGTGATCTTTTATAATCTCTTGAAATCCTGTTTAATATTTCAATTGTCTATTATTATCTCTTCTAGTAACCATTCCTGTTTGTTCTTTCACCCATATATTTTATTTTCAATTTCTTCTTGCTATTCCTAATAAATATAGCTCCATATTTCAATGAATAAACTAAAGTCTCTGTATTGCTTTTCTGTTACTGTCTAAATCGCAGATCCATAAGTAACAACTGGAATAATACATTTGTAAAAAAAAAAACCCTTTTCAAACACACAAGCATATTTCTTTTTAACTTTAGCTTATTTCTATCAAATACACTCTATGCAAGTTTAATTCTATAATTGATGTCATCCATTGTTTCCATTTATATTAATTTCTGATTGATGTATTTGTAGTTATTATTTTCTTATATATCTTGACTCTAATTTTCTTTACTAAAAATATTTTTAAAAACTTCTCCTCTAAATACATATTCATTAATTAGTTTTAGAATTTAGTATAAATTTGTTTTAATAAATACTATAAAACAAAAAAAATAGACATTTTATTTTTATAAACAAAACAAAAAAAAAATGTTTTTAACAATTTTACTCAGTTAAAATTTTTATAACAATATTTTTATTAAATGCTGAAAATCAAATGCAATTTTATATTAACAATTTTAGAAGTTATATATTAAAATTTTTTTTTTTATAAAAATATGTTAAAATATCTCATCTGATATTTTTGATTAACAAGATAGATTTGAAAATTATTTCAAACAATTTGAAAAAGAAAAAAAAATGAGAAAGGATTACAAATATATATATTAAATAAAACAAACAAGTGGGATGAATAATAGTTTATTTTTCAAAATTTTATAGTATAAAAATGCATTTAAATTACTTACCAAATTCTCTTTTATTAATACCCTGTGATGTTAATAATGTCTGCACAAGATTAAGATGTCCAGCTAATAGAATATTATCAGTTTCCATAATGATTGGATGTTCTGATGATGAAAATGTCATTAACCATGCAATTTCATCTTCTAACATTTGTGCAGGATTGATATTCAAAATCTGCTGATTGAGTGCTATTTGAAAAATAAATACATATTTTTTTTTATTTTTTGAATTGCAATGTACTACTTACAATTATATATAAAATAATAATATCAACAAAAATGAAAAGAAACTTCATTCATTATATTGCTATTTCATATAATTTTAAAGTAAAGATTATAATATATTATTATACAACAGCTATATTTATTATAACAATGACAAAAAAAAATAATTGGGAAATATTTTATGCCCTACTCAATGTGATATTAAATCAATATTAAAACTTCAATTTATATTACATCCGTAGTGACATCTATCATTTTTTTTATATAAAATTAATTAAAATCAAAAATAATGGGGGAAAAAACCTAAACAATCCAAATATTTACAAATGTAACATACAAGTAAAACACATTTTTGGTTCTAATTAATTTTATATAAAAAAAACAATAGATATCACAATGTATACAATATAAATTGAAGCTTTAAAATTGTTTACAATCACAGTGAGTAGAGCTTAATAAAATATTTACTGAAAAAAGCTTTTTTGTATTGTTGTTATAATAAATATATTGAAATGATATGATAATTCCATATGATTATGGATATCCATTACTTCATAGCAGGTAGATATAGGAAGCAGTAATATAGCATAGATGTTTACTCTTTCTTGGAGACAAGCTAAGCAAAGCAAGGAAAGGAAAGGAAAGGTTAAGACTATTTGATATAATAAAAAACATATATTTAGGGAAGAAATCAACTCACAGCACTAACAAATAGGTATCTGTTGTGTAACTTAACTGTATAAGTGCATGCATGAGTGTGTAAAATGTGTTATCTTTTATATATTAATGAGAAATATATATTTGAAGAATTCTATTAAAATATTGTATATGGTAATTTTTAATATTGTGTAAAGTAATTTTAAATGTAATTATTAAAAAGGTAAAAATAATATGGTTAATATGTTAAATTTATAAGACACTTGATAAAAGATTATTACTTTATATACATATATTGGTAGAGTGTTATAATTGACATAATTTTAAAATAATAATAATAATAAAAAACTGCACCTCAGAAATTTATCATCTGCCCATTATAAAAATTGATAAAAAAAGAAATCATCTGCTAGTTTTAAAAAAATGGCTGTAACTAAAGTGTTTGACATGGAATTTATTGCAATGGCAGGCTGAAATATACAATATTCTCCCTAGATATGTAAATAAATTTAATAGGAAAGTCTTCAGAATGGCTTAAGAACAAAATATGGAATTGTTTCATTCTTTACGGCAACTTGAAAAATAGACTAAAGGATTATATACAAAAGCAATTATCAGTTACTAAGCATTATAAGTATAATTCAATAAATGAATAAAGAATTTGCAGTCAACAACTGGGATACAAATACCAGAGCTCTGAAACAAAATAATTAAAGAATAACTAATATTAATGACAACAAACTTACTTAAATTAAATACTGTATTGACATCTCTATTTGTGCATAAGTTACAAAAAATGTTCTATATACACTGTTTGAAATTTAAGCAAGAACTTTTGATAAAAAAAAACATAGATATATTATTTCATATATTTTGAAGTGTTTTATAGGTAATGCATATTTATAGTAATGATTTAAATATTCATGGTTTAAATACTACTTTAATTTTGTTTTGATAATAATAAAAAGCTTCAGTAGGTTTATTTATTGTTGACAATTTAAAGAATAAGATTTATTATTTTAAATAAATGAATTAGAACTCAATTTAGAAAAAATATATATACAAGCAATTTTGCTTTGAATGAATAAATGAATGTAGAATGAGAATGAATAAACAAGTGAGATTGTTTGACAGTGCTAATGCCTGGAATTTAAATAATTTTTGAATTTTATTTTAACATATCAAAAAAGTGTTAAATACTATAAAAAGATAATGCAAATTAGCAAACATAAAAGTTGGGATTTATTTATTATTTATTTATGGAGATGATAAACTTGAGATGTGCATATACTTAAAATATTTTTTATATAATCAATATTAATGACAGGCATGAAAATGTTAAATTATTCAAAGTTTGATAAAAGGGCCCTATCTATAATCATGTGCATATTGTTTTGTCTTGGATAATATAAAGTCCGAAGAGTATTCTTGCTCTTGTATGGAAAAAAATAATATGCAAGCTTCCACATATATATTATTGCTTTTACATTGAAAATAATGATATTCATGCCCTTTGTTTATGTTTTGAATTCTGTATGTTGCAGTGTAAATTGTGGTTTACAATGATGAGTTTTCTCTTTATTTATGTGTATTGATATAATATTTTATGGGCATAAGTATTTATGCATACATTCAAATACAGGCAGATATATCACGGTTATGCAATACAGATAAGAATCGGTACTGGTATATTTGCAGCACCCGACCGTTTGATGGCGCTGCTTTTCACTGAACACACCTCAATATAACGGTTCCTGGGCTGACGTTTTCTATACATACTATGGTAAAAAAAGTATTTTTTTATTTATACTACCACAGACTTGTTTTTGAATAAAGACTTACTTTTTAAGAAATACTTTTTTTTTATATGGGGGAGGGGTTTGGTTTGCTTTTTAATAATCAACTTTTTTTTTAAAACACTTTTCTATAATAGTACGGCCATAAATTTTATTTTATAAACATTTATGTTACCGCAGAGATCTTTCTGAATTTTTTCGTTTTTTAATAAAGCCTTTTTTTACTTTACTTTTTTGGGGGGTTACTTTTTTGACATTTATGTTTCCTTTTTATGAAAGACTTTTTTTTGATTGTGGGGGTTGGTTTGCTTTTTAATAATCTAATCAACAAGAATTTAATACCTTTGACATTTATTTAATAAGAAATAGACTAAGGTTCTTACATTTAAAAACAAACAATTTATTTTCACAACAAAACAAAAGTTTTTGCAGAAAAAAACAAGCATGCAAATTAAAAACTTCGACTACGGTTTAAGATAATTATTTGGGAATGCATATGTTAAGAGTTTCACGTACTTAAAATATGGCAACTATCAAATCATACCGTAGCAATCTGTCAATTGCGCTCACTTGAGGAATACTGTCACAAGACAATGGGCAGCCAATCGCTTAGTATTTTGTTACATACGCATAGAAATCATCACCATAAGCGGCCTGTTATAGCTACAACAACAATGCTGTAGTGTTAGCCGTAAGTTAGGCTGCAGAATGGTATATCGATGTGCATTTGACAAAAGCAGCACAATAAGCGTTTGGGTGCTGTAAATGTATCAGTACCTAAGAAAATCTTAGACACATTCATCTGATTATATTTTAGATATTATAACATATTAATGTATTTAGCAAGCATATCTTATCTCTATCCCTTTATAGAAAACTGAGTATATGATATAATAACAAATCATAATATTACTATTGGTAATTAAGTTGCTTTATTGCAGATAAAATGTACGGTATGACAAGATGCTTTAATCATTGGTTTTAAATCCTAAGGATCTCATTCTCATTTATATGTATATGAATAGAGTGAAAATTTAAATAATATTAAGCAATATTATTACTATAGGAGATTATACATAATAAAATTAATATAAAGCTAAACTTGAAGTCTTTATAGTAAAATAATAATAGAGTCTCATAGTTATATTTTGACAATTATAAAAATTTGATATTTGGTTTGATAATTTGTTAGGGTGCATTATGAGCACTGTTCAAACTTATCAAGTAATTAATAATTGTGGTGCTATCAACATGATGCAAGATGTTGAATTATTATTTTGTATTAATAAATGTTAATGTTTTTACTTGTTGGTGGTATGATTCACTTTTAAAAGAAATATACTTATATTTGTGATTTCACTTTTCACTCTTTTTTGACTAAGACATATCAATAATTATGCGCTTATAACACTCGTTAAAGAAGTTATAGATTTTTAAAAATTTAGATTTATTTTAAAGTTATTTTAGTGGTGGACTCATTTCACTCTTTGATCATTACATATTTTTAAGATTATTTTGACACCCAATAAATCTATACCTCTATGAGGAAAAGTGACTTCCAACAAAACATATATATCTGAAAAAAAAAAACAATGGGCCATGATAAACCTATACCCTTAAAAGAAAAATATTTGCTTTAAAAGTTATATCCACTGAACTAAGATATTTGATATTATTAGAAAGCAAATATGGGCAGATCTTATATAATATATTTTAATTATTTGTGGCATTTCTGACTTTAAGGGAGAGATTTTAAAATTATTTTGGCATCCAACATAGGGCCCGAATTGATGACTCAAATTAAGTCTTATGCCCATTTATTTTATACTATTTATATACATGTCCACCTCTGCTGTATTTTAATTCAGTTAGAACTAAACTTTAAACTGTAATCAATATTATTGTCTATATTTTAGCATTAAAGTACTATGCTAATTATCTAATATTTTAATCTCTCAAGATGTTTTATTTAAAATCTAGCCTTCAAATCCACAAATGTGTATATTTTTTGTTTTGACAATAATAAAAAGTGTCATATAGATTTATCTGTTGTTCACGATTAAAAGAATATGTTTTTTTAAAAAAATACATGAATTATTAGAACTCAATTTAAAAAAATATATACAAACAATCTCAATTATAACAATTTACTAATGTGCATATATATAAAACAATCTTTTATTAAATGTCTTATACGTTTAAAATATTAATTTATATCATATATTAAAATATTTTAAAGAATTCTTTATCATTAACATATAAAATACAATAAACATTATACATACACATGCATGCTTAGAAAAACATAAAAATACTTAAAAAAAACTATATGTGAGATGAATAAATGAAAAAAAGTTTGCTGAAATGATATGAAAAAGAGAAGTTGTAAATCAGAAAAACTAAATTAATCTTCACTCTGAAGTGGATTGATAATGTTTGAAAATGATGAACATATAACCACAAATGATTGTATACTTACATATTTATACATGTAGACAAATATATAAATTTATTTGATAAGGGCGAGTAATATAGATTAATAGACAATAATACATACGTACATTTACAATTTATTATACAAAAGAAGTATAAATCTTTAAAACATTTACTTTGTTTTATTATGTAAAGTATTATTTTGTTTTTTATTAATTGTTATTATTTCGTTTATCAAATTTACAATTTTATATTTTTATATAATTAGTTGTTGATGTGTTTTTTTATTTATCTTAAAAACTAACTTAAATATATAATAATAAAAATATATATAATATTTGTAATAAGCACTTTTATTTATTGTAAACTAAAAAGTTTGAAAATAATTGTTTTTCAATCACAATTGGAATTATTATATTTAACTTGAAATAAAAGTATGTATGTGGAAGGGAAGAGCAGAAAATTATTAATTCAATACCTTTGTTATAAAAAGTAGGAAATGAATTAATTAAATTCTGGACCGCCCCCCCCCATTTTTATTTCAAGTTAAGTACAAAAATCCAATTGTGGTTGAAGAAACAATTATTTTCAGACTTTTAGTCCATAGTAAATAAAAGCATTTTATTATAAATATTTTTTTTATATACACCTGGGTCTCTTTTTACGCGGACTTATTTAACACGATTTTGAAGTTACGCGATTCATGTTTCACCGGAAGTCGAACTCCGATAATGCGCTATTACTTTAACTAATAAATTTCGCGCACTTACGTTATATTGAAAGTAATAGCACATTATTGGAATTCGACTTTCATCTTAGTAATTTCAATATTTTCAGTGCTTTATAATAGTAAGATTTTATGCAATAATGAAATTAAAATCATGATTTCCACATTTTATCTATATTTTACAAGATTATAATGTAAATTTGTTCAAACATTGTGCGTGTTCATTTTGCATTTTAAATCACATTCTGTTTTTGCTTTTTAAAAAAAAACATAATCAATTATTATTTTCTTATTAATGACACTAATCATTAACGTGCTCTTAAATTCCAACGAGAGCTAAATGGTTGTATGCCTGGATATCGCAAGCTTTGTAAACAATTAATAAAATCATTGTCTCAAAGATTAATTACTAATTACGTTGTCACCAGAAAATCATAATAATTATAACATGTATAAAAAATGTAAATTACTGTACTGTAAATTATGCATAAAAATATATTATTTTGAATAAAATTAAATATTATAGTTAAAAAAAAGTTTGTCTTGTATCAATTTTTTTCAAATTTGAAATTTTTTATTAGTCATATTTTATTTCCTTATTTTTTTTTTGCGCGAATTTTAAAGTAATTTTACGTTGGTGCTTTGCTTTTACGCGAATTTTGAAAAATCACAGACCGCATCCCCCCCTTTTCAATGTAAGTTACGTCTATTTTAGCGCGATTTCGTTTGCGCGTGTTTTCTGAGGAACCTATCTATCGCGTAAAATGAGACCCAGGTGTATATCATATTAATTTGATTGTAAGACACAGTTTTTTCCAAATTTTGGAGCCATAAAAGAGGGGTGTGACTTAAATTTGAAACAAACATTTTTAACATCTTATGTATTTCTGCTGATGTTATAGTATTACACTCATTCATTGATAGCAGTTCACATTTTTCTGAGTTAATCCTGTTGCTGTTGTTATCTGGCTGTATTTTAATTTTGAGTTTTTTTTGTTACTACACTATGGTAATTCAAAGCAAATATTGGTTTTAACATTTTATTTCTCCTGCTGTCATATTTACAAATGATCATGTTTTTGATTCATGCTTTACATATGAGCATAGTAGTATTATTACATTTGTTGATATCCATTGTGGAAGTGAATATTTTAACATTTTATTTCTCTCGATCTTATATTTTCCAATGATTGTGTTTTGCTTCATGTTTTACACATATGCGTAATAGTATTACATTTGGTGATATCCGCTGTGGAAGCGAGTTATTCATTTCTACCTAAAATTTTTGTGATATTTGGCTATACACCTGGGTCTCATTTTATGCGATAGATAGGTTCCTCAGAAAACACGCGCAAACGAAATCGCGCAAAAATAGACGTAACTTACATTGAAAAAGGGGGGATGCGGTCTGTGATTTTTCAAAATTTGCGTAAAAGCAAAGCACCAACGTAAAATTACTTTAAAATTCGCGCAAAAAAAAAAAATAAGGAAATAAAATATGACTAATAAAAAATTTCAAATTTGAAAAAAATTGATACAAGACAAACTTTTTTTAACTATAATATTTAATTTTATTCAAAATAATATATTTTTATGCATAATTTACAGTACAGTAATTTACATTTTTTTATACACATTTTAATTATTATGATTTTCTGGTGACAACGTAATTAGCAATTAATCTTTGAGACGATGATTTTATTAATTGTTTACGAAACTCGCAATATCCAGACATACAACAATTTAGCTCTCGTTGGAATTTAAGAGCACGTTAATGATTAGTGTCATTAATAAGAAAATAACAATTGATTACGTTCTTTTTTAAAAAGCAAAAACAGATTGTGATTTAAAATGCAAAATTAACATGCACAATGTTTGAACAAATTTACATTATAATCTTGTAAAATTTAATATGTGTACACGTAAAATGTGGAAATCATGATTTTAATTTCATTATTGCATAAAATCTTACTATTATA
This sequence comes from Epiperipatus broadwayi, assembly GCA_028023455.1. Taxonomy (NCBI): domain Eukaryota; kingdom Metazoa; phylum Onychophora; class Udeonychophora; order Euonychophora; family Peripatidae; genus Epiperipatus; species Epiperipatus broadwayi. Next base: position 1,551,271 of record JAQFVV010000149.1, on the reverse strand, counting down.
AAGCACTGAAAATATTGAAATTACTAAGATGAAAGTCAAAATCCAATAATGTGCTATTACTTTCAATATAACGTAAGTGCGCAAAATTTATTATTTAAAGTAATAGCGCATTATCGGAAATAGACTTCTGGTGAAACACGAATCGCGTAACTTCAAAATCGTGTTAAATAAGTCCACGTAAAAAGAGACCCAGGTATATTTTAATTTTGAATTTTTTTATTATCCATATTCACTTTTAATGATGGAAAAATGGTTAACTTATGATGCTGAATTCAAAAGAAAAGTTCTATTATGTGCTGAAGAAATTGGAAAAAACAGAAAATCATTTCTCGTGACATAATACAAGAAGATATACTGCAATTGACGCAGATGTTTTATCTTACATAGATGAGTTATGTAGTAAGGCTTTATCAGTTACAAGAGAGATAGTTATGATTAAAGCCACAGAGTGTGCTGAAAATATTGGCGTAATGTTTAAACCAAGTCATGGAGGATGTGAAAAATTTATGAAATAAGAAGTATTAGCATTACAAAGAAGGACTACAATAACTCAAAAGTTGCCTACAGATTATGACAATAAGCTTCTTAGTTTTCCGTGCAAAGTAAGCAACTTAAGAAGAGAGTGCCAAGAAATTATATAGTAAACAAGAAAAAGCAAAACAAATTAAAATTTTAATTACCGGATATGAAAAATCATGAATTACTGTAATGCTGTCTACAACTGCCTAAGGAAACAATTTGCTATCTTTTATTATTTTAAACAGAAAAACTATACCCAAGGAAATTTTTCCTAAGGGTGTTATAATTTGTGCACAGAAAAATGCATAAATGACAACAGAATTGATGAAAGATTGGTTAGAAAATGTTTAGGAGAAGAGATCTGGCACTCTTTTAAACAAGGAAAGCATGCTGGTAATGAAAGCATTCCAGGGACATTTAACTGATGACATTAAGCTTAAAGTAATATCAAAAACCTGTGATCTGGTAATAATACCAACAGATATGATTTGTCAACTCCAACCACTTGATGTGTCTGTTAACAAACTCTTTTAAAAATAGAATGAGACTATTATAAAACATGGTTAAATAGAGATCATCCTTTGACACCAACTGGTAAAATAAAACAAGCTTTGACTTCTACAATAGCTCAATGGCTTTTGTAGTCTTGGAAAATATACTTAAAGAAATTGTCAAAAAATCTATTTTAAAATTCTGCATTTCTAATGATTTAAATGGCACTGAAGATGATGTACTCTGGTCTAATAATAGTGGTGAAGATGAGAATTCAAGTTTTGAAAGTGAAGATGTATAGCTACGAAAAATGTGCAATAAATTAGGTAAACTTATTGTAATTATATCATTTCCTATCTAAGTATATAAAAATGTTTATTATTTTTCAATAAAATGTTGTTTTTTTCCAATTTGCCAAACTTAAAATCCCACTGCATCTTAAATTCGGGGTTGTCTTATATTCAAAGTAATATGGTATTATTGATAGGTTTTTAGCATTTGATATTTTTTGCAATTATTTCAAATGTCAGCTTAATATTTAAAAGTACTCACATATTAAAGAATGTTTATAATATAGTGTTAGTTTATTTGGAAAGCAATTTAAAAATATCAACATTTATAAACAAAAGAAAAAAAGATCATATCTTTTTTAAAACAAGAAACTTTTATAACCAAGATTTGTTTTTATTTCAATTTTAAAAAATCACTAGAATACTTCATATTCTAAGCTTTTTAAAATATATATATATATTACCCTCTCATGCACATTATTGAATTGATATCAATGTATTTGAAATTTGATTGCCAACTTCTCTACAGTAAAGAATCTAGGAAATCAACTAAAATATTTCATTTACAAATTACATTGTCAGTGATTTATAACACATAAAAAATTGGAAAAATTGTATTGGATATAAATATATTAAAACTCGTTTTTCAAATTTTGTCCAAGCAAATAAATAAACACACCTACAAATAAATAAAATTTCTAACTTAAATAAGCATTTAATTAAAAACAATATATACAACATGATCATTAGAGGACTCTCCATATCAATAATATTGTTATAAGGAAAAAATAAAGTGGTAAAATAAAATAAAAAAGTAATAGTTCAGATTTATATAAGAATAAAACAAATATAAAATATGAAAGGATGTAGGATTATACTAAAGGAAGATTATTATTACATAATGTAATGGTATGGATTCCCTAAGGAAGAAACAAGGTGATCGCATCCACTATAATCAGATTTGAGATCTTCATATAGGATGCTATGGATAATATGATTTGACTTTGATCCAAAATTGAATTCATTTCAAATAAGATAATTTAATATTTTTTTCAGAATGATAATTTAATATCAAATATTTAATATAGACACAATTTAGACTAAATCATCCAATCTTCACCTTTATTAATTGTTCCATTATGCTCAGAATTCAAACTCAGGATAGTTTTTACAATTAACTCTCTTCAGGGGTTTCCATCAATTCTATAGCAATAACAATACTCAATATAATCTCAATATATTTTTAAAATTTATTTCAACCAATTTATTATGATATAAAATAAATATAATATGTGTGTGTGGATATATGTATTTAACTTTATTTTGTTTCATAAATGAATAAATAAATTAAAAACTTTAAATTTAAAATATACTTTAACAATATTTATTAACGAATACCAATTCAAATTTATTTAAAATAACAAAAAAAAATTATCATAAATGCTTTACTCACATCTCTACTTTTTTATAATATTAAACAGTTAATATACTCTCACATTCCCATAGTAGATCTGTATCTCATAACACGAACAGATTCTAATAATTTGTAACATAATAAACACATTTTTATAATTTACAACAAAAAAATTATAAAAATGCTAAACTAGCTAATCTTGATTTAATTCATATACAAATAAATAGTAATATTATATTATGCAAGCCGTATAAGAGAATTCCGAATTCATGAGACTATTCCTATGTATAGTCATAATTAAGAAATATAAAATCTTTCATACAAGATATTAGTCATTTACACAACTAATAACAAACAAACATTATCATATTAATTAAGTTAGTAACAACAAAGTTCTGCCATGTCATGAATAAATCCAATATGAAGAATGGTAAAATCTTACCTTCATATTAAATTTACATTTATACCTCAGTTCATATCTCAGTCAAATCGCTTTCATAGAAGACCTAAATTTTATTAAATATATAACAAAAAATATTTGATTTCATAATCTTCTATTCCCTCTTCATTTAGTCTTTCTTAAATGAATTATTCCAATGGCAAACAGATTTTAGTAACAAAGGAAATAAAATTAAATATTTTAAAATAAAGATTCATGAAGATGATGCGCTATCTTAAAAGTTTATATTAATGTCCTACTCATTTCCATATTTGCAAAGTAATGTTCATTAAAAATAAAGTTCTTTATTCCATGGTCATTAATCATCACAGATGCAATCAAGATATCCAGTTGTTCCAAAACATTCTTCTTGCATAATGTTGACACCTTCTTCCACAAATGATTTTATTACCAATTGGAGTTTCATTTAAATTATATAGATGAAATTTATGTATCTTTAGGAATTTCAGTAGGAATAAGTAATTATATTTATCTTCGTTAAAACAATAGTACTATATCCTATGACAAGTGGTGTTTACTCATGATGCATTTTCCTATAGGTATAATATTCTTAACTTAATTTTGGTTTAAATATATGTTTTTTGAAGAAATTTATCTATTTCAGAATTCCAAATTAGAACAATTTTATAAGCTTTTCTAATTAATAAAACATATATAATTTTGTTTTGAAAATACGATTAATATTAATAAAGAGTAATTTATTTACTCTTCTATTCAAGTGATATTAGAATTTGTTTTCTAATACAACTTTTATCAATAAGCAAATCGTTCAAATTATTAATCTTATCTTTTAAAAGTATTCTATATTCGAACACGGTAAAATTATTGTATGTAGTGTGGCTAGTACATCGACAAAAGATAGAATCCCTTAATAAAGTATCTAATTCAGTATTTATAGTAGAATCAACTTCCAATAGCATGTACTGCATATATCATTTGGTTTTCACGATTTTTACATTTTATAATTGTTAATTATATTAATAATCAATAATTGAATTGAATTTCATTTCTTTTGTATCATTTGCTAGGCTAAGACTTGACCTTAAGGTTATCTCTATGTCAATGCCTTGGTTACTGAATTTTATTAATTTAAACAATAGTTTTATCCAAATGAATGAAAAATAATTATTTTTAATTGTTTTAATTTTATTAAAACAATTATATATAAAAAAGAAATAATATATATACTAATCACATATACTTATGTGATAGTTTTACGTATTCTCACAATAGAGTAAGAACGGAGTTTTAGATATCAAGGAAAGAAGTAAAAATGGATAAGAATTTAAATGTAAATGTAGTTTAAGTGATGGTAAAGAGAGTATTGAATATTTAAAATTTCTGGAATATAAGATATTAGAGAAAAAAATAATGACATACATTGTAGGGAAAATAAAAAAATATAAAATGAATAAAGCGGAAAAAAACATGAGAAAAAAAGAAATGTGTCAATAAAGACTTGATAATAGGATAGAGCGAAGATGAATTTATAGTGGTTTTTTAAAGATTTCAGAGGGAGAGTATGTTTAAACTTAACTAACAGAATATCTAGATATATAGCCTAAGCATGGATACTTCCTGACATTTTCTAAGGAAAAGTTACTTTCTATCAAATCACGTTATAGAATTTTTCTTAGAAGAGTTGCAAGTAATGTGCAGAAAACAAGTTCAATATATATATAAAAAAATACTTATATTTGTAACACATTTTATGATAAATATACAGCATAATCAAAAGTACTAAAGTTTTTCTCTATATGTATACCATAATGTATTGTAGTGTGTAAATAATTGCAATTATACATAGTTGGACTTATGAATAATTTTTTTTATTAAAATTTCATCAAAGTATATTTAAATGAACAAATAATTTAGTCTATGCCAAAATACTTACAAGTTAACCTTTCTAAAAGTTTACAGCGAAGGTCAAAATATTGCGAGCACTGCCGTAATATCCTGAAAAAATATAAAAATATATATTTTATCAAAAAAAAATGTTGCAATTTATAGAAAATATAATAGTACACTCAGTTATATCACTTTGTTTCTCTATTTATATATATCTTAACTTTTTACTAATAAATTTTAACAAAAAACAATAAAAAACAATATGTAAAACAAATATAAAATATTATTAGGGGTTTTTTTTTTTTTAAGAACAAACAGATTTTGATACATATTGTTGAGTTATTTTATGCATAAAAAAAAATAAAATTAAATTCTTTTACAAAATTTTTAAATTTGAAAATAAAAAAATAAAAAATGATTTTTAAAAATTATGTATATATCACACATTATAAACTTAAAAAAATTCCAACTTTGAATTCCTATTAAAATTTCATTTCACATTTGCAATTGCTGTATCCCAGGAATATTCTTTCAATACCAGCCAGATAATATCAATAACTTTGTTAAAAGAGAAAAACTAAGACAATTTAAAAAACTTAACAACAAAAAAATGTATTCACTTGTCAATAAATATATACAAATAAAATAATTAGAACAATATTACTCCACAATCTTTAAAGTTCATTGTAATCTATAGAAGTATGAATTAATTTATTCACATGCAATGTAAAGTAGTTCATATAACTATGAGTCACCATTAACTATGATTTCTTAAACACACAGATATAGTATATCTTCTTTAAACAACAATTCCATCATTTATTAATCAGCTAACATTTTGCTGTCAACTACGTATATATTCAATATATCAGCCCACATTTAAGTAGACCATTGCAGGTTTTTGCATATATTATCTTTTAATATCATTCAAAAATATCTATATTATATGTAAATTATATACTAATGAAGGGTGACAATTATGCATGTACTGTCTGTACATAATTATAAAATTTTAATAAACTATTTACATTTCTCAAATATATATATTTGCACAGATAGTCCACTCTTCCCCTCATTCTAAAAATAACCTGTAATGTTACAGAAAATAGTCTTGCAATATTCTAGGACTCGACAGGTCTTGAAGGTAGTAGTGATCTTTTTAGTTCATGATCAGAGGTAAATATATTTTTCTTAATTCCATATACTGTTTTTTTTTTTTAGGAAAGCATGTTTTAAAATACATTTATAATAGACTTCATTATAATTAAAAAAAACAATAAAAGAAAAAAAAAGTTAACCCATAGTATTTTATAAATTATTTTAATTAATTAGTGTCATACATATTAAAAATATAGCTAACCTATAAAAACTTATAATCTCATTATTTATTTATAAAATACTAAGGGCTTACTGCTTTAACTTTTTGTGATATTTATGATATAAACGTAATATAAGTTTTGAGAATATTACTAATGTAAATGAAATACTTAAGACATACAGATATTTGATATATATATTTAGTGTATTTATATATATATATTGTATATGATACATAATATATGTATGTATAGTATATTTGAAATATATATATATATTTAGTATATATTGTAACGATATGGTTTGGCTTAATTCCATCAAGCCTTATTCAAGTGATCCCATATGAAAAAGTTTAAATTTCAATTGGCAATAATTACCATATATTGAAAATCAGTGTATAAAATCATTGGTGGGTTGGAATGCTTGCTAAATTATAATTTTCAAATTATAATAAATTTTCACCAATAAATATCCTGAGAGTGATGGAAACTTAGACTGTTTAAGATACACTAGAAAATATGATAGAGTGGATATGAAGTTCATATACATTTTGTCATACGGTCTAGTTGCAATAGTATTTAAAATGATAATTTAATGGAATTGAATCAATTTGGAAGTATAGAGATGTTTAGTATTTTATTATTGTTATTAAACAATAATTAAAAAAAAAATCAATTTATAATTATTCTAAATTTTGTAATCAATCTTCAAGCATATTGTATTGTAGCTTAAATTGATATGAAACGGTCTAACTAGTTATCACTAGAGGGAGAGCTATTAATTAGTATGCACACTATCCTATTATTGGTTTATTTTATGTACCACAATCCATTGCAATAAAAATAATAAATAACTTAACAGAGGGGAAGAGGGCAGTCTAAAAAGAGAAATCAGAGACAGGACTTCAACTGTTTACACCTGCAAAATTAAAAAAAAAAACAAGAAAAAGCTGAAAATTTAACACCACCACTTTAGAATTGAACAAAATCTAAGGAGATTGTAGTTTTACAATTATGGAATAGAAACTTCTACTCTTGTGTGCATTTACAGCCTACTAATTCATTGATTGTGCTATGTGTGTGTGTATTCACATATACACGCAATAATAATGCAACTATTATAAATGAATACAAGTATGTGTGTGTATGCTTATTAACAGATACACGCAATAATAATGTAACTATGACAAATATTCAAGTATGTGCGTGTATGCTAAAAGCATCACAGAAACGATTAAGGTTGGTCAGAGATAACCAGACTCACCACTTGTACCTCGTGTCATAAAATGACCAATGGAAATAGAGTGTGTTACATCCGGTATGACGGGAACAAACAAGGTCAGACTTGTTAGGTGAAGTTGAGGGATGGATGCGTTTTCCTAAGTGCACAGACACTACTTCACTTTCAGCTCGTCTCGCGGAGAGGTCTACCTCCGAACGTACTAAGGTAGACCTAGGGACCATTACAGGTCGTATAGACTTCAATATTGTTTATTGTAAGCCTGCGGGCCTTTAAGACTAGAGTTGTATAATAATGTGTTAGTCAGTTTACCTTTGTAATAATTGTATTATATATTAATCCTTGTATATGTATTTATGTATATAAACCTATTAACTCCACTACCGTGTTCGTGTGTTTAATTATATAATTACTTGTCGCTGTTGAGTGCGATAAATCTCACTCGAACCTCGACCATATATATATCCGACTAGTACTGGATATTGCACTGGCGCAGTCGTAACAGTTCAATATGAACCCTAGCAGTCTGCTGACAACCAAATAAGTCAGGCAGAATTATTGAAGTAGCGAACGAACCTACGGTATTAAACGAGTTAGTTATATAAATTGCTTAAAATGCAATCGACAATATCCGAGTTTGACGTCAGAGAGGCAAATGAGTGGCCCCTGTACGTTCAACAGATTGAAAATTACTGTTTTATTAACAGAGTAGAGGAAGATGCGTATAAAACAGCGACATTATTATGTTTTGCAGGAAAAGGGGTCATACAAATAGCTAACAGATTAGCAGAACCCAACACTCCTGAAAAATTAACCTACGATGAGTTAAAACATCGTTTGTCAAATTATTTTAATCCTCGCCCGTCTAGGCACATCGCCAGACTTCATTTTCGAAATCGCCATCAAGGCAGAAACGAAAATACACAGGATTACGACTCAGCCCTACGCGAACTCGCAAAAAACTGCTGTTATGATTCATATTTAGAAGAAGCGCTACTGGAACAATTCCTATGTGGAATGAAGAGCGACAGTTTGAGGCAGCAGTTACTGGCTGATGAAGACATAATATATCCGACTAGTACTGGATATTGCAGATTGAAAATCAACAAAGTCATACTGGAAGAAAAATGGGAACCATATTGATAAATCAGTATATTACAAAATGGGACTTCAGGCTTAAACCGGAACAAATAGTAAGCATAAAGTTCGTTTTGCATATAATAACTTTAATCATTATATAAATCTAAAAGTTCTGTGGAAATTATTTAAATCTAAAAAGAAAAACCGTAAGTGTTCTCTAAATATATATATATATGTTTTGAATTATCATTGTGAAAAAAAAATAATAATAATAATTTGGATAAACTTTTGAACTTGTAATTTAATGAAGTGAATTTTTATTTCAAGTAGGATAATATTTGACCAATTTATAAATGTGGAAACCTATATAATATTTAATCTGATTAAAGAAAACAATGATCATCTGCTTCTGGTTAGAAGGGCTAAAACTGTTTGTTATCGAAAACATTAAGTCGAAAGTGGTTACACTATTGACAAATGCGAAAGATGTTTATAATTGTAATTTCAACCTAACTGATGTAAAGATTTATAAAGGAAAATAACAAATCGGTAATACAGCATCGATTGATCCATGCCATAAGATGGCGCTGTTTCTACGCTAAAGCACAGAAATATGCTGTTTACAAGGCCGCTCATAGATCTTACAGCCTAGTAAACTATTCAACCGCTAAGATGTTGAAGTGCACCCATTACCCCAACATCCCTAGTATGTTGAACATTATTAGCGACGAGTATGCAAGACTTTCTATAGACATTATTCTTAACTATTGTACAGCGTATGATGTGAAAGTTTCTGTATTTTGAATGTCGAAAACTATATTATAAAGTTTTTTTTGGCTTCGATGTATTTTTTTAATTTTCATTCGTAAAAATTGTAACGATTTTCCAAACGCCCCTGGTTTCATTGTCAGGGTCAGAATTCAGTTAATGAGGAGTGTTAGTCACAATTCGGCAAAGTTCACGATCAAGTCGCGCACTTTCCGACACTTTTTCGAGATCAAAACATTTCAATCGCAGACTACAGAAGCAGATGCGGTGGCCTTTCTTCAACAGAAAAATATTCTCCTCACCCAGAAGAACTGCCTTTGTGGTAGTTTAATGAAAGTAAAAAGCCAAATAAAAAAAGTTACTTTAAAAAAAAGAAGACCGTAATCAAAAGCGAAAAAAAAAAAGTTATTTTTTTTAAAAAAAAAAAGACCGTAATCCAATTTTGTTAAACAAGTTTTACAAAAAAAAAATAAAGAAAAAAAAGGTTTTTACAAAAAAAAATATTTAAAAATCAATTTATTTATTTAAAAAAAAAATCCAAACCCCAAAAAAAAAACACGATAACATTACAAAATAATAATAATCAAATCAGCCCAGTAACGTTATATCTATTCGTTTTTCACTAGCAACAGCGCCATCTTATGGCGTGGATCAATCGATGCTGTATTACTAACAAATCTTCATAATTTGATTTAAGAAACATTTACAAATACTGAGAAAAATATAACTATATAAATATCTCCTTGAGAATTGGTCAAAAACTGAAATTAATAATAATTGAAATTGAAGAAAAGTTAATTGATTTATAAATGTGGGAACTTATTCTATATTATTGTTTTATTAAACAAAAAAAGATTGTCTGGCTAATCTATTGTAATGTTACTTTTTCCTCAGTCAGTAAAAAAAAAAAAGGAAATTAAAAGACGTATCCTATACCAATAAATGACAATAAAATGTTTAACTCATGGTGCTAATAGTTAATGGAAATTATTATATCTCAAAGACAGTATAATATTTAATATTATAGAAATAGAAACATAATAAATAAAGAAAAATGTTTTAAAAGACTCAAATCATTCTGGATTATTATAATAAATTGCTGTGAAAAAAAAAAAAAAGGAAAATCAATAAGTGCGTTTGAAAAAGTTATTGCTCTTCTTGTTAAACCGGATACTCCTGCTATATAGCTTAAACTTTTGGATAAAAATTTTGCAGAAAGATTTTTAAGCGTTTTTTTTATAAGATTTTGTTTTCATAAATTTTTTAGAAGGCTTTATTTGTTTATAATACCAAAGTGCATATATATAAAAAAAATGAAAACTATGGAAACATCGCTCATAAAATGTGTGCCCAGGATGACTTCATTTCCCCATTATTTAGCTCAAATTAAAGATACACAAAAGGGTGAACTAGGAGAATGGAATATCACATTAATAATTTTTTGTGTGTGTTACTGATGATGTTATCAAGGGTTTTATATATGAATTTCATATATTATTAGGGTATATTTTTATGACATAAATTTGTAATAAGTCTGTAAACAGAAAAAGATATACACATAATTGTTTTTACAGATTGGTCCAAAATTTAATATTACACTAAGCTTTACAAGATAGAGATACTCATCTTTTACATAGGTGAATAGTTTGTTATGGGTAAACAGACAGAGTCACTCATTAAAGGTGGAATAGTAGTTCTTTATGATAAAATAGTTATTTTATGTTATGGAATTACCATATATGCATTTTATATTTATTAAAGTTTGTCTATAATCAGTATGTCCAGGTTAGTATATAATCTGCTATGTTTTTTTGACTGTGTGTGTACTTCTTGTTATAGCAATGTTTTATCATAATTTTGAAATATTTCCTAGTCATTTGACTTATAAAATGTTGGTTTGTTTATTACACTATCAGTTATGCATTAGGGAGATATTTATCTTTAGCTTTAATGTAAGAATTATGTTTATCTTGCTATTGTGGTGATAAAGATTTGTGAGAGTATATCTGATGAATATATGAAATATAAAGCTGCTTTAAACATTGTATTATGCATAGGATGCATGGGCAGAGAGAATAGTCTCACCCATTGCTTACTCCATGAGCGGATTATTTTATTGAAGCCAATAAATAAAGAATGCTTAAGTAGCATCGTCAATCCCTAGAGAGAGGGTTATTCTCAATGCACATATTCTGTTTCCCTGTGTTGAGACAATGTCCACACATTTATACCTAAGAAAAAGGTATGGGAATCTGCCATATTATTACACGAGGTAATGTTGTTGTGAAGAGCCTCTTTTTAGTGTCTTATCCCTCAGGAGGATGTAGAGTGATTTTCTCACAGGGTATGGTGAAATTATTTTGTGTATTTTAAAAATTTGTATGGTAATGATAAGATAAAGTTAGTCAAGGACATTTGTTATCTATAGTGTTTAATGAAGTAAAATAATATATGAGTTGGGCTGTGACAACTTATGGACTAGCCAATAAAACTTACCAACAAAACTTATTAATAATTATAAGACTTAGTGTCTTATCCCTCAGGAGGATTTAGAGTGATTTTCTCACAGGGTATGGTGAAATTATTTTGTGTATTTTAAAAATTTGTATGGCAATGATAAGATAAAGTTAGTCAAGGACATTTGTTATCTATAGTGTTTAATGAAGTAAAATAATATATGAGTTGGGCTGTGACAACTTATGGACTAGCCAATAAAACTTACCAACAAAACTTATTAATAATTATAAGACTTAGTTTATGTCTAGCATAACAGGAGATACACACATATGTACTGTCATTTATGTTCAACAAGCAGTAATTCGCCAAGGGATCGATAAAGCCTTTTTATAATTAGCATGATCATTTATGAACATAGGCAGGGTTAATATCAGTATATGTCTGACTTCTGATGTTTGTACCCTATTTAGAATTTTCTTTAGGTTATTAAATAATAAAGATCTAACCATAGAATTAACTAATGTCATATTAAATAATATTAAACAAATTATATCAAAGAATAATTCTTATATTTGTGCTTAATATGATAATTGCCATTATCATATTCTTATATACAACTAAGAAAGCTATAGCGAATAATGCTGCTTTAAGCACTGAGTTTAAATATTAAGGTTGTCAATTACCCTTATTATTTAGAAAACACTCTTATCTTATACTGTAAGGTTTATTTATGCCAAGCAGTGTAATATACCTATTTTATAATACTCAATAGTGAAAACCTAATTAACAATTATGGGGTCAGTAAGGGTATTATGGTATTTTATTATTTTATCACCCATACACGTAGTCAAAAGAAAATATACCTTGTTTTATATATGTTTTCTGGGAATAGATGTTTAACTGTTTATGATGTTAAGAAAATTTGTAAATAATGTAAATAAATCTTATTTTGAAATTTTTATCTAATGTGGTGTTATTGCTAGCCATCACCCACATCATTATTGCTATTGCTATCCACACATTACCTTGTTATTTCAATTTCATCATTAATCAATGTAGTATAATTTACAATACATTAATACCATAATAAATTTAGTATACTTTTATTTTTTTTAAAGGTTCATTTAAAGCATCATCACTTAGTGATTTAAACATTGTTCACCTGAAGTGCATATATTTTAAATAATATAGTAAAGATGAAATTAATAAATTGGATATAGCTTATTTATTTGAACTATCAAATACATCATTCACTGATCTATGATGACATAGACCATAATTATTGAATAAAAGAGAATTGTAAGTTATTTGGCTCGATTAAGAGTTTGTGTTACTTTATAGAACTTAAATTTCTTATTTGGTTGGTATTCAGATTGCTAGATATTTTAGTAATTCTAAGTGTTTATAAGTATTTTTGTCTGTTATAGTTGGGTAGTGGCAAAATCCCTCTCACTGACCCAAGTATATCTGGAAAAAGGATAATAGTTAATTTATTTGAAACCTGAGAAGAATAAGTTAGTAGATTGGGGTATAATGTTAAATTTACAGTAAGTTTTTTTTTTATATTTAGAATTATTTTCAGTACTTTGATTTATGTTTATTTTCACAGTTGTTTTATAGTCAGCATAATTTAATGTGTAAATTTCTTCTTCCTTATTTTTGAGCTTATATTTTGTTTTAATTTGATGGTAAATATTCTGGTTTGATTAAGCTTGGAATCCATATTTTACTTTAGTTTATCTTACTATCCTTTAAGACAATATCAATTTATAGCTCTGGATATCCTCTTCCGGCATCATCATTGTTCTCATCTGTCATCTCGATCTTTCTTTATTTCTTCATTCTTATTTCATCTTAATTCATTATCATAATTAATTCGCCCTCCACTGACTCATATCCTATTACCATCTTAATCAGTCATTAGCACTTAGACTATCATTATTTTAATTCTTCAGGATTCTAACACATCTTTCTCTTCTCTGTTTTCTTAGACTCGTTTCATTTTAGTATTCAATTCTTATTTATTTTCATCATCCATTTAATTATCTACATTCTAATTTATTTACTACTTAATTTATAATTCCAATCTCATATTCATTTCATAGACCGGATTAATTATTTATTGGTTTGACAAATAGAAAATTAATTTCATAATATTTTGTTTGGGGATTTTAAGGCTAGTTTGACCATAAGTTATTATCTTCGTAATCACTTTGTAATCTTCTTTAGATTTATAGTTTCATGCTAATCAGATCAATAGTCAGAAAATAATATCTTTGTCTTAACATTTAATTTGAGTACACAATTTGTTGAAGAATTGTAGAATGGAGGGTTACAATATAATGAGACTCTTCATCCGTCTCAAAATAGGTATAACGTGGTAAATATCAGTCAGTCAATAAAGAGTTAAAATTATAATATTAGTTTATATTTTTAAACTCATATTTTTAAAAGTACTATCATATATATATAATGCACACATACATGAGTATATAACCTTTTGTAAAGGAAGTTAACATTGCAATCTCGTAAAAAAAAAATTATAAAGAAAATAAAAGAACTCTAAAGCGAAAAATACCTTATCTTTGGACAAGATTATTTATCTGAATTTCAGACAAAGTCTAGTGTAAGGAATGTTTTGTTTTAATTATCTTAATCTTTGGTATATAATTTTCTTACAGTGGGCAGTGTCAAAATTAAATTCCAAAATGCTATTAGTATAAAATATAATTAGTGATTATGAATATCGGCTTACCTAAGGTTATTTTAATTAATGCCTGGTTCTAAAAGTTTCTTAGAAAAACAGATATTGGAACAATGGAACTGGTGACATATAAAAGCTCCAAAATTTATTGTCAAGGTTTCATTAATTCATTCCTCCTTTCTTTGTTATTAAATGTTTCCAGACTTTAGTGTTTATGCTACTAAACTAGTGGCAAGTAAAAAAATTTTGGAGTGATTCCTGACAGTTTCTAAATAAGATGCAGTAAGTTAAAGAAGAAACATTATTATCAAATAAAAGAATCCACCATTACTCCATGGCGAACTTCTTTCTTCAGGCATGACTCTTTTCACTAGCATGGTATAAGCTAATAACAGAACCGACCCTCTGCTTTTTGCTAATCAATAATCTCCACACTGAAGTTTCTCTTCTAACTTAACTCTGAATTCATGAAACAAACTACATGAATCATTATGCAAACATACATAGATATTTAACTGGATCATAACTCAAAAGACTGCAGCACAAGGTTTACTCAGTAAGCTAGGTATTATTAAACTTTACGAATAGAAATGTCTAATTCTTGAGATTTATTATTATTTGATATATGGATATTGATACAATCTAATTTTGATATATTATTTTGTATGTGTCTAATTTTCTGATATGGATAAGTTATTAAGTGTTTTATATATATATCTCCAAAGTATAAATTGTTTTTTTTATTTACAGTAAGTTGATTGTCAGTATAGATTTACTGATTTTATAGTCAAGCCATATAATTAACTTAAATAATTATTCATAGATTAAAAAAATAAAACTTCTTTTGCAAATAATTATTTATAAGTAATCTTAACAATTAGGAAACCATTAATTATCTTATATATGAGTGTATGCCAAGAGCATTAACTCTCTAAATTGTACATGTATTATTCTTTATATAAAAATAAAAGAACATCATTTTCGACTTGTGGGTGTTGCTGTTTAAAAACTGATCGCTTCTTAACTGTATCAGAAATTATTTGAGTTTTATTTCATCTAATCTTTGCCAATTACGTTTCTGTTCAAATCATTTGGTATTATTTTATGTAACTTTTATATGTAGCAGATTTAGTTAATTTAGCTCTGGTCTAGCTTAGATATAGCTTCCAGGGTATTCTCTATCATTACCGCTATATTTGCTAAGTGAATCCTTCGGAATCTCTGTTGGCAATATCTCCAACAAGCTCTTCATTCCATATTACTTTATACACATGTTCATTTATACCTGAAATGCCTTTACTTAGTTTATATATATATATATTTAAATTGCTCAGATAATTTTATGTTATATTTGGCACACATATGAATTTAATTTAAAATTGTTACATCAAAATTACTTCAATACTTTCATAAATATACAATTAGTGGTTTGAAATCTTTGCACATTATCATGTTAAGGTAAATGAGTTTCTTAAGTGGACATGTACCATAGTAAGCACATTAAATTCGTTATTTTGATAAAACCATCCTTAGAAAAAATTAATTTATTTAAAATTGGCTTATGATTTTCATATATTTTACTTTCTATGCTTTCATTTAATAATTAATAGATGCGTTGCATTTATTTAAATTTGCCTAGTGTTTGATAACTGTCAACTGTCAATCAACTGACCTAGCCTAGCAATTACTTATTAATACATTCAAATGTCAGGCATTCATTGTTAACATATGCATCAAAATAAATTTTCCAGCAATGCAATATGGATTCTCCTTTATTGAAGTCAGGTATCTCTCAGCAACAATGCCCAGAAGAAACCAGTTAGCCACCTTACCTTCCCCACCCTAAATTTTTTCCATATCTTCTCTATCACGCTCCATCCGATTTCCACATCATCTTTGTCCACTCTATGGCTTTTATACCAGCAGAAAAACCAAAAACCCACTTTCTGTATAATCACATTCTTTATATTTATTCTCCCACAACTTCATTATTTGTACCCTTTCTACTTGTATGCCTTTACATTCAATTAACAAACGCTTAATATTTTCCATACCTCCCTTACACAACTTACAGATTAAATCACTCACATTTCTCCATTTATGTGTATATCCGCTTGCTGCTAAGCGAACCTTAAACTGTAAACTACTTTCCTTGCTATTATCATAAATTAACTCATACCCAATATTGTTTACTTCTATATATATTTAAGCTCTTTTTATTCTCCACACTAGTTCTCCATTTCTACAACTTCATATTTTTATTAATGCATCTATTTTTATCCCATTCCTTGCCACTATAACACTCAACAATTCTAACACAATCACCCCATCTTTTGCAGAAGTATACTAACATAAAGTCTTTATCCAAATCTTCTGTATACAGTATTACCTTTATCACCCATTTTATTGCTTGTTTTTTTACTCATAACCCAATTATATACTATTTTTGCTGTTCTCTTATTATCCATAAATTGCAATCTACCAAACATTTTCATTTTGCTTCTCTCATATAAAAACTTGGCCATCCCATTTCTCCTTGAATTGTCGTCTCCTTTGCCGTCCACACTTCTGCATTTAATATTTTCCTATTTTTCTTTGTACTTTTTCTAAGTAATCTAACACCCCTTTACTAACATATAATGCATAGTTACAATAAGTCAACCCTGCTACTGACACTCCCTTCCGTACAATTCTTGCTACATCATATTTATTATATGAAAACACTGCTAATTTTTTTATCAGTTCCTTACTTTTTTTTGCTTCATTTATCAATTTTTTCTTCCATTCATCCAAGCAATTTCTCTGATTACTTAAGACGATTGCCAAATAGTTATACCTATTTACCACATTTAACTTTATATCCCCCAATAAAAATTCTTTCTCTTCTCTTTCCCTAGCACTTATCATCATTACTTTTGATTTAACTTCAATAAATTTAATCCCCCATTTCTTTATCCATAGTATAGCTTCCATATCTTCCTACTTTCTGTGCACAAGAACATATCATCAGCAAATAAAAGATCTGATAATATATATACTCCCTTGTCATCTTTTAATGGTATCTCTATCCCTCATCCTAATCTTTCTACTGCTCTCTCCATTTCTCTCAAATATAACAAAAACAAAATAGGTGACATAGGGCATCCGTGTCTTAATCCCACTCCACTTTTCTAACTGATTCTATATTTCCTAATTGATAAGTATAGTAATTATTTTCATGCAATCTCTTAATAAGATCCATTAAAGCACCATTCATTCCCAAATTTACTAAACTTAACAATAATCTATTTTTATTTATTCTATCATATGGCTTCTCTATATTTATAAAGACCATATGTAACTGACTATCTGTATTCCTACTCATAACTATAAGTTGTATGACTACAAATGAATTATCTCTTATAGGCTTATCTGATCGAAAACCTTCTTGCATTTCTCTCACTATATTATTTTCTTCCATCCATTTTGCCATCCATCCAGCTACTATATATGCAAAAACTTTACACAACACTGACATTACCACTATCAGTCTATAATTGTTTAACTTTCTACGACCCTTACCCTTTCCTTTAAATAATAGTCTTACTCTTGGTATTATTCCAGCTATCTGGAAATTCTCTCGTCTGTGACATCTTATTAAAACATGATAATAATGTCCTATTTCCTACATTTATCATCATTTTTTCTGCCCATCCATCTAAACCCCTTGCCTCCTTTCCACTTTTCAATTTCTTCCCTGCCTCGTCTAATATTTCCATTCCTATATGCTTTTATGTTTGTTATCACTCTGTCCTTCACATCTAAGATCTTTACTATATCCATTACATACTTATTTAAGGTTGTTTCTAATTCTTCTCTTAGAGCTACACTGTTTTTCCTCATCGTTTAATAATAGTATTTCTCTCTTCCCTACATTTCTTCTTTTAATATATTTTTAAAAATTTTACTCCCATTTCTTCAACTTTTATTAATATGCTCCAATAATTTACTATTTAATTTCATTCACTTCTTTTTTTAAAAATATTTTTCCCATTTAATATTAACATCTTTTTCATTTTCTTGTTTTAAATAAGCATATTTATATTCTCTGCTTGCTTTTTCTCTCTCTTTTACACCTCTATTAATTCTCATTTTTCTATTACTTTTATTCTTCAGAATATTCTCACCTAAAACCCTATTTGCCACTTTTCTACTTCACCACACCAGTCCTTATATCCATCCCCAACAAACTTTTCCATTGTTTCTGTCACTTGGTGATGAAACTCATTCCGTAAAAAAAAATAATATGACCTTGAATCACTTACAAGATTCAACTCACAATAGGTAGAATTTTAAATTACACTTACGTATCATGACTTATGGACAGACGATTGATAACTTTTGAAATGAAAAAAGGAGAGACAGAGTTCTTTACTACCAGGGAATGAAGAATTACAAAAAATTATTTTGGATGCAGATATCATTTTCAAATATAAGGTTAACAACCTGTTATTCTTTCTAAGCAATTGAGAGAGTAGTTCTTCTGAGATTACAGAAACTTGTTACTCAAAATCTATAAATTCTACATTGTGAATTTTTTGTCAGTATATTAACTTTGGGGAAAGCTGTTTTCTAGTCAAAATGTTTTCTCTTCATATACTAAAATTATATCTGATGAGATATTTATCAAGTTATGCATAATTTCCATTTTTCTCCTACTACTTACCAGTTCTTACAATGAGTGATTACCTATCGTGGTCCTCTGATAGTAAATAATAGCTTTTTCTACGGATTTTCATGCAAGTATCATCATTCTTAGATGTTCCAAATTTATTATATTTGAGATTAAATGTGCTCTCACTTGAAGACCTAATTCTAATTTCCTTCGATGTTCTTCTTTTTGATCTTAGCATAGATACTTACTTTTATAGAAATACAATTAACATAACTTTTTCACGACAACTTTCTCTGTAACTAAACTTCTTCATAGATTTGGCAAAAAAATTGGTAAATTTGTAATTGCTCTGCACTAGGATCCCAATTTTCACTTTTCAATGCATTCATGTTAAATGTGCCTAATAACTCTGGCATCTCTTCAATAGAATAGCTGTCAGTAAATATGAAGAAATGTGCCACAGTCTTTGGAAAATGTCCTATAATTTTAGTATCTACTAATGAAGTGTATTGTGGTCAGTTATATTAAATTTAATAAATTCAATCAAAAAAATCAATACTGTAATGTCTCCATGATTTCCAGAACTTTGTCAGACTGTTATAAACTTTACTAATATCACCTCCAATCAATAATAGTTTTGCACTCTTCACATTGCATCAAATCTATTATGAATGCATCTGTAATATCAACACAATTATCTGCAGAAATCAGTGATATGATCAAATCAGTCATTACTTAATATGGCAATAGATATTTCTGTGCATTGTGTAATTCTCTACTGACAAATGTCATATCTCCACTTCAATCAGATCTAATCCTCATTAACAAATGACTTTATTTTAATTAACTTACTGTCTCATAAAATTTCAAAAGCCATTCCTAGTAACATCAATTGTAATAAAATGATCATTTCCAATCTAGTCACAAAAAGCCACCAGAACAAAAACAATACTGTTCATAAAAACCAAGTATCTTTTATTATATTTAAATTAAAACTAGCATAATTTGACAAATACTCAATGCTGATTTGTTAGTCTTAGACACTCCTGAAAAATATTGAGCAAATAAGAAATTCAAGTGCAAACTTATTAAAATAAAAATGTCAAAAAAAAACAAAAACAAAACGATCTTGCTAAACACAATGAAGATCTGAGAATTAGGTACATCTGTAGATTATTATTCACTAGGATTTTAATGGTATTACTTTTGCTTATATTTAATAAACAAATTTAGAAATGTCATCCTGTGTGGATAATCAACATAAAAATATTGTTTTTATATATCATGTTAGATAAAAATTTGCACTTTAAAGATAACTGCTTCAAAAATATAATGTTTTCATCAAATATAAAAAAACTGTTTGTAAACTAAGCAATTTCATAGATAAGACATTGGTATTGTTTAAATTAATTTTCTCTTTCTCAACATTTGATAAATAATAAAATTATAATTTAAAAATATAAAAATAATTCATTATCTTTAAATAAACCAAAAGTAACAATTATATTCTCAAATCCCTTAAGAAAGAACAATCATATTTAAACAATGTAATAATATTCACCATAATATTTCTTTCGTATCACTATTTATTTTTATCACCAATATTGCAATTTTTGTAACTGATATAATGATTATATTTTTATTATAACTATTTCATTATTAAAGTTTTGTATTTAAAAAAAAAAGGACAATATACCTTTGTCCTGCTCCTCGAGCATTGCTTGAAGGAACCCACAGTGGTAATGGAGCTTTGAGTAAAATTTGCAATAAAAAATGATGAGGGTTGGCTGGTTCCCCACCACTGCTTATATTATTTTGCATATTGCAACAACTAAGGCGGAAAAATTGTTCACAAGCTGCCTGCCTAATTTCTGCATTAGGAGATCCCAAAAGAATATCTATTATAAAATCTCCCACATAACTCAAATTATAAAATGTTCCTGAAAAAATAAGAAAAAAAAGTAGATTAAAAAATAAAATAAACATATTTAATACAATAATATTAATTATATTTACCCAGAAGTGGACTTCTTAATTCTAGACAGGTAACTAATAATTCCAATGCTTCCCGTGCTACTGTTGAATCTTTACTACTGACAAATCTCTGCTGAACACATACACCAGCATGTAAAGCCTGGGTTTCTCCCTCACTTCCAGTACTGGTTGTACTTCCTATAATCGTACACAATTTATATAAAAATCACAATTTTTCATTTAATCAAGCAATTCAATGTAATAATGTAAAATTTTATTAAAAAGTTGATATATCAATTTTAATATTCTCAATACTAATATTATGCTTAAAATAGCCTAATATTAACTGATTAACTAGATTAGCTATGAATTGATTACATCAAGAAAACAAAAATTCTAAGTTTGATTGAAACTTGGAAAAAAAAAAATTCCCAATTTTATCTGATCAGAATTCAAACCCAGGACATGGAAATGGCAGATAGATGTGTTACTTTTACATCACATTACTCCCCTGTATATATACAAAATCAAACAAATACAATATGTGTATTTTTAAGTACACCTGGGTCTCGTTTTACGCGATAGATAGGTTCCTCAGAAAACACGCACAAACGAAATCGCGCAAAAATAGACATAACTTACATTGAAAAAGGGGGGATGCGGTCTGTGATTTTTCAAAATTCATGTGAAAGCAAAGCACCAACGTAAAATTACTTTAAAATTCACGCAAAAAAAAAAAAATAAGGAAATAAAATATGACTAATAAAAAATTTCAAATTTGAAAAAAATTGATAAAAGACAAACTTTTTTTAACTATAATATTTAATTTTATTCAAAATAATATATTTTTATGCATAATTTACAGTACAGTAATTTACATTTTTTTATACACGTTTTAATTATTATTGCTATTTGCCGAAAAACACGTTCGTTTGCAAACTGGTAAAAAATCAGATTCTCACAAGAGGAAATACAACTAGCGCCAAGTTCACTCTCATGTTGTGTTAATGGTTTTCTGTTGACAACGTAATTAGTAATTAATCATTGAGACAATGATTTTATTAATTGGTGATGAACCACTGCTGGGAAAAATTTAATTAGAACTAACAACTAAAAATGAAATTATAAATACAATTTATCCAAACTTCAAACACTTTTTAGCAAAACTTTATTTGTACATACACCTATGTTTCGACTGACATGCAGTCTTCTTCAGAGCTATGATATAATGAACAAAATAAAAAACATAACTATATAATAACACCATAAAAAATTTTTTTAAAACAATAAAAAAACTAAAAACAACATAAAATATATATATTAAAAACCTGAAATAAATAATCGAAACGTAGGTGTATGTACAAATAAAGTTTTGCTAAAAAGTGTTTGAAGTTTGGATAAATTGTATTTATATGATATTATGGCAAACATAAAGAAAAGTGTGATTTTGGTAATATTTATTAAAAATTAAATTCTTAATTTTGTCTTTAATTTTTTAATTTTCAATTCCGTTTAAAAATCAAATTTCGTTTTACATCACATTAATTTCAAGTCGCCGTAAGTAATTTTTCAATTGTTAATTACAATTAAAAATCAGATTTTAATTTTTAATTGTCAAATTTAATTGTGCCCACTGCTATTACTCACCTTTTAAAAATAAACTTGCGGACCCTAAATGATTAATAATTGATTACATTCTTTATTAAAAAGCAAAAACAGAATGTGATTTAAAATGCAAAATTAACACGCTCAATGTTTGAACAAATTTACATTATAATCTTGTAAAATATACATAAAATGTGGAAATCATGATTTTAATTTCATTATTGCATAAAATCTTACTATTATAAAGCACTGAAAATATTGAAATTACTAAGATGAAAGTCGAATTCCAATAATTTGCTATTACTTTCAATATAACGTAAGTGCGCGAAATTTATTATTTAAAGTAATAGCACATTATCGGAGTTCAACTTCCGGTGAAACATGAATCGCGTAACTTCAAAATCGTGTTAAATAAGTCCATGTAAAAAGAGACCCAGGTGTACATTAAACTTACTTAATCCCTTAAATAGATATATATTACAAATATTATGATTTTTAAACCCTTTGTTTAAAAAAAGGAAGATACAAAAAAGGATAAAAATAAAATAATAAATAATAACTTGATTTGTAAATTTTTAAAAAAACTGTTCATTTTTGAAATATTAATTTATTTATATATTTACAAAACAAGAATAAAAATGATTGTAATGTAATGCTACCTTCACTGTTAATAAGGGGAAATATCATATTTCTAAGTGTGTCTAATTCATGGTTTACTTTTTTATTTCCAAATATTGAAAAATTTATATTCAAACTGTCATTTGATTTTTTTAATTTTTAAAAAAAAAAAAAATTTGCAAAATCAAAAACAAAATTACAATGATTAAGATAGACAAATCATATACAAATATAAAAATATATATTTAAAACCATACCACTATTATCATATTACATTGATAAAGGATCCAATGATATTTATGTACTATATATTGTAACATTTAATGTTTGATTGGCCTTTATTTTACACATTAAAAAGTGAAAGTTAATTAAACTATGAAAAGAAAATATATTCCGATCATTTACGAGTCCAGATATTTCAAGATCAAGTTATCTTTCCTGATTAACAAACCTAATATTATTTATGATTTTAAATTGCAGGCAGAATCAGTTTTTAGTTTATATAGAAGGCGCCAGAAGTGATACTCACTGATTCTGCATAGTGCACATCATAATTTACCAAGAAAATAATTATAAAAGTCGGGATGATTTCCCGTCACTTAATTATTTTATTTTTAAGAAAATATTTGGTTGTTTTCTATTCCCTCGTGTCAGCCGCATGATGGCGCTATTTCTAGGTCAATTCCTAAAAACAAACCGTTTCAGTGGCCTACACCCAGCCTAAGAGGCGTCTTTCTATGATAAAACACAGAAAGAGTCCTCGCAGCAGCCTCAGCCAACCTAAGAGGCTTCTTTCTACGATAAAACACAGAAAGAGTCCCCGCCGGCTGAGCCAGTCTGGCTTTTTTCTATGCTAAAAGCACAGATAAATGCCTTCTTGGCTGCCGTAGTTGGTTGTGTTATTAACTTTATCGTAATGCTAGAATGTCTATTTTCTCTATACTTTCGTGTGAGTGTATAGATTTTAGCCTGTTGTAAATGTTAAAAATTTCATTACAAAGATTTTTTTTTTCAAGTGCTCTAACCCACTGTTACATTGTTGTAGTGTTTCAATGTCTAGAAATAACAAACCAGCCAAAAACTTGTTAGGATTCTAAGAAGCGACTTAGCGCTATTTATTAACATTTGTTTACTAGTTATAGTCAAAACATTAATACCGCAGACAATGATAAACTAGTTCTGCAGTCATTCCTTGAATGACGTCATGATAGCTAATCATCGCGGATCGTAAGACATCACACTCCTTCCCCCTTAGTATGTAACATCATAATCCTTGAAAAGCGCTGGTGGACGGCGTTGACGCAGGGGGTGTTCTCTGTAAGCCTTTGGAGTTTGAATTGGAGATGTAAGATGCAAAGGTGTGGAACTCAGTTTGTTTGTGTTTTCCAGTGTCACACTGGGTGAAGAATTTTGGACAAGTGGTGTTTCCTCAGCAGGAGATGAGACGGTTGGAAGAGTGTCCACTGTTCTTGAGCACAACTGATTTTATTGAAAAAAATTAGTGGAGTTGGGCTGGACATATTGCTAGAAAAGCTGATAATAGATGGACAATTGAAATCTTAAACTGGATTCCAAGAGATTGTAGAAGACCCACGAAGAGACCATGTGATATGGATAGATGAAATAAGAAAGTGTGCAGGGGTGATGTGGAGAAGAGAAGCTAAAGATTGGAGGTGGATTAAACTTGGAGATGTTCATCCTGTTTTACTTTAATATGCAAATTTAA
Organism: Epiperipatus broadwayi; assembly: GCA_028023455.1. Lineage (NCBI taxonomy): Eukaryota > Metazoa > Onychophora > Udeonychophora > Euonychophora > Peripatidae > Epiperipatus > Epiperipatus broadwayi. The sequence goes on along the minus strand of JAQFVV010000149.1, from coordinate 1,526,106 downwards.
TTAAACTTTTTCTACCATTATTAAAAATAAATATGTATTCATTAGCTTTTGCAAGTACTGAACAAGTAATTAATCATTTCTCAACTGTATCCAGCATCACATGACTCTCATTTTGATGGTTCTACCATAAAGTAAATAAAGTGACCTATTGCAAAAATTTTAATTAGATTTCAGCTTTCATTGATAAACCCTCAGCTTGGAAAGTATCTACTAAAAAAGTATTGCCTTTACTTTTTTCAAAATTCTTTCATGATGTTTAGACGTTCATCTAGGTATATCTTATACCAAAATTAGCAAATTCAACCTTTTTAAAATAATACGGTTGGGAAATAGTCATTGAAAGATCGATCTATAAACCAAAATATAATTTGTATTAGTTTCAAACTTATTTTAAATAATATTTGAAAGTCTAAAAAAAAAAAAGTTTTACAAACAATCATGTTTTAAAATAATAGTTTTGAAAGCAATACTGCCGTAGGAAAAAAAAAAGCTTTTTTTTTTTTTAAAAAAAAACACTGACCGATTTTTTAAAAAAACTGAAGAGATATTCTAATATATTTAAAGGAAAGTTTGACTTACTTTTCTCCAGTAATTTGAAAATATTTATTGATAAACAGATCTTCGAATTACTCTTTGCACGTAAGAGCACGCAAATTCAACGTTTTTAAAATAACACGGTTGGGAAATAGTCATTGAAAGATCGATCTATTTACTGTAAACTTCTTTTAAATTTGAACTGAATAGATATTCTAATATATTTAAAGGAAAGTTTGATTTGCTTTTTCTCCAATAATTTGAAAATATTTATTGATAAACAGATCTTCGAATTACTCTTTGCACATAAGAGCACGCAAATTCACCTTTTTAAAATTACACGGTTACGAAATAGTCATTGAAAGATCGATCTTTAAACCAAAATATAATTTGTATTAGTTTCAAACTTATTTTAAATATTTGAAAGTGTAAAAAAAACAGTTTTACAAACAATCATGTTTTAAAATAATAGTTTTGAAAGCAATACTGCCGTAGGGGAAAAAAAAGCTTTTTTTTAAAAAAACAAAAACACTGACCGATTTTTTAATAAACCCACTTTTAGAGTAAATAATTTAAAAAAAAGTTCGATTTTTAAAAATAAATAATTTTAAAATACATTGATTTATTAAATGGTGAAATAGAATGTAACAATATTAAGTAGGAACGCATATTTAAATACTTGTGGCTTCTAAATTTAATCACACCTGTACATTATAGGGCATCCACGTTTTAAGTAGTATGGACATAAACAAATCAAGCAGGCATTATTTCGCGTAGTTTTTCCATGTGAAACATGGAGTGGGCTAGAATCTTGGGGTAGCAGACGCTGTAAGCTAGATCTGTATACGGCAATCGGCGCCACCTAGGTTCTTGGTAGTCCTGGTAGCAGACGGTGTAGGCTACATGGTTTATGCATTGCAACCAGTGCCACCAGGCGGGCAGTTTTCCTGCCAGCTGGCTCGTGGAAGGTTCCTATGTATATGCATGGTGAACAGCGCCACCTAATGGCTGGAACAGGCATTTCTGCTTTTTGGCCCCTACTCTAGACATTTCTGTGTGTTTACACAGAAACAGCACATCTAGCGGCTGGGGTACAGCTAACCAAACACTACCGGAGAATCTTCCAATTTCTCCAAGAAAAGGACGCCATTCATGTTTAGATTGTCGCATTCTGTTGATAGAAGTGGAAATCTGCTCAATGCGTCTGCATTTGTAACTTTTTTTCCTATATTTATATTTCAATTTGAAAGAATATGCATTGAGGATGTGCGTCCATCTTTGCATCAGCAGCAATTAAATTATTGGTGTTGGTTTATCTGAGGTAAAAATGCCAAGCAGAAGACGATGATCAGTACAAATGTTAAATTTAATTCCGAATAGGAAATGGTGAAAACATTTGATGCCGAATACTATTGCCAAAGCTTCTTTATCAATTTGTGCATAGTTTCATTCAGCCTTAGACAATGTACGTCAAGCAAAAGCAACTGGAGGAGATGATCCATCAGGATATTGTATACTTAATACTGTACCTACTCCATAAGGCGAAGCATCACATGTAAGTAGAACACTTTGGTGAGGCTCAAATGGAACCAGTACATTATTGGACATCAATGCCTCTTTAAGTCTAAGAAAGGCCCTTTCGTGTTGTGGTGACCAAGTCCATGTGGCATTTATCTGTAATAAACAATGTAAAGGTTCAGCTATGGTTGCACAATCCGGAAGAAAATTGTTATAAAAATTTATAAGACCTAAGAATGCTTTCAGTTCTATTTTGTTCCTAGGAGAGCAAGCATTATGAATTGCAGTTGCTTTACTTGGAGACGGATGCAGGCCTTTACTGTCAATTGTATATCCCAGATATTCCACAGAATCTAGGAGCTCCGAATACACATTTTTCTTTATTAGCCTGCAATCCACTGTGTGCTAACTTTTTAAACACAGTACATAATTTTGAACATAGATCAATTGTTGAAGATGCACAAATTAATATGTCATCGAAATATGGAAAAACTTCAGAAATGTTTCCGAGTAAATTGTCTATAATGGATTGAAACATTCCGGGTGCAACACAGATTCCAAATTGTAAACGTTTTACATGGAAGGCTCCTTGATGAGTGATGATTGTCTGTATGTTTGCAGACATGTCATCAACTGGAAGTTGTAGGTAGGCCTTAGCTAAGTCAATTCTTGAAAAGATGGAGCTAGGAGGAAGAGAAAGTCAGAAGATGATGTACCGCAGGTATAGAGTATGGGTGATTCTGAAGAGCTCTGTTAACTGTTACCTTGTAGTCATCACATAATCTCACCTCTCCTGTTGGTTTAAGAATCAGTACCACTGGTGTTATCCACACAGGGTTTTCCACTGGTTCAATGATCCCATCGCGGAGCAGGTATCTAAAGCAACATCCCCCTTATGTTTCATAGCAAGTGGAAGTGGCTGGGCTCGTAGTCTGATCGGGGAAATTTAGGATCAACTGGCAATGATACAGCTGGATCCTTCCACATGATATCTTGAATAGACAGTTCGGTAATTAGATGAACTCCAGTTAGTGAAATACCTAGAGGTGTGAATCATTCACATCCTAACAGGTTTGTACAAGGACTCTCTGTTATCAATAAATGTAGATGGCATGAATGTACACCATACTGTACATGTACAACACAATATGCCTTGAATGATATTGAGTGGTGGTGAAAATTCCATAATGTAATTGTTACTGGATGTAGTTCGGGTATTTTTCCATTGCACAATTCAGATAATGTGTCAAATGATATAATAGAATATTCTGATTCTGAGTCAAATTTCCATTTTACATTCCTTGCCATTAATGTACAAGTGTGAGGAGGATTTAGGTGTTGAAGCATCGTGGCATATCTCATGGATATAATCTACAACGTCATTGTCCGTCTCCATTACTGCCATGCATTGATTTGCAGATCCAGGAATAGTGCGTTGTTTTGCTTGGCATACACGCTGTAAATGATCTATTTTCTGGCAGAAATGGCACTTGGTCTTTTTGAAGGGGCATTCCACTCGATTGTGCTGACTGCCACAACCATAACAAGATGGAAATCCCGATTGAGATGCACCAGTGCAGGGGATGTTTGAGGGGGCGGTGAGAACCTAGAAACATTTTTGCGAGCTAAGGTTGATCTGTTTCGCTGAATAAGATCAACGGTCGACATGGGAGTGTTTGTGGCATGGATTTCACGCACCTACATCAATGCAGATTCAGCAGCTAGGCTACACTGTATAGCTATCTCTAATGTTAAAATTTCTTCTGTAACAGTTTGCGCTGTATAGTTTCATCATGAAGCCCACAGACAAACTGATCTCGAAGACGCTATGTTAGTGAAAGACCAAAATCGCAGCTCTCTGCCAAACATCGAAGATCGGCTAAAAATGCACTCACATTTTCTCCTTCTCATTGCCAACGACAATGAAATTGGAAATGTTGGTAAATAACGGAAGGTTGTGCTTAACGAAAGGTTGTGGATTAAAATAACTTTTGATATATATGCACAAACAAAAACAACCCAGTGTCTGATTATTAATTACTGTCCAAGAAAAAAAAGAAAATTAGTCGGGTATTATTTTTACATTTAATATTTAAATAAGATTAGTTTTTATATGTACACACATTAACAAAAACAACCCAGTTTCTGATTTATTACTGTCCGAAAAAAAGAAAAACAAATTAGTCCGGTTGATTTTTAAATGTAGTATTTGAATTACGATACTTTTTATATATACACAATAACAAAAAGAACCCACTTTCTGATTCCTTACTGTCAAAAAAAAAGCAAATTAGTCGGGTATCATTTGTAAATTGATTCAATGACAGTCCTTGTTATATATACACACTAACAAAAAAAACCCACTTTCTGATTAATTACTGCCCAAAAAAAAAAAGCAAACTAGTTGGGAATCATTTGAAAATTGAGTGTGAATTTTTAAATGTTGTGTGAAAATTGAATAATGTAGAATTGCGTATTATTTTCTATTCAAAAAAGACCGCAACTTTTTCTATATATACACACAAAGAAAATAAAACCCATTTTCTGATTAATTACTGTCAATACCAAAAAAAAAATTATTCAGGTATCATTTTTAAATTTAGTATGTAAATAATATTAAGGCTTTTGATATCTACACACTAACAAATACAATCCACTTTCTGATTCATTAATGTCCAAAAAAAAAAGCAAAATAGTCAGGTATCATTTTTAAATGTAGTATTTAAAGAATGGTACTTTTTATATATACACACTAACAAACAGAACCCACTTTCTGATTAACTACTGTCAAAAAAAAAAAGCAAATTACTCGGGTATCATTTTTAAATTTAGCGTGAATATAGAAAAATTTTGTGTAAATTGAAAAATTTATAATTGCATATTATTTTCTATTAAAAAAATACTGTATCTTTTTATAGATATACACACAAACAAAAACAACCCATTTTATGATTAATTACTGTCCAAAAAATTTCAATTATTCGGGTATCATTTTTAAATTTAATGTGAATTTCTAAATTTTTGTTTTTTAAATAGTAATATTATTTACTATTAGTTCCTCTAATTTCCTATTACAAAACTAAAAAAGCTGATATTTATATAGATAGAATCGTAATATGTATGTGTTTTTGATTAGCGTCAACTCCATCAAATGGATGACACGAGGGAATAGAAACAACCGTATATTTCTCCAAGGGCTTAATTAATAAAGTATATTAGCAAGGTAATTTAAAATATATACTTCTCTAACACCAAATAATAAAATCTAACACCCAACATTAATAACGCAACTAACTAAAAAATAAGCATGTACAATGAAAGTTTTATATTAGTAGTGAAGCAGATGATCTGATGCTCAGATCCTGCTTCACAGCCCACATCCAATCTCCTACCACCTAACCGTATTCAAACTCGTCCTTACGCACGTATACACATAACTAATAATATATTTCTTTACCCAATAGTATAAAATAATGTAAACGTATGTGTCTTAATTTAATATTTAATCTAATAATAATATTCTCATGTGTATGCGGGCGTAAATAATAAATATATATGTATATTTTAGCGTAGGAGATTGTGATTGAATTAATAGTATATTATATATGATACTTATTATATTTTTCATATATAAGTTTGTAGCCAGAAATGATGCAATCTTGTTAGTAAGTCTCTCGAAAAACAATAACCCGGAAGACCCTTTAGATTAAAATAGAAGATTACAAATTAGTAATAATAGAAGAAACCCATTAGTGGAAATTGTCCACGCTAGCTTGTTTTAAAATCACAAGATATATTTTAAAACAATCGTTCGAGAAACTGATAACAAACTTGCATTGTTTCAAACATCTTACCAGATAAGAGTATCCGGCCAAACGATTCCAAATGAAATCTAAGTGCTTAAACCGCCTCAGGTCCATCAGTAGTTACCTAGTTACAAATTCAAATTAAAAGTATAAATACTGCTGGATTTGAATCCACAGAGAGGGAGATCATTAAATAGCCATGCTGCTGAACATAATCCACACCCGATATAATTTTCACGCAATGTGTTGTGAGTAGTAAATTTCGCCATGTCCATCCGTTCTAACATGTTGATCCCATGAACGAAGCTTCCGTACTCCGTGCTACTGAACTTTACATGTCTTTCCAATGAAATGAAGTGCTATCTCAAATCATCCCGCTACCCTAGATCTAGTGACAATACCGATGGACTGATTCCTAGTGAAATGCTTTTCTCAATCATCAAGGTAAAGAACTCAGACCACTTATAATTCCTAAAATCCTGCCTTCTATGTAATGTGTATATTTTAAACTATATCTTTTAAATGTCTTCAAATATATATATAACTCTATATAACTAATCTATGCTAAGCCTCTTATAAAATGTTTTTCTTTTATTTTATTTAAAAGCGGCCAATAATTTTTATTAACATTTTTACGTATTTATATTTTAAAGTTAATGCCAATAATATTCTAAAATCGCCAGCATATAACTTATTTTGTTTTCCCCACCCATCATTTACTGGGTAAATAATTTATAATTGATAAAAACAAGTCTTATTCGGCTTGCCCAGATGCTCGCGGTTTTAGAGAAATAAATTAATTATATTTTCATGTTTACTGTTGAAAAACAGATTTGACATCTGTTTTTCCCAGTCTCCTTCCTAAATAATGCGCTATCTTTTATCTTTCAACTATATTATATATGTAAATTTCATCTTAGCTATTACGACCACCCTTTTTATTTTGCAATCAATTAATGTATTTCCACAAGGGCATAAATCAACCAAAATTGAGGTTTAATGTGTAAAACGTAATGAATAATATTAAGTAATATAATGTAAAGGGGGGAGGGGGACCTTAACCTTTTATTCTATGTTTATATGTATAATTATTATCCCTGTTTGCTTAAAGTGAAGCCATGTCATTACGCTGAATAGTTCATCATTCGTGGGCAATAAATACGTCCCACTAATCTTTAATTTCAGAAGTATATTTATGTTTTATTAATAAGCGTTTAGTGCATAAAGGCCATTCTAATTTATATATATGTTCGTGCTTCTTTATTACATGGAGGCAACCGCAAAGTCGGACCCCATCGTCGTCTTAATGTCCTTGAACCAGGCTGTAAAACCACCCTGGGGACATCCTTGGTTCGTGCATGCTTTATACGGGGATTGCTCTGGAAAAACCAGCCCGATACTGACATAGCCGACCACTCCTCGTCATCCATGATTCGCCTGTACCTCATTCCAGGGAATCTGGACTCTTTTCGTTCGTAAAACCGACCCTGCCAAAGTTTGCAGAGGAAATCGGTCACTTCTTAGAAGTCGTGAAGCACACTCCAGGATCCATAAAAAGGACCGATAATAAGCCACCATGCACGCACCGCTTTTCCCTTATCTTATCATTCGCCCAGAAGTATTCATAAGCCGTAATGAAATGATTTATTTAAACAAACATATGTCCCTTATTTTAATATAAGTATTAATACGATAAATTTAGTATCGTTTGTGTAAATTGTTCATTACCCATCCCGCGCATTAATTATCTAAATTTCCCAGTTAACCGTCATATTAAATGTAATCAAATATTATCTGTGTTAAAATTATTGTTTGAAGTAATCAAATGCTCTTTTCGTTTCTGGGGGTGTGATAGCGGTCTAATAATCTATTCTAATAGCGCTAATTTACTCAAACACATACATATATTATTGGCATAGCCGCAATTATCATGTTATTGTATAAAATGATTCAAATCAATATCTATAATAATCCTGAGGCTCACGTCAGCTAAATGACCCGACATAATTATTATTAATAAATCGTAAATATATATACATCAAACTCGAATCAGTGCTTTCTTTAGTTAAGATAAATATTAAGTTATTTCTTAAGCTTAAATATGACTAGATGATCTCCGCTCTACACATAATTAACATGCTCGTTATTAAGTTATTCTATCATGAGTTAGCCTCGAATCTTTTGTGTCTCCGATGATCGATGCCAGCGGATGAGAAGTGGATTAATCGATGTCATCGGGATTGTTGCTCATAATGTTATAGATCTGGGGAATAGGCAAATAGGGCAGAATTCATGAGTGCTCCTGACCTGTGTATCTTGCGCACGACTGGATTCGAGGTACTTTTGCCTAGATGCTAGATCTTGTTACGTGAACATACAAATCCGACTGGCACAGTAGTTAGTAAAGTTTTTATTACGACACATTACACATTTAAACACTTATAAAAATAAAATTATAATATTGGAAAGAAACGCATACAAACATACTCAGATAATTATCTTAACCATTAAATTCAAATAACTCACTTTGAAGTCTTAAATAATAAATGTCTTTCTTTTCTTTTTGTCTACAGTAATAGTTTATCATTTAAAATTCAGTTCGGAAATCTCTTTTTCTACAGATAGGAGTTATAGCCATTAACTTACTGATAAGCTTCAAGTGTTTACATAGATGATTGATTATCATAGAAGTCCGGTTCCTTTTGACGAATAGTCCACACTATTGGTTTATGATTTCAGTCTGGTATTACTTCTATAACACTGATGCTAGACGAAGATTTAGGTGACTTTTCCAAGAGAAGGTGCCAGCGAACGATCTGTGGCTACTCACACATGGAGAAAAGATTCAGCTTAGTAGTTCTAGGTGATAGCTTGAAAATGCACACAAGAATAGCCAGAAAAACAGGTAAAAAGACTACTACTAAACTTGTCTGCTCCTTTTACACTCACGATCATTTTTCGAAAGGTCATGCACATATTTTCTTTATCTTGTTTTATTATTCTATAATCTTCTACATTCCTTATTAGTTTTTAGTTACAAAGACTTTTTTTTTTATCAATTATTTCAGCCATCTTTAATTAGCATTAAGAGCATCACTTTCATTTTAATCTCTTGCATTTATAACTTTCTTTATCTGAATAACTAATTTGTATGCACTTACATTCCTTCCAATATTAACATTACTTTGATTACATAAATTTTAAACACAAATAACTTTCATTGTATGCACAAAAAAAAAAATTCCACTAATAAAAAAAAAAAAACTAAACTAAATTACGTTTATTGATGATTTTTAAATTATACTTTTTAATTCTTACTCAACACCAATATACTTGTACTATATATATGTAAATGGTACAATATATATATGCAAAGTGTCACACACATACTTATAAATTTTGCCCATTAATATTGATTTATATAATGATTTTAATAAAATTGTCATAGAACTACTTAGTAACACTAAAATTGTATTTATAAAACTGATAATTGATATTTCAAATGAAAACTAATACTCAATAAGTAATGTGTTAAGAGTATAATAACTTTAAATTATGCCAATCATTAATTCTCATGTAATTATTAAATTCTGCATTATTAAATTATGTCTTTATAAAATACAATAACAATACAAGATAATATAATAAAAATGTTCTCTATAATGTCAAATATTTATTTCGAAATTTTTTTCTGAAAACAAAAATTCATTATAAAAACAAAAGTTTTTATTTAAATATGTGTGTGCCATATCACATATCTTTGTTGCACACAAATTAAAGGTTAAATACCTGAGCTACTTTGCCTGCTTCTTCGTCCTCCCACATAAAAACCTGAGCCTTCTTTGATTGGCTGAGCAGAGCTGGCTAAATGAAGTTTGCCTGCAGCTGCTGCCCAAGCTACCCGCATAAAACATGCTACAGTCTCTGTGAAATCGTTAATACTCATAATCTATAAGTAAATAAAAAATAGAGAAATAATGGGTACTGTTTTCTAAACATAAATTTATATTTAGACTGTATAATAAATAATTTTAGAATTGTTTAAAATTTACTCATATCAATCTTATTATTTTTCTTTTTATAAAAAAAAGTTTAGACTCATATTATTCTTCAATAGTTAAAAACTGTTTAAATAGTAATCACAAATAGCAGAATATAAAAGTCATTGGCATCTATGTATAATATATTTTTAATAGAGAAAATAAAAACATTAGTAAATATTTTAAGTTTATAATATTATGATAAATTCCTGTTGTTCATTAATCATTCATTTGCAGAATCACAATTTAATAATTATTAAATTCTATTAAAAAATTCAAAGAAACTCATGATAAAATTTCTTTCAAAGTACCCAAAATGATAGTCATTTTCTATCCGCATGAAACCATTAAAAGTAAAAAAATATTTACAAATTTTATTTTTTCTGCTGTAATAATTAGCAATATTAATAAATACTAAACAAATTTGAAACAAAATATTTGTACTTTTAACAATAGTCTTTTATTATCATATTAGATATTTATAAATAAATAAACCATTTATTTATAAGAGATGACTCATCATTTGTGTTTAATCAAAACATAAATATATTTCAAACGTTTTTTTTTACTTTTCTGATTAAAAATAATTAAAAAAATGATGTAGGAATATCCATCTAGTCAATGTAAATATTTAATTAACATTTCATTTTTTCCAATAATTTTTAATATTAAAAATGTTTATTTCATATCTCATGATTAAGTTATAAAAAAGAGACTATTTTACTAAATTAAATCAAAATCAAATATCACCGATTATCTTTTATTTTTATCAAAGAAAGATCTCATAAACATTTCTACCTGATTGAAACAAAAAAAAAAAAAAAAGATAGGTAAATATTTTTCTCCTCACAAAGTCTTTATGGTGTTTTAATCCTATTTTTAGTTTTAACTATCTGCAAGAAAGCCCAATCCGAAAATAAACTTTTTAAATAATTAATTTAATTATTTAATGAATAAACATATATTATTTATAAATATATTCCTAAATAAATAAAAATATTAAATATATATATATATTGTGTGAACATAAATAATAATAAAAAAGATTACTATAATTTGTGTTGAACATCTATTTAATCTTATTAACTTTGTAAGAGAAATAATTTAATTACTTGCAATTAACAAATTCTCAATATTCATAATCTTTTTTGATATAATTAATGTGGAATGTTAACAAAACAAATCAAAATAATTTTAAAATTGATTATTTATTCAATAGATCAATAAGAATTAAGATTTATTACAAGAAATCATTGAGCAAAGTAAAATTATTCCATCCAAGCATAATTACAAATTCTAAAAATTCATTATTACTTCTCTACCTGTATAGTTCTGCTAGCAGCATTAGGAACAATTCCAGCCGTAGCTGAAATAATAGACACCAACTGAATAGAGGTGTCCATTTTTTTAGGAGATGGAAGATATTTTAAACTCAGCAAGGGATCATCCTCACCAGTAACAGTCTGACCACACAAGAGGTACCTATCATAAATTAGAAAAGTTAAATATTATCAAGAGATACATACAATATAATTACATTTTAAGTAATAGGATGGCATAAACAGTTTTAAATAAAAGTGATAATTTATAAATAAAATTAAATGCATTAACCTTTTTAATTTATAAATTGATAAATACACATTCAATTTCATTTTAACACACACATATATTTTGAATTAAATTGATATACAACATTATCTTTCTAAGCAGATCGGAAAAAAAATTGAATGCTTTCAAAAATATATATGTATATAAAATAAAAATTTTAAATATTTTCATAGAAATTAGTTCTATTCATGTGAAATTAACCGTGTTTGAAACATATTATTTATAGTAGATTTAAAAAGATTTTGTTAAATTAAGAAAAAAAAAAATCTAGTTTAAGAGGAAGACTATTCTTAATTAAAATTAATTTTTTTTACATCAGCATAATAAAATGTAAATCTAAAAAAACTCAAAGAATACTTGATAATTTTAGACAAAGAATTATACATTTCAATTTCAGCGATTTTGATCAATTTGTCTCGTGCGCGCGCGGGGGGGGGGGGTCTACCATTTCTAAAATTAAGCGGTTTTTAGAGAATATTTTTTAAAAAAATTATCAATTACAGGCTTCTTGGTGGTTCTGCAGCGTCACCTGGTGGCTCGTCCAGTACGTGAGAAAAGCACCAATATTTATACGAATGTCATTTCTTCAGGAAAACCTATCATCTAATTAATATTTTAAAACTTTTCAATGATGAAGTCAATTATTGCTAGTCATCTTCTTTCAACTTTTCTAAACTTTACATAATTTTCTAAAATTGCTTCATAGTAAAATTAAAATAAGACAATTTGAATGTAGTCATCTGAGCCAAAAATAATAATTCAAATTTAATCTGAAAGAATATACATTTGTTCAGACTATTAACTATTCAATAATTTTCCAAACCTGTTTTTTCAGTGTTCAACTTTCTCAATGCTAAACTAGAGAGTTTCATTATAGTTTGATTCACAAATATAACTTCTAATCCAATATTAAAATAAATTGCTTTAGTACAATCATTTTTCTAATAACATTTGACAATTTAGCATGTATAATAAAATAAAAAATAATGAAACATTTGGTTGTTTGAGAGATCATAATATGTTCAAGCTTCAAAAATGACATGCTGAGCTGCTATTCTCTACATTCATACGATAGAGAATGATTAAATCGATGAAGTACTCATTGATTTGCTTCTGATATTCTTTAGTCTTTTCAATTATCAATGCTGAATGATTGTCCAGCATAATTTTATGAGGTAAATGAAAGATTGCACAATAGTTGACACCCTCTGAAAATACTATGAAAGTGAAATGGTAATCAACACACATAGAAGTATAAGTAATGTGGGCTGCACATAGGCTTTCATTATTATTGTTATTATTATATTATTCATGTGATAAATGAATATGGACGGCTGCTCAGATTCATCAGCCAGTATAATGAGCAAATTTATTGGCAAAAGTTTAATATCAAAAAACATTATGGTCTTTTTCTTAAGTTTCCTAATAGTTCTTAACTAAAATAACAACCAAGTTTTTTTGAAGGCAGGATAAATGCACATGTGAATGATTTTTTTTTTTTAAAGATATTTGTTAATTACGAGATAAGATTAAATTATGGCCCTCATTTCCAGATGACTTTAGAAAAATCATTAGCCAAAACTAGGGATATTAGTGATTTCATTTTTGAATTTGTGTACTTGGTTTATTGAAGCGAATAGTTTAAATTTTGGCATTTGATATATGTACAATTTCTTAATGATATAAATGATTAATAAAATAATTCAGAGAAATTGAGATAGTAAAATACACTGTGTTAATAAGATAAAAAACAATGGCAAATTACCACCAGTGATGATCAAACTTTATTGTTTAGTTGAAGTACAGTAAACCTGGGTCTCGTTTTATGCGGATTTATTTAATGCAATTTTGAAGTTATGCGATTCATGTTTCTTCTTAATATTTTTGTATGTGGTTTTCTTTTATGCGATAAAAATTATTAGATCAGAAGTCGAGCTCTGATAATGCGCTATTACTTTAAATATTACAAATTTCGGGCAATCACACGTCATATTTAAAGTAACAGCGCATTATCGGAATTTGATTTTCATCTAATAATTTCAATATTTTCAGTGCTTTATAATAGTATTGTAATAGATTTTATGCAAAAAAGAAGTTCATAATTCACTTAAAGAGCCCCTGAACAAAAATTTTAATTTTCAACTGAGTTTGCGCGGAATTGATAAGCAGTACACTTTAGTTTCTCAGACCATTTGATCCGCCATCTTTTTCCGATTTAAATGAGGTATTACTTTTTTTTCTATGATAAAATTTGGATTTTTTATGAAAGTTTTTGTAAAATACAATTTTTAATTTTTTTATTTTTCTTTTGTTTTTTAGATTTAATGATTGTAAATCATATTTCACGGTTGACTGCATTCGTTTTACAGCTTGATAATTAAATTCATCCGAGGAGGGGCATTTATAAGCCCTCTTTTTCTAGAAACTCATTTTTCCAAAAAAATAAGTTAGAAGAAGGAAAAGTAAAAAAAAAAAGGAATATATCAAAAAAAAAAAAGAATTACTGTTATTTTTAGTCAACATAGTAATCACATTTGATGCCTTCATAACTGGATTCAAATTTGAAACTGATGCTAACATTTAGCCAGTATTCTGTGAGTATTGAATTAGTTTTATTATTTTTTATTATTATTATTATTATTGTTTTCTATAATTAAATGTATATAGAAATAATATATATATGATAGAATACATCTGAATAATATAAAAATGTTTATTTGAATTATTTTTCTGACCTAGTTTTAGAAACTCTTTTTTTTATATATATAAAAGATAGAATTTTAGAAAAAAACACATTTGAATGATGTAAAAACTTTTTTTTGAATTAGTTTGGTGAGCTAGTTTTTATTACTTTTTTTATACATAAATGTAGAAATAATATATATATGATAGAATACATTTGAATGATATAAAAATGTTTATTTGAACTTTTGTTCTGACCTAGTTTATAACTCTTTTATATATATATATACACATACAAAACAATATATACACGAAAGAATTATATATATATATATGCAGAAAATATATATACGATAGAATTTGATATATATATATATGTGTAGAAAACAATATATATATATACAATAGAATTTTAGACAATACATTTGAATGATATAAAAACATGCGCATCCACACTCATCATATACCCTCAGCCATCCACTCTCATATTTCATCTCCCACACACATATATAATCAGTGCTCATAATAAATTTGTTTATTTTGATATTTATTCATTTTTTTTGTTCATTTTATCTTGGAGAAATTTTTGTTTGATATTTATTTTTTGAGTACATTTTATCTACTTAAAAAGAATACACATTTTAGGTCACACACCATTTTTCACTAATATAATATAATAAAAGTAATACACCTGGGTCTCGTTTTACGCGATAGATAGGTTCCTCAGAAAACATGCGCAAACGAAATCGCGCAAAAATAGATGTAACTTACATTGAAAAAGGGGGGATGCGGTCTGTGATTTTTCAAAATTCGCGTAAAAGCAAAGCACCAACGTAAAATTACTTTAAAATTCGCGCAAAAAAAAAAAAAAATAAGGAAATAAAATATGACTAATAAAAAATTTCAAATTTGAAAAAAATTGATACAAGACAAACTTTTTTTAACTATAATATTTAATTTTATTCAAAATAATATATTTTTATGCATAATTTACAGTACAGTAATTTACATTTTTTTTATACACGTTTTAATTATTATGATTTTCTGGTGACAACGTAATTAGTAATTAATCTTTGAGACGATGATTTTATTAATTGTTTACGAAGCTCGCGATATCCAGACATACAACCATTTAGCTCTCGTTAGAATTTAAGAGCACGTTAATGATTAGTGTCATTAATAAGAAAATAATAATTGATTACATTCTTTTTTAAAAAGCAAAAACAGAATGTGATTTAAAATGCAAAATTAACACACACAATGTTTGAACAAATTTACATTATAATCTTGTAAAATTTAATATGTGTATACATAAAATGTAGAAATCATGATTTTAATTTCATTATTGCATAAAATCTTACTATTATAAAGCACTGAAAATATTGAAATTGCTAAGATGAAAGTCGAATTCCAATAATGTGCTTTTACTTTCAATATAACGTAAGTGCGCAAAATTTATTATTTAAAGTAATAGTGCATTATCGGAAATCGACTTCCGGTGAAACACGAATCGCGTAACTTCAAAATCGTGATAAATAAGTCCGCGTAAAAAGAAACCCAGGTGTATATAATAATATTATAATATACTAGACCTCAACATCTTGTAAATTATTCCTGTTATTTTTTTCCCCCACTAAAAACCAAACATATTTCTAACAGATACCTGCATGCAAGGACAAACAAACATTACTAGCATGTACTCTGTTATAAAAGTAGAACATCTGGGTCAGCAAGTAAAAATGGAAGTTACCAATTGCACTGTTTTTGTAATTTTTGCATAGAAAAATTACCTCAGGTAAGACATATTATATATCATTTTTTTCAGCATTTTGATACGCATGTGATGAAGCTGTCTATGAAATTGTCATTTTAACATTTAACTTTCAAAATTTAGAATTTGTGAACCAATGTAAAAATAAAAATATTTAAAAGTGTTAAAAAACTCTTTTTCTTAATTTTTTTGAAGTAATAATTATTTTATCAGCTTTATTACATTCTTTTATATTTGCTAGTTCTACTTTTATATTTACTGTATTCAAACAGAATATATGTTTTAAATTATACTTGTAATTAATTTTTTAAATTCAAAATGGCTGCTTAGGACTCAAAAAGTTAAAATCAGGATTTCCCCAATTTTATATACACACGTTAAATTTTACAAGATTATAATGTAAATCTATTCAAACATTATAGATGTCTATACTATGCACATTGTTATTTTTACATTTTAAATCACATTCTATTTTTGCTTTTTAAAAAAAGAGTACGTAATCAATTAATCATTTAGTGTCCGCAAGTTTATTTTTAAAAGGTGAGTAACAGCGGTGGTTCACAATTAAATTTGACAGTTAAAAATTAAAATCTGGTTTTTAATTGTAATTAACAATTTAAAAATTAAGTAATGTGATCTGAAATTAATTTGATGTGAAACAATAAAATTTGATTTTTAAATGGAATTGAAAATTAAAGTCAAAAATAAAAACTTAATTTTTAATTGTTAGTTTTAATTAAATTTTGCCCAACAGTGATGAGTAGGTGTCTTTCTATTATCGTAAGTCTAAGTTCTTATTTTTATTTTAAACTTTTAGTTTACCCTAATGGAGAGAAAAAAACACCCAAGAAAATGAATTTCTTTGGAAACAAGAATTTCAATTTTAGATTAGGCAATTCCACTATAAGAGCAATTAAAAAAAATGAAATTGGCGTTAGTTGTATTTCCTCTTGTGACAAATCTGATGTCTTACTAATTCACAAACAAATCAAATAGCGAATTGATTAAAATACTCTACATGTATAAAAAAATGTAAAATACTGTAAATTACACATAAAAATATATTGTTTTGAATAAAATTAAATACTGTAGTTAATAAAAAAAGTAAAAAAGTTTATCTTGTATCAATTTTTTTCAAATTTGAAATTTTTTATTAGTCATATTTTATTTCCTTATTTTTTTTTTTTTATGTGAATTTTAAAGTAATTTTACATTGTTGCTTTGCTTTTATGCAATTTTTGAAAATTACAGTATCTATCCCCCATTTTTCAAGGTAAGTTAAGTCTATTTTTGTGCAATTTCTTTTGTGCGCATTTTCTGAGGATCCACCGCATAAAACGAGACCGAGGTGTACTTTATTACCTAATTATTTCCAGGTGTTCAGACAGAATAAAGAATGACTTAAATTCTAAAATTATAATTTAATATTAATTATTATTAAATATTTACCTGGCCAATTGTAAGCAAATTGCATAACAACCTTGCCTAGTCTCATAGTCTACGTCCATTGGTAAGGCATCTTTCTGAAGGACATTGACAACAAGACTCAAACCACCTGCATTAAGAAAATCTTCACAAAAGACTCGAGCACTGGTAAGAATCCCTGCATCTTGAATAGTGGGCATTAGTTTGCTGCTTAAAACCTGAAATATAATATATTATTAGTACTATCTCCATTCATATTTAATCAATTATATAACTAATAAATTTCAGAACTATATTTTATATTAAATAAATAAATGATTCACACACATATATATCTTCTTCTTTACAAAACTAAACTAAAGTAAAATAAAGTTTGTGGATCTTTTATATTATGAATGAGAGCATTTAAGTGCTCCCTGTTAGTTCATTATTAAATTAAAATATAAAATATATAATAGCCAAATCCTGAATTGTGTATTATATAATACAAGACACATAGAAACAGTTTCAATTGTGTCAAGATATTGTATAACATCACGTGTCTTATTTAAATAATAACCTAATAACGGTCTGGAAATATTCCCATTCATTCATATTTATTTATGTCCAAGTATAATGAATAATACTTAGGATTTAAATTAATTAGACAATTTAAATGAATAATAATTTAATGATTTTATTATCAAGAAAAAAAAAAGTTCTCTATTAATAAAAATCATATGTATTGTAAAGATACATGAAACCAATCTCACACACATCAATCTTAAAGACCATTACCACCAACAATAGTCAAAAACATATTGTTAATGATTAGACTAATAACTTTGTGTAAATTTGTCATTCAAAATTAAATTTTTAACTATTCTTGACAATACAGACTTATAGATAGTTAAACTTCAAAAAAAAAAAAAAAAGCAAGCAATTCCAAAATTATCAAAGGAAAAAAACAATAATTAAACTTTAGTGTTTGTTGACCCATTGCATTAAACATTCAGAAATTCAAATGACATCACAATAATAAAAAAAACATGGTGCTTGTATTATAGATAAAGATCCCATTAGATGGCGCCGTTTTCACGCTAAAACTTTGAACATTCATGGGCCGTTGATTTTAATAATTTTTCTGTGCTTTTTTGTAATGCGAAAATAAAAACAAAACAAAATCGTCTTTTATAAATATTATTTTTTATTAATGTATACAATTTAAATGATAATAATAAATGTAAAATAAAATCAACAAATTAAAATTTGATTCGTGTTTTTCTATTGTATATTTTTTTAATTGTGTTACGGGTTTTTTTTTATACATTTTCTATCGGATATTTTTTTACTTGTGTTACGGCTTTTTTTTATCAATTTTCTATCGGATATTTTTTTACTTGTGTTACGACTTTTTTTGTTGTTGTTTAACTAAAAAATAATAATCGTAATAAAAGTAAAAGTTGTTACGGTTAGTTTTAGGGTTAGTGTTCTGTTTGTTTGTAATGCTAAAATAAAAAAATTCAAAATCGTAAGCGTACTCGGACAGAAGAAAGAAACTCAAACTTTTTTAAACAACAACAAACACATACAAATGTCTTCTTTACTTATTAAACATGTTTATAATATTTGCTTTTTATTAAATTTACAAAAAAACCTGTATATTTGAACTTTTCTTACTGGATATTTTTTTCGTACCGCTCTTTTTTACTTCAAAAATATACAGATGGTAGAATCTTCTTGGTCTCGTGGAATGTTACTAACAGTATGTTACTTGACACGTTACCTAATTGCAACTCAATAAAAACATAGATATTTAACATTTACCCAAATAAAAGTTCAATACAGTACGTTGTAAAAAGTCTTAGAATTATTGTTTTAAAAAATCTGAACATTTCAATAGTTTAAAATATAAAAAAAATCCAATGAAAACAACATTTCAACACAATTCAAATACAAACTCTCTCATCAAGCCGTAATTATTTTATAAACTGCGCGAATTCGGAAAATGTAATTGCTGCTTAGCGACATACATGCTGTACTGTGACGTGACATAGCGACCTGCATTCTGTAGCACAACAAAAAAAGTTGTATTATAGAAAACGCGGGTTCGAATGTGTCGGCCGCGGAAACAGCATTTTTATGTGTCTTAGCATGAAAACCACGCCATAGAACGGCGTCTTTAGCTATAAGATACAGACTTATAGATAGTTAAACTTAAAAAAAAAAAAAGCAAGCAATTCCAAAATTATCAAAGGAAAGAAACAATAATTAAACTTTAGTGTTTGTTGACCCATTGCATTAAACATTCAGAAATTCAAATGACATCACAATAATAAAAAACATGAACTCAAATCAACATGAAAAACAATATATAAAAAAGAACATGATGGAATGAATGATTAGCAGAAAGATAATAACTTCTTTTCTTTAAAAAAAAGGAGATTTGAACATAACAGTGTCTAGTTAATATGCAGTTTAACAAAATCTCAACTCGAATCCACTATTTAAAATTATATAATGACAGCCTTGAATTACCATATCTCCAAAGAGAAAAATATTATCATGAAGTAGAGAAAAAAACTGTGTATGAATATGAATGGATTAAATATTTTGTAAGGTTACATTACAAATTGTAGAATTATCAAATTCATAATAATACTGAATTTTTGCATTAAAAGTTATTAATCACTTCAAGCTTATTTCGAGGATTTGTGAAATTATAAATTCACTATTAATATTAACAAACTCAGGAATGTCAAGTAAATTTATCAACACAGTTACGTAGCTATGTCTGGCTAAAAAAAAGTAAACATCGCAGAGAAAAGCGTTCACCATGCAACCATGATGTTAGATTTGAGTTTTAATGGAAATCAGCTGCTATCTATCAATATTGAATATAACACCAGAATATATTACAAACCAAGGAAAATTATTAGATCGAAAGGAATACTGTAGATGAAAGATTGGAATCGCCATCGGAATACTCGAATGACATTCAGACATGGGAAAGTGGATTTCAAATGAAGAAAAAGAAAAGATTCATGAAAATAGAATTCCTTGAACATTTATCAATATGAACTGACACTAATTTAAAATTCAACTCGACTACCCAGAATTAACATTATATATAAAATTTTCTTTGTACTTTTTTAAAATTTTAATTTCTTTCTTTTGGTAATAGGTCAAATGTCACCTAATCGTAACTTAAAATTATAAAGAGGAAAGATCGGGAATAGTATTCTCAAGTTATTAATAAAAGATATACATAGAAACCCCAAACTTGCTTAATAATAAGTTTAACTATTTACAGACAAAAAGGTAAGATCCTATTACTTTACTTAATATTAGATACCTACACTAGGATAATTATAATATTTAATCGTAAATGTAAAATGTTTGTTACAATTATTAGTTAGATCTTTGTTATTCAGAATATATGACTAAAATTCTTGTGTAATTGATCTTTACTATCATAGTTTTATATCGTTAGAAAGAGATTCCCAAAATATAAAATAAAGACACTTACAAAATCCTATTTCTGGGATATAATCACTAAGGATAGGAACGTTAGTGTGTACATACTACTATTTGAATGAAGATTTAAATTTAGTTTGCACTGTAAAGTTTACGTTAATAAATTGAGCTAATGAAATTATTATTCTTCATAATGATTGATACATTATGACTGGATGAAGGATGATTATGTCTAGCCAATTGTTCATTTAATAATTGTACAACACATATATTATGTTGAAATAAAATTATAAACAAATTTTGCTGTTGTTAATGATTTTATTAAATACTTATTATCATAACTGAAATCACTGTTATCTATCTGTTCCATGATTTATCACATCACATCATATAAATATGATTTGTATATCAGCATGATACGATCATGCTCTGAGATATTATCTATGCATATCCTCCCTGGTTTTGAATACCAGGGCATAACATGAGCAGATTAGAGAAAAAATGGAGAAGTGCATATTAACTCAAAGTTCCTTCCGTCTAACTATTATTACTTTCATGATTATATTGATTAAAATAAATTACCTCAATGATCATGATGAGAAATATACTTTCAATAAGAAAAGGTGTGTCTAATTATAGTGCATGAAACATGTGTTTTAGTATTACGATATACATCACAGCTGCTCATCTCGTTAAATATACTGTCCTTTGATTTGGCCATTTTATTGTTCATTGCATAGTTTCAATCTAGTACAACTGCTCGACCCATTACAGTATAAATGAATATAAAACTTTGATGTGAATAACCTACTATGAATATCATATTAAAAATTTAAATCTTTTATGTAATTACAATCTTGCCATTGGAGAATGGTTTGTACACAATCTGGTGTTAAATAATTCACTATAATATAAAAATTGTACTAAAACTTCTAAATTGAAAATATATTGTAACGATATGTATATACACACGTTGATTTACTTTTTTTTTTTTTTTTAAATAAAATTTAAAATAATCATAATTAATAGTGTACACAGAGAGCGAACCAATAGCTCAAACAAGCTTATTAAGAGTAATGTCACATTATATATGACTTGCTTTTTTAAATATTATAATTAATAGTTTGGAAAAAGTAAAAGTTAAAATAAAAAGAAAATGTTAGGAATAAGTTAGAAATTATTTACTAATTATAACTTATCTTTCTTTTATGCACTTTTATTTTTGTATAATTCTGTCAAAAAAATACTCTTTGTTAAAACTACTTTTTAATTAATTTTTTTATTTATAATTAATTAAAATCAGTCGTACTAAAGTAAACAGGCTATGGAGATTAAGATTCCAGACTGATTAGTTGATATAGCTAATCTCAGAGTAATTAAAATAGAAAAACAAGAAAATAAAGGAATGTAACTTTTAATTAAAAGAATTTAAAGATAAAATGTATTGATAGTGGGTTAGAACTCGAGCAAAGGTGGGACCAGAGTGTATAAAAAGGCTGATATTCTCTATTGTCTTCATTGAGATTCCTATTCTTCATTCAGTCATAAAGATTATTCAGATTACAGACTTCAGATTCAGGCTATGCAGAAAGTATTATAGAAGACAGTTAAAAATATAACAAGATCAACCAGCTGCAGTGAATAAAGTCAAAGAGCCACTAATAGTCCACCACAATGAAACCATTCTTCTACTATCGTGCCATGAAAGAAATGAGTGGCTAAATCCAAATGCTGGTGTACAGCCATTTTCCTCTGCTCATCTCCTGTGTGCCATTAGCCAAATGCCATGATAGTTTATTCGGAATCACCTTCTGCCGATGTTTAAACCCACTATGCCAAATCAAGAGAACCAGCCCACACTGTAGGACGCGGAATCAGGTAGCTTCATTTACGTTACACATATGCTTACCAAAAATCTGACCCGATTAGAAGAAAAGGTGATCACCACTTGTAGAAACCAAAGACTGTGCTTAAACAACTTATGGAAACCAGAGATTGTGTTTAAACCACATATAGAATCCAGAGACTGTGCTTAAACCGCATATGAAAACCAGAAACTGTGCTATACTTAGACCTAGGTAACTATTATCCATGATGTCATTATTAAAATTTTAATACTAGTATTAAACTTTTAATCTTCCCTTGAATAGAATTCATTTCAGAAATATGCGTATTTGTTTTTAAATGAAGAATATCTCCTATGTGTTATATATTTTATTATAATTTTTTATTCTATTGTCTGTTAATAAATTGATGTAAATTATTAGTGCTGTTTACGCCTCTCTTTCTCTCTCTCTTTCTATTTATCTAAGTAAATGTGTTTCCGGTCTCATGTTTAAGAACGTGTTAGTGACATTTCATGGGTTCCAGTGTAAGTATTGGATGATGCCCTGGGTTTAAACCCTTTATAAATAATCCCCATGAGGTGTTTCATGTTTTATGCAGCCGAGGAGTTACCTCGGTCTGGAAAGATGACCATCGGTTTAATATTTTTACTAAATCTCGGTCTGACCGGGGGTATGATTGGTATGTAAATATTAATTATATTAATTCCTCTGCTTGAGTAACGGGGTCTTTAAAATCATATTAGAGATTGATTTTTTTTTTTAATATAATCAATCAAATAATAAGCAGTTAGACTTGAAATAAATAGTAGTATAAAAAATGATTATTTTTTTTTATACATATAAAGGGGGATTTCCCATTGCAATATACATAACACAGATATTAGGAATTTCCAATCTGTTGTGATTATTCAGCACATAAGACTGTCACAATAATAAATGAAAAAAGGTTAAACCTTATGTCCAGCACTTAATGGATTAAGTGAATAATACATTGTATTACAATCACAATATATCATCTGACTCAATCATATGACCTCATCCTACATATTGCAGTTATAGCAGCATAATTTCATCATCTCCATGCCACTTACGTAAGCTTTAGCAAGTAATAATAGATGCCAGATGCTAGTTACTTATTATAACCCTTTCCTGTGCTGTCCTATGCAATATCCCAAAGTAGTTTCAATTTTAAGGTTATAAGCTTCTTTGGATTTTGAACTAATACATTTGGAACTTTAGCATCTAATGCACTCTCCTTCTTGCACCTATTATTTATCTACCTGTAATATTATCAAGCTATCAGCCCAAACTAAAAAAACGTGTTTTCAATCTAAACCAAGTTGCTTGTATAGTCATATAGTTTCTATATATATGATGATATCTCTAATTTTTTAATAATTAAGGGCACCTTTATCCTGCGGCCAGGATTTGACATAAAACAGAGTATCATATGACCTATAACATGACTTCAATTATACCACTTACTATAATCTTTGTAAGTAATAAGAAATGTGATATATTTCATAAATCTCTATCCTATGTTATCCTAGCCAAAATCCCCAAACTACTTTCAAGCTAATAGCTTTCGTCAGTAAGATTTGTTTCTAAATGATAAATGCTAGAAGAAAGGATATTAGATTCTAAAGGTCCAGGTGCACTCATCCAAGCTCCAAAGCTTCTCAATGATAAAAGCTATAAAATTGAAACTAATCTGGGAATATTGGATAGTGACATACCTGGCATCTATTATTACTTACTAAAGCTTACAGTAAGTGGCAAAGAGATGATGAAAATTATGCTGCCACATCAATAGTCACTGGCTAATCCAGACTAATCTAAGAAATATTATCTCTATCCATTTGCTGACCAATAATGGACAGCTAGTAAGAATGGCTTTGAACTAGTTATCTGAAATAAAAATCGTAAATTTTTTGGTGCCCAAAAAAAATTCCAAGGTTCATTCAGATTTTACTTGAATTTTAGGGTGTGGACAGGGAAACACAGACTACTAATTATTGTGATATGAGGCCCTTCCAAAAATAACATACCTATATATAACTGAGAATAAACATATAATAAAAAAAAAAACCACACACACGCAATGTATTATTTATAATCACAAATATAAATCATTCATAAGTAGTCATCTCTTAAATGAGTATGATCAATACAATTCATAAAGTTAAAAAAATATGTATGAAGTTAAAGGTGAGCTTTGCAATAATTATACAAACCAATTCATAAACTACAAACCTATCCTTACATATTACATACATGTTAGTCCTTTAGTCCATTTATTTAAGGTTTCATAATTTTGTCTTTTTATTCTTGCAGCACACTTTTATTTTAGAACACATCAAAACCATGCCTAATTGTAGAATTTTATTGTATTCTATACTTATTCATATACTGTCATTAAAAGCAATTGATACTATAAAATAAACCCAATTCATTACAAATAGATCTTAAGAACTGTAATAAAAATGGCACGTGGCTTTATTGCTCAGGAGTTCATAAGAAGTTCAAGCACAAGATTTGCAGGCAATAAAATCAATCTTGGGATCTCTCGGTTCCAAGCCAGATGCTCTATCTACTGCATTCCAACAGGGCTCAATAATAGTAAATCTAATATTATAAAATCTAGCAAGCTGAATAATCATATAGAAATGGTCTATTACGATCCAGCCATTACATTATCAAGATATTATGTACATCAGTAAATGAAATTTTACCAAAGAAAAATCCATGTTTTCCATACAATAAATTTAACAGTATAAGAATCCTATGTAAAGTACAAATAATTTAATTAGAATAATTATATTTTTATAATAAAATACCCTATCTTTTAATTGATTAATACAATAGGTGCATATTGAAATCTGTGCTGAAAAGTTGCTAAAGATATTTCTTCTGTCATTGGCTAATAAAGAATCTGAATTTTTTGAACATTTAAATTTTTTAGATAATTAATTACTAAAATGATATCTTTATAGACTTTATATTCAAAATATTAAAAAATTTTGTAGATTATCATTCAATTGGCAAGAATATCAAAATCAAATCTTGGAACTTCTGCGTGTATAACATCATTTATTTTAGTAAATACGCATGGATTTCTTCATTTTAATAACATCCCCTTTCTTGAAGAAAATTACTCTAGAAATGAGCTCAAATTATTGTCCCAAATTATACATTTAATTAGAATAGAATTCATATGCAAATAAAGCTAGCTGCATGCAAATGAGATCGTATATAATATTACCTGACCATTATGATTGTAAAACAAAAAAAGCAGCAGCAGCTAAAATGGTTAGACTGGATTAACATTAGTGTGGATCAGCAGTAAAGCATGGTCAATGATAGACTAGCAGACTGACTAGCAATGATCAAATCTAAAATGGAATAGCGGCAAGTGAGAAGCAGTACTTATTCATGTATTGTACCGGTCAAAAAGAAGCCAACACATCAACAAACCCAAACTCAAAGTGGGATTCAAACTCAGGCGAACCAAACTGAATTCAAACCCAACTCACGAGCTCAGATCAAATCAATGGATGACATATATCGACGGTACATGACTATGCGCCAAGGAACTAGCTCAACGGATGATGATGATTAATGAGACTCCTGATCTAACTCTAATAAAGTATAATAAAATAACTAACAATCTTTATAAGTCAACTCATATATATATGTTCGGGTTGCCAATACAGACAGTGAGCATTAATATTAAAATAATTTGAATAAGAAAGTTTAAAAAAAAAAAAACCCAAATGTGTTAATAAAATATTTAATAATAATTATAATTTTGTTCAACTTTTAGATTGTGATTATATAGATTACCTCTAGTCTTTAAACAGAATTTATATTTACAACAAGAATGGCAGTCCTTATTATATGCCAATACTATTACGCAATATTATATGCTAAATATATGTCTATGCCCCCGACAAGAAAATAAAGGTAGATAAAGGTATTTGGCTATGACTGAAATTATTATTCTGATTCTAAAGGAAAGAATGTGAGATTTATTTTCACATTCGCAAATCAATTCACAAAGAACAAGATACGTATTTAGGGCATAACTTTAATATTTAATAAAAAAAACTTATTTAATTATAAATAAATATTAATTTGTTCGACTTTAATAAAATCAATTCATCACGATTTACGAGCATGAGAGCGGGCTTTACTGGAACTGAGAAATAAACGGTACTGACGACTTATGAGCTATAAGAATAAATGTGAAAAATAATGGCTTGTCTATGATTTGAGAAAATAGCAGGGCTGCTTGTATTTGACAAGTCTTCAATGCCCTATATGAAGGATCCATAGAACACAGGGAAAACCAGGTCGGGTCGTAGCCTCGAACCTTTGGTGTTCCAAATATAAAACGAGCAAGTGGAGGAAGTGCTTTCTTCCTAGATAATTAAACTAATAGAAATATCACTGAGGACAAGCCTATGAAACAGGAGATGGCTCGCGTCAGCAACGTTCGGAAAATGATGACTTGGTAATCATCGTTTTTAAATAATAAAACCCAATTTATATAAAGAGTGCTCTACGTGATGACCTGATCAAGTTAAATTAAAGTCAAACGTGCTTTAATCAAAAGTATTTAATGCAATTAGAAATTATATTAATTATGCCCTAAATCCCATGCCCTTCCTGAATATTACTAGAAAGTATAAAATTTGAATTAGAATATATATATTCATTTAATTCCTTTATCAACCTTTTTGTGAAACAATAAATTAATGTGAATAAATAACTATTATAAATTCAGTAAAGTGGCCGGGAGCATAGGTTAAAATTGAGCTAATAATTTGTTGTTATTAGCCATTAATAAAATAGCAAAAATTGTACAAATCATTCAACTCGATAATTAATAGAACTGTATCAAAATAGTTCTAGTGGGTAAGAATTACTGTAAAAATAAATATAATATTATTTAACAAGGCAAATGCAACGAAGGAAATTATTATCGAGTTGAAGTTATTATTGGCATATAATAAAAAAATAAACAACATTAATAAATCACACAATAAATATATATATAATATAATAAATGAACCGCCATCGTAAGAAAAGAGAAAGTTAAATATTAAATTTAAAGACTAGAGATTAAGATAGAGACTTACTACATAATTTAAAATAACATTAACAAAAAGACAATTTTACAGTAGATAGCTTAAAGATGTTTTAACTTAAAGTTCAGAACTGGCCAGGTTCAAAAGGAAATATATTACCATTTCTTCATGGTTGACTTCTGAGTTTCCACAAGGCAGAGTCCAGTTGGATGAAACGTATGCGCGCATTTTGAAAATTAGGTGAATAGCATTTTGATGGATTTCTCTAAGGTTTTGGCAGCTTACGATTGGTATATGAATTTTTATATTGCAGCCACATTGAAGATTTTCAGGGGGCTTAAGGAACCGTAGTCAGACTCTTGAAGTTAAGCCCCCCCACCATGGTAGAAACACTATTTTACTTCATAATTTAACTGGGCGGCTTCTTCTCTAATGAAATATATATGGCTTCTCTTAATGAGGAATAATAGCTGCTTGGAAACTTTTCCTGGGCTCTTTATACTGTATCTGATGCCTTTAGGCTAAATCAATCTTACAAAAAAATTTACTAGTTGTTGTTAGATACATTCCTTTGATAAGGCTTTCAAACTCATTAACTTGAATTCATTTTCTAATTAGAAAATGAATTTTTAAAAAATCAGAAAATGATTTTAATTAGGACCGTCCTAACATTTTAAAGACTTATCTATTTCTAATTAATAAAAACTTTAACCATTGTTTTGGAAAGAGAAAATCTGAAAGCTTATTGAAAGAATGTAGCTATTAATCACTAAAAATTTAACATATTATTTAAAAGTAAAATAAACATTCCCGACGCAATGAAACTTTCGAACAATTATATATATTTAAACATTTATAAATATATATACGCACAATCCACGCAGTTATAATATATATAAATTCATGAATAATTCTAACATGAATTTATTAATAGAAATGATTAGTTTAAATCTCAAATGAATTAATTTTAACACACATTTATAATAGTTTTTCTTTAAGGAAACTAGCGTGGACTGAACGCATAAAGCCCCATTGCATCGGAAATTCAAAGTTAGTACAAGGGTTTGAAGTTGGCTACATGTGAAAGATCATGAAGCTAGGATCGAACTTAGATCCGACTGCTTCATTTTTTTCCACTTCAAAAAAAAACAATGAAAAAAAAATGTTTTTACTTATATTTGATACATTTATAAGTTTACTTGATTAATTGGTAGACTATACAAGTAATTAGTAACATAGAAATATTGATATATTTTAACAAGGGTACTAGTAATTCTCTATGTTGGATCCATTTGGTTTTTATTATTTATTTAGGCAACTCACTCTCTGCTGTACTCACAATCATATTTGCTGACAAATTTATTTATATGGGCGCCAGTCAGCAATATGAGATTAATAGGACATGTGAAATAACCCATTGATCACCCAAACCATATATGATTGACATAATTTAGGATAGAACAATTTTATTGATGAATATTTATTATTTTAAAACTGACAACGTTTTAAACATAGTTCAACTATTTCATTTCAAATAAGCATGAGGCTTTCACACACAAAAAAAAAATGTCAAAATTAATATTACAAGAACTTTTATTGGAGATATTATTCTAAATCTTGCTAGCATGAAAGCGTGCAAACCATTTAAGCATTTTGCCAACTGCATCTGGCTGCTTGGTGTACACAAAGGGTCTTCACCTGCTTTGAGGTTACTCTAGAAATTATTGTCATTAAAGCGTAATGTCACACTGCATCGGACCGCTTGACAGATAATTCCCAGTTTGAAGGTCTTCGCCTACTTTGAGACTACTAAAAATACGGAGCGAACATTTAATATATATGCTAGCAAGCAATACTTTGAAATTAAGACTTTTAACATGATATCACAACGGATATCTTATATTATAAAACTAAGATACTAATTAATTTTGACATAGAAAAACATTTCATTTATGACATAGACAAATTATTTCACTTATTTTACTCCTATGCTTTGATCTGCTCTTACTACTTTGCTAACGATATTTTCTTACTGTCACGAACGCGTATAACACAAACGTATAATATATATACTGATATAGTACACGTATAATTAATATATATATGAATAATTATTTTAACTAACGAATCTTTTACTGAACGAACATTTAAAAAAAAATCTTGAAAACATTTTTTTATAAGAAAGAATTAGAAAATGATATTTTAATTTATTAAATCATTTCAGTTATGCATTATAAATCGCATAACTTTTTCAAATGTATAAAACATTCTACAAACATATCACTTTAAACATTTAATTTATTGAGATCTGAGTAACTAAAACAAAATTACTATCTCCAGGGCATGTGTGGGGTTTATTAAGTCGAGCCACAACGATTGGGCAGCCAAAACATAACCATGTACCTGTCGAAAAAGAAGCCAACACATCAACAAACCCAAACTCAAAGTGGGATTCAAACTCAGGCGAACCAAACTGAATTCAAACCCAACTCACGAGCTCAGATCAAATCAATGGATGACATATATCGACGGTACATGACTATGCGCCAAGGAACTAGCTCAACGGATGATGATGATTAATGAGACTCCTGATCTAACTCTAATAAAGTATAATAAAATAACTAACAATCTTTATAAGTCAACTCATATATATATGTTCGGGTTGCCAATACAGACAGTGAGCATTAATATTAAAATAATTTGAATAAGAAAGTTTAAAAAAAAAAACCCAAATGTGTTAATAAAATATTTAATAATAATTATAATTTTGTTCAACTTTTAGATTGTGATTATATAGATTACCTCTAGTCTTTAAACAGAATTTATATTTACAACAAGAATGGCAGTCCTTATTATATGCCAATACTATTACGCAATATTATATGATAAATATATGTCTATGCCCCCGACAAGAAAATAAAGGTAGATAAAGGTATTTGGCTATGACTGAAATTATTATTCTGATTCTAAAGGAAAGAATGTGAGATTTATTTTCACATTCGCAAATCAATTCACAAAGAACAAGATACGTATTTAGGGCATAACTTTAATATTTAATAAAAAAAACTTATTTAATTATAAATAAATATTAATTTGTTCGACTTTAATAAAATCAATTCATCACGATTTACGAGCATGAGAGCGGGCTTTACTGGAACTGAGAAATAAACGGTACTGACGACTTATGAGCTATAAGAATAAATGTGAAAAATAATGGCTTGTCTATGATTTGAGAAAATAGCAGGGCTGCTTGTATTTGACAAGTCTTCAATGCCCTATATGAAGGATCCATAGAACACAGGGAAAACCAGGTCGGGTCGTAGCCTCGAACCTTTGGTGTTCCAAATATAAAACGAGCAAGTGGAGGAAGTGCTTTCTTCCTAGATAATTAAACTAATAGAAATATCACTGAGGACAAGCCTATGAAACAGGAGATGGCTCGCGTCAGCAACGTTCGGAAAATGATGACTTGGTAATCATCGTATTTAAATAATAATACCCAATTTATATAAAGAGTGCTCTACGTGATGACCTGATCAAGTTAAATTAAAGTCAAACGTGCTTTAATCAAAAGTATTTAATGCAATTAGAAATTATATTAATTATGCCCTAAATCCCATGCCCTTCCTGAATATTACTAGAAAGTATAAAATTTGAATTAGAATATATATATTCATTTAATTCCTTTATCAACCTTTTTGTGAAACAATAAATTAATGTGAATAAATAACTATTATAAATTCAGTAAAGTGGCCGGGAGCATAGGTTAAAATTGAGCTAATAATTTGTTGTTATTAGCCATTAATAAAATAGCAAAAATTGTACAAATCATTCAACTCGATAATTAATAGAACTGTATCAAAATAGTTCTAGTGGGTAAGAATTACTGTAAAAATAAATATAATATTATTTAACAAGGCAAATGCAACGAAGGAAATTATTATCGAGTTGAAGTTATTATTGGCATATAATAAAAAAAATAAACAACATTAATAAATCACACAATAAATATATATATAATATAATAAATGAACCGCCATCGTAAGAAAAGAGAAAGTTAAATATTAAATTTAAAAACTAGAGATTAAGATAGAGACTTACTACATAATTTAAAATAACATTAACAAAAAGACAATTTTACAGTAGATAGCTTAAAGATGTTTTAACTTAAAGTTCAGAACTGGCCAGGTTCAAAAGGAAATATATTACCATTTCTTCATGGTTGACTTCTGAGTTTCCACAAGGCAGAGTCCAGTTGGATGAAACGTATGCGCGCATTTTGAAAATTAGGTGAATAGCATTTTGATGGATTTCTCTAAGGTTTTGGCAGCTTACGATTGGTATATGAATTTTTATATTGCAGCCACATTGAAGATTTTCAGGGGGCTTAAGGAACCGTAGTCAGACTCTTGAAGTTAAGCCCCCCCCACCATGGTAGAAACACTATTTTACTTCATAATTTAACTGGGCGGCTTCTTCTCTAATGAAATATATATGGCTTCTCTTAATGAGGAATAATAGCTGCTTGGAAACTTTTCCTGGGCTCTTTATACTGTATCTGATGCCTTTAGGCTAAATCAATCTTACAAAAAATTTACTAGTTGTTGTTAGATACATTCCTTTGATAAGGCTTTCAAACTCATTAACTTGAATTCATTTTCTAATTAGAAAATGAATTTTTAAAAAATCAGAAAATGATTTTAATTAGGACCGTCCTAACATTTTAAAGACTTATCTATTTCTAATTAATAAAAACTTTAACCATTGTTTTGGAAAGAGAAAATCTGAAAGCTTATTGAAAGAATGTAGCTATTAATCACTAAAAATTTAACATATTATTTAAAAGTAAAATAAACATTCCCGACGCAATGAAACTTTCGAACAATTATATATATTTAAACATTTATAAATATATATACGCACAATCCACGCAGTTATAATATATATAAATTCATGAATAATTCTAACATGAATTTATTAATAGAAATGATTAGTTTAAATCTCAAATGAATTAATTTTAACACACATTTATAATAGTTTTTCTTTAAGGAAACTAGCGTGGACTGAACGCATAAAGCCCCATTGCATCGGAAATTCAAAGTTAGTACAAGGGTTTGAAGTTGGCTACATGTGAAAGATCATGAAGCTAGGATCGAACTTAGATCCGACTGCTTCAGTATAGAATAGCTTATTAACAGTAAAGAGTAATGAACAGAAGGTTAACAAAACTGCAAAAGAGAAGCTTGTAGCTGAGATAGCTAATATAAAAATATAAATTGTGTGTGCCCATGTAAGCACTAATACTGCGAACTTTAATAGTTTATTCTATACAGAAAATATTTTTGCTCATTTGTTTTTTTTCACAAGACATTTGATTTAAAAGCACAAATATATAACTGGATTACTCCTGGTGTTGTTTTTACTTCATTATTATTGTTATTAAATAAATATTGTTATATATACATTTCTAAGTATATTGTTTATTTATCTAGCTCTGACTGGCCTTTTGAAGCCTCTCATGACACAGCAGTTGGTAAAGTCAACAAGATTTTTACATTTGACAGTATAGAACTTGCAACACATAGTACAGTGTTGTGAGTCAATAGGACCCAGAGAAATTAAAGAAATAAAAATAGCTGTCGAAATAGAATAACTTCTACAACGAATAATAAAATATAACAGCACTAAGTTCTGCAATCTGTGAAATTTGATATAAACAATATGGATTCATGGAAAAGTTATGTAGAACATGTGGAGTACTATATATTTACAAATAAAGTATAAGATGAGCGTCTCAAAGTGTTGACTCTTGTCTATGTTTTATAGCTTGCAAATACTTACCGATTCCAAACATGTCGAGGAACTTCCATATAAAGAAGCTGTAGATATTTTAAATGGATATTTCACTAAGTGAGTGTTTAAATAGATACTGCTGTAGATATTTTAAATGGATATTTCACTCAGTGAGTGTTTAAATAAGATAGTGTGGTTGAGATTAAGAAATCGAATACAACTACCATATGAAAAGTACGTGGATTACGATTTAGCTCTAAGAAAGCTGGTTAAACACTGTGATTTTGATCCAGAAATAAATGAAGTAATATTGGAACAACTCTAATATGGCTAAGAAAATGAGAATTTCCAAAAAGTATTGCTGAGCAACTCTGATATAAGTTATAAAAGGGCTGTGGAGAAATGTTTCTCATAAAAAAACTTTATAAAATAATGCATGAGAGTTTATAGAGCTACAACAGACAGGAAAAATTTCATTTATAAATCAAAAAATAGCAAAATGTATTTACAGCCATGTAATGACAGAAAAGAGCAAATATGCTATTGTTGTGGCAGACTTGGACATTTGGAAAATGAGGGTAAACACAGAAATAAAAATTGTAAAACTATGACAAAAAAGAGCATTTAGAAGTTGTCTGTCATTTTAAGGATAGCAGAACTATTGATTTCGAAAAAGCAGACTATAAATCTGAAGAAAAATTAAATTATGAGAATGTTAGTATAGAGAGGCTGAATGATAGAAAAACAGACAGATTATTAGATGCAGTTATTTGCAGTCAAACAGTAAAAATGGAAGTGGACAGCGGAGCTCTTCTGTCACTGATAAACTTGCAAAGATTGAATTAAAATTACCAGAAAATATCAAAAGAGAACAGATATGATGGCTATAGACATAAATGGCAATAAAATTGATATTTGAGTAGCGTGAAATGGTTGACACTATACATAATAAATAAAAATTTCAGTCATTGTTAGAAAAAAATTGGTTTCCGACCACTGGCATTCACATAAATACGCTTAAAAACTTATTAAACTAGGAAACTTTAAATAGTGTTGTTATAGCAAATTGGGTGGGGAAAAAGTCGAGGTCTCGTAGGACACAATTATCAAAGCTAATACCCCCACTTATTGTGAAAATGATAAAGTTCAAAATTGGGACAAGTTCCTAATATGAGAAAAAATCTGGATATGCGATTTTTAAATGGATACTTGGCGAAATAGTGCAAGTAATATTGAAGGACATAAGAACAGTAAAATTACAGAACAGGTCGGAGTTGAAAAGATATGTAAAATATCTTCACCTTCGTTATAAGGATACTTTGTCAGACATTGATCTAAATAAATTGTTAGAAAAAGAAATGGAGAAAAAGGATATTTTATTGGATGATTTAATTACTGATTCAGACCAAGATAAATTAATTGATATTAAACAGGTGTTCGTACCGGAGGAAAAGGAAGGCAGATCTACTTCAAATGTACAAAAGAAAGTTATTCCCAAAACTGTATGTAAATATAAAAGTAGACCACCTGACTAATTTAAAGATATAGTAATATATTAAGTCTGTATTTCTAGAGTAGGGGAAGAATGAAATATCTAAGCATATAAAACTGTACATGTAAATAAAGATTATTTATTTTTGTAAATATTCATGGATTTCTTCTTTTTAATAACATTCCCTTTTTGTGAAAAAAATTATTCTAGAAATTTGTGTGAATTATCATACCAAATTATAGATTTAATTAGAATAGAATTTGTATGCAAATAAAGCTAGTTCCATACAAATGAGATCGTATATAAGATGCCCCCATTGTGAATGTAAAGTGAGTAAAAAAAAGGAGTAAGTATCTAAAATTGTTAGACTGGATTAAAGGTAGTGTGAATTTAAAGTGATAACAGATAGATCAGCAGTAAAGAACTGTCAATGATGGACTAGTAGACTGCTAGAAATGATCAAGTCTCTATTGGAATAGCCGCAAGTGAGAAGCAGTACTTGTTCACGTATAGAAAAGTCTATTACCAGTTAAGGGTAATTAACAAAAAGTTAACCAAATCGCAAGAAAGAAGTTGGTAGTGAAGATGGATAATATAAAAATATAAATTGTGTGTGCCCACATAAGCACTGATATTTTGAACTTTAATACTTTTTTCTATAAGAAAATTATATATATTCATTTGCGTTTTCAAGACATTTGATTTGAAAGTACAAATATATAACTGGATTACTCCTGATGTGAAAGAAGACTATATTCACCAGAGAACAATAAATAACTTATGAATATTAATGGACTATTACCTTTATGTTATTTTTACCTCATTATTATTGTTATTGAATAAATATTGTTACATATACATTTTGAAGTATATTCTTTATTTATCTAGTTCCCTGATTGATCTTTTGGAGAATCTCAGGAGAAAGCAAATCTAGAAGACAAACATCATAAAGTTCTTGATTTTAATAAGTTCAAATTCCAAACTATGCTGTCAAACATATATTCCATCTTTATGACCGCTTCAAAAAGTTGCTTTAGTCTGTTTTAAATACCAGTACCATAATTATGAAAAAACTAAGTTGGAATTAGTATACATCTTTGGTTAATAGTAGTTTTTTTTATTTTAATGTCATATGCCAATCATATATATCAGGCAGGAAGCAAGAAATATCCAAAAATTTACAATTCATGATTTTATTAGGCCAAATCTAAAAGCAATATAAAAATATTGATATTATTGCTTTATAAATTTTATGCCAAATAAAGTTTTAGCAGTTATCCATCCTCTGTTTATTTTTTAGAAAAGAATGGCTGAATATTTAGGCAATATTGGATGGCAAACTGGATTGGTTATAGACAGATCACCTCCGGGAAATGGGATGAGATCCCTGAGCATATTTGCCAAATTTTCAATTATAACTCCAGTTCAAAACATGGTAAACAAGTTTGGTAATCATTATGTAATTAACTTCTCATTCCCCACAAGAAAATATTTTTTCTTCTTTTCAAGTTATAATTCTCTATGATATTTAATTGTTATTAATTTTCTTCTTTTCTGAGCCAACATAATATCTGATAAAATGAAAATACATAACATAGAAAAGGTAGTTTTTTCAATAACATTTAGCTTTATTACTGCCTAGCATGTTTTTGTAAACAAGTGTGGCAACCATTATATAACTCCTCATTCCCCACAAGAAAATATTTTTTCTTCTTATCAAGTTATAATTCACCATGATACTCAATTGCTAGTAATTTTCTGAGCCAACATAATATCTGGTAAAATGGAAATACACACACAAAAGGTAGTTTTTAAAATAATATTTAGCTTTATTACTGCCTAGCATGCTTATGCTTTCAAAATATTTTTACTATATCATATTCATGGCATGGTAAAATAAAAATACACACACAAAAAATAGTTTTTTAAACAATATTTAGCTTTATTATTGCTTAGCATGCTTTCAAATATTTTTACTATTTCATATTTATAGCATGATAAAATGTAAATACACACATACAAAAGAAAGTTTTTGTGGTAAAATGAAAATATACATAATATGAAATAGTAAAAATATTTGAAAGCATGCTAGGCAGTAATAAAGCTAAATATTATTTAAAAACTACCTTTTGTAGTGTATTTTCATCTTACCAGATAATTCTTTATGATATCTTTTGAGTCTCAGTCATCATATTTCTTTGTCAGTCCAAAAATACCTTTGCAAATTTTTTTAATTTCTACTGTCTCTCTTTTCTAATTCCATTTTGAATATTCTCTTTATTTTCTGATGATATTAGTTTAATATTTGTTTCCACAACCTTTCCCGAGACATTCTTTGAGCATATCTATAATATTACAATTGTTTTGTGTTAATATCATTACTATAGTGTATATAATATTATTGCTCAAATTCTTTATTACTTTCCATTCTCTTCTCTACCTTCCCGCAGATAATCAATAATCTATCTTTGTAACTGACTATTCTCTTTCTATTCTTTCATTCAACTGGCAAATCTCACTTCCATAAGTAATGAATGACACTTTTCATCATTGTGTCATAAATAAAGCAATAATTTTGCAGCATATATATTATAATCCATAATATCTCATTTATTGATGTTATTGGTTTTCGACAAAGAACATTTCTTTCTCTTATAACGACATCTGTTGTTTACTTTTACAAACTTTTATGCTTAAATAGTTATATTCTTCATGTTTTCTAATCTGCTGTTCATCTTCCAATATCTTGTTTAATTCTACTAATAAATATATTTTTAGTTTTTGTTATATTTATTTTCAAATTCCATTTTCTATATTATGCTATTAATTTTCAAGCCATATAACTCAAATGTTTATGAGCCAAAACCAAAAATATTTGACTATCAGCCTAGCATAATGTATAAAGGGTCTTATATAGAGAAATTCCTATTTTCTCACATTTTCATATTCCAAAGGCTTATTCTAAATATATTTTCAGTAATGTAGATAATAAATAATTATTTATATCCCTTGGGTATCTTTATATCATCCAAAGTTATATTTCGTATTTTTGTATATATACTATTAACTGTCTTAACTACTTTAATAAGAGTTATGCATAAATTAATTAATTCCAATAATTTTCACAATCTTTTGAGTGGAACAGTTATAGTAAAATAAATTCATCTAGGAGAAGACAACTCTGATATAAACCCCTGATCCTCTAATTTAAGGGATTGAATCAATTTATAAAATCAAATAAAAATACTATAGATAAATGACATGTGTCTAAATTGCTGCTCCAATTTTTAATTGATTGTGGGCTTAATTTGCATCATAATTGAATTCAAAAATATATATATAAAATATCTCATTAAATACTTTCAATGCTAGTACATATTTAAATAAGTATTAATATATATATCATACTAATATTTATTTAAAAAATAAAATATATTCATGCTTTAAAAAAACTGACTTAACAGAGAAACAAAAAAAACAAACAAACTTAAAAACAACCTCTAAATTATAAAGAACTCTAAAAGGAGACATATTTGGTGAATGTGCATCAAAAAGATGTTTTAAGAGTTCTTTAGGAGTATCTTTAGTGGTGATATGAACTTTTTTGGGGCTTCCTCTTGGACTCATTTTAGGACTAGCAGTTTCAGGAGTAATCCGCTGAGATTCCTAAAGTTAAAAAATAAATAAATTAGTAATTGAATATTATTGTTTACTTCCCTATAGTATTCATAGTTTTATTTTTAGCAACAATTTTACTTTTTTAAAAATAAAAAAGCACTCATTATTTCTTTATTGTCAATTTTTTTATGCAATAATACATAAATACATTTATTTATATATTTTCTTCTTCCTTTTCTTATGTATTGTTTTCTACTTTTGTATATCATACCATTTACAACTTTCTTTAGCACTTTAACAATACTATTTTTTATATCAAAACTTTATTCTAACAGTTTCAAGTGTCCTGCAATCATCATCAAAGCTACAATATCCAAATATATATTTATACAATTAATACATTTTATACACATTTTAACCTAACCATTATAAATAATCATTTCCCTTTTTATTACTTTAGTCTTAATTAATTCTATCCACATTTATTTTATATTACTTTATTTTACTTTTAAAAATTATTTATTAGAATTTTAATTCTAAAAAAACTTTAACTTTTTATTCTACTATTTAGTACATATTATTGTCTTTTGAGGTTAAAAGAATAAAATTGAAGAAAATGTCGATAGAGGGAGGTGTAAAACAAGTATAAAAATTTTGTCAGTTGGATTTTGGAAATAGGATTGTAAAGAACTGAGTAATTTTTGTAATGAAAAAAAAAGTAATTTGTAATTTGGAAAAAATTAGTTAATTAAAAAATATTTAATAAGAATAAAAAAGGTTAGAAGTGGATTAAAAATATAAATAAAAAGACGATAATATGTGTTAAATAGTAGAATAAAAAGTTAAAGTTTTTTTACAATTAAAATTATAATAAATATTTTTTAAAAGTAAAATAAAGTAATATAAAATAAATGTGGATAGAATTAATTAAGAGTAAAGTAATAAAAAGGGAAATAATTATTTATAATGATTAGGTTAAAATGTATTGATTGTATAATTATATATTTGGATATTGTAGCTCTGATTATGACTGCAGTACAGTCAAAACTGTTACAATAAAGTTTTGATATAAAAATATTATTGTTAAAGTGTTGAAGAAAGTTGTAAATGGTATGATATATAATATATTATGGTTGTTTTCAAATAAAATTTTTTAATAATTTTGCATTATGCCGATTTTACAATAAAGTTATTTAGAATATATGTATTAAATAATATAATCTGATTAGACTTTTTTCAATAACAATTACAAGTGTAATAAAAAATGTTTTTATATTTCTCATAAAATGTACAAATAACATTACAAAATATTTTGTGCAGATTGAATCAAGCAAATTATTGATAATTACTATATTTGAATAAGATTGATTTAGTTTAAAATAATTTAGTTAATGATAAAAAAATTATTAAAAATAAACAAAAAGAATTTGTCCAATCATAATTGTGCATCATCATCATTATCATGGGGGGTTTAAATCCCCCCAAATTGTGCAAATTTCTTATTTCATCCATTTATTTAACATGCAGGCTCTTACAATCTCTTGGAATCCAATTTAAGATTTCAATTGTCCATGTATTTTTATCTCTTCTAGTAATTTGAATATTAAACCCAGCTCAATTTCAACTTCTTAATTCTTTCAATAATGTCAATGATATTTTTTTGTTCTCTCACCCATGTACTTTGCTTTCAATCCTTTGTTATTCTCTATTTGATTTTTCATGCTTTGCTGAATGATCTAAAGTCTCAGTATTGCTGTTCAATAAGTATCCAAATCTAATATATAAGCATTGATAAAATGTATTGTTTAAAAATGTCCCTTTCGATCATATAGGTATATTTCCTTTTATTATTAAGTTATTTCCATTAAAAACACTACACCAAATTTAATTCTATGATTAATTTTATCCATTACATCTCCATCTACTAATAATCATTATAAACTTTTTCTGATTCATTGTTATCAATATTTATTTTCACTTTTTAAAAGACCACTGAAAATTATTTAGTCCTTTTAGCATTTATTTTTAGTTGTATTTTATTATTTTCATGTGATACCTCTTCTAACATTTCCTGAAGATGTAAAGCATTATTTGAAAAAAAAAAAAAACCAACCACATTATCAGCAAATTCTGAATTACTTAACTACTGTCTAAATAATTCAAAATACTTTAATAATAATAAAACAAATATTTTTAAGAAAAAATAATAATTGTTTAATTTACGATAGTAAACAAAATTTAAATCATAAACTATAACTACAATATACAACAGTAAAATTAACAATATTTGTATTATAAGTCTGGAATAAATAAATAATCAATAATTACCTCCATTCCTATCTTAAAATTATATATATTTTGATAAAAGCTCCTATTACTATAGAACAGGGGTAAGCAAACTGCAGCTCACAAGTCACATGTGGCTCTTTGATTCCAATCTTGTGCCTGTTTTTTTATCATAATAAACACATATTTTATTTCTTCTTATAATTTGTAAATAAATATTTTGAAGACTAGAAGAGGAAAATTGCACTTTATAACATTGTTTCTTGAATTCAGCCTTATTATAGAACTGCAATAATTGTACATGATGAACTATTTAAATATTAGAAATTTATGAATAAATCAAACTATCAAAGTATTTTTTTGTATTTTTCACCCCTTTATGGCTGTTTTGTGTGCGCATGTCGGTGGGGGGGGGGGGTCAGGTAAAGAAAATGGCTCTTCACATTAAATAATTTGCCAAAACCTGCTAACAGAAGATTGCTTGTGAAGGTAACAGATACTCAATGCAAAAATATCTGCACAACTGATTTAAATATTTGGTAATAGATCCATTTATTAATGCATAATCTATACCAGGATTTAAGTTCTTACTGATGACAGACAAATTCAAATCCTTATATTAAGTTTGATTATTAAAAGTGATTGAATTTATAAAAGATAGTATAATTAATAACGTGAAATAGTTTTAAATATAAACTTTCATAAAGCTTCTAAATATTACAAGAATAATACACATTATTTATCATGTAATATATATGTGCAATCATAAAAGGGTTAAATTTTAATGTCATTCTGTCAAGATAAACTTTTTTTTTTAAAGATCTCATTTAGATAGTATAAGCAGATAAAGTGAAAAATGATGGCATTCCACTGAGAAAGTCTAAAGTCAAGAATTTAGCACATAAAAAATTTTACATAGCTGTTTATAGAGCTTTTGATTAATAACATCTCAAACCGTTATAGTGCACATTTAATCTTATATAACTTAGAGTGAGGTTGCTTCAACCAAAATTTAAAAATCCATCTACAAAGCAAGGTCTCCTCTTGGATACTAGAATTGTATTATGATAATGAGAATTATTTTCAAGTTGTATAAAGTGTCTAAATATTACAAAACTTGAAAAAAGAATGAAACTGATCACAATTAAACAGCTGTGGCTCATCAACCTTCAAGGAATAACCAAAAAAATCAGATAGGGGTCATTACCTAAAGTATATTTCTTAATAATTAAATTAAATCTGATAATTGTATATTTACCAAGGACATCATAAAATATATCTTCTTAATCTCCTCAGTGCTAGGATTGATAACCTGATAATGATTTCATTTTATGATAATCATTATTTACTATCATCACATCATGCCAATATGTTTTTTGCTATGATTTCTGTTTTAGCCATTTTTTAGCAATACTCTCATTCATTCTGCATTTGATCAAATGTCCAGCAAACTACTTTATTCTAAATTCAACTTTAGATTTTTTTTTTTATTTCAAACTATGTAATTTCAGTTATAACTTAAAAAATCTCTATCTACTTACTTTTTTTCTTACTATCCAGGATTCTATCTATAATGCCATTCTTTGAGGCAAACTTTTTTAATGTTTTCTTTTCTTACTTTTACCAAGAAATTTCTTGATGTTAACAATTCTAATTTTTTTTTTACTAAATACTTCCTTTCTCTGTACAATTCTAGATATTCCCCTCCCTTTAGATGTTATCAAACTTCAAAGGTAGCACAAGTTTTTAGCTTTATACCTCCATTCAACAAATATATTACAATAATATTTAAAATCCTTAAAGCCTTTAAAAAATCATGTTTTCTATTAACAAAATAATATTATCTGCAAATCTTATTGCAGTGATTATGTTCAAACAATGAATATATAACTATCTTAAAATTTTATCAGCCAAAATGTATGCATTAAGTGAATTTAAGACACTATATAACAGTTAATTCAGTCTCCTATGATAAAATTTCTAGGCGTATAACTTCTATACAAAGAACTTTGAGATTGTAACTAAGAAGACATCATTTTCCATCACAATCCAAAAATAAGTGACTTCCTTTTAGCAAAAAGTATCGATTTGTATTGTATTTACCCTATAGCAAATTTTTATACTTGACCTAATGATCACGTATTGATTTGACTAAAACATTTAAATCTGTTAATTAAAATTAATGATGGGCATATTAAGAACTTTCTGTAAAGACATGTTTATTTTGTGTTCTTTTATTAGCCCCCTCCACCATCCTTCCATTATGAGTTTAAATTTGAAGTTTATAAAGATTATTAACTCTCTCTATATATAACATTAAAACATATAATAAAAATAATAAACAAACATCAATACATGCAACAGTGAAAAATATAAA
Organism: Epiperipatus broadwayi; assembly: GCA_028023455.1. NCBI lineage: Eukaryota > Metazoa > Onychophora > Udeonychophora > Euonychophora > Peripatidae > Epiperipatus > Epiperipatus broadwayi. Next base: position 1,482,763 of record JAQFVV010000149.1, on the reverse strand, counting down.
TGAATATTAAGTACATGAAGCTAATAATATCTAATATATACAATATAATCATAATACCTTTGTTCCAATGGCATCTAAAGAATCTTGAACAAAAGGATCTGTTGGAATTAAACGTAATAGCTTCCTGACTTTAGTAGTAATTCTTTAAAGGAAAAAAAAATAAAAAATATTTTACCTTTTTTTATATTTTGTACATAAAATAACAGCTAAAAATAACTTATTAAAATTACACATTGTCAAAAGTTTTGTTTATGAAAAGCTTGTATCTTGATATTGTGTGGATGTACAAATCTATCTACATATATATAATATAAAAATGTACAATCGATTATTTGCTATAACGATCGGGAAAAATTAAAAAAAAAAATTTTTTGGCAGCCATCTTGAATTTTGCGGCACTGATGACGTCAGAGATAGCTATATTAAATTCATTTTACCCAAAAGCAAAAGTATATTATTGTAATATGTATACAGGTAATGACTTTGCGTAATTGTATACACATACAATATTTTATTCATAAAACACTTAAAATATCTATAATTACTGAATCTATAATACTGTATACATCATATATAATAAATAACACAGCAAATGTTCATCCACTTTTTCTTTTAAAATACGTATATATGTTCTACAATAATATCAACAAATTAAAAATCCTTCTTTTTCTTTTCAAAAACTTTATTTTCTTATCTCAATACTGAACATATACAGTATATATATTTATATAATACAAAACTCCAACGTTTCAACGTTGATTTGTAATTAAATAATGTAAAAGAAAGAGTAATAAAATATAGCAGTAGGAGAGATATCCTTGAAAATGACTGTATGAAGATAAACAGTTGAAACGTTGGAGTTTGTATTATATAAATACTGTATATACAGTATATATATATGTTCAGTATTGAGATAAGAAAATAAAGTTTTTGAAAAGAAAAAGGAGAAGGATTTTTAATTTGTTGATAATACTGTATACAAATACTCCAATATATAAATACAGTACAGGACAAATAAAATACCATCATTACAAACTTTCAGGAACACACTAAATATGAATATTAAACTGCGTGTGTGTTTCTTAAGTACGATATATTATTTTTAGAACACCTGGATAATTATGTAAAAATAGTTATTGATTTTGTAACTTGGTTAATAAACATGTTGTTTACACTCAAGATGTTTTAAATCAAAAGAAAAACAACATTTTAAAATGCAAATGTCGAATTGGAAAAGTTTAAAAAGAAAAACAGATTGCATTTAATTAATAATCTTTCTACTCGAGGGGGGGGGGGGCATTATTACATTACTAAAAATATACAGTAAGAAAAATAAACCTAGCAGTATGTTTTAGAAAATTAGAAGTTAGATTTTTTACTTTTAAAATAAGTTGATTTTTTTTCTTTTCTAAAGTTGACTGCTTTACGATAAGCATTTTGTTACTGAGGAGTACAATAATAAGTCTTTATGTTCAATTAAATAATTAATAATTAAACATTGTTTTTTAATTTGAATAATTTCACATAAGTAATAAACATAAATGTATAGTAGTAATATATACTGTAATACAAATTAAAAAAAAAAAAGCACTTCAGTATGGATTTTTTTTTCATTACGATGAAAAACTTCTGTGGAAGAATATAAAAACTTTTAAATTCAAATTTAGTTTCACTTTCTCTTTCTTTTTGCTGTTCTGTACTTTTTATAGTGAAAATATGCATTTTTTTCCCTAGTGATATAAAACTTTTCTTTTTAGTTATCATTGTCATGAAAAAATCAAGAAAATCTTTGAGCTTGGAAACCAATGTGGATATTTTACATCGAGTGGAACCGACCAATTTTTTTCCCATAGACCCCCATTATAATTACGTATTTTGTATATGATATTCTTGCTTAACGATGAGTTTTGGAGGACCAATTGCCATCGCTAAGTGGGGTAAAGGTGTATATATATATTTAACATATATCTGTTCAGAGTATGTTATGTATATATTTAGCTTATTATATTATTATTATTGGAGTTATAAAATAATTGTAATGATTGCTTTGTTATGACACAATTTAGGCGTGGTTAATCTGTGCAATTGTAATTAATCATGTCATTACTTCAATATCTTTATAATTTCTCATATTCAACTAAAAATAAATGTGTAATTAAAATTTGATATAATCTTTGTTTTTTTTTTAAGGGGGGGGGGTATAAAAGAGTGGTTTATTAGGTTTGAAGTTAAGTTAAATCTATTTCAGTTTAATTAATTTCTCAGTTGTAAATTATCCTAAATATATATATATTATTACTTTTGAGTCGTGTCAATATAAGATATGCAAATGAGAAGATTTTATTTTATTTTTTGAAAGAGTTCTGTTCTTTTCACGTAAAATAAGACTTTTAGTAAAAGAATTTTAAAAAGAAAACAAAATTTAGCAAAGGTATTATTATATTCAACTCTCTGAATTGGTAATATAAATTTTATTATTTTAAAATTATAGTGGACTCATTCGTTATGCAAACATAATAAGTTCAAAACTCCTGTCGGAGGGGGACGGGGACGACAACAGCTCTGACTCTTTTTCAATCTATAACCAGGAAAACAATATTCTTATTATTATGTAATGCACTGCAATGTTCAATAATAAGCAATTTGTGTAAAGCATTTTTTTTTTAAAAAAAAAAAAGGAAGAAAAACGGAATAAGCAAATCAAAAGTTCCAGTACAGTTTTAAAACGCCGTAAAACTATTGAAGGTATAAAATTAAATTATTTTTTTTTTTACATTTAATCAACATTGTGCTTCAGATGTTCTCGCTACATGGATAAAGTTATTTATTAACTGATTAATGAGACCATTAAAGCTTGCTTTGGATATATTAACAACACATATTTGACTCTCTAAGTTTACAGCTATTAATGGAATTGTGAGATTATGTGTCTGATAAAGAAGAAATGATTGACACGAAGTTATCTATAGTATCACCATCAAATAAATCTTTCTTTAAAGATTGTTACACATTGGAAACCGAAAATAATTAACTTACCTTTCCAGAATAAGACTCCACAATTGTGGAATTACATTAAAGGTTATATTGAATATGAAATACATGATGGGATATTTGTGTTAAATAATTTATGGTAGTGACTAACTTAAAGTATTTAAGTATCCAAGCCTGTCAGATGAAGTATTTAAAATGCAATTGGAATGTAATAATGTGAGGTTGAATGTTATTAACTTATCTTGAGCAAGATGGTTTAGAGTTAAGGAGTGTGTGTTTGTTTATTATATATATATATTTTATGTTCGGTTTAATACACATATTTTCTTTTATGCTATATGCTATGTAGATTATTTGTTGTTAGTTAAATGATAATAATATACTGTTTAATATTTAATCTTAAAGATGGATTATATGATATCATTGATGATCAAAACTTAACATTGTTTATTTTCAAATATATTAGGTAACTTTATAATCTTAATTTTGAATCTTAATGTTGTAATGATCAAAACTCATTATTATTTATTTTCAAGTCTGTTAGACAGCATTATAGTTCTGATTTATTAATTTTTTTATAGATATTTCAAAGTATTTCAACAGTACACTTAACAGATACTGGGTTTAAAGCAAAAAGGGTTTTGATCGTATGAATCTGGGGTTTGTGAGTTTACTCACACTCTTGTACTTGAATATGAATAATTTGTAGATTAATGATGGTTGGTATTGGATTCTAATGAATTCAGTGTATGCATGACAGGATATATTTATAGCTTGTCATTATTATTATGAACAACAATTTATTAAATCTGTAAGAGTAAGTGTTGAATAAAACTAAGTGTTTGTGATTGATAATTGGTGGAGGTGACCATCTTTGCAACTGTGAAACTTTTGTTTGATGTACATGGTTTTCATTTTATACAAGTATTATCTTAGTAGGAAGTATTTAGACTTTTGCATTATCGTGGAAATATTTGACACAAGGTTTTATAAGGTAGTCATGCTCTCAATTAGCATACTTGGATTGTATGTTGTATTAAGGGATTTGTTAACTCTTTTATTATATATTTTCTTTTAACCATATAGGTGTTGATATACACCTGGATATTCAACTCAAATATGTTCAGACGTGACACCTGGATTAATATTGTTATAGTTGTTGCAGACTTGATTCTTTAATGTCAATTTTTGTAATATTATCCTTATGCATTGAGCAATGAGTCATTGTTTTGTAGATATCTATCTTTCAGTAGTTGTTGGTCATGAATGTCTTAAAGAATGTAAGAAAGGTATATTCTTTCAGATTGACTGAATCCAATTAAAATGACTAACCTCAATTATAATCTAAGTTGTAGTAACATAACAATGAAGTTATCGAATCTAATTATGCAAGCAATTCTCTTTAATAGGCCCAAGGTTATATAACTTCTTGGTTTTATGCTTTATAAGTATAACAAATTTGAATAACATGACTAAATATTTTATGAAGAGGTTATAAAATCCACAAACATTGGAATCAGATACAAATGTCAGTCATATTTATGCAGACCGAGAGAAAATATGCAATCTTGACTAGTGAGTATGGCAATAGTGCTGATCATTAAAAAAAATAATTTCTATAACAAGATATTATCTTACAAAATTTATTATTAATTTTTTATGAATGAATGTAAATAACACTTGCTAATCATTTTGTTTTGGGTATCTTGGCAAGAATCAGAATACATTTGTGGACATGGGATATCTTATTTTAGTTTAAATATCAGAATTATATCGTGGTATATTTACTCTGTAAATAAAATGTAAATACAATTGTAAATATTTAATGTAATCTTTATGGTATATTAGTTCATTGCTTTTGCCATCATAAATCATTCCAAATCACTAATTTAGCCATCAGCTAGCCATTACAGGCTAATACAGATTATTATTGATTATATGTTTATATCTTGCTATCAACCCATCACTGCAATCATAAAATTTAATTAATACTTATTTCTTAGGATTTAAGAACTAGAATTAGTTAAATGACATAATAAATAAAATCCATTATTTATCTTCAAGTAGTAATTAAATACCTAAGCAGTTCAATTTGATCATTATGATTTATTGATAACACTGTTTATAGAAAGTATAAACATACTGGTTGTCAGGTCAATTATTGATCTTATGATATTATATTATTGATTAAGAAGAACATTTTAATGTCATCATATAATAAAAGAACCAAACCATAATAATAGTTATAATGCCTTACGGTAATGCTGGCTTCATAACACATCAAATGGCAATAAATGGAACTCTTTTATCCACTTAAGTGTGCCTTAATTTGGATATGCCAATATAATTAGATTCCCGAGATATAGAGATAAATATTTTTTTATGTGTATCATGCAATCGTTGGTATCAGATGAGGCCGATAGGTTACAATATGTAGAAATTTTCTGGCCATTTGGTAATATCTAATAGCCAGAATCAAATTTAGCTATCAATAAAATTTATTATATAAAATTTATTATGCCTTTTCCTGCTTTTGCAGTTGTATCTGGCATTCACATGAAGAAGACTGTACTTTATTTATTTTCTACTTGATATTCTAATTCATGCTTGTATGCAGAAAATCTATTATACAAGTGTACTATTCATGGATTTAAAGTATTCAGGTGACATCTTTTTATTAGAGAATATTCGTAGTAATAGGTAATGATTTATTATTATTTGAATGAATTGTCATAAAAAATATGATGGAATTTTTTAACAGCACAAATAATATATAGTGCTTCTTTATCTAACTGACTAATTTTTTTTCAGATTTTTATATTGTTCATGATTCATAAACTATTGGATGATTTTTCAGATTTTGATATTGCTCATGGTTTGTAAACTATTGGATGATCATTATGGAGAGATGGTAGCCCCAATTCCATACTCTGATAGGTTACATCCAAATTATAATCAAATGAACCAACAGTTGGCTCTATATTAATAGATCTTTGACGTCTAAAATGCTTCTTCCAAAAAAACATTCAAAGAAGTTTACAAATCATCCAAAAAAAATGCTTGCAATTGTAGCTTTAAAATGTGAGAGTTAACTACATACTTTTTTAATTCTCTTCTGTAGTAACTCCTTTTAATTATCAATTATAAATATGTCATCAAAATATGATGTGATGTGATCCTGTTTGTTCCTCTTAACAGCATATCAATTTTTGCTTGGAAAATATTCAAAGTTGTAGTTATTCCAAAAAAAAAAAAATGACTAGGTATAAACAATCCTTTATGAGTTATAATAATTAAGACCATAGCTGTTTCCTCAGATATTGATATTTGATGAAAAGTTGTGTTAAGATCTAGTTTGACAAAGAATTTAGCACTTGCTAAACTAGTTAGCATCTTTCTTACATTAGAAAATGGATAAAGATTTTTTGGTAAAGCTTTATTAACAGTGTTTCAATAATCACTGTATATTCTAATTTGCCCATTAAATTTTGAGATGATAACAATGGAGTAGTCCATTCAGCATTTGTACTCTTTTTTACTTGTGTGTTTTAAAGTGTTAGGATTTTGTGCCTTCATGTAGTTCAATAATGGTTGGGTCTGTTTTAATTTTTCCTTGTTCTGATCTGAATAATTTTGAATACAGAAATTGGATTTTTCTTTCCATTGTAATGTTATTTACTAAGCAAATTTTTGTTCCTAAAGTTTGAACTATTTGCAGTCTATCATTGTTTCTAAAGGTTTGAACTATTTGCAGTCTATCATTGTTCCTAAAGGCACTATTTGCAGTCTATCATTTAATTTATTCTTTACAATGAAAAAATTTAATTGTTTTTGGTGTTATTTAACTGTAACTGGCTTTTTATCCCTATTATTTTTATAAGTTTGCCATTTGTATCTCTAGCCTCCATACCTGCTTTCATTATCTTTGGCCTAGCTTTTAATTTCTTTGGATAACAATTTCTAGTCTGTCTGCGATATAACAGATATCCTGGACTCATTGTCAATTTCCATTGTAATAAGTTTATGGCAAATTTTAATAGTAATTACCTGCTTATGTTTATTATGGTTTGTTGTGTTTACTCCAATGTGGGCTTTATTTTTGATGGATTTACTTTTCTGGAAATTTTTTTATTTTTGTCAGTTTTATTTTTAATATGGCAAACTTTTGCTATGTGGCCTATTTTGCCATAACTTTTGTATCTTGCACTTTTCCAATTATAATCTTTCATTTAGCATTCCATATCCCCACAGAGATAGCATTCTTTTTCTTTTTGACAAATTTTACATTCGGATGCATCGTGACTAATTGTCTGTTTACTAATATTATTTGTACAAGATTCATGAAATACTCTAGCATATTTTAAATTAGTTCATGTGCTATTCTTTTTTTTTTTATAGTTTCAGAATACGTAAGGTTGAGAAATTTCTAAAAATTACTATCACAAATTTATTTCAAACATGCTCCATAAAAATTATTCTAATGAAGTTCACTCAAGATATTAATCATGCAAACATTTACTTGTTAATTCTCTTAAGGCTATAGAAACTCTCTCTCCTCTCTTGGCATGGATAATGTGAGTGTTAATGAGTATATATATATTTGGAAGGTTCATGGTTAAAATGATCTGAAGATTTTTTAACTAATTCTGTATAAAGAATTTCAGGCTCATCAGATTCGCATAGACTATTTGCTAAATCTATAATCCTGGGATGTGCAAATAAGAGTAAATATTGTCTTTTGTGGAACTGACAATAAAATATTTATTTAAACATTTTACATATATATGCCACTCCATGCTTTTGTTAACATCAAATTCACTTATGCTACATTGTGTTACCATCACTTTTTAGTTCTATAACTGTTTATTAATTTACTTCCAGATTATTATTACTGGCTGAAATTATTGAACTCTGGAGATACAGATTCTGTGACTGCATCATCTGTTGTGTTTGGTTTGAAGCCCAATGATTAAATAATAGTAGGTAACATGAAGTGATCTGAATGTTACATAGAATAAATAGTAAGATTTTTATTTTCAATTAGTAATTATAAATCATAAATGATATGTTAACCATAACATGCCTTATCTCAATGAGAGATAAATACATTAACATATTATTATTATGTAGCTGTATATTATTTACCATTTACAGTACTTATATGAACGACATTATAAATCTTGGAGGCATATAAAACTTATAATAAAGACAGAGTAGATCTGGAAACTTTATATATGTGAACCAATTAAGACTATGCAAGAGTGTATGTCCATAGCATATGTCATAAAAAAATAAGTATGCTTACAATATCTTATATCTGTTTACATATTACTGCAGTTGTAATAACTGATTACCATGAAATTTTATTAGCCACATACATCATTTATTAGTTTTGGTTGAAGTTCTTTATCTAGTTAAATTAGTTAATGGTACAAATTGGCTTTATAGTCAAAATTGGCATATTTTCATCTAGCTATGAAGTATACTCTATTAGGCAATTTGATGAGAAGTATAATTTTTTTTGACTATATATATATAAGATTTATCAAATGTAATGTCAATAATTAAAAAAAAAAGGCATTATGATTCAAATGCTGACTTCATCTTTTCTTACGATGTTTAAATAGAATGGATGCTGATTAATATAAAACAGAAAAAAGGTGTCTCTATAAAAAAGACTATAATAAAAAAAGGAATAATTTTAGGGCAATAAGTCATTTTTTAATGTTCTAGAATATTAGCATTACAATTGTAAATTATTTGAAGATATAATTTATTATAAACATAATTCAAGTAGAGGATTATCAAAAAATTCATGCTTTAACTTATTTTACTCTTACTGATATGAGATTATCATTTGTAAATAAAATTATTATCGATTACAAAATTATACTAAAGTAATAAATCTTGATCGTGCCCCTGGCAAAATTTGATAAATTTTCCTGCATTTTAATATCACTAGTTTATCAAAATGTTTACTATATTTTTATTATATATCTTTTCTACAATGCTATCAGATTTAGAATATAAAATAAACTTGGCTATAATAAATAGGCAGATATATCATAGACTGTTGTTACCTTTGAGTCAGCCTTTTTTAAAAAAAAATTTTTTTAATGTTCCAGAGAGGAAATGCATAAGTATTTAGTTTATTACTTTTCACTCAAAAATATTCTATGATAATATTCCATTTTATCTTATTATAAAAATTAATTTAAATGTAAAAACGAATTTCAAACTTCTTTCTCTATCTATCATAGCTATTAATATTATAAATCATTTATACTTTCAAAATTATTTGCTATTTTACAGTTTTATAACTTTAATAATTAAATTCTAATAATTACTTTGGTTCTTCAACTTCAGCTAAATGATAGAGCATTTCAAAAACATGACCACCCATAGACATCATTACTACTCCAGGAAGCATTTTCTCCTTTAAAAAAAGAAAGAATATAAAGCTCATTAAATAATTAATAATTTAAAAATAAAAATAAACATTTTTTTTTTTAAAGATGTTCAAATTTACCTGTTCTAGATCAAATGACAATCTACTGATTCCTGAAGCTCCATTCAATTCCTAATTTTAAAAAAATATCTGTTTTGAATTACATCTTATTGTAAGTAAATGTACACATTACACTGCTAAAAGTTAGTGCCATCTGGGAAATATATTACCTTGCTTCAATAATCAGAAAAATAGACAAATCGATCATCAATGATTATACTTGATCAAAATGATTTCTTTTAAACATATGTATAAACATTTTAAATCATGTACTATTCTTTTCAATATACTTAAAACTTCTAATCCATTGCATACACTTCAAACATATGCCTCAAGCATCTTTCTCATTTATCTTTTTCAGATGTTTTAAATCATATGATTGAAATATGATGAAATAAAAGTTTTAAGTATATCTAAGATATTACATATAATGGTATAAAATAACTAGAAATAAATTTATGATACCATGTGATTGTATTTAATAAAAATAGATATATTAATCTTTAAGTTTAAAAATTTATATCTGGACTAAACATAATAAATAGTCTAATAAATAATTAGTAATAATCATTAATGCATTTATGTAATATTGTATTATTTCTATGCATGCAATTTTGTCTTTCTCTTATTAAAAATACTGACTTGTATTTTTTATTTATTTATTAATTTTAATATTTGAATCTTTTTATATAGAAATTCTAATAAATGAAGCAGAAAAATATATATCTAAAAGCAATAGAATATTACACTAATAATAATAAAACAGAAGGAAACTCAAAGCTGTAACAAGTATAAGAAAAATAGAAGTCTAGTAAAAAAAAATAATAATAAAATAATGCAGCACAAAAAATTTGATTAAATTGTAATTTTATTATTCTTTTTATATAGTGAAATGAGGCATTTACAATACTTTCATTTACTTTATTAAATTAGTTATGATTTATATAAAAACAGAAGTTATCAGTGGATTTTTTCACATTCAAGATAAGTTCTAATACCATTTCCTTGGATCTTGGTAAACTGCCAACTAATATATTTTGATAAACCAGTAACATTTTTTTATTGAAGTAATACACTTCAATAGAAACAATAGATTTAGCTATGTATAAATGTTTTCTACAATTCTGATAGATAGATCATTTAGTGTAGCAATCAATATTCAAATTTTTCTCAAACCCAGTGCATTGTTATCACCAGTAATTGATGCAGAAAGACTAATCTTACTTTATATCACCCAAAAAGAAGTTTAGTACCAAACTTAAATGCATGTGACTCCAAACAAAAAAAAAATTAACAAATTTTGACAATATAAGATATGTATTGAACCAGGTCCGTTTAAATGAGCTTTATTCTTGCTGGGCTTAATTGAATTTAAATCACTATATAATACTTTTTAAAAAAAAATAAACACGGGAACGGATCGGTCCTTCAACCAAGAAAGTAAAATACTTTTGATAGATGAACCAACCATGATACCTATAGCCAGATCGAGACTATACAAAGCATAACATACGATCACATTTCCAGGCTATAGCACTTCTTGATTGCTAGATTCAAATCCCTACCATCCAAAGTATTTTATTTGTTTTGAGGATCAATCTCAGGCGCCAGCTAACCATAAGTTATATAGTCAGCATGTTTCAGATGACAGGCACACAATCCATGACTAGCTCATACTCAGTTGTAAAAGAGGGTCTTTGGCACATTTACCCAACACATATAATTATTTTAAAACAAATTTTCTGGTGACGCAATTACAAGAGAGAGAATCGACCAAGTACCAATAAAGCAAAACAATATTTATTTTATACACACATGTATAAATATAACATAATATAATAAAGTTTATACAAGAAATATTAAAGATTACTTTAGGCTATAGTTATGATAGTCCATTAGAGTTCACTCATTAGCATATATATGTCTAGACATTTGTAATGGAGAGAAAAAAAGTATATTTACTCAGGTTTTATACTAGCACACGATACCTTTATTTGTTCAGTTTTCTATTGTTCCCATTTTACTTGTTGACTACCAACCGGTTGGCCTTTTGGTTTCCATCGATGGCTTTTGGTTTTCTTCCCATTCTTCAGGTTGACAATAGGGGAGAGAGATTATCGGCAGCTCACATATCACAGGTCATGCATTGGTTCCATGTTGAAAACATCTGATGATACTGAGGACTCAGAAATCAAAGACCAGCCGAACACTTCTAATGTTCTTTAGCACAGCATGTTACTAGGTCGGACTTCATTGAAGACAAACGTGCATAATGGAAACGTGGACAGCTTTTCTGACCATCTTCCCTTCTTTATTTTTTTAATAGTAAATATAGCAGAGTGTTAATAATAATAATCTGCCTGAATAATAATTTGACTGAGACTGAATAGCAACCTGATTGGTTCTGCTTCTCCTAATTAATTTCTCTTCTCTCTTTTATATTTCTCCCTCCCATTTTTTTTTATTGTGATTGAGATCAAGTTTAATTAATTTTTGCATTTTTTAGCTATCTAATCTCATTTAGAGAATTATCTCTTTTGATGAAATAGTTTGTGGTTTAAATTAATTTAATTGTTAGTTCTATTTTTCTTTTATCAGGCAGTAATCTTTTACTAATTACGTTTAAAAGTTTTTTTTTAAAAAAATTAACTTTTGTTTTGATTTTTACATTTATTTGATATTGTTTCTTTTTTTATGTATACATTTATTTACTTATTTTTTTTTGTCATTTATAAAAAGGGAGAGCTAGTTTCAATCTTTACTTAAGATTTATTTCCCCCACTACTACAATCCTACACATTTACTCTATTATTTTTTAAAAAAACTTTGTATAGGCAATTTTCATTTTTGATACAATTACATTTTTTTTTTAAAAAAAGAAAATTGTTTACATTATTTCATTTTAATAAATTAATCACTGTCCTCTATTTTCTCTCAAAATAAAAATATGTAGTGCGATAATATATGTGTGGCTTTAACATATATATTTCGCTTGCATTACAGTATATATATAAGATAATTAAAAATACTTACATTTTAATGATTTAATTGAAAAAATAAATGAGCTTGCAATAATGTAATTGTATCTAATTATGCAGAACACTATTATTCTGTATCACAAAATGAATTATATTGCAAAGTAATGACTGTATAACAAAAAGCTTTCTACATTTTAAAATCTACGAAGTGAATATGACCTTCCAATTGCATAGATCATTATCTAGTGATGTAACAAAACAAAAATCACTGATCTAATCCTAACCCATTCTCATATATGAACCTCAGTTAAGGAAAGTTGTGAATAATATAAAATTAGACTTGGTCTGCACATTATACAATAAGATATACATATGAAGGTTTATAACTTTAAATCTTAAATCTCCAAAGTTATCTTAGCAATTGAAATTTATCATACGATAGTATTCTTGGTGAAATTTTAATAAAGGTATCAAAATTAATAAATATTTCTTTAACTACACATATATATAAATAACCATTCTACTTAATATTCATAAAATAAAAGCGAATCATTATTTTGATTTAAATACAATCAATAATTTGAAAACTTAACTGATCATAACCAACTATATATATTTTGCTCTGAACAGGATTCTTCAGATATCCAGAAGCCTAACATAGAAAACTCAATAAATATTAAATATAGATAACAATATATTAAATTTACATATTAAATATCAAATAATAAGACAGAGAAACTTAATTCTTGGTTGAAATATTGCACAATTAATTTGAACACATTGTGTTGATATCACTTTGTAATCATTAAGTTTCTAATGATAAACTCTAAAGTGCCTTAGAAGATGCCAATTCAAAGGAAAATATATATTATATTAGAATCGGATATGGTTGGCTAACCAATTCAAACTCCAACTGAAATGTATGCTAATCCTTCATCAAAAATTTGTTAATATTTTTACATCATTTCTATATAACATTTCAAATATTCTCTGAATTTTGGTTCTCAATAAATCACCTGTGCATTTGTAATAAATAACTGCTCACCATTCTGTCAATTTAGCACTCAGGTAGACAAAGCATTTCCTTTACATTTTATTTAAGATGCTCTTCATAGGGGTACATCATTTGATTAGAATAGCAATAATTGCCATCTGTAGAAAATTATCTAATTACATTTTCATACAATATTACTACTACTATTATTAATTATAACAGAATTTAAAAATTTACTGGAGTTTTTGTGTATATACATAATCAAAATTACCCCAAATTCATAACTCAACCAGACTACACCAAAAATAAACTCTAAAACCCAACCAATGATTTCATTGCTACAAGCAGACTTCTAAAGTGTAAAGAACTACAAAATAACATATTTAAACTAAACATTACCCACAATTCCACTAAATTAATTGCTTCAGAATCATAAATTTTTAATAAAAAAGATTCTTTAATTCTTCTTTTTATTCCATTTCTTTCAAAGAAAACAACCTTAGCTTCATTCAAATTAATAGTTATGATTCTGAAGCAATTAACTTATTTAAAAGTTTTTTTTTAATATTAGAGATGTATAGTTGATTAGTGGATTTGTGGGTAATGTTTAATTTAAATATGTTATTTTGTAGTTCTTTACACTTGAGAAATCTGCTTGTAGCAGTGAAACCATTGGTTGTGTTTTTAGAGTTTATTTTTTGGCTAGTCTCGTTGAGTTGTGAATTTGGGGTAATTTTAATTATTTATTGACTAGTTTAGCTTTATGTTTTTAATGTTTACATATGTATGCATTTATAGCCTACCCGTCTGGCTATCCATCCATCCATCTATCTATCTGTCTAGATAGATGCAGACGACAGACTAACAGACAGATGGGAGAGATCTATCTATCTAGACAGATAAATGTAGATGGATGGGGACAAAGGAGGAGGAGAGCAGGACAGAGGGGGAAGAAAGGGGCGAGAGGGGGAAAGGGAGGGGCGAGAGAGGGGAAATAGGAGAGAAAAGGGGAGAGGGGGAGAAAGGAAAGGGAGAGAGAAAGGAGAGGGGAGACAGATACATAGACAGACAGACAAACAGATCCTAAGAACTTTTTTTAAAAAATATATCATAAAATAGTAATAAGTCAATTATTTTATATAGCACGATGTTTTTTACAAACTGTAATATTTTAAACAGCATTAAACTATTGCACATGTGCTTTGGATTTTAACTATAAAATGAATGAATACAAACACTTCAAACACATGATAGAGTCTTTGGAAAAGATAGAATGGCCATCATGGGAAAGTTGACATTTTAAATGTGATAGTTGACAAAGCTACAAGGTAGTGAAAGCGCTTCTAAGTTATAGTTATACATATAATTTTTATAGACTTTTAATTACTGCATTTTCATATATATATATATCCATAAAATAAATATATTTATAATCATCTATAATTCTATATATATATATATATTATGCATTCAAATTATTAATAATATAAGAGATATGAATTGAATTCTATAATATATAAAAATTGAGATATTACATGTACAAATTCAGGATTAAAAATAACGAAACATCAAATTAAAATTTCCCACTAGTTTCACAAGCAAGACAGCCTTCTCAAGTGCAAAATAATATAAATACAAAATAATCCTCACATTTCAATTACATTAATATTTAAAAAATTCTTAAATAAATTAATAGCTTCAGAATCATAGTTTCAATAATAGATATTCTTTAATGTTTCTCTTTATCTCATTCTTTTCAAAGAAGACAACTTAGCATGTTAAATATAATCTTATGGCTTTGTATTTCTTTCATGACTATATAATGCAGAACTAAGTGATTGCTTTAAGAATTTTTTGCAGAGAAGTCAGTGATTAAATAGTTCTAAAAAGAACATTGTTTCAAAAAATACAATTTTATAAAAATTTCTTTAATATTAACTATTTTCATAAATTCATTAATGGTATTTGCTTAATAGGAATTACAGTACTGATAATAATAATTTTTAAAATGTGAAAAGAAAAGAAAGCTTTGATTTTATTTCTTCTCCTTTAAATTGCCTTCTTATAACATTTTAAAAAAGAATTATAAATTGTTTGGTAATAAAGAAAATAGCAGGGAGAAAGTTACCATTTTAAATAATTTGTTGAATAATACAAAAGAAAGAGATGATAAAAATTCCATTTCTGGAATAGTTTTTATATTATTTCTTATTTTTGTAAAAAATTATGATAGATAAAACTAGTTTAAACTTAAATAAAATTTTAGTTTTAAACTTTAGCTAGCTTTTTAATTCTGAATTTGGTGCAATTTGTTTATCTTATTAATTTAACTTTTGATATTACATCTATATATATATAATTTTTAACAGATGTTATTGTTGAAATAGTTTACTATTTTCATTGAGTACAATCTAATAACATCTGACTATAATTATTCTAATATGAAAATATAAGATATTTTCACACATACATATATTAAATTAAATATTTTAATGAATCATTATAATAAATAAGGAGATTATATCCATGTAAACAGAGATAACTTTTGCCCTTTTGATGTTGGCAGGAAACTATAAATTTCTATCAATTGATAATCTCCCTGAGACTAAACAAGTTTTTCTAGTAATCTATAATAGCTCTGTAGTTGGTGTTTTTTGTTGAAGTAAAAGATTCTTTTTTACTTCAAGCCTACCTACAGGTCACATGTTAATATAAATTGAGTCAAATAAGTCTCAATACACTAATTTTTAAAAAAAATTCAACTTTAATATAATGAAACCTTCAGTATTAGTGATAGAGATGATATACTCTTATAGACACAGAGCCCATGGTTCCCATTTTTAATATAATCATCAACATTAAAACATATTCTTTTTATCTTCATGGTCTGAAAATTTTTAGCTCTTGTATAATTATTAATTAGTGTTAACAATATATCTATTGTACATTTGTATATAATTTGCATAGACCCATATATTGCAACAATGTGTGCTTTGTAATTTTTATTTGTCATTATTTATTTATATAGTTTTGCATTTAAAAATGCATATAACTATAATAAATAAATGTTTAATGTTTACAAATTTTCTTTAACAATAATAATAAAGTTTTATCTTATTAAAAAAAAAATAATAATGATATTAAAATACTACTATATCAATAATAATAATAAAATTTTCTTACAAAAAAAAAAAAAAAAACTAATGATATTAAAGTGCTACTATATATCTGATAAACCCATAAGAAGGGAATCATTTAATATCTACCAATAATCAAAAAAAATTAATTACCAAGTTGTATATTTTTTATAAAAAGCACTAAGAACAAAACATAAAAATGATATATTTAGAAAACAAAACTAGAAATAATATATTTAGCAACTAACCAATACTCAATAATTACAAAATACATTCAATAAGTATGATCACTACAAGCATTCTATAAAAAAATAATTTAGTTTTGAGGCCTAAAACAACTCCATAAAAATGAAATTATAAAACTAATCTGTGGGCTATATATCAGAATTAAACAAGCATAAAACAATAAATAAGTCATGCATTCATAAAAAAATAACTGATGGTAATAGATCTACAAGAAATTAAATTTAAAAAAAAAATATCTGTGTATGATGAAAATGAAAAACAAGAATATTATAAAAAGTACACAGAGGAAAATGTATATTTAAACAAGTAAGGATTTAAAAAACATAATATAAAAGGTATGTCATGTAATTCATAACAAAGTAATTGATGGCAATACATCTATACTAAATTAAATTTCAAAAAAAGCTGTCCATATATGAAAAAAATGGAAAATGAGCACGTCATAAAAAGTACACAGGCAACAATATGCACTTCGATCAATAACCCTATGAAGTAAAATCATGAAAGTAAATAACAAACACAACAATACAAAAGTCATGTAATAGATGAAAAATAATTGGTGGCAATAAAACCATATGAAATTTCAAAAAGACTGTCTGTGTACAGGAAAAATAAAAACTATGGATGCCTTAAAAAGAAATACACATAAAAACATAATTTAATATAATTATATCAAGGAGACTCATAGAAATAATTGCAAGCACAACAATACAAAAAGTAAATTACATAATCCATATGAAAATAATTGACAGCAATAAATTCATAAAAAATTAAATTTGAAAAAATCTTTTTATGTATAAAAAAAAATGAAAAATGTAGGTGCCATAAAAAGTATACAGATCAAAACATATATTTATGACATTAATCACATGAAATAAAACCATGGGAGTAAATCAGGGGTCCCCAACCTTTTTGCACTTAAGAGCACATTCTATAATACCGGCCAGGTGGCAGGCACCATTTATTTTTTCAACCAGGTGGCGAGCACCATTTATTTTTTCAACGTAAATTTATAGTTGGATATTGTTAATAATACATATAATGTACAAAAAAATATTTATTTCAAAAATAAAATTTTAACATAATTAACGTTTATATTTTTAGCTGTAAAAGTATAGTATGCCCTACAATTTGATTACAATATAATACAATAATTTATAAGAAATTTTACAAATTTATTTGTATCAGATAAATAATTTTTTATCATGTTCAGATAGCGGCGGGCACACGTAAAATGGTCTGCGGGCGCCATGGTGCCCGCGGGCATAGGGTTGGGGACCCCTGGAGTAAATAATGTTTTAGGAATAAAACCAAATGCAAATTCATTAGAAATTAAATTCCAAATATCGGGGGAAATGATAACTTTAAATTCCATAAAATAGACAATGGTGAAAATATGCAATTTTTGAAATTAAGGCTATAAAGTATATTCCTCTATTTTCACAATGCACTATTGATTCATTGTTAAAACACTATTTATTTCAATGATTTTATTTCATACAGTTATTCCCATAAATGTATATTTCTTCTTGCTTAATTTTTATAACATAATATTTTTCATTTTTCTGTAAACAGACAGCTTTTTTGGACTTTAATTTCTTGTGAATTTATGACATCAATTACTTTGTTTGGATTGCATGGCTTTTTATATTGTTGTTCTTGTTAAAAGTTACTATAATAAATATATATTTTATCTGTGTATTTTTTTATGGCATTAACATTTTCACTTTCACCGCACATGGACAGCTATTCTGGAATTTAATTTATAAATTTATTGCCTTCAATTACTTTTTAAATGTTCTTATTAAATCCTATTTTATTGTAATGTGCATTATCTGTGGATTTATTACAGTGTCCATGATTTTTATTTTCATTATATATAAACACTTTTTAGAGTTTAAATTCATATGGATTTATTGTTATTATTTATTTTGGTAAATCCTTATTTATATTCAATCTAAGAATTAATTTTGTACTTTTGATTGCTAAACATATTGTTTTTTACTTTGTTTTCTAAGTATATCCTTTTCATATTTTTTGTCTTTTATTGTGTATGAATTTATTGTTTTCTCTTTAGTCAATAATGTGGCTGCATCCTACAGATGGATCACAGGCTTTAATAACCCAATAATTTTACATTACTTTGTATAGCAAGTACACCTGAGTTTTGTTCATAATAAGAAAAAAATATTTAGTAGATTAAGCAAGAAAAAGAAATCACCATTAATTTATTTTTTAAAAGATTTAAGAATATTATTGAAAAATTGTTTTACTCAAAATGTTGAAAAAAAAAAAGAAACAATAAAAGATTATTAAAAATTTTATCAACATTATTTATATTTATTGGAATTAAGAGAAAGAAAATGGAAAGAAAATTTATTTAATGACATCAACTTCAATAGTTTGTTAAATCTTACCTGCCCAAAATATGTTTCATATTTAATTCATTAAACTTCTTTTAATAATTTGATTAATGTCTAAACTGAGATTAAGGTTTCACTTAAGGAATTAATTCCAGAAAACAAAATAAAGTTTAATATTCATCAGATAATCAATAGCAGTCTTAGATAAGAATTAGTAGATATAAAATTAAACTGCACTTTTTAAGTTTATTCTGATTGCTAGTTTTTGCAAAAGAGTTACTTTGTCAAAATAAAACTAAGGGGAAGGAAGGTGTACTTGTCATGGTAAAATTTTCTGATAATAAAATGGACTTAGAATGGAAAAACAATATACACTATATTTGGTCTCAAACACCCCTTACGTATATCATACATTGTGTATAGAAGCTTATATTTTGTTGATAAATTTTGATTAAAATAGAATACATATTACTTATTGAACTGCAAGTAAGTATATAGTACTTTTCAACATGCATTACACTTATTTTTATAATATGCTTTATAAATTAAAAGGTAATACATCGTCTATTGATCCACACTGCACGATCTTACAGCCTGCAAACTGTTCAAACACTAAGATGTTGACACCCTTACCCCAACATCTCTAGTATGTTGAACATTATTAGCGGCGAGTATGCGATACTCTCTATAGACATTACTCTTGACTATTGTACAGCGTATGATATGAAGGTTTCTGTAGTTGTAACGACGAAAAGTATATTAGAACGGATTTTTTTGGTTAAATGTATTGTAATTTATGTGAGTTAGTAAAAATTGTAACGAATTCTCAAACACACCTATTTTCATTGTCAGGGGTCAGAATTCACTAAATGAGGAGTGTAAATCATGATTCAGCTAAGTTCACGAACAAGTCGCGCACTTTCCAATACTTTTTCGAGATCAAAACAGTTCAATGGCAGACAACCATTCAGCATTGTAGTTTTTAGATTTATCTGTTACAGAAGCAAATGCAGTGGCATTCCTTCAATCCAAAAAAAATATTTTACCCACCCAAAAAAACTGTCTTTGTGGTGGTTTAATGAAATTAAGGCATTGTCAAACATCTGAAATGGAATGTCAATCGCGTCAATGTCAACGAAGATGATGAGAAAGCCTTGTTTCTCAAAAAAAAAAAAAAAGTTTCTTCAAAAACAATAAAAAAGACTTGGAAAAAAAAAAAGTTTATTAAAAAAAAAAAGAGAGACAGAATATTTTAAAAAGCCAAAAAAAAAAAACACAAAAAAATAAATGATTTTTTTATTTTTAAGAAATATACATCAAACCAGTTACAAAAAAACAACAACAACAACAACAAAAAAAACCAAGCAAATCCAAAAATTAAAAACATAAATCAACAAAATTTAAAAACAGCCCAGTAGTGTTATATCTATTTGTTTTTCACTAGCAACAGCGCCATCGAGCGGTATGGGTAATTAGACGATGTATTACTAATTAAAATTATAATATAAAGAAAATTTTTAAGAAATAATAATAATAAATTGAGAGGACACATTTATATATATTTTACTGAATGTACATTAACTCAAAACTTGTTGCACCATCATATTTTTATTTTTTAAATAAATAACGAAATGTCTGACTTTCATCACAAATAAATGTGCTCTGGGAGGTCCACTCCCCCCCCCCCCATAACTTTCTTCTCTTATAGAAACATAATAAGTAGTCTTGTAATTAAAAAAAACCACACTTTCTCTAATTGTTTTGATATTTTTAAGTCAGTGTCAATTTTAAGTATGTTTTAAAATATTGTAAAGCTTTTATCATTAAGCTTACATTTTATAATATAAAATACTGTACATCAAATTCAGAAAGAATAATAAAATGTATGTATTTTCAACATAAACAGATATGCTCCAAGATTGAAAAATGATTGCTGGTATATTGTAAAATTTATTTACAAATTTCATTTTATTTTTTGTAATTATGGTTGTGTATGATACTCTGAGATGATTATTCTAGTATTGTATAATGTATTAAATTTATGAATTTTACTGTTTTTTTACTTTGTTTTTGAATAGCATATAAATAGTCGTGTATATTGATATAGCATAGTTAGAAGCTTCATTGCATTATCATATGATAAAAGTAGTCTTCTGTTAATAATTTAAGAATAAGAAATATTTAAACATTTTTTATTATTTTATATTAAATATTTTTAATTATTTTGTTTCATTACTCTTCCAATAATACATGTTTATTGAATAAAAAAATAAAATTTCCAAAAAAAAGGAAATATAATGTAAATGCAATTTGCATATAATAAGAGAAATGCATAATCTTATTACATATATTCATATTGTAGATTACAATAATAAATTTTATTCTTTGAATTAATATAAACAATTTACTTTTATACATATCTATTCATACATATAAATGATGTACAATAAACAAAACATTTACATGTTTACATCTATCCATATAATCAATATGTACTATAATATAATTAGCTCATTCACATAATACAATATGAATACTTGCAAGTAAGTATATGTATTAATTATAAACAAAATAAGTAATTCATAATATTTCAACATCTAAACAGTGATGTCACTAAACATGAAGTGAATTTAACTTGAAAACCATTAGATGTGAATCCAATTGCAGTCAAACCAAATGTGATAAACTATGACTGACAATCACATGTGAATTGGATATAAAATGAAATAAATAAATTATTTTAAAAAATAACCATTAGTAAATGTTTATATTATTTTTATTCATTGTTTTAGCACATTTAAAATGCCAATTTTTAGTTAGAAAAAATTTATCAAAGCATTTAATTTAAGGGTTTTATGTTAATTGTTACACAGATAGTCAAATAGAAAAACACATAATGTTTGTCTCCACATATTGCATTTATAATCATAATTTTCAGTTCATTTATTTTTAAAAATTAAAATAATTTTCAAAAACTTGCTTGATTGTGACAATTACTGGCTACAAAATCAATAACTCTATATTTTTTATTAATGCATACAGATTTTACATAATGACTCATTACTATACAATATATAAATAAAACAGGCAAAACTCACTATATTTTGCCACACACAACAAGCTAGAGTAATCAATATAAACAACATAAATAATCAAAAATATGCAATAAATAAATAAATATCTGCAAACAAAATATCGTAAAAATATCTTTAAATTCTGAACATTAATCTGTCATATATAAAATTAACAATAACAAAAATAAATTTCTGCAGTCTCACAAAAAATATATATATTTCAAAATAAATCTTCCCAATAAATTAAATGAATTAAAAATTGTAAACAAAATAATAACAAAAGCAACAACAACAAAAAAGTGACAGATAAAAAATAAAACTAACCTCATCCAATGGAAAAGATTCCTGAATCTGAAACAAAATTTTATATAAATTTTTGAAGGAGGTAAAAAAACAGATAATAATAAAAAAAGTTTACTCATATTATTGCTTATGTTTTCATTATCCATAATCTTATTATTTATATTTAAAAAAAAAAAAAAAACGAAAATAAAGACCTCCGTAAAAAAAAAAAAAAGCCTCAGCTTGCATTATATTTCTTTTAAAATTGAAATATTATAAATAAATATTTTAAAAATAATTTAATTTTTTATTTTAAATTAAAAAAAATTACTTATAAATAATTTTTAAAAAATATCACTAAAACTTCTTAGATGTGCAATAAATCTCAAACTAATATGAATCTTAACAAAAATAAGCTTTTAGTTCAATAACTTTGCTATTTCAGTTTTGATCTTCAATTATACACAAAAGTGCAGAAGCCTAATAATGAATATTTTAATTAACTTACATAAAAAATTATTCCCTAACAAACTAGTCGTTACTGAATATGCAGATATAACTTGTCTTTTTTAAGCTCAATTTTATACTTGCACTCACAATAAAATTAAAAAATAGTTTGTAAAAATTAAACCGAAGATACTGTTAATTATTTAGGTCAACTGATGTATCATATTGTCTTTTAAAAATCATTTAAACTGAATAAGAGATTATTGATAATATTAGACACTGTTAAATTTAAGACTACCACTACCAATCTTCCCTTTTTTTTTTTGTCAGTCATAATTTAACTTAAAACTGGCACAGAAACATATATACATTACTCATTAATAAATGTAACTAAAGAAAAAACAAAAAACAAGCCAATCTAATCAACTCACACATAATAATTCATAAAGAATGGATAAATAAAACTATACCCATCAAAATTGTAGTATTTATATAAAGCTTTAATGTGGAAAATTCTTTCTATTTATATTTTCTATTATACAAAATACTAAAGACATCTTGTCAATCTTTTTAAACATTATTAAAATATCTTTTATTTTGTGAAAATTTATACCATAAAAATACAGATTTTCCACATTATGTAAATAGTTAAAATCAATTTTAAAAATCCTTTGATATTAAGTACAGTGCTAATGTCAAAATTAAAAAAAATAATTCAGAATTAAGCAAAATAAAAATCTTAGTTCAGTTAAGTGAATGGAAATATTGTACTCAATTTGCCATTTGTGTGCTTGAATGTCACTTCAACAACAACTAAACATTAAAGTAAATCTGGTTTCAACTAAATTATAAATTATATGACTTTACTTTAAATTAATACTGACAACTTACTCCTTAATAAATTTCACTATTTAATGAACTACTTTACAATCAAGTAAGAGTATATATATATCCCTTTTCATGAAATTATTGATAATCATAATTATTATCATGAATTAAAGTAGGAATTATTAAATTATAAAAAAAGTAATAAATAACTTTTTTTTTTTTAGCTATCTGGTGACTGGAGCTTCACTTCAAACAAAATACATGAGTATGTGGAAAAGTAAATTTATTATTATTTTTAAATGATAAGTTTCCATTTGAATTCCATAAAGAATTCCTAGCATATAAAAATATGGCAGACATTTTTTTTGGATATCTGCAACAAAAGCAAGCCTATATTTTATTCTTATATCTTATGAAATAAATCATTAACTAGGATAATATAAAATTCAAATTGTTCAATTAATCTGAGAAGCAATAATCAATCTATTTGATGCTTTGTTGGTACTATTCTAGCTAATCAATTTTGTTGTCTGAGGTAAGCCTTGAAAAATGAACATTTTAAAATTATTAAAAAGGCTTATTTAAAATAATCTACTGAAAAAGTAATGAATGTAAGATGAAAAAAATATGTATTAAACAAAAATATACTTATCAAATATACATATCTTTTTCAAATATAAAAGCTGATTTTAGTGTCTATTTCAATTTGAGGCCTTATGATAGTTGCCTTATTACCTCATCTATGTGACCAGTTTTGAGTATTACTACGCTTTAAATAACAATGATTAAGATGTTATATATATAAAACTCATATTTAATGGTTTATTGCACATAATATATTATAAACTTTTCTTTTGTTTTTGCAGTTTTTTGTTATTGTTTAAAATATTGTTTATATGTATGGATGAAAAACAACTTAATCTTTTTATTTTGTATCAAAATAAAAAGTTAAGAGAAAGATGAAAAAAGAGGAAATATTTGTTTCCAATTCAATAATTTTTAAACATACATATGTTATAAAATTGATATCCAATCATTAATAATTTGTAAAATCCTGTACCTGACATTTCTTTTCACATTTATATATATATATTTAAATTTTGTTCACTATTTTTTTTTTTTTGACATGCTGTGGAGATATAATCATCTCTTCATAATGATTAAAATGACATAAAATTGAAATGTTAATCATTTTAAAAGATATATTTGCATCTGCTTTAGAACCAAGTTGTAATAATATACATATTCTTGATCTATTGCTCAATTACAAATCTAAGATTTCAAATCTTACACAATAATTTACTTACATAAATTTTTATTATCTTAATTATAGAATTTTAAATGTGTTAAACAACTAATTCTCATAAACATATATTATGTAATCTGTACTAAAACCTTTATTTCTTTTTAATTGTTTTAAATCTCTCAATTGGTGTGGTGTATATTATATGAGAATAAAAAGATACAGATATTTATTATGTAAGATTGCCATAGGCTTAAGTTTAATATATAAGAGTTAGACTTGCTTTGCAAAAAATCGATCCATTTGTATTAAAAAAATTACGCAAGTAAAGGTTTTGTTTAACAATTAAATAGAAGTTAGCATTCGTGCTTGCAATCATCTGAATGAGATTTTTTTATTTTATTTTATGATTAACATCTATGTTGAGACTTGGAACAATACTACATTGTCCAATTTATTTTTTGATTTGACAGTAGTGGAACATAACATTGAATGAAAGAAGCACAAATAGTAAAAATATATTTAAAAAAGTAGCCATAATAGCTGCTTAATGATTTTGTTCAAAACTCTGAACCAATCTTTAAACTCTACTAATATTTGAAACAATTTCTAAGTTCTAGCATAAATTCATTAGAATATTTGTGAACACTAGAGATATCAATAGTTGATATTGATTTTCTTAATAGCTTTCATTTTTCTAGTTTTGCAACAACAAATATACATTTCACAAATAAATGATCACTTCCTGTGTTGAATCTGAATACAAGGGATTCTTAAACTATATATTTTCTGTAGTCAAATTACAATCCTATTGTGTTTTCATTTAAATAGTTCTGCATCTATTTCATCTTTGCATTTTTATTTAAATAGTTCTGCATCTATTTCAACTTTGCATTTTTCTCAAAAATTGATTTTATAGAATACAGTTTTTTTTTCATTTATTAATTCCATAAGATTATAATCTATGTCATTCCTGGTTGCCATATCCAAATTAGGTATACCTATAGAAAATTTATCTTCTAAATAAAAAGTCATTACTGTCAGGCAGTTTAAACAGATTGTTAGTTTACTTTACTTTCAATTACAACTGCTGCCTTGGATGATAACATTACAGTTAGGAAATTTTTGTGTATTATAATTGTAAACATAAGAAAACTCCTTTCAACTCATAACAATAGCTCATGCATAATAATGAATCACCCATAAATTATAATAACAGCAGTAGCCACAAGAATGTAAGAGTGAACACTAGGAATTTGTTCTGTTTGGTTTCTAGAAGGCCAAGATAGGAACTAAAGAATCTTAATTAGTAACTTAATAATGCACTCTTTTCTGCAAATTTATGTTTGTATGTGTTTGTTTAATTATATCAATATTCATTTATTTTGTGTTTATATATTAATGAAAAAATGTGTTTAATTAAAAAATGTACTATATTTTATAACTGCAAAATTGAAGTTCATATCTTCTTCCTAACATAAATTAGGAGACTTAAAAAAAAGAAGTAAAAAAGATAACGAAACAAGAATATACAATATATTATAGTAAAATAATATAAATATTTCATAAACATAAGCAAACATCTAAAGTTAATAGCTTTGCTGTTAAATAAATTCAAGAAAATATAAGCTTTAATATTACAGTCATAAAACATATTATAATTTTAAATTAAAATTATATATAATAAAAAATAAATAGGTTAATATAAAAACAAAGCTATTTTATTTTAACAATCTTACCAATTATAATTTACTTTGATTGCATGCTTTATTTTTATATCTTTCATATAATACTAATATATAAATTATAGATTATATATATATAAATAATCTTATAAAAAGAAATAACCGACCGAAATCATTTCCATGTTCCTCATCACATTCTACCGTTACCACTATTACAAAAATAACTAATTATAAATTTCTTTCATATATAGTATTTTCAACATAACTGTCAACCATTAATCAATCCAGATGTCAAATAACTCTTAGTTTAATTCAATTTCTCATAATCTATGGAGTTTGTTCTTCACATGATTTCCATAAATCCTTTATGTCACATGTGGCCTCTAACAAAGTATTAGAATCCAATTTAAAACTAATTAGTCCTACTTTCTAACTTTTATTAATAACATTTGTAACATTTCATGCAGTTCTAATGCATTATTTTCAAAAACAACTAGATCAACTATAAAATCTAGATAACTTTAGTTTTCCATTTTAAACCACAAAATACTTTCTCTAAAATTGCTATTGGAGAGATGGAATCACTATATTGTAAATACTTATCAATGACTTCTTAATGTTATGATGTAATCTAATCACTAAAATTGCATTTCGATAAATACTCTTCAGGGTATATCATAGGTCTGTGTTTTAATGTTCCAAAAAAATTGCTCATAGAGCTAAATGCTTTTTGAAAATTTATAAATCTAATACAAAATAATAACTCAAATTCATTGATTCTTTCTATGTCTTCTCTTAATATCTGCAAATAATCTATTATGCTGTAAGCATTTTTAAATGTGGGTATGGTTCTTTGGTTGGCTCAAATTCAATATTTTCTGCCAATACCCTATAATGATCTTATATAGAATTCACAGAAGATTAATGGGTTTATAATTTATAATATCTTTTTTTACCTTTCTTAAATATCAATATAATTACTGCATTTCTCCAATCATTAGATACACTTTTATCAATAAGCATAAAGAAATGGTGATTATATGATGTTTTAGTGGTTTTTATTACTTAGACATTTATTATACAACTTTCTTAATAATTTCTCTAATTCTTCAAATTTTTTAAAATACCAATATTAATTCTATTACTTTCTAAAGCTATCCATTCTTCTCGGATTTAATTGCTCGTCACACCAAATCATTAAAATGCATAGAAATTCAAAAGATATTCTAATTGAAGGATTATTTTGTTTCTAGTTTTTTACCACTATAGAAGTCTTTATATCATTCCCTCTTTTTAATTAATAATTCCATCCTTTGTTATTGATGAAATAATTGATTTTCCAATATTAAAATGTTGTTTTATATTCTTACCATTTACAACTTTCTTAAACACTTTATCAATACTATTTATTTATATCCAAATTAACAATTTTGATTGTCCTTTAGTCATTATCAGACCTACAATATTCAAATACATAATTATATAATTAATACACTTATATATATATTGTGCCAAGGCCAAATTGGCACATGTATATAAAATAATTTTGTCGTAAAAAAATTATTAAAACAAAAAAATCTTTCGCAAAAGAGTTTGAAATAAAAGTTGAAAAATCATTGATTTAAAGTGGGAAGGGGGTTTTCTTAAAGTTAAACTGAAGGTTTTATAAAAAGGAAGTAAAGAGTTTATTATTATTAGTGAAATACAATTTAAAAGCTTTAAAAATATATATAAATCTCTTCATTTAAATTAAAGAAGAAAAATAATCTTAAAACTAGTTTTGATGCGTAGAGTAAAATTATATATGTGCGTGCGAATGTAAAAAAAAAATGTATCAGTATTAAATATTATAAATAAATGAAAAATGTATTTAAAAAAAAAAAACACAGCGGTGCGCTACTAATTAAAGATATGAAAACAACACGTTTTGAAATAGCTACTACTAATTAAACAATCAATCAAAAAACACGTTGTCTTAGGATTAATTGCTAAAGAATTTTGACAACAGATATTTGCCAGAGGATATCAAAAGGAAAACACTTTGTCGGTATAAATACTGAATATTTTATCGGACAATCAGTTGAGTTAAGAGTTTTTATTCAGTCTAGTTTGCAGTGACAGTCTTGTGCAATTTCTATTATGAATCCAGAAACAAACATGCATTGCTGAGCATCTTATGGAAATATACGCTCTTTGTTCAGCCCTTAGTCCAACAAGATCAGCAAGACCTGCCCGTGAAATAATGTCTTTATAACAACTCAGAAATCCTCCGTCAAACGTTCAACTGTCTTCAAAATAAAACAAATGGATTCGCATAAAAATCTCAACGTCCAAATCTAACCGGTTAGATATAATCCATCAGAAGCAGCAGAAGCAGCCAACAACAAGCAATATCCCCGTTCCCAAAAATCCTAGGTAAACATTTATTTATTATCATTTATACGTAGTAGCCACCGCTGTAATTCGTAAATATTCAAGATTCAAATTATATGAACTCTATCATACATAAAATGAACTATTGATATGTGTGTTTAAGTGTCAAATGCCATTAATGTTTTATTATTATATTTGTGAATGCTATATAAATTAATATGTGCGTGATCATTATATCAGTGTTATTAGTTAAATTAGATAAATACCAGTGTTCTATTATTTAAATCTACAAGAATATTTAAACTAGTTTAGAAATGTTAATTTAAAATGTGTGTATATTATTAAATTATAAAGATGTTTAAATTTAGTAAATTAATGTTAGTTAATAAATTGTCTTTAAAATTAAACTCTATTTGTCGGTCAATTCTTTTATCAATCTTTTCTTACCAATATTTTATTATTGATTAAAATTAGACTGAGCTAGTTAAGGGAATTGTTTCGAGCGCTGGATTATGAGCCTACTGACCGAATACGTTAGTCTTCAGACTAGCTGGCACTCCGGGGTTTACCCCGAAACAAATAAAGTATTTGGATAGTAGGGGTTTGAATCTAGCAGCCGAGATGGGCCATTGTTGATAGTTAAAGCTATCAATAAGATCTCCCATTTTGCTCGAACGTGCTGGTTCGTTCACATAACCTTTATAAGATTATAAATGTATTATGAAGGAGTTTGAAACCGGCCAAAACTTATATATATGTATAAGTAGGTGGTTTCTGCGATTCGACCCGGTACAATATATATATATTCATATACATAATTAAATATACAAAATAAAATATACATTTTAACCTGACTATTATAAATAATCATTTCCCATTTTACTACTTTATTCTTAAATAATTCTATCCACATTTACTTTATATCACTTTTTTTTTTTTAAAAAATGTTATTTATTATAATTATAAAACTTTATCATTTATTCTACTATTTAATAAATATTATTGTCATTTTACTTAAATTATAAATCAACTTCTAACCTTTTCTTATTTTTATTAAATATTTTATAATTATCAATTAACTTTTTTCACATTACAAATTACTTTTTTACATTACAAAAATGGATCTATCTCTTTACAATCCTATTTCTAAAAAGCCAACTGACAAAATTTTCAAAATTTGTACACTTGTTTAACACCTCCCTCTATCGTCATTTTCTTCAACTTTATTCTTGTAACCCTTTTCAAATTCAAACTATCATTAAAAATAATTGCTTATAAAATTATTGTCTTTACTCCAAAATCTCTATTAAAATTTTGTTTTATATTCTTAATCAATATTGCCTCTTTAATTTTCCTACCCTTTCTATTATTTGTATAATTAATCATTTTTATACTATCTTTTTCAAACCTATACCTTAATAGGAATTTTGAGGTAAAGACAATAATTTTATAAGCAATATTATTAATAGTTTGAATTTGAAAAAGGTTAAAAGAATCAAGTTGAAGAAAATGACGATAGAGGGAGGTGTTAAACAAGTGTACAAATTTTGAAAATTTTGTCAGTTGGCTTTTTAAAAATAGGATTGTAAAGAGATAGATAATTTTTGTAATGTAAAAAAGTAATCTGTAATGTGGGAAAAGTTAATTGATAATTATAAAATATTTAATAAAAATAAGAAAAGATTAGAAGTTGATTTATCATATAAGTAAAATGACAATATTAAATAGTAGAATAAATATTAAAGTTTTATAATTATAATAAATAATAATTTTGTGAAAAAATAAAATAAATTGATATAAAATAAATGTGGATAGAATTATTTAAAAGTAAAATAATAAAATGGGAAATGATTATTTATAATGGTCAGGTTAAAATGTATATTTTATTTTATTTTGTGTATTTAGTAATTGTATATTTGAAAATTGTAGCTCTGATGATGACTGCAAGACAGTCGAAACTGTTAGCTTTGATATAAATAAATAGTATTAATAAAATGTTTAATAAAGTTGTAAATGGTATGATATGTTAAAGTAGAAATCAATACATAGAAAAAGGAAGAAGAAAAAAATGTTTTATATATTACGTGATTTATTTTTATATACATATATGTTTCATCCTGTAAACATTTGATTGAAAATCTATTCTAAGTAATTTATGTAAAATAAAAACAAGCACACTTAAAAGATTATTGTAAAAATTATTATAGTTTATTTATATATATATATATAACATGGTTTATAAAGTAGAATATAGATCTGGAATAAACAATCTAATATCATATAAAATTTATTTCATAAGATTTGGTACAAATTTTTTCCCAAAAGGAATGCAATACTAGTACTTTTGATGTTGTGAAAAAAAGACACTGAAATAATCTTCATTACTGTATTATGACATAATAATAATATATTTTCCTGTTATAATTCAAAATAAAAATGACTTTTTATTTATCTAAATATTATTTTCCTACTTTTTTTAAATTTATAAACTAAATAAATATTTTTATTTTCAACCACTAGCAAATACCAAGTAGTTGTTTTTTTTTTAATTTTCATATCACCTAAAACATTGATTTATGTTTTTTTTTTTTAAAACAATCAAAATAATGACAATTAAACAAATCAATATTTATTAAAAAATATTTGTTTTGAAAACAAATAAAGTATGAAAATACTACATAGTTTACAATAAAGTATCAATAATGTGCAAAAAAACAAACCATTCTTAAACATCTTTATAGTAACTGAGTATATAAATATAGATATTACATGTCTAGTACTGAAATGATATAAATACAATCTTTTAAAACAGTCAGATAATGCCAAAAAAATAAAATATGTTAGTTTAATATAGTACATAAATATTTTAAAAATTACAAAACAAATTTATATAATTAATGAATATTTAGACAATTATATTTACATTTCAAACCTGTCAAAATTTTTGTTAATCAATGATAAATTAAGGAAAAATGAAATGTTTTAATATTAAAAATTTGTAAAAAAACAAAATTAAAATTTATAAAAAAATTTTTTTTTAGATTTCATTTAATATGAGATGGGTGAGTAAATCTTATTTTGTACTGAAATGCTAATATAATTATTTGCATTTACAATTAGAAGATTATAAAAACATAGTGAAAAAATATTGTGTTTATCAGATAAAAACTAATACCTGTATGATACAATCACATGACCCTAAAGTATAGATAGAATTTAACAAGTGATCTCCTCTCCCCAAATTAAATAGTATAATATAAAGGGGAGAGGTTTTACTTATAACAAAAGCATATGCATTTAATTGTATGTAAAATTTTATTATTTTAAAGCATTTAAAAGTATCATACTTTAGTTAAGTAAAAGAAACTTTTTTCTCTCTTTCTCAGTTTTACTGTTTATTAAAAAAAATTTGTAACACCTACATATTTCTGTTCTTTATTAAAATAGCAATCCATAGAAAATATTTAATTTAACATATACAACTCTCTAGAGAAGTTTAAAATATTATTTGCAGAAAGTCAAGAAAGATACTATTCTTTCACATTCTTACAACTATATAAGTTTTCTGGATTTAAATCCATTTAACAACTTGGATTTGAAGTAAAAGAGGATCTTTTTTACTTCAACAACAAATCCAACAAAAGAGCTATTATAGTAATGGAAAGACTTATTTAGCCTCAGGAAGATTTCAATAATAAGTAGTATTTTATATTTTCTGGGCAACATCAAAGGCAAAGTTTATCTCTGTTTATACTGATAAAATCTTATTTCTGTTCTTGTTAAAATAACAATCCATGGAAAATATTTAATTCAGCATATACAACTATTTAGAGAAGTTTAAAATATTATTTGCAGTGTCAAGAAAAATATTATTCTTTCACATTCACACAACTATATAAAAGTTTTCTGGATTTAAATCCATTTAACAACTTGGGTTTGAAGTAAAAGATGACCTTTTGTTACTTCAACAATAAATCCAACAAAAGAGCTGCTATATATAATGGAGAGACTTATTTAGCCTCAGGGAAATTTCAATAAGTAATAATTTATAGTTTCTTGGCAACATCAAAGGCAAAGGTTATCTCTGTTTACATGGATAAAATCTTATTTTTCTTCTTGTTAAAGTAACAATCCATGGAAAATATTTAATTCAACATATAAATATGAGTAAATGTAAAAAAACAATCTTTAAATATTGCACTAGGAAAAATGTCTCTTCATCAAAAAAAAAAAAAAAAAGTGAAACAGAATACATATCAGAAATTGACAAATGCTGAGAGATGAGCATTTATCTTTGGCCTAACTTATTTTACCTTCTAAATAAGAATAGCTAGACACCTATTTATCTACAAATTAGTTAATTGGAATAGCTATAAGGCAACTACCTAAAAGAGAAATTCTAAGCTTCGATTCAATTTAATCAACCCCTAGGTTATGGACAAAGCAGGTGGATGTATTTATTACTACACCACAAAGTCTTGTATAATGTCAGCCTAAAGTTTGTCTTATAAATATATTAAATACTAAATATATTTACTCTGAAGTAAATTATATATGTAAATTAAATGAAAACAGACAAATGTCTGCTAAGAATAACTGTGCTCCTATGTCAACAAATGTAAAAAAGCAAAGGGTGGCCATCCTTAACTTCAACTTCGATGTTATTTAAGCAAACATTTGTTGATGAAGTTGACAAATCGCTCTGAAAGCATAGTTAAGTATTACAAGATGAAGAAATACTTTCACTTTTAAAAACTTTACAATATCCAAACAAAATTTGTCCTATAAATATATATCAAATGCTAACTTAAAGCATATATGTAAATTAAAGAGAAGCAATATTATCAACAAATGTTTTTTTAAATAATATCAACGCTAAAGTTAAGAATGGTCAAGATGTTATTTAAGCAAACACGCTCTGAAAGCATAGTTAAGTATTACAAGATGAAGAAATACTTTCACTTTTAAAAACTTTACAATATCCAAACAAAATTTGTCCTATAAATATATATCAAATGCTAACTTAAAGCATATATGTAAATTAAAGAGAAGCAATATTATCAACAAATGTTTTTTTAAATAATATCAACGCTAAAGTTAAGAATGGTCAACCTTTATTTCTTTATGTTTGTTGATGTAAGAGCATGATCAGGTGGTCTGTCTCTTTTAATTTACACATATACTTTAAGCTAAACATATTTAATATATTTATAAGACAAACTTAATGTTGATATTATAAAATTTTTAAAAGTAAGAGTATCTTTTTATTTTAAAGTTCTATATATAATCTCTCTAAAAAATAGTGAAGTCATTACAAGGTTTGCTAACTGCCAAGTAGCAAGGATTAATAGTTTTCTATCCTTGTTTTACTTTTATCTAATAATAGCCATTATTCACTTACTAATATTAAATAGCTATCTGAGATGAGTTGACTAAGTGAAAAAAAAAATTGTAAGATCAATTAAAACCAATAAACTTTTTAATTTTACCAGACTGGAATTCAAACCCAGATCATAACAATAACAGATAATTAATCATAATGTATAAATATTATTAAAAAAATTTTTTTTAGTAACCGACTAAAAAGTAGAAAAATAAAGTAATTCGACTAAAAAACATGTTACGTATTTTCAAAAATTTTGAAACCTTTTTGATTTTTATGACCTCAAATGATTTATGAAATGATAACATGTTTTTTAGTCGGATTACTTTGGTATTTTTCTACTTTTTATCAGCTATTAACAAAAAAGCATTATTTTTTTAAAAAAATTTAATATTATTTTTTTATTTTTTAGTTATAAATGAAACATATAATTTCAATTTAAATATAATAATTTTCTTCAGACTCTTTTAATTGTCTCTGCAATATTATCAATATGACATCATTGCACTCATTTTTCTATGTAAGTTATTCTATAAACGTTAAACATATATATACATATTATTTGTCTGAAGGTTAACAAATTGTTTATATTTGGAAAAGTTTAAATAAAGTTTAAAATTTTCTATACATTCAACATTCACTTATAAATGATTAAAATAGTCCAACATATCACATCTTATATATATTTTTTATTTTAATTAATTTAATTATTTAAGTATAAGTTAAATCAATATTAACAAAAATATATTGTACAAACATAATATTTCTGTTGGTTCAATTGTAAAGAGTTTTCTTGGGAAGCATAAAGATTTGAATTAGAGTTCTAAACAGGAAAAAAAAATTTTTTCATTGTTAATTCAAAAATGAGGACTTGCCAACAGAAATAATACAGATAAGGCAAGTTAATATAAAAGCATTTAATAAAATAAATTTGAGTTCATAATTATTAAATTCAGCTTTTTTATTTTTAATAGTTTATTACTATTCAATTTAGTTGATATCAGAAAGTATCAATACTTTATATTCCTTTTCCTTATTTCCTATTTATTCATTAATGTTAATAAAAATAATTTAAAAAAATTGACAAAAATGCAATTTTATCCCTTTTCTAAAATAAAGACATTTTTATTTATTGATTAATAATACAAATAAACCAAATAAATTCTTTCATTTATATTAAACTACTGATAACAGAAAACTCATAAATATATGTTGCTTAAATAATGGTAACAAAATCAATAACAAACCTCTTTAATTTGACCATTTTGAGTAGCAGTAGATGATGATGACACATTGATAACTTTGACAATTAAACTTTGCTCATCTTCAAATTCCAACTGGTGAAGCAACTTATGATCCTTTCCGGGTAACAACTAAATATAAAAAATAAAAAAAACTATAAAAACAATGTACAATTTAGTTCTATATACTTCTTACAAATTATTAATAATGCATATTACATATTTACACTAAATCAGATTCTCCCAAATGTTTTTTTTTTGATGCAAGAGCTTATTCCAAAAATTTTATAATAAATGGCAAATTTAATAATAGTATTATTAAAAAAAAACATTTAGCTATAATTTTACTCCTGACAATAATTAATATACAATATCTAAAGAAATCAAATAATGGACCTAAAATGGTATTTACTTTTGATATTTAATACAAGATTACATCTCGTATTGAAATCTTTTTAAAAAAATTAAGCTGCATTACAAATAAAAACCAATTGTATAAATATGATCTGAGCAGTTGTTTCATCTGGTAAATATTTGTAATACTAGTTGTAATATTTAATACACTGTTTGCCAAAATTGTGATTTGTTATCTGTGGACAAATTTTTTAATTGCCATGTATACTATCAAAAACTGACATCATTTTTCTAATAAAATTTTTTAATTTCTGGAAGGTCAACAAATATTTTCTTTCGACCTAATAAATCACTCATTTAATGGGGTTGAATGATATACACATTTTCCCACACACCAGCTGACAACCCACAGGCAAATACTGAATGAATCCATCTCCCTATGAAAAACATACCTAGATTTATTATAATATACTTTATCTAAAAAAGTTTGTTAGACTTCATTCATTTTGCATGATTTTCTAAAACCATGAATTTTTATTAATCACCCATCTATGACTAAAAGCAACCTAATCAATAAAATTCTTAAAAGACTTTGACTATAATAGGTAAGTGATATACCATGATAATTATTGAGAACTTTTCTTTTTACACAAAAAAAATACAGCAATTTCATAGATGACACACTCATAGGTCTGTATGCTCCTAAATATTCCAATAGTTTTAAAGCAATTATAATTTAAACCAAGTTCCTGTTGAAAGCCCTACAAATCCTCAAAATTTAGTATACAGATTTTACATCAAGATAGCATGTAATTGGTAAAGACTACATGCATGTGTAATACATCGTTCTTTTTGTTATTGAATCAGCTTTTGAATGTTTTTTGTTTTCATCTACAATAAAAATTGTTTTTTTTTTTTAAAACATTTTAATAAAAGGAATTTTTTAATTTTTATTTTTTTTAAACCTCATGGCAAAAAATAAAAGAAAAAATTTTTTTTATTCATAAAACAAAGATTATAAATCTAATGCATATATATCTAACTCCAAAGCCTCTAACAAATCGTAATTTTATACGAGGCTGCAGAGATATTTTCCACCAATTATAAGTATATATTTTTTATATTTTTTTTTTATATAAATAATTTATAATGCTGTAAAATAATGATCTAATTTCATGTTGTAGAATAAGTCTGCTTTGTACTCCGATGCATACATATGTAATTCCTTGGGCTTAGAACCTAACAAATTGTAAATATGAAATTCCAGAGTTAATATTTTCTACCAGCTGTAAGTATATAATATTTTTCACTTTTTTTAAAAATATAATTTATAATGCTGTAAAATAAATATGTTTGTGCTCTAATGCATATATATCCCCAAACGCTTAGAATCTAGTCAATTGTAGTTTTATATGAAACTTCAAAGATAATATTTTCTATCATCTTTAAGTATAAATAGTAAGTGCTTGTCTTATAGTTAAAAATGCCGTTGGATGGCGCCGTTTTCACGCTAAAACTATAAAATATGAACATTCACAACCGATAGAAAATTGATAAAAAAAAAGCCGTAACACAATTTAAAAAGTATACGATATAAAAAACACGAATCAAATTGTAATTTGTTGATTTTATTTTACATTTATTATTATCATTTAAATTGTGTTACGGCTTTTTTTTATCAATTTTCTATCGGATATTTTTTTACTTGTATTACGGAATTTTTGGTTGTTGTTTAACTAAAAAATAATAATCGTAATAAAAGTAAAAGTTGTTACGGTTAGATTTAAGGTTAGTTTACAGTTAGTGTTCTGTTTGTTTGTAATGCTAAAATAAAAGAATTCAAAATCGGAACTGTACTCGGACAGAAGAAAGAAACTCAAACTTTTTTAAACAACAACAAACACATACAAATGTCTTCTTTACTTATTAAACATGTTTATAATATTTGCTTTTTATTAAATTTACAAAAAAACCTGTATATTTGGACTTTTCTTACTGGATATTTTTTTCGTACCACTCTTTTTTACTTCAAAAATATACAGACGGTAGAATCTTCTTTGTCTCGTGGAATGTTACTAACAGTACGTTACCTAATTGCAGCTCAATAAAAACATAGATATTTAACATTTTCCCAAATAAAAGTTCAATACAGTACGTTGTAAAAAGTCTTATAATTATTGTTTTAAAAAATCTGAACATTTCAATAATTTAAAATAAAAAAAAAACCAATGAAAACAACATTTCAATACAATTCAAATACAAACTCTCTCATCAAGCCGTAATTATTTTATAAATTGTGCAAATTCGGAAAATGTAATTGCTGCTATGCGACATACATGCTGTACTGCGACGCGACATAGCGGCCTGCATTCTGTAGCACAACAAAAAAGTTGTATTATAGAAAACGCGGGTTCGAACGTGTCAGCCGCGGAAACAGCATTTTTATGTGTTTTGGCAAGAAAACCGCGCCATAGAACAGCATCTTTAGCTAAAAGATGAGTACCAAATATTATAATTATTATTATTTTTTTTTTTGTGAATAATGATAATGAAATAAATTTGATTATTGTCACATTTGCTGCTGCAAGCAGTCTTAAGTATCTGTTTTTGTATGTATCTGTAAATATTTGTCATGTACACATAAGCAATTATATTTCATTTTTTGCAATTTATGGGTATTTTTTCTATTTTTTATACATTATAATTTTTTTGTAACTTATATTTATAATCATAAGCCATCTACCTAATAAGTTATAGGCATACCCACAAGGGCAATGAAAAGTAGGACAGATAATAAAGATCATCAGTATCTGTGATTATTCTCATTAATATTTTATACTGCACTAAATTGATAAAAAAAAATCTTGTTTAGCTATCAACACCCTGAAAAAACTTTTTAGTCTTTCAACTAATCATTTTATCTCTTTGCTCTTTTATATTAATTTTTTTTTTGCAATTATTTTAAAATTAATTTTATCTTTAAATAAATTATAATTTACTAAAGTTCTGTTTGCATAATATCTGATATACAATACTTATTATTAATTTTTTTTTTTTCAATAGGAAAAAATATTATGTCCAGCAGATATTTGCATAGAAGAACAAGATCTGAGTCAACTAATAAAAATAAAGTCATAGGAAAATATATATTTTATAATGAAAAATTAGCCCACATAAGTCATGTTATATATCTTTTTTTTTTCAAAATTTTGTGAGAAATGTGAAGAAAGTATCTATAAAAGTATGATTTTAGCAATTAATTCTCAAAATTTAGAATTTGTGAACCTATCTAAAAATAAGTATTTTTTTTTTTCAGCTTTATCACATTCTTTCATATTTGCTCTTTCTAACAATATATATATATTGTAACAAAACATTTTATTACGCTCTTAAATTTTACAAGATTGCAACGTACGGTGACCGTTCGAGGGCGCCACTAAGCATTTCTGCCTAGACCGTATTATAAATTTTCTATAATAACGGTTAATTTATTTACGAACGGCAATCACCAATTGCAAACCTTAAAATAATTTTCTTTAACGAACCAAAAGACTACAAAATGAAATATAAGAATTAATTATAATTAATAATAAAAAAAAAAACAGATCGACGCTTAAATATTGTTGAAAGATTTATTACACCTTTATTCTATTTGTTGACTATTCCCTTCCCTCACATTTGTCGCACCAAACCCTCCCGATCCTTTTTCTTTTCTAATCAAGAATTAACATGTATCGTTCTCAAAGGAACATGCGCCATCACTTTACCAATTATACAATATTTCACCAAATATCATGGTATATAACTATGAGTGAACTCAAGGGCGACTTACTATAAGAGTGTGTTTGTTAAAAACAAACGCACTCAAACCTCCTCTTTCTAATGTTAAATCTTTTTATCTTAACTTTTTACTTGTCCTTAGATCGAGTATACAATTTCTTATTCCTATCTATACATTATAAGAACAACAATCATAGAAACTAAAGGTAAGTTTAATTAATAGAAAGTCCCAAAAAAATTAAATAATAAAATAAAAAAACAATATAATGTGGATTAATTTGAATGAGTAAATACATCTACTTAAAGATTACATATCCCTCCCTTTCTATTGCTGAAACTTTGAGATATTTGAAGTGAAGGCTTTTCTTACTTAAATTCTACAATAAAAAAGTTTCCCATTATCATAGAACATTTTAAATTATAGTAAGTGAAAATCGCATACAAAAAAAGATGATACCAATAACTTATACAAATTACACATAATGGCAATTAAATGATTATTATTCATTGACTGTAGCCTTTGACAGAATGTCATAGTTGGATATAATGTCATCTCACATTCAATACTCTCAACTTTAAAAGTTATTGATTCAATTCCAATGATCATACTGTCACTGGTTAGACCAACAATATATAATTTTAATATGACAGTAATTATACATGTTTAAAAATCAGTTACTATTAATTATGATGATTAAATAAAATATATTTTTTATAACAATCTTATTTATTAAAAAAAATAACGACTTTTTTATAATATAAGTATTTTATTTTACAAACAAAAAAAATTTAAAACTCCTACAGTATTTGCAGAGAAACATTAGTTTCAACTCAAAGTATGGAGTTTAATGCACTTGGGGTTATTCCATCACTAGAGGATCTAATCATGTAAAAGCAACAGGATGCTAGTTTAAAACAATGCAAACATTATCATGAGTAGAAAAAGATTTGTTGTTGAGTGGGATAATTGTACTTTTGATTCTGAATAAATTTCAATTAACTATTTTTTGAAAATAAGATTTTTTATATTGCTAACATGAAAGGAATTTATTTACCAATGAAATCATAATAATTATTTTTGAAAAATTGTATTTTGTTATTAATAATTAGAATTTAAAAAATGTAAATACCAAAACATTATTCAATAATAAAAAAATTATCCATGCTGAAAAATATTACATGCAGATCTTGGTTTGCCAATAATCAATATGATAAAACAATAGTTTAAGAAGCAATGGAGTCTGAAAAAAATAATGTGTATTTCTATAGCACCAGATCCAGAATGAAAAAGCAGATGAAAGATACAGAAAAACAATATATGCAGGAGCAATGAATAGAGATTTCATTATACAATCTATATTAAATTACATGAAAGCAACCCACGCTTGTCAATACCAAGATCTTCAATCTGCTGTCAAGTCAACCTTTTATTTATAAGAAAAAGATGTTTGCTTTAATAGTATGTTGAAGATTCTTGATTGATAAGTGTGGGCTATTTTTATGTGATTTACATTTATAAACCAATCTCTTTGAGCAAAATCAGTTTTATAAGATTAATTATATATATATAAACATGCATATCCAATTGTTATCTTTGGTATATAAATATATTTAACATTAAATCAGTAATATATTTGTGTTCGTTAAATAATTTTAAATTCAAATACCATACAATATTTATATTAATTTAGCCTTGGCACAATTTTATTAAAACTATAATTTATTACACGTACTTAAATGTATAAAATTATAAATCCATGAAATCACAAATTTTTTTTAGATTACTTAGAATATATGTTTTCTTATAAAATATATTTTTGCTTACAAAATTAGCTGAATAAAATGCATTTTACTTATAAAGACTTCAATAAATAATTTCTATAATGAAACAACTATTTCTTTTATTTGATTCTTATGCCATACAAAAATTAATACTAAAAAAGTTTGGTTTTGTCTTTTAAAAATAACATTTATCACTAGTATATAGTTTATATAATAACTTGATAACAAAGTATCCCATATTAAGCTATCATAATCTGATTTTAGAAAAAAAGTTCAAAATAATAGGATCCTTCCAATTAGAGAGAATTTAAGCAATAATTGTGACAAATTAAATTAATATGCTAACTTTAATAAAAAAAAAAAAAAAGGTATTCAACTCATCAAATTATAGAAAGAACATTTAAAAAAGAACAAAGCTAAATTTCACCAACATTTTATTAAAAATAATTTTACTTAACGATAAAAAAAAATGGCAAACTAATATATTTATGTATTAATCCAACATTATAAATGTGAGTTAGGCTATAATTTCCACTTGTAAATATCTCTAAAATAATGTTTGTATTTTGAACAAATGGTTAGAAACCAATTTCTTCAGAAGGCATTTAATTTTATAGTAAATATGACCAATA
Organism: Epiperipatus broadwayi; assembly: GCA_028023455.1. Lineage (NCBI taxonomy): Eukaryota > Metazoa > Onychophora > Udeonychophora > Euonychophora > Peripatidae > Epiperipatus > Epiperipatus broadwayi. The sequence continues at coordinate 1,440,442 of JAQFVV010000149.1, read as the reverse complement.
TGCATATGAACAAATATGTCTGTTTTTTTCCTTTATAAAAAGTCACGGTAGTCACTAATTAATCATCTTTCTTTGAAAACTTTAAAATTTCTCTAATCTTCTAAATTCTTAATCATATTTTCTATAGTCAAGACAATTTTTAAAAAATTGCTTAGTCTATATAATTTTATGTTGCTCTCAATATTTGTTGCTATATTTATTTTAAGGTGTGGTTTTAGATTCTCTAAAACAAAGAACTGTCTTTAATAACTAGTTATTGAAATCTATGTTCTTTATAAAGACTACATGTAAATAAGCTTTTAAATTATTTATAACTTGATTTTAAAAAAAAAAAAATTGATAATAATAATCTCGTTAGAAAATATTTTCTAATATTTAACAATTGAAGTGACTTTAAAAATATATAATGAATAAATAACATGCATATTAATGATATAAAGATTCAATAGTTTATAAAGTAACTTGAAAAGTGAGATCCTAAAATAAATTATATTAAAATGATAGCAAGCAAAGACAAACTGCTGCTAACAATGATGAAATGTTATTGCTTAGTCTCAGAATTCTATTGTTTTGTAACTTTATTTGTTTTCAGGCAGACAACTTATTAAACAATCTACACATGTCTGTAAATGGATACAAATAATAATAAAATTCTTACCATTCTATCACTAGCTATAATCTGTATTTGTTCTGTATGATGTTTCAGCTGCTGAGCAATTCTTTGTCTTATGCTTAGTAAAGTGGCATTGCTGTGACTCTAAAAAATAAAATAAAAAAATTATAAGCATTACAAAAAAAAATGGTTTTTAAAATAAGTAATATCAATTAAAAAATTAAGAGTACCATTAATGTGAATTCTTGTTTTGGAATATCACATGTAATATGCATAAAAATGGGATAACCTTGGAAGGATGAGCCATGAGGGAGTATAGTTCGTGTAGCACAATGAAGTTCTTCAACAGTCAAAACATATCTCTCAGCAATCATTAGCAATCGCTCAATATTAAGTAATTTTGCTGATCTGGAAAAAGGAAAAAAATTAGAAATTAAACTGTGAATCTTTGATAACTTGTAAATCAAATTCTATTTCTATAACTAAATTATTAATATAAAAAAAAGAGAAAAATAACTAAATTATTAATATAAAAAAAAGAGAAACAACTAAGAAAAAAGTTATTATAAAAAAAAGATTTTTATTTTTTGTAACATATGTGTTTTTAAACAATTAAAAAAAAAAAAAAGCTCAAGAAGACTTAAAGAAATATAAAAAGGGTTACTGATAAAATAGCATTTTCAGTCTTTCAACAACTCTTTTTTTAGTTCATTTCTTTCTTTTTTCTCCTCTCCTCATATATCTATCTTTTTTACTCTATTCTTTTTTGCTTTTCAATTCTAAATTGCTTTTCCATCTATTTATAAAATCGCTTTATTTGTTTTCAAATTTTGTTTAAAAAAAAAAATTTGAAATATGAATAAACATAAAATTCATTTTAAACATGTCAATCATTATATTTTACTTTGGTCTAAATAATTTAGTAGAAGACTATAGAATCATTTTTTTCTTTTGTATTTATTTTTGTGTGTGTTATTCTTTGTTTTACATAATCATCATTAGGTACACATCTTAAATCAAATGACCACTTTCATAAATTCCTTTTGTTTACTCCTTAAAAACTTACATCTATTACTTTCTTTAAATCATTCAACAATTTCTTTCTTCATCTACATCTTTTCTTGTCCCTTCATAGTCTTTTTCAACACATTCTTTCATAGTTCCTTTATTTCTGGCAATGCCCAAACCAATTCTTCTTCCAGTTTTTTATTTATTCAATAAATAATTTTTGTTTCTTTTTTTCAATATACCTAAATATCTAACTGTAAATAATTTACTTTTTTCACTCTCTTACAAATTCATATCTCTAAAGCTCCAATCTATTTTCTCTTTTTGACTATCCAATTTTTTTCTATTTATGGCTACACTCCTAAAAATCCACATCTTTCTCAGATTCAATTTTAATGGGTAACATATAAATCTCTTAAACTTATTGAAATATAGTTAAACACCACAATTCTCATTCTAATTTCTTTGTTCATTCTTTTGATAATCAATTAATTAAATATGTCAATATTTAAAAGGATTAATCTTTTCTATAACTGCCAACCAATTCTAGCTACCATTCTTTTTTTTTATTCTCTTCACCTACCTTCATTGCATTAATTTTAGTTATATTTACTTATCAGACTGCTAAATTTTAGTATACGAGAAGATCCAAATTGAGAATGAAAAATATTATTCAACTTTTTAAAAATCAACTATTTCTGATAGATATTTCTATACATTTATTAATTATTCATGATATAATTATTGTCAGCTCTTAAACAATATTTGTAATTTGTTGATAAATGTATGTTTTTAATTAATATTTTAAAATATTTTATTTCTGTAAATTCAAATGTAATACAAATATTATTTAGTACTGATTTATTTTATCTTATTAAACATGAAATATTTTAACATCATTCTATGGTGCAAACTACATTAATACAAAATTCTAGAGTTCTATAAATATACTCATGTAATTTCATATATGTCTATTCAAATTTTTGTAAAAATTAAAAATATGTTTATATGACTATTCAATGATTATTTACAAAGTCAAGATATATAATGATATTTAATTACTAGTAATTATTTATTTTAAATGTGAAGATTGGCAAATGCATCAAGTTGACAAGTTTTAAAATGTTGAGTGATTGAAAGATTAAACTTTTGTTGGTATGCAGTGTAACCTTCTATGAAAGCTTGTTGTCTCCATTGATTTGCTTTTAATTAAATACTTTGATGAGGGCATGGGTGATTTCTTTACATATTATTAAGTATGGCTCATTTTAATGATAAATTATCATGGGTATTCTCTAAATATGTTATATATATATATTCAATAGATGGAGCTTTACCAAAACCTCCGAACAAGCGTATTTTTGTTTACATAAATGCCAAAAGAGTCAGAATTCACTATCTCTTTCGTTGGCTCCACCTTCAGATCAGCTGATTTCTAGCTAATTTGCTATCATCAGTGAAGGGTAGGGCTAGAAACTAGATCTAAACACTAACTCTAAGCGTTTATGCAACAAGTTCCTATCAGTTTGCAAGCATGAATTTTTCAGACACGTAATGTCTTCAAACCCAGACTAACAAGCCAAATAGCTACATGGGTCTGATATCAGTTCAGTTTCACCACATAGTCAAAACCTCTGCAATATATATCATTGCAAAAACCTTCAAAGGTACATTTATGAAAAACAAAAACAAGTTATAAATCACGTAACTTGCCATCGCTTGCATTTATGATCAATAGAGGGAGCTTTACCAAAACCTCCGAACAAACGTATTTTTGTTTACATAAACGCCAAAAGAGTCAGAATTCATGCTTTGCAAACTGATAAGAACTTGTTGCATAAACGCTTGGAGTTAGTGTTTAGATCTAGTTTCTGGCTTCTAAGTATCCCCTATCGGTTTTCCATCTCTTCTAGCATAATTCTTATGGCATTTGGAGTCAGAAATTGAAGTCCATAAATGTGCTGGATGAGAAATATGATTAAATGTTACGAAGTGTTTTAGAGAAATATTATTAACTAATATATAGAATTTTAGACAAGTGTCGAATTATTGCAATTTAGAGTTATATTCCAACCTCGTGTATGTTTAAGTAGTAGTTATATAACTGTGTGAATAAAAACTTAATTTTGTTACAATATATAATATTTAAATACATGTATATTTTCTATACTAACTTAATGTAATTATAAGAGACTTAAACTCAGACTTTCAAGCTTCCTACAGCTATCCAATCCATCTTATACAACTGATACACATAACCACATATACGTGAAAAGATAATATTGGAGATCATTTCGTGAATCTCCAAAATTGGAGATCATTTATCTTTTTCACATACATGTGGTCATTTGTATCAGTTTCATAAGATGGATTGGATAGCTGTAGTATATTGGAGATCATTTATCTTTTTCATATATATGTGGTCACGTGTATTAGTTGTATAAGATGGATTGGATAACTGTAGGGAGCTTAAAAGTCAGTATTCAAATCCCTTATAATATATATATAATAAATTACTCATAAAACTAACAAAAAAATGAATGAATATATTTTTTTATTAAAAATTATAAATTACACATTATATAATAGTGCTGTAAATAATATTTGATTTTAGTATAATATTTGAGTCTGGTGACTTCTGCAGTCACTAGGAATATACAGTTTACATACATTTCTCAAACACATTTTTATTTAATAACTTCATCTATTGTGCACTATTATGAAGGCAAATAATTATTTTTAATATAATAAATTTTAACTATAAAAGTATATGGTAAAAATTGAAAATAATAATTATTAAATATTATTAGTAAAAAAAATGTTTATCTAATTTAAAACAAAAGAAATCTGAATTTAAAATTTCAGAACAATATACACATATTCAAATTGCAAAAAAAAAAAATCAACAAAAAAAAAAACGATTTTGTCAAATGCAATAAACGACTATGATGTAGACATATAGATTAGATAATTCTCTCAAAAATGCAATTGCAACTTGTTTGGATTATAGTACTTATTTTACAGTCTACTTGTGTATTCTTTTCCAATAAGTATGCTGCTTTGAGATAATTATTACTTTCCCAATAATCTTTTACAATTTAGTGACATGCTTATAACAAGTTCATGGTTAAGTACTATTGTGTTATAATGTCAATGTCTCAAACTTAAATACATCTAGAAATAATGTTGAATGATTTACATTTAAATTCATTACTTAGAAAATTTCAAAAAATTACTATCCAGCAAAAGTGACTTGAATTAATTAATTATTTTTTTGCTGTTTCTTATCTTTAAATAACATTATTATAACTATATTTTTATGAATATTATAAAATGTGATAGAAATAATAAGATGTCATAGTGATGTATTTGATATGTAAAAATACAACAATAACTAAAAAAAATTTTAAACAAAACCTTGATTATAAAAATTAATTATAAATATTTTTTTTTTATCTAAATAGAAAATCGTCAATGATCGTTAAGCAAATACAAACATTCATTCAATGATATTTAAAATTTTAAAAATATATTATGATGGCTACATTTATTTTCAATGTGTTTAGATTTTGATAGTCATATATATATAAAACATGTTTCTATCAAACAAATATTAATTGCAATATGACATCCCAGATAATCTTATACAGAATCATTTAAAATTCCATCTTTACATAAAATTGTCTCACATATGTAATATAATACAAAAATGATAGTAAGACAAAATAAATCAAAATATGTAGTTAAGACATTATTGAGATTTTTAAATAGAAATATTTATAGAAAGTTAGAATAATTTACATATGATTAGCAATATGAATTTTAAAAGATATCAAAGATACAATTAAAATGATGAGAACTATTATTGATAAATATATGGGGGAAAAGTATGTTAATATCATTTTTCATGGATTTTGAATGTATTATAATTATGCTGTATATTTTGACAAAAACAGATATGGGTTTAAAGAAGAGATAACTATTAAAGAGTATGCATATAAATCACGAAGTATTTGTTAATATTAAAAGATTTCTTACAAAAAAAAATAAATATAAGGAAATATATAAATTAGATGTTAGAGGATTCTTTGTTTTGTTTAATATTTGTTTAAATTATTATTTTAAAAAGGATCAATTATTTAATCCACTACATCAGTTTTGTTAAGCTGCAAAACATTAAATGGGAATGATAAAATTTGAAGAACAAAATAAATATATTTAAGTATAACTGAATGTGATAAAAGATGTAAGAAATAATAGTTTTAGATACAAAGTTTTATTGATGGTACTTTATTTAAAAATTAGTTATTTGATGATAGAAATGAAGATAAACATATTTAAAAAAAAAAAAAAAGAAACATACTGGGTAAAACAGGTTTAATAGATTAACAATGATAAATGTTTAAAAAAATTTTTAAAAGAATGGAAAAAATACATTTGAAAAATAGAGTTAACAATGTTAAATAGGATTGATAAAATCTGAAATAAATTTGAAGAGGAAAAAAGGTACTGTAGTAGCCTGTGTCAGCCTCTTGATGGCAAGATGCTATGCAAAAACACAGAAATATAACATTACTGGGCCGGTTTGTTTTTCTTTTACTTTTGCATAGAACGATCAAGCGGAACAGTAGACTTGTATGTTATTCTATTTTCTATATTAAGAATGTGTGCATTAACACCCATACTCTGGTATATTTTAAAAGTCTGGGATTTTATTTCATTTTTCTTTAATAGATTTTATTTTAGTTTAAAATAAAATTTATTTTGACACTTGTTTTTTTTTTTTTTAATCTATTTATCAAGACGTTATAATTTACAAATTTTTAATCCTTTTAGAAAAGATTTCAGTTTTACAAAAAAGATTAAATTCCATTCTTGTACTCTGATTTTAATTGTAATCCATTTTAATTTATTTTAAAAGCGGAGATTTAATTTTGTATTAATTAATTTTTAAATAAGATTATTGCCCTGGTCAGAATTTGTAATTAAGATTGAACGTGAGATAGAGATTTACATTGTGCTAAAACTTCTTACTAAAAAGGAAAAAAAAGAATACACAGGAGATAAAAGAGCATATAAATGGCTCAAAAGTTTCGGACTTACTATTCTTGCCTTGACCTAGATTGCTTTGCTTGAAAAGAATATTGATGCAGATTACTGTTCTTGATCATTATTATTCATTCGTATTACTCTGCTGAGATTCTGATTCAGTTTGCAGTCCTACCATAAATTGCAAAAGATTGCTGTACATATCCTTGGACCACTGTTGATAATATTATAAGTATTCTGCTGCCAGTCGTGAAGACATATTACTGATGTTTTATTATTATTAGCTACATTTGGTGAATAGCGTTTGCTTTCACAAGATGTCAAGATTACATGCAGAGTGTTGGTTCAGTCACCACAGCATCTCTACACATATCCAGATCTGCGAGGGGCCTGTTCTAGGGTCAACTCGTCATGGCTCCAGTAGTACCCAACCCGTAAGGCTTTCAAGAATGAAATTCTGGAGCTGTCACTGACAGGAAAGCAACTTAAAAATGCCTCTGCAACACCTTCTGTGGACGGCAATTGGCACAATTCAAAAGTCTCGGTTTTGCTGTCAGCCATTTCATTTGTCTCGTATGTGTTCTCGCGCAAATGTGACTTTTCGCATGAGTTCGGCAAAATCGTGTTTGGCTCTATCCTTTCCGAATTTTTTCAAGCTTTCATGTTGAGTAGGGAAGTGTGGGGACAGGGTTACAATTGTTAGTAGGTAATAGTACGTCAGGTGAGATGTAAGCTCATTAGTTTGTCATGCATATTTGAAGAGTTCTGGCAGGCTGAAGTCCAGCCACCCTCACACGATACTGTAGCGAACTTTGAACTGTGAACATTTGGATAAAGTGCATAACACAAAGCAGTCCGGCGGCGGCCACGTAAATGGCATAGTTATGTGTTTTTGCATATTGTACCAGTCGAAAAAAACCACCACCTCAACTGCAAGTCGGATCCAAACTCAGCTGAACCAAACTGAATTCAAACCCAACTCACCAGCTCAGATTAGTAGAAATCGATGGCACAGTGCCATGCGCCAAGAAACTAGCTCAATGGCTGGTGAGGATTAGAGACCCCTGAACTGACACTAATATCGGATAATTAATTAACTTAAGATACTTTTAAGTCAAATCATATGTATATGTTCGGGTTGCCAACACAGACAGTGGATATTAACATTTAAAATAATTATTGAATAAAAGAATTAAGAACTAAGAAACCAAGTGTGTTTAGAAAATATTTAATAATAATAGTTTTTGTTTGAATTTTAAATAATGATTATATTAATTAATTCTAGTCCTTAAACAAAGTTTATAATTACAATAACAGTGGCGGTCCTTATTATATGCCAATGAGTATTATGTAATATTTTGGAATTCTATGTCTATGCCCCCAACAAGAAAATAAAGGCAGATAAAGGTATTCAATTGTAAAAGAAATTATTACTCTAATTTTATACGAAAGAATGTGAGATTTATTCTCACATTCGCAAATCCATTCATGAAGAGCAAGATAAGTATTTAGGGCATAACTTTAATCTTTATTGGAAAACTTATTTACTTTGAGATAACTGAGAATTTGTTTGACTTTAATTGAAATCACTTCATCACGAATTACAAGCATCAGAGCAGGCTTTACCGGAACAGAGAGGCAACAGTGCTGACGAATTATGAGCTATAAAATGAAATTGAAAGACAATAGCTGGTCGATGATCTAAGGCCTATGGCGGCTTGCATTCACAAGTCTTACTGCCCTTTAAGGAGAGGTGATTTAAAAGTAGTATGGCGGCTTGTATTTGACAAGTCTTATGCCCTTTAAGGAGAGGTGATTTAAAAGTAGTATGGTGGCTTGCATTTGACAAGTGTTATGCCCTTTAAGTAGATGTGGAACACGGGTAAGCCAGGCCGAGTTGTAACTACGAGCCTTTGGTGTTCCAAATATAACATGAGCGGGGAAGGAAGTGTTTTCTTCCTCGATAATTTAAAATAACAGAAATATTATCACCGACAAGCCTAACGGAGCGAAAGATTACCCTACATCAGCAATGTTGAAGATGATGACTTGATAGTCACAGATTGAAAAATAAAACCCAATTATAGAATGCTCTACGTGATGACTTGATCAAATTAATTAAAGTCAAACGAGCTTTTAACTAAAACTATTTAAAGCATTATAAAATTATATTAATCATGCCCCAAATATCGTGCCCTTCCTGAATATTAATAGACAGTGAAAACAATTTGAATTAGAATATATTTGATTCCTTTATCGGCCCTTTTGCAAAAATATTTTAACATTATATATATATGAATAAATACATATTGGTAAACACGAGAAAATAGTTGGGGCATAGATTAGAAACGGAGCTAATAATTTATTATTAGCCAATTATAAAAATAACAAACATTTAATAATTTCTTTCGACTCGATGATTGATAGAACTGTATAAATCTAGTTCTAATGGGCGAGAATTATTATCAGATTTAATATTATATTATTTGCGTGAGGCAAATAGAACAAAGGAGTTCATCGAGTCGAAGGATTATTGGCATATAATTAAAAATAAACGACATTAGTAAATCACACAAATATATATATATATATAATATAATAAATGAACCACTATCGTAAGAAAGGAAAGTTAAAGACTAGAGATTGAGAGAATTTATGTAATTTAAAATAGCATAAATAAAAGGTTTTACACAGAGTATTACATTTATAAATGAGAAGAGCTCTTAAAGGGAGGGTAAAGTAAAGTTCAGAAACTGGCCAGAAAGTTTAAGGTTCATTATGGAAATATATTACCCATTTCTTCCGGGGCTGGTTCCCTTAGTTTACACGTCCGGGTTGGTAAAACATAAGCATGCATTTAGTTGATTACTTGAGCAGCATTTTATTTGATTTTGGCAGCATGATTGGTCCAAAAAGAATTTAGCAGCTTCATTGAAGATCTTCAGGGGACTTCAGGAACCGTAACCAGATTCCTGAAGTTTTAGCCCCTTACCATGATAGGAACACTTTTTGTATTCATGATTTTGAACAGCACATAATTTACTGGCACTTTTCTGCAACAAAGATGGCTTCCCCCTCTCCAAACTTTTCAGAACTATATATACTGTATTTGATGCCTTCGGGCTAGCGCTTCTTTCATTATCAATGTTACAAAATTTACTGGTTGTTGTTAGATACATTCCTTCGATAAGGCTTTCAAACTCATTAACTTGAATTCATTTTCTAATTAGAAAATGAATTCTTAAAATCAGAAAAATGATTTTAATTAGGAAATCCTTACATTTTAAGTACTTATCTTTTTTTTTTAATTAATAAAACTTTACCCATTGTTTTGGAAAAGGAAAATCTGAAAGATTATCGAAAGAATGTAGCTTTAAATCATTAAAAATTTAACAAATTATTTAAAAGTGAAATAAACATTCCCGACGCAATGAAACTTTCGAACAATTATATATATTTAAATATTTACAAATATATACACACAATCCACGCAGTTATAATATATATAAATTCATGAATAATTTTATCATGAATTTATTAATAGCATTGATCAATTTAAACCTTAAACGAATTAATTTTAACACACATTTATGAAATAAGTTTTTCTTTATGGAAATTAGCGTGGGTTGAATGTATAAAGCCCATTGCATCGGAAATTTAAGGTTAGTACTAGGGTTTAAAGTGGCTTATGGCTAGATGTCATGAAACTAGGATCGAACTCAGATCCGACTGCTTCAATATAAATAATGCCATCAAGCGGCTGACACTGGCTAATAGAACAGTAGCAAAAAAAATTAACCTATAATAACATATCATACCATTTACAATAAATAAATGATTATAATTTAATGTGCTAAAAGATTTTAAAAAGATAGCTAGGAAGAAAGTTTTAAAAAATATATTTTTATTTAGAAATTTGTTAGATAAAAGAAATATGATGGCATTGCAATATTGGCTACACTTTATTCCAAACCCATCCATCTTTCCAGCTACATTGCACATTGCATATAAAAGCTCAAATTTTATTGATAAACTTTCATTAGATAGAATACATATGGCTTACTGAATTAGTTATACATTAATTTTCAATACACACATATATATATAATAGATGCTTTTTTATATGTATAATATCCATCTACTTTTATAGAACAAACAATATGTTATACTAAGATACATTACAAACCAGATTCTAAAAAATCTTTTAAAAAATAAATAAATAAATAAAGCTATAAATACACCTATCCTTTTATTAGATTGATGCAAATCTACCTTGCCATAGAAAAGAAGATCCTCTTCTACCTGACTCTATTTGTTATATTGTAAATAAATTAAGTATTAATATCCAAAAAAAGCTGAAACTTCATATGAGTGGCGATCTTTGTTTTTATATTAAACTAATTATATTACCATTTCAAATATTAATTTAGATGAAATAATGATTTTAATCAAAATGTAAATTATTTTATGGCTGATCAAATGTGTAATGTTAGGAATATAAATTTATTTCATGGAATAATCCCAATACATTATAAGGATACATAACAAGCCAGATTCTAAAGAAACATTTTTTAAAAAATACACTTGTAAATATGCCACCCAATCCAAATCTATTTTGTAAAATAAAAAGAGATTCTCATCTAACAAACCAAAGATTAAATAAAAGTATAATAAACCAAAGGTCTAATAGGAGAGGATTTCTTCTTGTCCGACAAAATAGATTGGCATTGAGATAAACAAAAAAAATAATATATTTACAAGTGTATTTTTTAAAAAACAATTCTTTAGAATATGGTTATAATGTTTCTTACTAAGACATTCGGATGTGTTTATTCCATAAAATAATTTATATTCCTAACATTACATTTATAAACAGCCATAAAATCATTTACATGCTGATGAAAATCATTAGTATAGTATTCATATGTAAATTAAGATTACAGCATAAACAAAATTTAATAATAGTTATTAATAATACATTGAGGGGACACAGTTGTATATATTTTACTGAGAGTGTGATTCTTTCATTCATTCACTGAAAAATAAGAATAAGAAAAAAAAATTCTGTATTTTTATTTTTTATATAAAATGAATATCAAAATGACTGATTTTTATCACAATTAAATATGCTCTGGACAATATTTTTTTTTTTTTTTTCAAAAACTTTTCCTCTTATAAAAATGTAATAATGGTCTTCTTTTCAAGAAATTACAACCTCTCTAATTGTTTTGATATTTTTCAATCAGTATCAACTTGTAAGTATGTTCTTAAATTTTGTAAAAAAAATTTAACTTTATGCTTAAAAAATATTTTATTATGTAAAATATTACTTATCTAATTCAGAAAGAATACCATTTTTTTTTTTATTAATAAGCATGTCCCAAAGAGAAAAATGGCTGTTCATGTATTATAAAAAGTATTAAATTCATGAATTTTAATTATTTGTTTGTGTTTGTTTACATTTTTGTTTCTCTGTTTACATTTTTTTTTTTTTTTTGGATAGCATATAATTAAAATAAGTGTATATTGAAATGGCAGAGTTTGTGACTTCACTTTAAAATAAACATATTAAAGAGTATAATGTGATGGCTAAACAAGTTTTAAACAGATTTACAACAATATTTTTTATATGGTTAAAATTTTTAGAAAAGATTTGAAAAGAATGGAAAAGATGCATTTGAAAAATAGGGTTAGCAAATTTAAAAAAGTAAATAAAAATATATTATTTAAAATTGAAAAATAAATTATAAGGAAAAAAGTAATCAAAATAAAATCATATTTAATCTTCTGTCTCACATCAAATTGAAATCAATTGTTCTCACTTAAAAATTTTAATTCCATATGGAAAACTTACAGATATAATTTTTGTTATCATGACTCTCAATAAATTAATAAATTAAGTAGATAACTCAAATTAAAATAGAATTTATTATTTTAATTATTAACAAACAAAATTACAAATACTCATATAAAATATATTTTCAAATAATATTATTAATATAGAAACAATATAAAAATCTATGGCACATAAAATGATAATAAAGATCAAATATGGCCTGCAAAAAATCCCTCAGTCTATAGATTCACTATTTGGGTCAAACAATATCCAAGTTGGATAACCTTCTATTGCAGTTAATCTTCAGAATTGAAGTTCCCTTAAAATTTCTGCTCTCTTTTTTATATTAGCCTAATTAATTAAGGCATTTTCTGAAGTATCTATAATATTTTTCAATGTAATTATGATTTATAAATAATATTTCTCTACAGACTTTTCTTTCTTAATTAATCTACTAATTATAAATCTTTATCAAAATCTATTATTAGTAAATTAAAACAATAACTATCTTTCTAATTATTAATTTCTTTTAAATTATTTTTCAAAATGAATTTAAACTGACCCTTTTTTTTTCTTTAAACATAGCATAGAGACGAAAAAATATGAAAAATACATTGAAAAAATCTATGAAGTTTAAAAAAAAAGATAAGCTGAAAGAAGGTGATTGATGTTCTAAAAAAAAAAAAAAGCTATGGGAATTAGAAAGTAGAAAAATAGATACTTAAATGTAATGTTTTTGAATTAATGTACAGAACCAGCTTTTTTACAAGACAAATTCATTTATTCAATAGACAATTCCACAGTACTATCAGCCAATTATTGATTGCATAGAATTTACACTAATAGTATAAAATAAATTTTTAAAAAAAATATTAATAACCATAGATGAAGTGTGGGAAAAAATAAAACGATCATCATAATAATTTAATAATCATATTTTGTAGTAAAAATAATAATATATATTTTAAAATCCAGATTCAAATGATTAGCATTGCAAAAATCTTTATTATAATCTAGTAACTAAAATAAAGCAGAAAATTTAGAATATCTAAATGACAGATTTCAATATTAAAAAAAACTGAAGTTCTAGTTTTAAATTTTATACAATTGTATAAAGTATTAATTATCAAATTTGAATTAACTAGTGATCAATCAATGATTTTATATAAAAATTTCATATACTTTATTTTTCTTCTCAAAAAAAAAAAAGCATGACATTTTTATTAAAGTCAATGTGTATAATAAAATTTATCTAATAATGATGAAAATATTAAATAATAATCACTATTTATTTTATTAATGAAGATGATATCTGTTAAATTCTAAGCATAACCTACAAACTAGAATAAAATTTTTATTTATGTATGTATATTGTCTTTGTATCTTAATAAATAGAAAAAAATGTTAAAATACAATATAAAAATATAAGCAATACCTTGACGGTAGTGGAAGAGATGCCACTTCTGCCACTGTCATAGCAGTTAATGTTCTTGTTGCTCGGGAAATGGCACAAGCCATAGCTGAACCACCTAGTGTTATCATTGCAGCCTAAAATAAAATATTTTGTAGTCAAAAGATTATCATTTTAGATGCTGTACTAAATTACTTCATCAAAATTTTAAATACTCACTTCCAATCTCTTATAACATTCACTAATAAATTTTTTATGCAAAGATACTGGATCCTACAAGTAAAAATGATGAAGAACTTTTGTTAAAAAAAACTTAAAAATATATGAAAATATAATTTTTATTCCATAAAAATAATATGTGGTTTAAATATAATTCAATCAATTCCATTTAAAATCTTGACCCAATCTCACGAAATTTGTGAACATTTATTAGTAAATACATTAAATATCGGCCTTTCAAGCTACTGAAAAAAAAGAAATAAATAAATAAAATAAATAAAAATAAATGCTTATTAGTAAATCAAATATTATAAAATTCCAAAAGCAAGCCTTATCCATTTTAATTTTCCTCTTCTTTTCCTTATTGTTTTTTTTTCCAAGGTGTCTAAAGTAATTTTTTAGTTTTCCTTGTGATTTACATAAAGTTGATATAAACATTTTTTTTAAAATTAAAAAGAAAAAAGTTACAAAAGATATTTTAAAATGTTTTATATTATTAATATGAAAATTATCACTGTTAATTACAATGTTATATATTTAAGCATTTATTTATCAAAATTTGGCAAGTAGTTGTCTCAGTCACAACTGAACATGTAAAGCAATTAATTATTTTGTTTTATTTGACCTTCTTATAGCAGGGGCCGCCAAACTTTTAGATGTTGAGGACGACTTTTTGAGTGAAAGTGTATCTGAGAGCAGCTACATTTTTTCCAGACTTTGAACCAAAAACAAAAAAATTTTTGTGCCATATATCGGCCATTTTTGGTCACATTTTCGCTATTTTACGCTTATTTTATCATAAAATTGTAGCTTTATTGGTATTTAAATTCCCAAAAAATCTGTTATTGGCAGTATTTTTCGCAAAAAAATCGATTTCTGATTGCTGTCTATTGTCCATAGTCCCACCTCTTTTCCCTTATAAAATGCCACAAAGCACTGACTGTCAACTTCGGCTTTTGTTCTCCAAGCGTTTCTAACTGTCAAAGTCAGAAATCAAACCTAAATGTTTTCTGCTTTCGTAATAGATTTTGAATGTAAATAAATATATTTCTCATAATTGTTTATATTCATAATTAAGTTTTTATATTAATTTACCTAAATATAAACTTTGATTCGAAAATTTTTAAATTGTACAAGAATAATCAAGGAAAGGTGAATAGCGCTTGACCACTATTCAAGACAAATAAATAATGCTGACTGCTATTTGCATATCAATGACATTCAGTGATAGCTAACAAAATGCAACTATTTTTCATAAATATTTATGGATTTTGTGATTACTTTTTACACTATATTGATTAATAATGTGGCTAGATTGAGATTTTTATTTAAAATAATTAATTTTAGATGAAGAAAAGACAACAGAAGTGAATAATCAATCAGCTATCATAATTTCTAAGACACAAGAAATCACAGGCATTTTCACATAATGATTGGTTGAAATACAATTCCTTTGTTTTACTACAAGTTATTTTTCATATGTTTTTCTTCAGTTATTAACATTATTTTAAATTTTAGAAACTAAATAAAAACAATTCTGATTATTGAACATTAATATATTTCAGTAAAGAAACTGGCTACATCTACATTTAACAAATCAAATCACTCAAATTTTTACTCAATCTGGCCAATAAAAAAATTCATCAGACAAAGATTAAATTACCTCACTTCCTCTAGTTTTATAATTTGTTCATGTCGCTTTATAAAATATTTATTAAATTACAATTTTAAATTACCTATAAATAATTATTTTCTAAAGCTAGTCCTGAATTTAAAAAAAAATTCAAGAAAAAAAATAAAATTAATTATTTTAGAATTATATTAAAATAAATTAGATGCAAATTTTACAAAAAAAAAAAAATTATGCAGTCTATGTCTTGGATACCCTGTTCTATAGCAATCAGTTTATATTAAATTCTCTGATTAAAACTAACTAAAAAAAAATTTTTTTAAAATAAGTTTAATAAATACAATTTTATTCTATTCAATTAAATTCTATTCAATTAAATAAACCATTTTTCTTTTTTAAAATTCATTTGTTTGCTGATAATGAATTTCTAATAAAAAATGTCCAACATATTTGTCAGTAGAACTTTAAAAAAAATCAGATGTCATTCAGAAATTGCCTTATCTTTGCAAAATTGCATCACAAAAAAAAATCAAAAATTGCTATTTTTTTTCATTTGGTACTTAAATATTAGACCTGCTGCCCATGTTTACAACAGCAGAATGCTGTACCTTTGGACGAGGGGGATGAGAGAATGCCATAGTTGGCCACAAATACCTCCCTCCCATTGAAAAAAGATACAGCATTCTGTCTTCTTAAACATGGACAGCAGGTTAGGTCTAATATGTAAGTACCTTTCATTTTCTTTGTCAGACTTTATTTAATTCTCTTTCCTCCATTTTTCCTTACTTTTAAGTTATCCAAAATAATCTTGATAAAAGTTTGGTAAAAATATGAACAAAAAAACAATAATTTAAATTATATTTGAGGGTTTTTTTTTTCAAAAATGTTTTAATTTTACAATTTTTTAATAAATAAATAAAAAATAACTATTACGGATAGAATTAATGAATGGCTCAAAGATTTGTACTGTCTGATCACTTAAAAAAAAGAATTCTGAATAAATCTTTGTACGAAAATTTAACAAACAGATATTCTGGAGAGCAAAAAAAATTAGTGGATATTTCATTTTCGCAATCAAAAATTAAATGAATAAATTGTCGACAAACTAAACTTTGAGCAGATTATGACGGATCATGTTACTTTTTATCTCAAGTGAATATAAAAAAATAAGAAATATCATTGACTATCCATTTCTGCAACTAAAAACTAATACAAATTTTGACTGAGTTCAAAATTGAATGAGAAATTATAAATGGACATTTTTATATACAAAAAATATATTGAATATACTTTTTAATTAAAAATTATGACAAAAAAAAAATGAATAAAAATAAATTGTAAATAACAAAACTAAAAATAAGATAATTTATTATGCAATTCAATGTAAATAATGACCAGTAAATAAAATAGATATAATTAATTGGTTATGTGAATTATATAGTATAACATCTTAGGAGATGAAAGCTGGTTCAATAAATATTTAAATATAGTTATTAATAGTTGTTTATTTCAATCTTGTTTTGATTGATTATTTAATTATGAAAAAAGAGAATCACTAATTCTCTATCATTTATTTCTGGAATATGGGTGTTTTTGTTTTTTTTTAAAAAAAAACCTCTAGACTCTCTCTTTTTTAATTTTTTTGTAATAATCATTTTAAAATAAAATTTTATTATAATTCCTCTCTACAACTCTCCTTAATTAAAAAAAAAAGGAAATTTATTTTTGAAATTTTATAGTAATAACAGTTTCTTCTTTAAAGAGCAAACCCGTTTGATATGATTTTACATGTTAATGCTGGATTTACGTAAAAATGATTAATAAATCTATTTAAAATATATTCTTTTGTTAATTAAAAATCTAGATTCTGAATAATGTAATGGTGTATGATAAGGAAAAAAATGCCTCTAAAAAAAATCAAGTTTGATAATAATGAACTAGTACAAAAACGGCTTACTAAAATTTATTAAAAAACATGATTGTCTCTACTTACATTCAAAATTTATATGAAGAGTTGACTGAACTTAAATTATAAATAAAGTGGAAAAGATGAATGATGTTTTGTTAAAAAATATCATCTAGATCAAATGTTAAAGATGATTATTATCATAAAACTGGGATCTCTAAAATACATTGTTCTGTTCTACTATCAAACCTATGTTATTAAATAAATAAGTTCAGAAACAGACATAATTTTAAATTTCAGATTTTTAGATTGAATACAATTAAAGAGTAAAAATGGTTCTATATGCATAGAAGCAGATACAGTGCTACTCACTGAAAAAAGTCCAACAGTCAGAAATTAATTATGGATATACAACTACCATCTAGTTTCTACCGATTATCAAGCTGGAAATAAAAAAAATCTGGAATAAAATAAATAGAGTGCATTACTGCTTCTAATGCAGATTTTGAAAAAAAAAAATAGTTGTGTTTCTTAACAAATTTTAGTGGATAGTTTGGTATACTTGCTTATAGATACCAGATTTGTCATTTCCAATACCCTAAATTTATGTGGTTCAATAATCATTTTAGTAGTTCACTCAGGGCAACTGAAAACAGAAGTTGTACATTCATTCATAATTTGAAAAATTTAACGAATCCAATACTACCTTTGTAAATGATATCTAGAAAGTTTTCTGATATTTTTTTTTTACTTTTCACTTTTTTAAATACACAAAAAGAAATTTCAGCTGGAAATTAATGAACTAAAAACTTTGATTTTTTTTTTTTTCATTTCACTAAAGCAAAACATGAGTTTGACAGAATAACAAAAAATTATAGAAGTGAAATAATGTACAAATGACATGAAAATACCTTGTGACACTATTACTATACATAACAGCAATCAGACTGCAACAGATCAAAACATTTTGATATAAAAATACACTTTATATACAATTTGCTATATATATATATATATTATAATGGTCAGAGTGTGGGAGATCAAAGGAGTCTTACCGTATCTGCACTAAAGGGCACCACTAGGCTAATTGAACCTAGAAAATTTATAGAGTAGGTAGATAGGCGCTGCTAAAGATCCAACTTTTATTTTATTGACCATTAGCCCTTGCCACTAGCTCATGGAGTAGCATAGGTTTTAAAACATGTTTATTAAAATATATAGATTAAAAAGAATAAACTAGATCACTGCCAGTATTAATAACACAACAGTTTTATTAATGCACATTTAAAATTGAGGAATAAAATTTATATTTAGATTTTTAACATTAATTTTTAAATTTAAATTACAATTTCAAATAGCCCGCACAGATGGACATTTTAATAATATTTTACTTTAGCATGTTGAGTATAGATAGGCTACATAGATTCCACAGTTAATAACTTTTCAAAACAAATCATTCAATCTCAGACTAAAAGTTCGTAGCCAAACCAACGTCTGCTTCCAGATATATAGTTGCAACCAATGCAATATGAAGATGCTAGCATAAAATCACACTTACAGGAATGTGCATCTGACAGCGTGATATTATTTGAGGGACATGATCCTCGTCCAGTACAGGAATGTGCATCTGTCTGGCGAAGAAATCATGTATATACAATAATTAAAAAGAAATGCTAAGTATGAGAGAGAGTGGTCTATATGCCGACTTACAGTCCCTATCCATATAGCTAAAAAGGGGTCAATGGAGCAGGAAATATGTCTGTGTCCATTGCAACGCCATGACATCTTTGGGGTCATGCATTCAGTTGGGCACATTGCCCTGCATGCTAAACATGCTTCACATTACATTGATATAAACACCCATATATCCCTCCACCAGTATTGACCTAACTACGAGATAAATAGCCCGAAATTAAAACCCCTTAAACTAACATAAACTTAACGAATCTATATAGCTATCCACACCCAACTTAAATTTAATACATTTTAGTTAACAGATAGAAATAAATAACCTAGTTAAATACGAACCTAAATAAATAAATAAATAAAAAATGGAAATGATTGAAATAGCAAACTTATATAAAAATAAATATTTATAATTGATTTAGAGTTCTATCCTTGGTTAGATAAGAGTCCATTTATTTATATTACTTTTTTTTTATGGATTGATTACTTATTGAAGATATACTGTATTTATTTAAAAGAAAGTTCAATTGGTAAAAGTGTATACTTTACGGATTCTGCAGGTTTAGAGGTCCATCTTCATGATCACTTACGTAGATTGTTTGTTCTTTGTTTCCTTTAAAAAAACCAAGCCGCTACTTGCCATTCCTTTTGGTCCATAACTGTCATAGGTAGGTCTCAGCTGGTTGTCAAGAAATTAAATCTATTGCAGACTTCTACATCATGAAGCCTGCAATACAGGTATAGTTCATATGTAGATTCAAAGTCAGCTCTCCGATAACAATAATAATAATAATCCCCCCTGAATTCAAAAATTTGGGGTTTTATACTTTTATTAGCCTCTTATCAGCAAATCTTCGGATTCAACGAGCAAGACGTCACTAATCCTCTCATGTTTCATTTACGGTCCGTGCTGTGGTTTCGTGCTTGCATTGGCCATTTAATTTCTTTTTATTCTCTTATCTGACCATTTAATGATTCAAGGTCCCCAAGGGCTAGTGTGCTTTAGAACAATCATTTAATTAATAAAACAATCATTTCCATTTTCTAAGATTATAGAAATCATCATTATTTCTATTTTCAAAATATCAATCTTTATATTTTTACTTTTTTTACAAAAAAAAAATACTTTCAAATACTTTTTTCTTAAAATAGTTTAAGTTTTCCATCTGCGCGACAATATATACGTTAAATATAACTTTCACTTTTCAGTTTTTGAGTTAAGTTTTTTCTTTTTAATAAATCAATTTTTATTTACGAACTTGAGTTTTTATTTTAATTTTAAATTAATGTAACGGCATATTGTATACCGTTACAATATATATCATTCAAGTCATAATAGCCAATAATATTATTGGAGAGGAGGGTTCTTAAATGACAGTAAATATGATCTATATATAATATAAAACTGTGTCTAATATGTTAATAAAAGTTTATCCTTAAATTATTTTAGTTATTAACCAATTCTCAAAATAACAAAATTTTGTTGACTTCAGAATTGCAATTTCTAATTATAAATCTCATTTTGATGAACTAACAAGAAAAACATAATGCCGACAACTTTTTTTGTCAATTTTAAAAAATATTCTCAATTTATAAGATCAATTAATGTAGTTTTAATAAAATTATTTATTAGTTTCTGCATTTTGTGATTATCTTTGATTGATACATATTCAGATGATGCTTCGAAAACTGTTCATTCTAAATCCATAATTTTTTACATACTAAAAAAGATTGATTACAAGTTGTATAAGATACCAGATAATAATTACAATAATTATGAACATTTTTCAAAATATCTTAATTACTAATTCAAAAAAGCTATATCTTACTGTTAAAGTCACAATAACAAATGCAGTCATGGAAGAAGCTAATATTTAACGGACTCAGATTTAACATTTTAATATTATTAAAAGCACATATGAAAACTGATAAATCAATTTACATGCACAATAGGTAGAAAAATCTTTTTTTTCTCTCTAGATTTGTGCAACAAACTAAAGACTGAAGCATTATGATCATTAACAATTTCACTCCATTATTAAAATTGATTACCAATATTTTTCTAATAAATTGTTTAAATTATAATAATGTTGCTACTAAACAGAAAGAATATACAGTATATTTAAAGAATAAAAAATTCAAAAATAGTGAATAAATTGTTTAGGAAAAGTACAGTTAATATATTCTCATTAGCCAAGTAATTTTCTGATTTTTTTTAAAAAAAGGAAGAAAGAAAAACTATAATGATAATGTTTTTTGTTTTTAAAAGATTAAAATTAACAGAATAATTTAATGCTTTTAACTTTTTATACACATTATTTATCACATTAATTACAAAAATTAAAAAATATAATGCAATGAACATTAAATAAAGCAAATTAATCACCTTTTTTAATCGGGGTGCTAAATGTAAATAAAAAACACTCATAAGATGGTCAATAGCCATATTAGCAATTTCTTCATCTGGAGTATCAAGAGCCACTTGCCAAAAATAATCAATGCCTTCCAAATCCATTTTTTCTATAATCTAAAAATATGCTCATATAAATATTAAAACAATGTTTATATTTTCTTTCTTCTCATCATCAGTATTTAAGATAATAAATGTTTAACAGTAATATTTTTTTTAAACAATACTAATGAAATTTTATTAATGACAACATAATATCAACAATAACATTATTTTATTTAACTTGACTTTTTCATCAAATTAATAAAACTTATTCAATGAATTAGATGATAAAATAATAATAATTTTTAAAATGTAAGCAGTACTGTTTGTGGTTTGTCTTGAAAAATTAAATAAATTCTTTGAATTATTTTCTATTAAAAGATGATAGAAATAAAAAAAAAAAAAAAATGTCATTTAAATGAATTAAATTAATAAATGTTAAAATAATTTTTTAAACATAGTAATTTCTGCTTACTGAAACATGTTTAAACAATAGAGAAGTATATTTTAAAAATTAATGATTAAGCTTGTTTCTAAACTTTTTTTTTTTTTTTTCCAATTGCTATTTTATAAAATCATAAAAATATTTAACTAAAATAGAAATTTCTTTTCTTGTTATATAAGATAAAAAAAAAGAAATATGCACTTTCATCAATCAGATATTAATTTATTTACTGTAATATTTTCTAAGAAATTATTTTTAAAACAGATTATATTTATGATTAAAAGTAAATAAAAAATGTTACATGATTAGAGTTTAACATATGTCAAAATAATAAAATCTGTCTATAATAGTAACTTGAAATCACCTCTCATAATTTTATCCAATTTGAAAAAGATCTCATATTATCAACTGCTGAATTACAAATAAACAATGTGTACTTAATTTAATCATAAACAAATCTATTTATTGTAAAAACAATTAGTAAAACTATGTGCTGTTTGTTGTTCAAAAGTGTGCAACACAAAATTTATATATTTTTGTAAAAGATAGTTTTTATTTACAATAATAAATAAATACAAATGGGATTCATAGCATTATAATTTATGATGAAATGCAAATAAATATAGTTATATATAAAAATAATGTATACATAAAAAATAATGTAAAACAGAAATTTATTATTCTGTTCAAGGCCCATATTGGTCCGATTTCTTGATGTGATTATAATTCTAGACTATGAAGACTTTGGTCAATATATCATTATTTATTCATGATTCATGTTGATATTTTTGTATTTCTTTAATTTAATATTATAAAAACATAACTGTAGTATAATTTTGCAACTTCTTTGGTGTGATTTTTGTTTTTAGATTGGATTATAAATTTTGGATTCTTTTCTGCTATTCAACAATGATGAGTTCACTATCTGAGTTGAAAATCCAAATGCTATCTTCATTGACAGAAAAAATTTGATTTTGAGATATTTTTTTCTACTCAACTGAAATAATTTCGTTAGTGATAATCATCTGATTCAGATATTATCCCTGACTATAATTTTTATTGAAAATATAGTGCAAGTATAGTTGGGATAATCACATATAAATTTTCCTATATAATAATTGTGTGATGTGGTGACTGCCTAAAACAATTAGGTGATAGCCTTTTAATTAAATCAGTTATGATAAACATATGAATGAAATTATAAATTATGGAGAATGTCACCACAGTAGCTTAAAATTGAGACAAAAAACATAAGTTTGAAGGGGGAAATGTAAGTTACTTTAGACAAATGCAAAATATTAAATAATTGGTAACTGTTGTGAAAGATAAATTTAGGAAATGAAGTTTGGTGATAACTACTATTCTTTTTTTCTCAGACTTACTTCGGTAATTATTTTTCTCTAATGACTTAAAAGACTAATCGAGGAGGAAATATCTGTTACTGGTAAATGCTCAATATAACAGAAATGAGAGATAGAATATAGACTATTAGAAAATAATCAGTGAATATACATTAAATAAAATATATTCATTTTAATAACTATCATCATCATCATCATCATTAGCAGACATTTGTAAACAATTATGGTCTTTCTAACTCAAAAAAAAAAAAAAAATACACAAAAAAAAAAAATTATAAAAATGATTTTGAATTGATAATATAAACCAATCCAGGAATCACAGATATGATCACATATATCAAATATTAGTTCTTTAATCTCTGTAAATGATTCTTTGTAATGTTTAATTTTTACTTCTTCTTCAGTAACCTTTATTTCTGAAAGCTTTCCATGTCTTGTCTAATAGTAGTTCTCTACTGAATACTATCCTGAGCCATATTTTCCCAAAGAAAGCAATTAAAATTGCACTTTTTTAATATAAATCTTTATAATGTAAATGGAACCTGCCTTTCTCACAAAAACCTTGCTCAAGTTTGTCTCAATAACCAATCCAACAAAGAAGTAACTTTACAATAACATATTAAATTATATATTATCTAACAGACTTAAGACCGTGCTGACCAGTCTTTTGATTTTGACATCGTATTTTTAAACAACTTAATAATGATTCCAACACAATTGAAATAAAACAATTATATAAAAATAAATATTTTCTTTATTATTGAACCAGTTTTCGCCTATATTAGGGCCTTTTCAAAATTTTGTGAAAGAGTTATTTTGAAAAGGCTCTAATATAAGGCGAAAACCGGTTCAATAATAAAAAAAATATTTATTTGTATATAGTTGTTTTATTTCAATTGTGTTGGAATCATTAATTATTTGCAAACAACATTATGGACAAATTTATGTTTGACCTTTGTTAAGGATTTTAAACCGACTTATTGAATAGTTTTAAATGATAATTTTCCATAGCTTTAATATTACAACAATTTTTTTTAAAAAAAAAAAACATGTCTCATTTTCTTACAATAGATATTTCACAAGCGCCATTCATTCACATAGTAAAAAAGTAATTTAAAGTGATCAATTAACAACTTCACGCTCTCATTTTCAAACACTTAAGATTTGCCCATACATATATGTTTGGGTCGAAAAGATAGATGGATTCATTCTATCTTTTCCCAAAGACTTTATCTTGTGTTTGAAAAAGTGGGAGTATTCATTTATATAGTGACAACTACAAAGCGCATGTGTATTAGCTTATTGGTATTACAATAGATTTGATAAAATAACAGTTCTTTATATTACTAATTTAGAAAAAAGTAGTTACATCATTATGATAAAATACTCTATTAAAATGGTTAATTGTAACAGCAGCACACTGGAATCCATGCTGCACTTCAATGTCCAAACTGATAGTCATCTAAGTTAATAAAAGTTGCTGAAACTCTTCTTTCAATTATTAGATGATAAAGCACTTCAAGTTTTTTTGGAATTAATTATTACACATCAAATTCTTTACAGGTTACTGTAAATCATCTTTTGAATTAGCAAAACATATCCCTATCAAAGCATACTATAAATCCAGAAGTCAATAATAATCCATTTTTTGTTTTTAATCAGTTCAAATTAAAAATCCATTACCAAATCTATATCATATACTGAGACCTGCATCTTGAATCATCTATAATCTATTCTAAAAATCGCTATAATGAAAGTTAAAGCTAGTACATACTCTTGATAATAAGTTTTCATTTCAAATGTTTCAGATTTTCCACCAGCAGTAATAACAATTCCTCTCATTATAATGTAATGAAGCTACACCTATATACATATTAAATAAATATATATGTTTGCTTCACCATTCACTGTGATTTAACTAAAGACTCTGAATCCAACCACAGTGAATGTAGGTTAAATTAAATTAAGTAGAAACTTTAAAACATTCCATAAATTTTATGAAATAAAATTAAAAGATTTTAGTTTTAGATAAAGTGAAACTCCTGAAGCGCAGAACTCACTAAAGAAAAGATTGTAAATTAGATAAATAAATAATTAGTTTAAAAAAATTGTTTCATTAAAAATAATATAGCAAAACAATAGCATCAGAATGCAAGATGGCTAACAAGTAGGTATAAAAATTGAGAGCTTGTTTTTGTTCTCTCTCTTATACCCATGGAAGATCTACTGTTGAGAAACAGCAAAGAAAACTGACTGAATCGGAAAAAAGTGAAAGCAATAAGATTAGCTTTTTGGACAAAGCTCTCTTTGCAACCAGGATTATACTAGCTCCCTGCTGTAGATTTTTGAACCACCAACATTCAAAGAAAAAAATTTTTTAGATGCTATAATTGAAATGGCCAAGTAGACTTTTCCTCTTTCTCTCTCGGCAGTTTCCTGTTTGCTGGAAAGGGAATGGTATAACATCAAAATATAGAGTGCTAGAACAATTTTTGCCTGACCAATGCCTGCTGCAAGACATGGATAATCTAGGACTGAAGTCAAAACAAGCCGTCACTTGTGTAGTGAACTGGAATATCCATAGGACTATCTAAGTAAAGATGTACGCTATTTAAAAAAAAACAAGGTTACCGGTAACTTCCACTTTTATTTTATTTTTCATTATTTATGTGATATAAATATATGCGTTAACCTAGTATATTAATATTTTATCATGTGATTTTTTTTTTAATATATCAATCGCTATTACGCTTACTTTAATTGTATATTTATTTAGTTTTCTTTTTGATCGAGAGAGAAACAAAATGATTCTCTCTTGTATTGTTTTTTAAGCATATATGTATAACCTATGAAGGAGAGGCTGGCATGGAGAAATAGTTAAATTTAGTTTAGATATTCTATAATCAACCCGCTATATTGAAGACAGGATCTTTAAAATTTCTTTTAAAGCTTCTTGAAATAAAAATATTTCTTTTCCCCCTGTCCACCTCCTTTCTACCGTACATATATATATTAGTGCTTAGAGAGGTAAGCAGAAAGCTTAATCATTTTTTTGTCTTTTTAGATATTTGCATGACTTTTTGATTTATCATGAAATAAAATAAATATGACTACAAATATTAAATCTACAATTTATAGTTTAAGGCAAAGATCCAATCACGTCTTATATTTTGCCACTCCTTAAGTCAACCTGGGTTTTATTAATATATGTATTCGCATAGAACATATATAGCTTAAATGTTCGAAGTCTTTTTTTTATTATTAAATGTAAGAGAGGGTACAGTAAAGCTATATATATAAATTAAAATCGGAAATCATTAATTCTGTGGGTGAAATGGCTAAATAGTAATTAATTATTAATTAGTAGGCCCATCTTTCTTGTATTTTAATATTAGTTCAAATATGGGGGAAATTAACAAATATTTTATAGCGGATATTTTCTCAGTCTCATAAAATCTCATAAGATTTTGAAATCATATTATTTTATATATACGGATATTTTCTCAGTCTCATAAGATTTTGAAATCATATTATTTTATATATATGTAATATTTAATTAAAGGTTTTTTTTTTTTTAAAAAGTTAACAGTTGTTTGACTGCATTTTTTTATATTGTGCTACTCGGTGATTCCTGGGTGTCTTGGCACTTCTACTTCGCTCCTGTCATTGTTGCTTCATATGCTAACACCTTTCCTGGATTTCTATCGATAAAAAATGGATCTCTAAATTTGTCAAATAGTTTTTTTTCTTTTGGACACAAGCATTTACTCCGTCCTGAGCTTGGATCATGCTCAGGCAAATGAGCTCCTTTCCTCTAACTATGTGTTAGACTCTGAGTGCTATCCAGACCCAGTTACGAAGTCTTTGTGCACCGAGTCATTTTCTAAACCTACAAATTGAATCACCAAGGGCCATGATAGTTTTATTTTATGATAAATTCAAGCCTTGACGTTCATATGTTCAAAATATTGTCGTGTAAATCTGAAAAATATCTGCCGGGGGAGGGGGGGTCTTTATTTTGCCATTTAATCAGGCTAGACTTGAACATTGGCCTCATTTCTATTTAGCTAGTCCAAATAAATTATCCATTTTTGTAATTTCACCCTCGGGTTTTATTTTTCTGTCTCTCTTTTTAAATTAAAGCACCCAGTTGTTGGCTAAGTATGGTATTGTTATGTAATTACAATAAGATTGTTTAAATACATTAATTGGATCTTACTAATGTATACCTACATATCTATGTTTGTAGATGCAAGAAAATAACTTGCAACATTTTTTTATTAATTAGTCTTCAAATTACTGTTTCTATTGTTAATGCAGCTAATAAAAATGTCATTTACTAATCTAATTATATATTAATTTTTCTGTGTTTTTTATATATAGTTTAAACCTGATTTTGTCTTGTTAAAATTCCCCTTTGGGATCTCATCTCTCCCTGACCACCGGACATACATTAAGAATAAATTCTAGTGAGGTTTGGGCCTAGTGGCAATCTGCAGGAATAGGTGAGATTCGAACCCTTCTACCGGCATCTCTTGGTTAGGTTAAAGCAGCTCTACTTTTCATACAGTTACAGTAGAAACTATAACATAAATATTTTTCAAATATTACTGTAAATCTTTTTGATTAACTAAATGAAATGCTTCAAACAAACCAATAAAAACAGAAAATTACACTTTCTATCATGACACTTTCATCCGGAAACAAAAATCATATCAATGGTATTTCTTGATTCTCTAAACCTACAACTCTAGCAAATTATTTCTCTATTCTGTTTAAATAATCTATTCAATAAAAATTTCAAAGTACCTTTTGCTGTAGTAGATAATAATGATATTTGATGATAGCTATTACAGCCTTTTTCCCCTTTATTTTTACAATCCGAATTAAAAAAAATTTTTTTTTTAGATCAAATAACATAACTTCATGGATCTAGAGTTTTCTAATAATTTTGAAGTAAGTATATTGTAATCTCTCTGTCATGGGTTACATATACAACCCAATAAATATAAAAGCTAAGAGGCAGTTAAAATTCAGTTTAATAATGATGTAGCATTAAAATAAGTTTGCTGTATATTTTAAAACTTTTAAAAGTTTCACTAGGTAAAACTAAAAAGATTGATTTTAAAAAGAAACCAGAAAGAAATAATAAATTTAACTTTTGATAAAAATATCATTTCTTTTATTCTTTTGTAATAGAAAAGAATTAAAAAGAAAGTAAAAGTTAAAAAAATTTGTTTCTTTTGCTCTGCTGAAAACAGATATTTTATTTAGATTGAAAATTTTTTATTTCAATATCAAGATAAACAATGGATTAGGGAAATAAAATGAAATAGATTCAATATTTTTAGTTCTGAGTATCTGTTTTTAAGATATATTTTTTCTTGTTCTCTTATTAAAAATAATGATATTTTATCAAAGGGGGGAGGGAGATAAATCTTTTGTGTCAAGATTTGAAAATAGAATTAATTATTTTTGAAAAAATATTAATTTTGATTAATAAAAAAATCTAACAGATAATAGGAGAGTCAATGTTTTTTTTGGTTTTATTATTGCAGTTCAAATTTTGACTGTTGCTAGTCAACTGCAAAAAAAAAGTATTTCTATTATCCTCCAAATTAACATAAGGATGATTTCCAAAAAAAAACTATATTCACACATATCTACTATGGTTGAATAGAGATCACACTGGTATGCTTGTCCCACATTTCTGAGATGTAGTGATATAGTAAAATGCTTGAAAAGTTGCTAAAATAAATGCCTAGTTAATTCTATGTGTCAGAATTGTTTGCCATTACTATATTTTAATTGCCTATAATGTTTGCTGAAAATCATCAGAGAAAAAATAATCCATGGATAGAATGCTCATTAAAAAAAAAAGAAATAAAATATGTATCTACCTGATATTCTCCATTCTTAAGTAAGCTAAAAATTATGTAAGATCATGAGCTGTCAGAAGAAAAAAATTGCATAAATTTTGAGCTCAACAAAATTTGGTAACACTATTTCAATTGACTCATTTGAATAATTACTAACTGCTAATAATCGGCAAAATAGATTTAATTTTGCAAAGAGATTTTTTTTTAAATTTTAGTCTAACAGTAATGTTAATCTAAATCCATTTATTAAAAAAAAAAAAAAAAACATTTGTTTTTTTTATTTATTATAAGATTTAATATTCTCATATTACTGATTCTAGAGTCAGAAAATCAATCAAGTCCAAGGGAACTAAAAGAATTTAGGTAAATGAATTTAGCCATAATATGCTTGAATGATTTTGCTAATAAGAATAATTTTTATTGATTATGTACATTTGTAAATCAAGGTGCTGGAAAGAGTTAATTTGTTTTATTAAAGTTTTTTTACTATTAATTATTTTAAAAAAACTCATTTCTTACTCAGCATATAAATATTTGGTGTGTGCTTGGTATTTAGAATAAATTATGATATAACTGTTCTAATAAGGTTAATTAACACATATTTTCTATTAGTTAACATATAAGTGGGATAGACAATTATTAGTAAATATGATTGGGGTTTGCCTTGACATGAGCTGAAATTCAGTCTGATCATCATTAGTGGCTATGATTGAATAGGATTAAATTTTAAGGTTATAGTCATCCCACTTTGTACATAGTCATTCATTAGATAACAAGTAGACAAGTAATCATTCTCTGGAGTAAGGAGGCATCATTTAAATTTATCTAGCGGACATAATTCCAATACAATATAAAAAATGCATTTTGGTAATAAAGAAATAGTTTAATTTCATTACTCTGAATATCATTATCCAAATTTAAATGATTATATTAGGTAGAATAAATAAATCATTAAAAGGAATCATTTAAATTTTTGTATCATTATACAAAGGATAATCAAAATATCTCCATCCTCTATTCAAAATATAAACGATATCATACAAAAATGTCATCCATGAATTTAATAAGATTATGATATTACTTTTCAGATCTATAAGTTATTTTCAATGTATCAACAAAGATCCAAACAGCATACAGTCAGCAAATGACTCTTTAAAATTGTAAATCTTCTGCATTTAAATTTCTACATTGCAATATAAAATTTTACATTAAATTTATTCTTCTTCTAAGCAGAAAATGTCATATATTTCCTTTTGTCAAGGCATTGTTAGAGAAACAGTACTGATACTTCTTTAATAATTCTATAAATAAACTTATTCATACATACTTCTTAAAAGAATTTCATATCAGTAACATGACGACTGAAAATTCAAATTACCAATAAAAAAATGTAATATTTAGTTATTTTTTTTAGAATAATAATAATTTTTAAAAACTATTTTAATATATATAATATATTTGAACAAGTCTGCTAATTATGTCAAAGAATTTAATTATAAAGAATTCTATAAAGTGAGACCAACAAAATATTGTGTATGCATACAAAATTTCTGACCGTTTTCCACATCTTTATAACTAGTCAAACAAATTGGCTTAGGTTCAAAACATTAATGCCTTTTTTTATTTTATTTCAAAATATGTTTGATAATAAAAAAGGAGTTAAAGCTGACTTCCAAATGCATAACTGCATTGTTTCCAGCTTTGAATACCAAGCTTTAATGGATAAAGCTAATAAGTGATAGCTAAACTGAGGATGGAGATTCAAATGCAGTTACTACCAATTTATTAACCATTAATTCCTCAAGCTTCAAATAGATGGCACTAGAGTAAAGAGCTGCTTTTTCTTATTATATATATAAATATTAGATTACATATTTTCATGGATTAATTATGATGTAAAACTTGGGAGAGACCTTCATCCTGCAGTGGATTGATAATGGTTGATAATGATGAAACAACGTAAGGTGTGGATTATTTCCATATAAATAATTAAAGATAAATTTTTAGCAATATTTCTGAAATTAAATTAATTTTTGAAATTATTAAAAAATTCTACTAATTTAACACTAAATTATAAAATTTTCTTTTTATTTATGCTTAAACATTCTGCTATTGCCATTTAATTAATGATTTTTATTTTAATGACAAATTATTTTTTTAAAAATTGAAATTCCAGCTACTAAATACAAAATTTCCTGACACAAAAAAGTGATTTCTGTTTAGCCAGTTTTCTATAAGTTGATATTATAGCTCTAAAGAGAAACTTTGAATATAAGACTAACCGAAAAGCCTTTCCATTTCAATCCTGAAAAAATAATACCATGGTCCAATAATTAGACAATAATTTCTCATATTTTATCTGTAATCATTTGTTTCAATGGTAAAGTAACATGTGGGTAAAAAAAAAAAAATCATGCTTTGATTCACAAAAAATGAAAGAAAAAAAAATTTTTTAAACAATTAATTAAATAAAATATTTGCATTACAATATACTATTGTATTTTATTAAGTTTATTGTATTACAGATATCTTGTTTCTTTCAAATTTATCACCAATTTAAAAAAAAAAAAAATTTTTAATTCAAATATATATCATTAAAACTGGAAATGAATGAAATCCATTATACTGTTCTTTCATATAAATTATAATAAATAATAAAAATTATATGCAACAGTTATATAAATATATATTAATAATAATTATAAATAAAGTCTTTGGTTTCATGCCCTTTCCAAATGTTAATCATCTATTTTAATGTTAACCAATTATTATAGATAGAACACCATCTATTATTTTATAATGAAAGTAAAATAACAATAATAAAATAATCAGCTATTTTAATGTTAACCAATTATTACAGATAGAACCCCATCTAGTATTCTCCAATGAAAGTAAAATAACAATAATAAAATAAACTTTAATGTTGCTTTATTTTATTATTGTTATTTTACTTTCATTATAGAATAATAGATGGTGTTCTATCTATAATAATTGGTTAACATTAAAATAGATGATTAACATTTGGAAAGGGCATGAAACCAGTGCCGAAAAAGGCTTTTTTATGTATTATTATTATTAATATATATATATTGTAACCATCTTGATATGGATAATAAGAATATATACATAAAAAAATAATGTTAAAATAAAAATATTATTTTCTTAAAACCAATTAGGCTAGCATGAATCAGTAAATCTAAGGAGGTCACAAAGTGTCCATGAAGATAATAACTTCTATCACAAACATCAATTAAACTAACTTTAAAATCCATAAGCAAAATATTATTAGATAAATTTAATATTTGTAAAACCAATGAATAGTTAATAATCAGATCCATGAAATGAATATCGAATTCAAATTATGAATTAGGTGATAAATTAATTAGGAATGTAGATGATTAAATAGATGACAACAAATAATAATTAAATAGTGAAAATGAATGAGCTTAAAAATGAAGAGAAGAGAAAGAAAATATGTTAGGGTGATACATGATTAAGATGATGATAGAATAGAGCCAATGAAGGATGAATCAATTATGATAATGAATTAAGATAAAATGAGAATGAAGAAATAAAAGAAAGATCCAGATAAAATATGAGAACAATGTTGAAGAGATCCTGAATTATAAAACTAATATTGTGTTAAATGATAGTAAAGTGAAATAAAACAAAATATGGATCTCAAGCTTGACTAAACCAGAATATTTAATCACGAAGTTAAGATAAACTATAAGTTTTAAAAAGTAGAGAAGAAATTTACATCTTAAAGTTATACTAAATCAATAAAACTATGAAGATAAACATAACTCAAATCAAAGCGTAATAAATAACTTTAGACATAAAAATGATCATAAATTCAAAACTACGATATTAACTACTAATTTACTCTCTCAGGATTCAAATAACTTGATTATTACTATTTTAAAAGATATACTTGGGTAAGTGAGAGGGATTTTGCCACTACCAAATATAACAACGACAGCTCATAAAACAAAATAGAATTAATAAAGATAGTTTTGGCAATCCCAAATACTAACAATAATATGAACTTTAAGCTTTATGAAGTGCAAATAAATTCTTGAATAAAGCAAACACAATAATTTGTAAACTATCTTTTATTAAATAACTATGGACAATATGATCAAGATCAGTGAATGATGTATCTAATGATTCAGATGAACAAGTTATCCAAAAGCTAAATGTTTCATCTTTAAAATGTTATTAAATTAATACATATCCTTCAGATCAACAGTGTTCTGATCAATAAGCCGTAAATTCTAAATGTACTTTAAATGTAAGAGCTTACCAAAACTCACTGTGATATGTTAATGCGTAATAAAATATACTGTACTGATTGATGATGATTTTAAGATAATGTATTGATAGCAATGGATGATGATTAGCAATAAGGCCCCAAACAACCAAATATATTTTCAAAACAACAAGATTTAGTACACTATTTACAACTTTCTAAAATAATAAATAATTGACAACATATATTTCAGAAACAATATAAAATAAGGTATATTCATTTGGTTACAGGTATATTCACTTTAGCTTTATTAACAGTTTTGATGCACTGATATGTCTAGTAATTGTTATTCATAATAGTCATCTATAGTATGCTATTGATAACATTAAAGTATAACTAAACTTTACTAATAAGTACTATGAAAATGACAATTATCATATGAAGCACAAATGACAATTATTATTTAGCATTCAGCAATCAATTATACGAATATGGATGCCACCAGAAGTTAAATATATCATCACTATCATCATCAACCATTATCAATCCACTGCAGAATGAAGGTCTCTCCAAGTTCAATCCATCTTCTCTGATCTTTAGCTTCTCTTCTTCACATCACCCCTGCACACTTTCTTATTTCATCCATCCATCTCACGTGGTCTCTTTCTGGGTCTTTTACAATCTCTTGGAATTCAGTTTAAAATTTCAATTGTCCATCTATTATCATCTTGTCTAGCAATATGTCCAGCCCAAATCCACTTCAGTCTTTTAATTTTTTCAATGAAGTCAGTAACACCTGTTTATTCTCTTACACATATATTGTGTTTTCGATCTCTTCTTGTTATTCCCAATAAGTATCTCTCCATACTTCTTTGAGTGGTCTGAAGTCTCTGTATTGCTCTTCTATTAAGTGTCCAAGTCTCAGATCCATAAATAAGAACTGGCAAAACTCATTTATTAAAAAAACCTGCCTTTTCAATTACATAGGTATATTTCCTTTTAGTATCAAGTTATTTCTACCAAAAGCAATCCAACCAAGTTTATTTAATTCTATGATTAATTTCATCCATTAGGTTTCCATCTGTATTAATAATCTGACCAAAGTATTTGTGGCTGTTAACTTCTTCTAACGCATCATAATTAATCTTTATTTTCATATTTTGAGAAAATCCCTTAAACATTACTTTAGTATTTTTAACATTTATCTATAGATTTACTTTCATTTGATAACTCCTGCAACATTTCCTGCAGCTCTAAAGCATTATTTGCAAAAACAACTACATCATCTGCAAAATCTAAATGACTTAAATAATCTCGATTTACTTTCACTCCTTTAGCTTCCCATTTTATTCCACAAAATACTTCTTGCAGCACTGCTGTAAAAAGTTTTAGAGATATGGAGTCACTCTGTCTTACACTCTTCTCAATGTAGACTTTCCTAGTATCATTATGTAATCTAATTGTTGCTGTTGCAGTTTTATAAATATTCTTTTAAAATATGACAATATCCTGGATCTATACCTTTATGATCCAATGCTTTAATCACTAAAAAAATGTTATAGAATCAAATTTTCATAGTCTACAAATCCAAAGCATAATGGCAACTCATATTCATATGTCCTTTCTATAACTTATCTCAATATTTGGATATGATCTACTGTACTAAAATCACTTTTAAATCCAGCTTGTTCTCTTGGTTAGTGAAAATCCAATGCTCCCTGTAGAAGAGTTGTAATTATCTTGGTAAAAAATTTGTATATAACTGATAAAAGGCTGATAGATCTGTAATTTTTAATATCTTCTTTATCACCTTCTTTAAATATTAATATTAATACTGCATTCTTCCAATCATCTGTACAACTTTATCATTTAGACCAGTGGTCGGTCTTCAACCCCTGGTCCGCAGACCGGCGCCGGTCCGCGTTAGACTGGCAGAAAAGTTTGTAATAATAAAATAATAAGAGTTTCAACTTTTAATTAATATAAACAATTTTTATTTATTTTTTCATCTCATTTTTACCCAAATAAAAAAAAGAAACAGAACAAAAAAAAAATTTAATCAATCATACATAAATTAATTTGTTTTACTACTTATCACAGATGTTTATGGGGGAGAGGGGGTAAAATTAAATTTTTTATTATTTTTCTAAAAAATTCAAAATTAAAAAAAAAAAGTTTTTTATTATACAAACTCCATATATATATAACTTCATCTTGTGTATTTAACATTAAATACAGATATTACATTTATCATAATCATTGTCATGTAATTACACTAGCTGTGGCATTTGCCAACATTCAGGTGAATAACAGTTTATTCTTGCATGTTTTAACAATGACTGTTATTGTACTGTTTTCTGTAACAATATAACTGCGCAACTTGAGAAAGAGTGTTCAGCATGCGTAGGTAAACAACACCATTATTATACACAGTAACTAGTGTGTTGTTTTTGGTCAGTTATAACAATTATGCTCATCTAAGGCTAAGCAGTTTACATCTTTAAAAAAATTTATGTATAGACTTCTGCCAGTCCATGAAACCTTATCCTTATTTTTGCCAGTCTGCAGTGGAGAAAAGATTGAAGACAACTGCTTTAGACATTTGGTGTATAACTTTTCAAAAAAAATTTCTATTTATTCACCTGCTTCTTTTAATACCTCAATTATAATTCTATCATTATCTGGAGCCTTTCTTTTCTTCATAAATTTAATTGCACATCTCAATTCTTTTTTTTTTTAAAGTGTCATAGCATCGGCCGGGACGCGAACCCGCAACCCGGGCAACTGCAGTCGCGCTGACCTCTCGACCACCAATGCAAGACCACATCTCAATTCTTCATTTAAAATTCTGGGCAATTCGGAAGATATAATAGATATAGGAGGTACTTGTTCTTTATTACTATATAATTCTTGACAGAAGTCTTCTACCCATTTCATGATGTCATCTCTCTTTTTAGTAATAATTCCATTTTTTTCTTATTGCAGATAAAAATTTCCTATCAATACCAAAATGTTGTTTTGTACTCTTGAGACTTTTATTCTCTTCTACAGCTTTCCTTGCTAGTTCACAGTTATACTTTCTTATATCATTTCCAACTCCTTTCCACACCATTTTGCAAAATTCGAGATATTCAGTCCAAATTTAATGCATAATTTTTGTATATCTTCATATTCCTTCTTTTCTTCATAAATACTCTAGTCTCAGTAGAAATTTTATTGGTCAATTGCTGCTTTTTTCTATGAGCTATCTTTGTTGCAGTTTTTAAAAGTGTATCAGTTATTTTCATATTAATTTCATTCAAATCTGAATCATGTTCAAAATCTACTAATACTTGAAACTGATTTGTAAGTTTTAATTTAAATTCATTAGAATGTTTCTGAAGATTAGGAATATCAACTGTAAATATTGTTTTCTTAATAATTTTTGTCTCTCTAGTTTTGGAGTTTGTAGAAAAAGAAAAACTTTTTTGAGAAAAATGTTAAAAGGAAACGGGCATGGAAGCATACAAATGAAGGTACAGCAGAATTGAATTATATTTTGACTAATAGAAAATACATATTTCAAGATTGTAATGTTCTTAATAAATTTAATACAGGAAGTGATCATCGATTAGTCAAATATATACAAGAAACTAAACTTTGCCCATGTCCACAGAATAATCATCTTAGCTACTGAAAGGTCTTACCGATCCATTGATTGGCGAACTACTGCTTGATGGAAATAAAATGACATTGCATATTTGTATCTCTTATTAATCCCATACACAAGATAAATTTTAAAATTACTAATAAATTTTGTTGGTTTGCTTGTAAACTGTTGACAAGGTAACACAGCACAACACATACACAATTTTTATTTAGATAAACACTATAGATAAACAAGTGTCCCTGAAGCTAACTCTACCTTAACATTGCCATACAATTTTAAAATACCAAGAACTTCACATACACAGTGAAAAATAACTAGACATCATCATAAGGGATCAGACAGTAAAGACAGGCTCTTCAGAACAACATTATATAATTGTATAACAATATGGCAGCTTCCAATACCTTTTCCTAGGTACAAAATGTGTGGGCATCATCTCAATACAGAAAAATGGAATGCATACCATGAAAATAATCAACTCTAGGAATTAAACTATACCAGCTAAGCATAAAATAATTATAAACCTCAACAATATAATTCTTTCATGGAATAAGCAATGGGACAATATACTTCATCTACCAATACATAATATCAATGATAGAATATTTAATAAAATTATATGTTTCCCACACTTATCAAATGTAAACAAGCACCAATCCTCATCTAAACAATGGCAAGATAAAATAATTCTCACATTAAAAGCTAAAAAAATAAATATCCCACCTCAAACAATGCATATGTTAAATAGTGTATGAAACCAAAAAAGATACTATAAGTCAAACAACTATAAAATACTTTTAAAAGCATAATAAAATTTGCAATAATAAGAAACACACAGTCAATGAAAAATAACATAAATTCTACAAATTAAAGTGGACATACTAAATTATAGGCAAAATATAGTAAAGATATAAAACAAATGTATACCTGGTTATATGGAAAACTCATATAATAAAATAATTATGTCATCATAAGTAAATACTATCATGCTTCTGATAAATTAGCCTGTATGCTTACCCATAGATAGAATGTCAATAGACAATTGCCATAAATATAAGAGATGTGTATCTCTATTTAGATAAGCCTCATTTAATATTAACTTTAACCTAACCAGTACAAAATATATATATAATTTTATCTTAGTCTGTCTTCAGAATCATTGCATATTTATACCGTAAATAGAAAAATAAAATAATATATACCTTAATAGCATATCCAAAACTAATATAAAATATTAATAAACATAAACAGTATAATTTATCATCATTATTATACTTCATTTTATCCCCATAGTCCGTAATTTAAATTACTTCGCTATAAACTGACTGACAAGGGAAAAATGATATCACATTATTGATCGTCAAACTATTTTACAAGGTGACACATCCATATTCTTCATATTTTATCATGGTAAAGTAAATAAAACATTTAAGAGTTTCTAGCAAATAAAACAATTATACAGCAATGCTCATAAATATTTTTCTTCAGAATTTTGGATCCGTTTTTTTTTTTTAAAAAAACACAGCTGTAGCTTAAATAATATCTTCTACTTAAATAGACAAAAGAAAAATGTTCTCAAAAGAATTATTAATTTTTCCATCTGTGGTAATATATTGGAATAATTAAGAACGATTCCTGCATTTTAAAGTATTTCAAAATCTTCTTCTTAGTATTTAAGACTAGTGTTAATTCCAGCGTTTCGCAATAGTAAGTAAGAAGTTATTTATTTTTTATTATCCATAATTTTAAACAATTTCATTTATAATACTATGATGAATTGTTATTGCTTTCTTTATCAAGATTTGCATAAAGTGTATTTAATTAAGTTATAAGTTAAATACCTTTTATATTTACCAATACGGTATATGTATTCTAATATTCATTTTTTTAAACCATGAAGTAAACAAGTATTCTAATATTCATTTTTTTAAACCATGAAGTAAACAAGCAAAAAAAATTATCAGAATAATATTTTGATAAAGATATAAATTAAATTCATGCATTATAATATAAGTTTTAATATTCTTTAATGTAGATTTTTTTTAAAAAATTTAAATTCAGAAAGTTCTGTTTTAATTACTTTTAATCTGGTTACTATTATGTTTGGTAATAAAAGCAAAAAGTATTTCATATTTATTTTACAAACCAACACACTGAACATTTTTCTTCTTGCCCTTCCAAACAAATCATTGTTAATCTTTAAACATACATGACTATAATAATTAAAATTGTAGTAATATATAGAATAAAATTTTATGCTTACAATCTCTTATCTGGTTTTAAATCTGAAGTCTCTTTGAACAAAGTGTTTGTTATTCAAAATAGTTCCCTTTTTTTTTTCTCAATGTGAAATCCTGGAGATTGTCAGTTGATAGATCAGTAGGTTGAATGTATGCAAGGAAGTGGAAATCTCAATTCCATTATTTACGAATCAAAATACAATTGACTATGCTTTAAATTCAATTCAAATTCAGTGTTACTTATTTTCAGCTTCTTGATTTTAAATTTTGTTATCTTTTCTCTTGTTCTTTTAATGACCCCCCCCTCTACTATTTGTGTTAACTTATTTATACTTTTATCAGAATAAATTGTTGTACAAAAAACATAGACCAATTAAAGCATATGTGCATATAATTAATACTTCTCCATCTATATTCATTAGTGATAACTAATCAAGCTGTTCAAAATTATTTTAAATCGCAATAAAAATGTGCTTAAGGATCTATTACAAAGATTAATTTAGAATAGTTATAATTTTAAATCCTTTTGATTATTATTTAATAATAACAAAATATCAAATGTTTCTATACTTTTAAATTATTAAGAACACTAATAAATTATTATTTTAATATTATTAAAAATTAGTTCATCTGATAGATTGCATAATAAAATCTCATACACATCCTGGCAGAGGGCTTAGCATATCTTGAACAGTCTGAGTCTTTATCACTCTTAGAGATCTGTTGATAAAATTTACTTAATTTTAAAGTAAAATTTGGCAACTATGATAACATACTACTGATATAACACCCTGATTTAATATATTTCAATTATTGTTAATTAAAATTTTATACATTTGACTACATAAATAAAGCTTGACAAACATTGAGCCCAACCATAAGGTTACAATTTATAGCTATTGCATATAGTTTTTATTATTTATTATATTACCAGTAATTTTGGCAATTAAAATTGTTGCTTTTACATGTTAATAATTATGATTTACATGCTTGTTTATAAAAAAATATTTGCTTGTTGGTGTTTTAGTTGCATTTACACATAATAATAAAAAAATTAATATATATTGTGTGTCTATGAGTATGTAAATATATATCAGTAACAATGACTTATAAATAATTAGGGCCAATCTGCCTCCAAAAATAAAAATTAAAAAAAAAAAGCAAAATAAAATAATAATATACTTTAGATTACTTTTGCAATTATTACACAAACCAATTTAAGAACCACAAATACTTCATGTATATAATAACTAGCTCATTAATTTATTTATTCAACACTTTGTAATGCTCTCTTTCAATTTCTTTTGCAACAAATTTTTTTTTCTAAAAACTTTAACACTTCAAACTTTAGCTTTATTGTATTTTATTCTATCATTTTTTGCTAATGAACAAAGTTAATATTTCATTTTGTTAAGATGATCTGAAATAATCTTTATACACAGTAATATAATCAAGATCTGATTATTCTATAAAAACTATGCTCTTTATTATAAAATATGTCCAATCTAATAAAAATGTAACACTTTACAATAGTAAACCCTATATTATCACATCCAGCTAACTGAATAATATATTAATTGGTCTTATAATCTTGATTATTATATTTTTCAAATTTAATAGAGCATGATAAATGAATTTTTTTCTTAAGATTGGGTTCACTTCCATATAATAAATTGAATAAAATACCAGTACTGTGTGTGTAATGAATTTAAATGCAGGATTTATATTATTACGATGAGAATCACCAGCATATTATAAATCTAAAAATCAAATAGTTGAAATACTTATTTTTTTCTTTTAAATGGTTCAAATTATAAATTCTATCATCAAGTCTATATTGCAACTTGATGTGGCTTCATGGAGTTTCTTAATTAAATTTAAAATTCCATCAACTCTGTAATCTTCCTGCTTCATGAAGCTACTTATAGATAGTTTTAAAATTCATTGTTATAAAAATGAAAAAATAAAGTTGCAATTGGAATACAAATTTGTTAAACACCAATTTTAATACTCAAATACTTTGACTTCCTCTCATTCTATTATATACAAACAATATAATTCAAATAAATTTTAGTGGACAACCAACAAACCTTGCTACAAAGCTATATGATTATTTGAATCAAATACCTTGACCAATCAATAAAAGCTATATATAAGTCACTTCTTTATTCCTGATGTATTAAATGCATTTGCCTGACAACAAATCTGATGTATAACTATGGTGTTTCTTGATTCTTTAAAATGATAATAAATATCTGGTAATCATTCATTTAAGAAGGCAATTTATTAATCTTTTAAAGTACCTTAAATGTAGTGGAAACAATATTTCATGATAAATACAGATATATTATCTATACCCTTTTATTTTTATAAATCAGAATAGAAGCATCCTTAAGATCAAGTGGCACAACTTCATAAATTCATATATCCTTAAAAATTCCAAGTTTTAATATATCACCACTAAATTTTAAAACTTCTCCAGGTTCATCAAGAATATATAATCTTCCCATTTACAAAGAGCTGTTTCATTTTACTAACTAGATATCTTACCCAAATCTGTATAAATAAGCAGAATAAATGTATCACTAAATCAATGTCTCAATTACTGATTCATTATTCAAAAAATAATCCAAATATTCTCTCCAAATGGCAAAACATTAGACATCATATAAATGAATAGAATCCATGGATTTAATAAAATATTATTTTTCAGATCTATATATTACTTTCAATATATTAAAAAATGATCTAAAATGGCCATCTGTTTCTCCTTTACAATTGTAATCCATGAAAAAATTTTAAGTCTTCTTATTAGTTGTTGAACTTCTGTCTTTTAAATCTCTATATTAGTTATGATGTTCCATATTCAATTTATTACTGCCACACAAAAAAATGTTCTATGTTTTCTTTTAATCAAGTCACTAATCACTGGCAGAGAACCAGTCAGGAAACTGAAACCAAGTATAGACTTATTTGTAACCATAGCACAATTCAAATCAGCCTATAATTTTTGAATCCAAGTTAACCTGTCTAAATAGTTTTACTATATATTATTACAAACTGGAGAAATAAAGGATTTGTTGTTGTTGTTATTAATATTAGTAATTAGAAATAAAATGCAGCTACAAATTATAAAGATCTGAGAGTTCTAAAATATGTAGGTACAGAATTGAAGACAAATCTATATAATTTCAGGAAAATTGAATTGGGTTTAAAAATCTTGAGCTTATTTAATTCAGATTGATGGCTTGAATAATAAAATAGAGTTAAATACAGTTGCTAGATACATGATTTCCATCTTACAATTCACAGTTCAATGTCTCATTGACAAAGATAAAACAAGAAATTGATCTGAGAATAAATTTAAAATGCCCTAAGGTATATATATGGTAATTAATGATTACTCAAGCTTACAATAAATGGCCCTAAAGATAAGAGCTGCTTGTTTTATCATATATTGTAAGGCTGAAGAAGTGATTTTTCATTATATATATATATAAAGAGTTCACAAATGTGTTATAAAATGAAAATCAGGACTTCAATTAAAGTTAATCAACAAATTAGCTTGCAAAATTCCTTTCCATATGGCTAGCTTATGCGACTCTTGTTTCCACAAGGTTTACAAGTTTATTTAATATCCATATTCATATTAAAACATTCTTTAAAACCATTTCCTCTTTTTATTTTTGTGAATATTTTCCCAAAGGATAATTTAAATTTGCAATTCTTCTTTTAAAAATGAGTTCTACAATTATAAAATTCAGCAAAAGATTAATGTAAAAACATAAAATAATACTGATTTTTAAAAACATGAAATATAAAAACTTGGTTCAATTCAGTTTTCTTATTTCAAAATTGGGTCAATCAATTCATAAAACAAAAACACTAAAAAAGTAAAAATGAATGTCTGAGTTGAATTTCTAAATCTATATCTGTGTCAATAAATATTTATTCAAATATTACTAATTAATAAAATGTAAATATGCATTTAATACACGTCCAGATACACTTACAACAAACAAAATTAAACATATATAATGAATTATTTATTTATACAATGATATACTTTTTTTTTCAGTACTTACTAAAGAATTGGTAGACTTTTTAAGTTTATGCTCATAAAGATTGACACTTTCAAAATAGGCCTTGATACATGTAAAACCTTAAAGTAGATATTAAACCTTAATTAAAACATGACTACAATTAAATAAAATAATATCTATATACGATTAAAAGAAAAAAAAATCTAATGACTTACCACACATAGTAATTTTAGAAGGATCTAACTTAAGAAGTTTCTGATGAAATAATTGAGCTTGAGTATCTGGTTCCAAGTCAGACAGTCCCCTAGTAAACCATTCAAAGCAAGTCTTCAAAAAATAAAATAATAAAATTAATATTAGAAAATTAAAAAAAATTTGCAATAAATGCATTGTATGTAATAAAAACAATAAATGATGAATGATTTTACATATTACTCACTTCACGATCTGTTTCACAAGCTTCTATATTAGTAACTAAGATATCCCAAATGTCTCTCGCACGATGCCATGCTAAAAAAAAGTCACCTTCTTGCAG
Organism: Epiperipatus broadwayi; assembly: GCA_028023455.1. Taxonomy (NCBI): domain Eukaryota; kingdom Metazoa; phylum Onychophora; class Udeonychophora; order Euonychophora; family Peripatidae; genus Epiperipatus; species Epiperipatus broadwayi. Next base: position 1,396,228 of record JAQFVV010000149.1, on the reverse strand, counting down.
AATGAGTTGTAGAAAAGTGAGATGGACATTTACATACTAGAAATAATCATAACATCAGATTTATAAAATATTACAAAATTTTAAAAGATTATTTTTAATTTAATAAAATAAATAAACGTACATTCAGATATATTTTTCATGTTATAGATAATAGAACTTACATCTTCATGAGTGTATCTTCCATCAACAAGAGTGTCAGAACTTAATGGTTTTTCTCCACTGGAAGTCACTACCATTTTGTGGCATTTCATCAGACTATATGTGACAAGTTTGACTACGTCATAATTCTTATTCAATTCGTGCAACATGCCCTACAAATACAATTAAAAATCTATACAAAAATGATCAAAATGTATTTTTCACATGTAGACTCAAGTATTGCAGAGTGACTATTCAGAAATGTTACTCTAACAAAATAGGAATTATGGGGTGCTAAAACCAATGACTTGTATTTTAAATTATTCGTGTGTGTGTGAGTACATATATATGGGTTGGTATGTGACTTCGTGCAAACTTTAATATCAAATTGTTGCAAGTCTATTTAAATAAAAATTGAGTCATTATGTTGGATATGAACTCAATTGATCACCCAAGCAGCTAATGATATTAGTTTGATTGTCAGAAACATTTGGCCTAATTGATTTTTCATCAAACTTGCCATACACATGACTGTAGATTTCTATAAAAGGTATAAGTAAAATAATATTAATAGATTACATATTTAAATACTGTTCAATATGATTAATTAATATTTTCATATACATTATGTCAACCAAAGTTGTTATTAAGTTTAATAAAAAAAAAAAGCACAACCCTAATTTTGAAAAATTTTCTTCCATCAAAAATATAGTAAAAAATCATACTCAAACACATACATAATGGCATTTTTATTTTCATAATTCTGATAACAAAAATGTTTACTAATGTAGAGTACAATCTTCATCCATTAACCTTTAGGAAGACACGTTTCACATGGTAAATATAAATGCTTGATATCTTGTAGTAATTATTCCAAATAATAAATATAAATGCTTGATATCTTGCAGTAATTACTACAAAGTGGATCAGTTGCATCAAAATAAAAAATGGTAAATTTGTTTTCAAATAAAAAGGTCAATAGAAAAACCAATAATAAGATATTTTACCAATGTATTTATTTTGATGATATTAAAAAACATATCTCTACTATTTAGTCTATTTTTAGTGTTTAAACAAATTATAAAACTAGAAAATAAACTTGGAATACGCTAAATCCTTCATCAAAGTCACCATATTATGCAGATTTGCAATAACAATATGTCTTTTTCAAAAAATTGCAAGAAACTTCACCCATTTATGAACATGTAGCAGAATAAAACTATAAACTGTAATATAAATAGTATTTAAGATAAATGTAATATTGATAAAGACACAACATGTGGGTTCTTTTGATTTCCAATAATGTATTTAATATCAAAAAACATTACTGGACAAAAAAATGAAACATCTTGTAAAACAAAATTAATTAGTTTTACTTTCATTCAGATATATATGATCTGTAATATAAAAATCCTTAAACTTATTGTGAAATTTTAGTATTATCCAATCACTAATTATTTTATTACATTTGATAGAAGATTACACAAGTACTAATAAAGAATTAATTCTACATCACTCTATGATAGAACATCAGATTAATTTCTGTCTTTCAGCAACTATAAATTTAATGACTTAAATTACATACTATTTCTGAATATGTATGACTCTTTGGAAAAAGGTTAGTATATAGTAAATCAAAGTATCACATGGCTCATCTAGCTTTCATTTAATATCCACATTATCAGCAATGATTCACTCTTTATAATTCTAATTTACAATCATCTATGCAAATATAAATAATTGATGAACATGAAAATAGCTAGGTAGAGTATATTATAACTTTTAATGCAGATGTTAAATGTAATTAAAAAAATCATATGAAATTTTGGTTTAAATACCCAACATCCAGTAAACTGATAAAAAAAAAAAAAAAAAGTTTATCCATGACCTCAAATCAAGACCACATTTTAGATTATCATGTAATTATGAGTAATGCCCTCACTTGTACAAATCTGCTTTTCTTTTTTTTTTTTACTTTGACTATTTAGTATCATCTAATATAAAGTTAACACATAATATTTACATTTGTTTATTTATAAGACTAGGCAGAAAGTTTTGATATAAATTATTAATTAAGAATAATTTTATCATGTACAAGTAAAAAAATAGCATACTAACATAGGTTAAATATTATTCTTCAAATCTTCATCTTAGTGCAAGAAATCAGTCGCAGCTCATAATAATAAAATACAATATTGATTCAAAATATTTATAAACAAAACTATTTTTACTACTGATTTTTTCAACTATCTTTTTGTATGAATAAGAAAAGCTAATAACCAGTAGATTGAAAGTATGATATTTGCACATTTCAGTTAATCACGAGTCTATTACAGTTAATTTGAACTAATTCATTTATTAAAATATAATTCATACCAAATAACATATATATAGTCATATCAATGTACTTCCTATTAAAACTAGATTTTATATATTTTTATTTTTTAATAAATTAAAATTTTATAGCTCAAACATAAATACTAATAAATACACATTATCATTTAATTGCTTTAGATTATAAATTATTAAAGAACTATCCAGGTTTCAATAGTACATTCTTAATATAAACTCAAAAATACAAAAGAGCTGGTCTATAAACAATACACTACTTTTGTTTTCACCCTATGTAATGATAGCTAACAAATATAATACAATTTTATATAATTATATTTTTAATACATTAAAAATATTACAATTTAAGCATCTGTAAATATGAATCATTGTTTAACAATATAAAATATTTAAATATTACTGGATTTAAATCACTCAGAATAATATATGTCTACGAATAGCCAGAGAAAAGAGATAGATATATAAATTATATACTGCTTCTTTTGTTTTATACGTTAATACCTGCTACATAAACACAATACTTATTCAATTCAATTCAAATTGCTTTTTACTAACATAATACTTTCTAAATTGAATTCAGTTACTGTGTCTGTGCAAGAGATATAAATTCAAAGACAAAAAAAAAAGGAGAAGAGGAGGAAATCTTCATGAACATGTAGGGTTGCTTTAAATATTGAGCCCGTACAAAGTTTGATTCCAAACTATTGGTGAATGAATTACTTTTAATCACTTAAATCTTGTAGAACAATTTAAATTTATTAAAGAAATTTTTGTGATAAAGTTTTCATTTCCATATGCTTGTTAATGAGTTGTAAATTTTATAGATATGCAGTCATTTATTAATACTAACTTACAAAATATAGTAGAACAAATGATTTGAATGGTACATTGAATGAATTAAAAAGATTATAAAAGCCTTTTAAGAAGAATACGATAAACAAAAAAGGCGATGTAATTTCTCATTGATTTTTAATGAAAAACTACATATACACATATATATATATTTTAAAAAATCAAGTCATGTGTCACATGACCTAATTTAACAAGCTTCTATTACAAATGTTATATATAAGCTCGCAAATAAGCTCTTAACAAGCTTTGTAGAATATCACCAATCCCAGACCAGTTTCTGCTACTGGCTTCCTCAGTGAATGCTAGATATTCAAGCATTAGATTAAAAATACCAGAACCAAGTCCAGCACTTTATCTGAAGGATAACTATTAAGTAGAAAATCTAATTTTTTCAGACATTCATGTCTTCAAATCCAGCTATCTAACTTAAACAGCCATATGGGAATGAACCAAGTTCAGATACACCATATATTAATAACTTTTGCAATATAAAATCACCAAAGCCTTAATAGCAAAAAATAAAATTACAAAGAAATCAAGTCATGTCACATGACCTAATTCAACAAGTTTGTATTACAAATGTTATATATAGAGCTCGCAAATAAGCTCTTAACAAGCTTTGTAGAATATCCCCAACCCCAGACCGATTTCTGTTACTGGTTTCCTCAGTGAGGTGCTAGGATATTCAAGCATTAGATTAAAAATACCAGGACAAGCCCAGCACTTTATCTAAAGGATAACTATTAAGTAGAAAATCTGAAATTTTCAGATATTCATGTCTTCAAATCCAGCTGTCTAACTTAAATAGCCATATGGGACTGAACCTAATTCAGATATACCATATATTAATAACTTTAGCAATATATAATCGCCAAAGCCTTAAAAGCAAAAATTAAAATTACAAAGAATCAAGTCATGTGTCACATGACCTAATTTAACAAACTTCTATCACAAAAGTTATATATAGAGCATGCAAATAAGCTCTTAACAAGCTTTACAGAATATCCCCAGATTTGGTTTTTGCTACTGGCTTCCTCAGTGAGGTGCTAGGATATTCAAGCATTAGATTAAAAAATTAGCAGGACAGGCCCAGCACTTTATCTAATGGATAACTATTAAATAGAAAATCTAAAATTTTCAGTCATTTATACGTTTTCAAATCCAGCTATCTAACTTAAATAGCAACCAAGTTCAGATACACCATATATTAATAACTTTAGCAATATAAAAATCATCAAAGCTTAATAGCAAAAAATAAATTTTCAAAGAATATCAAGACAGATGCCACATGACCTAATTTAATAAGCTCTTATTTCTTGTTATTAAGGCTTTGGCAATTTTATATTGCTAAAGTTATTAATATATGGTGTATCTGAACTTGATTTAGTCTCATATGGCTATTTAAGTTAGATAGCTGGATTTGAAGACATATAAATGACTGAAAATTTCAGATTTTCTATTTAATAGTTATCCATTAGATAAAGTGCTGGGTCTATCCTGTTAATTTTTTAATCTAATGCTTGAAAATCCTTCCACCTCACTGAGGAAGCCAGTAGCAGAAACCGGTCTGAGATTGGGGATATTCTGCAAAGCTGGTTAAGAGCTTATTTGCGATCTCTATGTATAACATATATATATATACTGAAGTAAAGATTTTCAAGAATGAAAGATATAAAGGAATTTATAGCACTTTTGGACTCAATTGTGTAAAATATTAAAATGCATAGTAAGTACAGACATATTGATATAATAATATGAGCTTTCAAATTGATAAAAATGTTATTATTCAGTCATTGAACAAATATAAAAAGTTATTGTAAAGGATTAATTAAAAATTGTAAAAAATACTTTGAAATGGCTAAGCTGGTACACCAATGGTTGTTTGATAGCGTAGGTTTTGGTGACTATACAATTAAGTCTTCCTTCGATTTCGTTAGAAACATTAAGCATACATTAATAGATCAAGATTTTGACATTGCAGCCATGGAGGTGACAGAATTATATGGATCGATTAACAGGAATTGGTCGATTGACATCGTTCACAAAGAGTTAATAAATAATCATTGTCCAGCTGAACGCTAAACTTTATCTTAGCTTTCCTTAATTGGTTAGATAATAACATATTACAACTTTTGAGGGTAAATGTTATATGAAAGATGGTTGGCCGATGGGTCTTCCCTTAAGCGGGGTATTTTCTAGCATATTTTTAAACTTCTTTGAAAAGCAAGTTATTTCTACATATCACGCTAACACTCCTGGATTAATATATTTGCATTATGTTGATGATGTGTTCATTGCAGCTCCAAGAGATATAATTATGAACATTAAAATGAATTACAGCTGCAAACTAAATTAATCATGAACATCATCTGGGAAAGCGAATGGCAGAAACTAAAATATTTAGATTTTCTAATCCATAGAGAAGGCAGAGCTCTGCATTATTGCATGATTATTGAACCTCTTGAGGTTATAAGATTTACCCACCTGAACTCCAATTCGTCTACATCGCATAAATTCGCAGGTTTAAATGCGTTTTTATTTAGGAATCAAAATTTGTGTAAATTCGAGGCTGATAGAAAGACTAATATTGCAAGCTATATAAAGGATTTATTAAGTGTCGGCTTCAGCTACAGATTAATTACTAAGAAAATTGATCAATTTTATAAAAAATCAATAGCTAACAGCACTATTAAAGATAAACCTCAAATCACCCTCCCTTACATGCCCAAAGTATCTAAACAGCTTATAAAAACTTTAGCTAATGAATTTAAGGACGGCTTCTGCACTCCCCCTAATACTAACAGACTTATTAACAATGCAAAGGACAGAATCGATCCATCTCAAACACCCCAAGTCCTATATAGCATTTCGTGCCCTCGGGCTGGTTGCAGTGCCGAGTTCTATGGGGAGACCAAGGCCACTGACTATAATAAAGCTGCTCAGCACATGTATACATACAGAAGAGCAAAAAGGAATAACAATAACATCTCAATATTTTTTGAACATGAGAAGCAGGCCGATCATGGGTCCGAACCCTCCAACCCCAAAATAGTGTGCGCTGACGCTAACGATTGTAAAATAAAGATTAAAGAAGCGTATTTTATCATCAACGATAACAATGTGACCAATAGACGTGACACGTGTTTTGCTTTTTCAAGAAAATGGACAAGCTAATTTGCATACGCATATACATACATACATTATCATTTATCAATGTCAGCAATAATTTGGCCATGAATATGAGGGGGAAAAACCTCGAAAGTACTAGGCTTGGATTAATTTACTTTGATTGTTTTTGTTACCACTAACAGCTTCTTCACCCAGCATATTAAAGTGCTTGCTTATATTAATCTTTTATAATAATTTTTTATACTTTTTGCAACAACCATATAATAACAACTTTACTCGGTTGAAGGCAAATGTGATTTTGCTGAAACTTTGATAATTACATATTTTATATGATTGAGTATGAAAATTACTATGAATTATAATATATATGTAGAAAGAATGAGTTAAAGTAAATGAACCAACATATGTATACAAACAAATACCAAATAATCAATTAAGATCACCTGCTTTGAAAGAATCTGCTATGGATAACTCAACTGCATGAACATCAGAAATGCTAACAAATTTATTTCAAAAAATGTTGATCTTCATCACAAGTATGATCCACAAATGTACCTTAATAAATAAATAAAAGCATGTGTAAATAGAAGTTGAAATAATAATGTATAACATTTGACAAAATGTAAAAAAATAAATGTATCCAATTATATTAACAATGAACATGTGTTCATTATATATCTTGTATGTGTTTAGAAAACAACACTGAACATAAAATGATTAATTTCTAAAAGCTGAATAATGACAACCATAAATTGAACAATGATTATTCTAAACTTAAAATATAATTAATTAATTAATTAATGTGCACTCTCAGTGATACATAAATAAGATATGGTGATAACCTAATAATGAATAAAAATGATCAAAATACAAATGCTTAATCATATTTATGAAAATTTTTATTATTTGATCACCTTATAAATTTTATTTGTCCAGTCTATGAATATAAAAGCTTATTAATATATTACATATCACTGATTTTTTTTTTTTCCAAACATAATAATCATCATACATGTTCTTGAATCTAAAATTTGGATACAAACATTTTTACAAATAAATTGGTATAACATTTTCACATTATTATTTCATTGCAAAATGTCTATATACACATGATTTATTTATTTTTACTGTTGCTGTTAATTTTTCATTTCTCAGAATTATATGTTCTTTTTAATTACAATAATTTTATTAAAAACAATATTTAATGAATTATCCACAGTCAGATTTTTTTAATGTTAAGTGAACTTATTTTTAAGCTTGCATTTAATAAACTTTGATTTTTTTCCTCATAGTATTTAATAATTAAATTTATTTATTCCTATATAAATGTATGTATGTTTTAAAATTATTAATAGTTTTTCTTATAATACTATATAGCAAATTATTACAAATAAAACATTGGAATCAAAATTAAATCTTTTATTTATTATTAATGCTTAAACTGTAAAATTCTATTTAAAAATTTACCTCTAGCAAATTTTGAACTCGTATAAAAAGTTTTATCTTCAGCACATATTTTAAAAAATTTTATTTTAAACATGGATATACCAAAAACATATATGAATTTAAAAATTTTAATATTTTAAAAAATATTTAAATATAATAATAGTTTACACTTTAATATCTTTTTTACCTCCCACATTCATTTTAACATTTTTATAGATATAAAGTTTTCCACTCTTAAAAATTCAAAACAATCTGTTCATATAAATATAAATGTTTCATATTTTTGCATATTTAAGTATTGAATGTTTTTTATGAGAAAGGAAACATTTTTATATATAAAAAGTTTTTAAAAAATATGAAAGGTGAAGGGGGAGGGTACGTTTTTTGATATTTTAAGACTTTAAATTTTTTAATATGAAAATTATTTGATTTTATATATACATTTTGGTATATTTACGAAGGAAAAACTGATACATAAAAGATTTTTAAGATAGATCCTAAACGTTAATCTTTTTATTTGGTTTTCAAAGCAATTAGTATAAAAAAAGACATTTAATTGTATGTTTTATATATTTATACATAATTTTCTGTGGTTGTTTCCTATTAGTATAATAGAATCAGCATTTCAGATTTTAAAAATTTTTGTAAAGCATGTCAACCAAAAACCAAATATATCAAATAAGTTATTGATCATTTTCAGTTCCCTTTTAATCGGATATTTAAATTTTATATTGATTAAAATAATCAATAACTAAATTACATGACAGATAATTTTTAATATAATTTCTTTAGCAATATCTATTAAGCCACCCTTACGATCCAGATGAGATCTAGTCAAGCCTTTGATGCTATTATATTAATAAATAGCCACTCATATGAGTGAATCTAAAAATTATGTTTATATCTTTCACTTATGAAAATTTGTCTTTCAGCATATTTATTTATTACACACACACAAAACCCTCATTCTTATGTTAAAAAACAGATTGAGATTTCAATTAATCTCTAACTGAAATAAAAATTTCTTGTTACAATATCTTTTTTATTCAGAAGGTTGACTTATCAACTAATTGCATTTCATATTTAAAACATTATTTGTAATTTTATATATTTTATTTTACCTGTTTACACTTAATAAAGTGAATGTGGATAAAGTTAAAAAAATATATATAGCACATTCATAATGCAAAGTATAAATATAAGTTATCAATAATTTGGAAAAGAAAATTTTAATTTCAATATAAGCTGAAAAGAATGCAGCTTCTAAATTTAATTTACTTGTGTATATGAGATCATTTCTAAAATCTAGACACTTCCTAACTACCAGGATACAATCCATTACAGTCCATTTATAAATGAGTTTAAAATATCATCTACACATTTTTCCTTTTCAAAATAGTTCATAATTTTCCATATATTTAAATGAATACACCAAACTTCTTTTTAAAACTTATTTTTTAGATGACTATAATAAAAAATAAAAATACACCTTTTACATTTTTTCTAAATTAGACTTTCATTTATATATTGTTTTTTAAAAAAGCTTTAATAACTAATGTTACCTTGCTTAATAATACACATGCATATTTTTATGTATATAATATTTATTTATTACTTCTGCAAATTATTTAAAAATAGTATTCATCATGATATTTCAGCAAGAAATTGGTTCTCTTCAAAAAATATTGAATACTAAAGTACAGAATTTTGAAAAAATGTTAAAAGTTCTTGTTCATTCATTAAAAATTATTTAAATTATTCTAAATATTATATCAATACATTTTTAATGATTTTTAACAAAAATTATGAAACCATAGAATATGAAGAAATATCCTCGCAAGCAAAAAAGTTATTTCAATTCATTATTAGATTCTGCAAAAATGTAATGGCATAACATAAAATTAAAAATAAATAATATATATATACATTGAATGAAATTTGTTTTATCATACGTGATGTTCAAGCACTCTAATGACACATTAGCATTTAACAATTTCATTCAGTTAATCTGAACAGAGTCGTTGTCCCCCCATTATTTAGCTGAAAATTTTTCATTCTGAAACTGCCAGTCTACCAATGTACTATATTGCACATTACAACATTAAAAAAATCAATAAATATTCAGATGCTTAAGAGAGAGAGAACACTAATTACAAGATTAATTTTCATAAGTTAATATTATAATTATATAAAAAAAAGATATATATAATCATATTAATAATATTCAATTTAAAATGTTATCTTTTTTTTTTTTTTTTAAATGCCAGATACAGGTGATAAAAAGTAAGCAAAAGAAAAAAAAAGTAGTTAAATAAATATATCTATTGAATTTTAAAAAGAAGTATAAGAGAAGTTGATAAAGATTTGATAAATCAAGCAAAATCCTAATAACCATTAAACAATTGTAAATCTTTTTATAATGTACACTTATCAAATGGGACAAGGATGCAAATGCCATTCTAGTAAAACAAATTGAGAGAAAAAATTTATTATTAAGCATATTTATTCATGCAGTTAATTTAATTAACTTATCATTTGATCCATTAATTCCAATCCAAAAATCTTACCCTGAACATATGCTTCCCTGCCTCTTCTCCAGTTTTAGATCTATTTATTTTCTTAATATTTTCAAAATAAAATCCTCCTCTCTTCCTTTCATTATTAAATCATGCCCAATACATATGTCATTCTTTAAGGTTTTTTTTTAACTTTTTTTTTTTAAAAAAGATACTTTGTTAATTTACATATGTTAAAATCTGCTATAATTATATATTAAATAAATTAAAATACTAACTATGATAAAAACACAGTTGCTGAAGCTTTAAACATAAAATTACAAATATAAAGCTGAGTGGTTTTTGTGGAACTTAAGCCTCCATAATCATAGCCCAATACAATATGAAATACAAAATATAAACACTTTTTCAAAAGCAAAATGCATATCTCAAATAAAATGTAAACTAAATCTAAAAAAATAAAATAATATAAAATAAAATATAATAAAAATAAATATTATAACAACCTCATTTTAGAAAAAGCAAAACAAGAATCCTTTCTATTAATAGCATTGGGATTACCAACTATAAAACAAGCTTCTTTAATCTTACACTTTACATCATTCTTCTCAGTACACACTAATTTTGCCTCTACTAGTTGACATAGATGTCAAGCCTTATTTTCATGTTCCATAAACACTGAATTACCCAAAGCTTTAGTTTTAGTACAATGATACAAATATTTATGCTGTGAAACTATTTAAAAATATTGGTTTTAGTTTCACCATAATAAATAGAATGACAATCTTTATGAGGACAAGAAACACTATAAACTACATGCTGTGTTAAATTAGATTCAATTTTAAATTTTGAATTGTTAATCAATCTATTCGTATTTGGAGGTGAATGAAAAATTACTTAAAAATCAAGAGCTAACTTATTAATTAACCATTTTGCAATAGAATGAACATAGGCAAAACTATACGAAGTTTTTTCCGTCTTGTCAGGTTTAAACCGCAAATTATGTAAAAATTTCACAACGCTATTATTAATAATTGAACGTTTCTGTCCAAGTTTCACTAAGTCCTCAATAAAACATTTCTGTCCAAGTTTCACTAAGTCCTCAATAAAACAAATAAGATTTTCCTTCCTATGTGCCTCAAATTTACAAAGATGGTGATTTCTATATAAAAACGAATTCAAAGATGGCAACTTGTGCACTTGAGGAGAGTATGAATGTGGATGGATTAAACTCTTAACTTCTATAGGTTTCACAAACATATGGTAGTCCAAATGATCTTCTGTTCTATGCCCAATATCTAAATATTTCACTTCCTGCAACAATTTATCTTTGAATTCGTTTTTATATAGAAACCACCATCTTTGTAAATTTGAGACACATAGGAAGGAAAATCTTATTTGTTTTATTGAGGACTTAGTGAAACTTGGATATAAACTTTCAATTATTAATAATAGGGTTGTGAAATTTTTACATAATTTGCTGTTAAAACCTTACAAGACGGAAAAACCTCATATAGTTTTGCCATATATTCATTCTATTGCAAAACGGTTAATTAATAAAATATCTCCGGATTTTCAAGTAATTTTTTATTCACCTCCAAATACAAATAGATTGATTAACAATTCAAAATTTAAAATTAAATCTAATTTAACACAGCATGTAAAAATTCCCATTCTTTTTATTATGGTGAAACTAAAACCAATATTTTAAATAGAGTTTCACAGCATAAATATTTGATCATAGTAAAACTAAAGCTTTGGGTAATTCAGTGTTTGTGAAATATGAAAATAAGGCTGGACATCTATGTCAACCAGTAGAGGCAAAATTAGTGTGTACTGAGAAGAATGATGTAAAGCATAAGATTAAAGAAGCTTGTTTTATAGCTAGTAATCCCAAAGCTATTAATAGAAAGGATTCTTGTTTTGGTATTTCTAAAATGTGGACACTATAATATTTATTATTATATTTTATTTTATATTTTTTAGATTTAGTTTATATTTTATATGAGATACGCATTTTGCTTTTGAATAAGTGTTTATATTTTGTAATTTATATTGTATTTGGACTATGATTATGGAGGCTTAAGTCCCCCGAAAGCGCTCAGCTTTATATTTGTAATTTTATGTTTAAAGCTTCAGTAACTGTGTTTTTATCACAGTTAGTATTTTAGTTTATTGATTTTTGTTGAAGTATATATAGACATTCTTTTCATATCATAATGCTAAATTGGAAATCTCAATCTAAAGACATTCTATATTACACCTGGGTCTCGTTTTATGCGGTAGATAGGTTCCACAGAAAACCCGCATTAAAAAAAATCGCACAAAAATAGACTTAACTTACCTTGAAAAATGAGGGATATGTTCCAGTAATTTTCAGAATTCACATAAAAGCAAAGTAACAAGGAAAAATTACTTTAAAATTCGCATTAAAAAATAAGCAAATAAAGTATGATTAATAAAAAATTTCAAATATTTGAAAAAAATAATACAAGACAAACTTTTTTTACTTTTTTTATTAACTACAGTATTTAATTTTACTTTTTTCATACATATTTTAATCATTACCGCTAGCGTTTGTTTGTAAACTGGTAAGAAATCAGATTCGATGTGATGTGATGTATTGTGGCTGCTCCTTAAACGAAGTCAAGAATCTCTCAACAATTATGCCCAGAGAAACCTGTTAGCCACTTTATTTTTATTCGTGATGTGATGTATACGTTCGTTTGTAAACTGGTAAGAAATCAGATTCGATGTGATGTATTGTGGCTGCTCCTTAAACGAAGTCAAGAATCTCTCAACAATTATGCCCAGAGAAACCTGTTAGCCACTTTATTTTTATACGTTCGTTTGTAAACTGGTAAGAAATCAGATTCGATGTGATGTATTGTGGCTGCTCCTTAAACGAAGTCAAGAATCTCTCAACAATTATGCCCCGAGAAACCTGTTAGCCACTTTATTTTTATTCGTGATGTGATGTATAGCTAGCGCCACTTTCAGTCTTGTGCTGTGTTAATGGTTTTCTGTTTCTATATTAAAAAAATGAGAGTGCAATCAAAACAAAAAGATCATCCTTAGAAAGATTATTTTCAGTTTATAAAATCGTTAAGATTATTTATTTCTGTTATATATAACAAAATACGTTTTAAAAGTTTAAATTTTTTGAATATTTATTGCGATATTTTTATATGTAAGTATAAATCTATTATTATTATTATTTACTCGTTAGTATAAATAGGTTATTTATATAGAAACTAAAATTCTAAATACAGCTTCAGGCCATATTCACGTTAGCTGCTAATATAACATTATATTTTGAAGGAAAAAAAAGTATTTCCAGTGATATTAAGTTATTAATAATTTAAATTTCTTGATATCTAATAAATATAGTGAAATATGAAAGATATTAAGAAGAAACATGAATCGCATAACTTCAAAATTGCATTAAAATAATCCGCATAAAATGAGACCCAGGTGTATAATATGTACATTTTGTTATTATTACTGTTTTTATTTAAAAAATGTTGATTACAATCACAAACATAATAATATTTTATTTTAATTGGATTGCTGAGTATTGCCATTGTTAAAGTTTTATTGGTATAAGTAGATAAGAGAAAGGAATTTATGTTAAAAAAGCATATAAATTCCAATGTTTGTCTATAAATTGAAAAAAGTTAATTAATTTTTCATTCTATAGATAACAAAGCTTTTAATTGAATAGAGAAAATTATAGAGAAAGAAAAACATTATCTGAGAAAAGTGAGGAAAGGGTTAGCCAATTGAGAGAGACCCAAGAAGAATATAGTAGAAAGACAGGAAACATAAAGAATGAAGTAATAGAAAATGAAAAATCAGTAGATGAAATACAAAAAAATATAGTAGAGGTAACTGCAAAGTTAAATGATGTGGAAATTGAGGGTGGAAAAATAACAGATGAGAGTCAGCAAGTAGCTGAATTGCTAAGTGCACTGGACGCAAATATGCATGGTCAATCAAGTGAGCAGTTCAAGAAAACTCCTGACCAAGATTATATAAATTTTGTGGAGTTAGAAAAGACAGAACTAATAAAGGAAACAAAAGCACATATGATACATCAGCTTGGCCAAATAGAAGCTGAACAAAAGAAAATGCAAAACATGAAGTTGGAAAACCTAGAACTAAACAATCATAAGGGTGATTATGAGAAAAATGAAGTAGAACCTGAAACGACAAAGGTTAAACATAATAGTTTTGGAGAAATCAGCCTCAATATAAAACAGTTCTTTAAAAATGGGTGGGGTTAAAGGTCAAAGAGATGATGCTCCTGAAGAACAGTATGAAGTTTCAACTAAATATGAGCCACCTATAGATAGACACATCTATGGTCCTGCCTTTAAGATGAAAGAGAAGGATGATAACTTTTTCTGTCATCTCAAATAAGATAATTAGCTACACTTAAGAAATACTAGGAAAGAAATAATGACTAAATCTTAATGAAATATAAAAAGTCTACAATGTGGATGATACCAGACTTAATAAAAAGTATAAAAGAATTGTTTTGAAATAAGGTTATAGGATGTTAATAGTGATTTTGACCAAATTATCTAGATAACAGGCGCCAATTTTTTTTTTTTTTTTAAAATACAACTTATAGTGACAGAAATGAAAATATAATGCACAATTATTTAAGCCATTTAAGTATAAAAATATAAAGTGAATGGTATGCTAGGCTTTGTGGTCATTTGTAAGATTCATGTAAGTCATGAGTGATTTATCTAGATTCGAGAAATGTACTTACTTGAGATGAATGGTGGTTAGTCATAATGAAGCCACACCTTTTGTTTTTTAATTCTATCTGTATATTCCAGTCAATGATTTAGTCTATATTTTTTATTACTAATTATCGTATGGAAGTTAGAAGGCTGCACTTGTGGCATGATTCCAGTATATGCATGGGGTTGAATATATCCCCTTGTTTTTAGTATATTATGATATCTGTATATCCCAGTCAGTGGAATTGGTCTATTTTTTTATATTATTATTATTAGTAAGTATTTGGAAGTTATAAGGCTACACTTGTGGAATACACCCAGTGAACGTGTGAGGGTTGAAGATATCTTCTAACTTGTAGTGTATTCATGGTCAGATATTACTTTGTTATATCTCAACTTTGGGATCTGGCAAATGACTCAAATGAACTTATTGTTTTGTGTCTATGCACAAGGTTAATTAATGTGGACAAAGTCAGGCAACAGCAGAAATTGAATGGTATAGCATTTGTGATTTAAATTTCCAAGTTAAGTTTACTTGTTAAATCTAAAAGAAATTGTGAATGCAAAAAAACCCCTTACCTCTAGAATAAAATGTAGAAAGGATGATATGAAAATGTAAGAATGCGAGGAAATAGCTGCTCTTCAGTTCAATAGTGGAGTTTGAATTCGCATGGAGGAAAAATGACCCACTTCTTTGTGCTGAAATTCAGAGCCTTATAAGTGTTCTGGAAAACAGCTTGCTGACCTGAAGCTTACCAAATCCTTTGGAACCAACTGCAGAAGAGAGAAAGCCAACCATTCCTCAATTATATACTTTTACCTGATGATGACAATTGCCTGGATTAACCAAAAAGCCAGCTTTCCCAAGAGAAACATCAGCTGAATAAAGTAATTATATGTATGCTGCTGATAGAATTACAGATAAACTTGTATACAAAAGTAAGTTGTTTTTAAATAATGTTTGGAAGACATTATAAATCTATATTTTTAAATTTAAAGATATTTATAATTAGTTAAGGGATAAGAAAACTTTCTAACCTCTCGAAAATTGACTATACTTTTTTTTAAAAGAATAAAAGAAAGCTGTAATAGAATTTTATAATTGATTTTAAATTATATCTCTATTTTGTTTATGCACACGTATATGTGTGAAATTTTCTGTATGTTTTCCAAATAAATTAAATATGAAAATATAATATTATTACTATTAAATTAAAATATGATGTATGTAAATTTTAAATCTTTTATTGTATTTTATATAACAATTCAAATATGTTATGTAAATAAATTAATATATTTCACTGATATGCGGTTTGAATAAACCTAACATAAAGTATGCGTATTATTAAAAATATAAGTAAAAAGTTTAACCATTTATTATTTTTATGTAACAAGTTAAATATGTTCAGAAATTTCATGCACATGCATGTATGTGTGCGTAAATCTGTCAATTGTATTGTAAATACCAATACTTGTCAAGAATAATATGTAAAATTTAATCATTTTTTGTCATTATTGAATATCAATTGAAATGTATTCCTTGTATATCATAAAACGCAAGTCTATGTATGGATATATATATGTCCGTTTATAGAAACTTATTAAGAAATATTGTAAATCAATGTAATAATTTTAAATGTGTATATAATTTTGTATATTATTCAAAATCAGAAGCCTGATTCTGCAGATCTTAATATCATTTATTTTTTTGTTATTAATAAACTTGTATTTAATTGTTAAAATTGTATTAAATCATCATTTCTTGGTCACATAATCAGTAGTGGGGCTTGTGTTCTCTGAGCTAGATTCGAGCACGGGATGAATAGATAAATAGGGATGTATTTAGTGCTTTTGGCCATCCAGAGATGATCAATCATCATCCTGGTTGGTGCAAAAAAGAATAGTCTTTAAAGCCCATGCACTACCATTTATGTAGTTTAGTCTCATTAAAAGTTAATTTTATAGTTGTATTCCATGAAACTAAAAATAATAGGGCTCAATATCTGTGTTTTCAATTCATCATCAAAGCTATACCAATTACAGAAGTGGATTACTATCATTCAACCTCATTTCAAATTACTAGAAATGAATATATATTGAGTATCTTGAATTGACCCCAATGACTACTTCAATAGGCATGGCTTCTGTGCTTGCTCCATAAGATACTTCCTTGCTATCAGCAGGCACTGGTATTCTCATCACCTTCAATTGCCCATTCAAATCATTTAAAATGTCTATATATTGATTGGCACTTACTAATCACCACTTTTCACTGCCAAACAGTAGTGATAAACATAGTATTCGTCTATATTCCTCATGGCTCTCCAGTCATCACATATATTATCCAACCCATCAATTCAGTGCTTATAATTAGCCCTCATCCAACCACATTAATCAGTAATTTCAATCTGGATATCAACTTTTACAAATAAATGGCTTCATCTCTTAAAATTCCCTCTAATGAGTGCCCAGGGTTTTCTATCATCTACTTTAATCATTTTTCACAAGTGGCCGCACTCATCGATCTATGTTTTTATTCACCAATGTTGCATTACCTAATAGAATACTTGATTTGATCTTAAACCCATTCCATTCTCAGACCACTCTGCCCAAGAAGTCACACTTAACCTTAATGAACTTCAGGCACCATCCATTCAATTATGTAAAACAATACACATGATTATTACCTATTTACTATTGAGTTCATGTTTTCTGAATCCTACATCATGTTAAACAAGCTATACCAAATGGCTATAAAACTAGTTCAGAAGTATTTTGTTATCATACATATATTATCATTTAACATATAATACCAATACTCCCCTCTTCTTACACATTAAAGCAAAATATATTTATTTATTCTACAGTTTCGACTGTTCCTAGCAGTCTTCATCAGATCTACAAAATTTAAATATTATATCAATACAACCATATTTCATACATATATCTATTATAATCTTACAATTGTATCAACTTAATTATTAACATCATTTTATTGATTAAACTTACTATTCTATAACTTTTAACTTTTTAATTCTATTTTATCCTTTATTTTTCTTATTTATTTTATT
The DNA here is from genome assembly GCA_028023455.1 of Epiperipatus broadwayi. Classification (NCBI taxonomy): domain Eukaryota; kingdom Metazoa; phylum Onychophora; class Udeonychophora; order Euonychophora; family Peripatidae; genus Epiperipatus; species Epiperipatus broadwayi. The sequence goes on along the minus strand of JAQFVV010000149.1, from coordinate 1,377,970 downwards.
CTTAATTATTATCATATTTATATTTATTCACTTTTATCTTTGCCATAATTTTAGAAATTCAATGTAATATTTATAAAATCTTTCTTAGATTACTATATTCATATATTTAATCTTATTTTACATTTCTCTTATTTCTACATATTATCTTAATTTTTTTTTTATTATCTTATTCCATTCCTTAATTCCCTTTTTTATCCATATTTTACTCCTGCTTCTTTCATTTACTTAATTTTTATAAAATTATTTTTATTTTTATATGTATTTTATTTTTATTTCTTACCTTATTATCTACTTTTACTCTCTTCCCTCCACCATTTTCTCTATCCTATCATACTTTGTACTTTCTTTTGTTATATTAATATACAGCTCCCTCTAATATCTATTATACAAACTACTTATTTATTAATTTTTTTATTATTAGTTTTCACTTTTTATTATATTTATTTTTTATATTAAGATAGTTTTAAACCCCCTTCTCTATTAATATTTGGGTTTATCTTCTTTATTAAAACTGCCTCCCTTATTTTTCTATCTCTTCTACTATTTGATTCTAATATTCTCTTTTTCTAGTTTCTGACCTGTCTCCATAAAATGTATATATACTGGTGATCCTCTATCAAATTTATGTTGTTTTAACCTAGTATATATTGAATTTTTCGTCTCACCTACATATTTATTTGTAATCCCTTTTTCCTTACATTTTCTACATTTTATCTCATAAACCCTATTTATATATTTCTTTTCCCCACCTATATACTTATTTTCTAAAATATCCATTACATTTTTCTTCCTTTTATTCATTATTTTATATTTAATATCACTATTAAATTATTAATTTTTCTAATATTATTAATTCTCCTTACTATACTACTATCATTAACTTTTATTCCTATGTATTCCTTTTCTTCTTTTTATTTTCCCTCCCCTCTTCCTTTCACTCTTTTTTTATATAATTGTTCTATATTTTTTATATTCTTTTTTTATTATCTCTTCTGGATATTCATTTTTCTTGAAATTTTCCTTTATTATATTTATTTATTTATCATATTCTTTTCCTTCATCACAATAATATTTTGCTCTATATACCTTAGAACTTATAGCACTAATCTTATGCTTTATATTAGAACCCCAATTCACTGCATTTGTAATACCCATTTTTCTATAAAATTCTGTTTTTATTTCACATCTTTTCTCATAATATTCCTTATTTATCATTATATCTAGATATGCCAATCTAATATCTTTTTCCCATTCTGACCAGTGACAATAGTAGCAGGGATTTGAACCTGGACCCTTAGATTCTTGAATATTGAATTTTAAGGTAACGTTCTAACCAACTGAGCCATTCTGCCAAAGGCAACAGTCAGTAGAAATTTCATATACTTATCTATGAGGTTCCTCCTGATTTCTTTACTTCTTCCTAAGAGCAAAGTTGATTAGTGGTTTCCATATATTATGTATAGTCACACTAGGTTGGCTTATAGGATGTATTTGGAATATTTAAATAAAGTTAAATTTTTCTGAAGACATTCATTACTCATATTAGATGATGGAAATAGTCCAATATAAAAATACAGCAATCACATTGAATTTATCTTTAAAGTAATCAAAATGGACTTACGTTTTTTAAGAACGATGTATTTAAAGACAGATTGAAGATGATGATTTTTTAATGTCTTTTATGTTTTTAAAAAGACTTGCTATTAATCAAATTAATAAATAAATTATATATTTTAAAAATAACTTTATTTGGAATAAATGAGCTCTGATACGTTTTTTTAAAAAATTGAAATTATGTCAGATAATAAATGTTTTGAATGATGTAGCTGTCTTTTTACCTGGAAAAGAAAAATATTTAGCGAAAAGATATACATTTGAAAGGATAAAAATCGTAAATTTTTTAAAGGAAAAAATATTTATCTTAATTTATAAACTACATGTACACTAATAAACATATTATACAATGTTTGTACTAAACATCACATGATATGTTTTAATGTTTGGTCTAATGTTTTTGATCGATGGAAAAAGCAAATATATACTTATTTTTATTGCAATATATCTGCTATACACAATGGCCGAAACATACATAAAAAAATATTTCATATAAAATGAATTTTGAATTATTATTCTACGAAGATTTTAAATGCTTGGATAAAAATTTTCAGTAAGGACTGAAATAAACATTTCATCTTTTCGGGATCATTAATATTCTTCTTGGATTTTATATTATTACTTCTACATTTTTTTTAATGGTGCCAAGACAAGAGTATGATTGTGCACAAAGCTTCCCCACCTGTAACTAGGCAACACAAGATTCCTAACAAGTATTCATTCAGCTTACAAGCAGGAGAAAAAAAAATCATTTTATAACTTTAAAACTTTATCATTTTTTTTTTATATTGAGTCTAATGTTAATATTTAGAATGTTACATTTTTTAATTTTAAAACTAATCTTTTGTTATAATATTTTAAATTTAATCTTAAAATAAATTAATTTTATTGTTATCAGAATGTTAAATAATAAAAATGAGATGACAGAAAGTAATTTCTGAACAAGGTTAATCACAATCATAATTGTTTTTTTGAATGTATGGTCCAAGAAGCGGATTGCCTTAAATGATCTTAGTAATGGTTGAGATCATTGGTAATTTCTTTTTATTATTTAGATTACATTTTGCTTAATAATTTTGTTTTTAAAAATATATCCTAATTATTATTTTAAATTAGTATTTCATATTACTTGAATTTCATATTAAACAGTGGAATGAACTATTGATAGAAATTATCATTGTGGGTATTTTTATAAAAGAATTGATTAATGTTTTGAAAACATCCAATGATATTTTAAATATTTATTTAATGTGAATGCTTGAATATACATACATTATATAATATCGTTAAATCATTAATGTTACTTTTTATGAATGTTATCTGTTGAAATACAGAAAAAGATATAATATTGATCTCCAATTATACAATAACAAATAAAATAAATGTATAGTACAAACGATGCTTTTATCAAGATCATTTGTGCTTGAAAACATTTTTAAAAAAAAACATCTTGAAATGAATTTAGATTTTTGTTGTTTCTGTAATATTATGTTTTGGAAATTATTTTAAAATGTGATTTGCAAATTTTACAATGTTGAATGAGTTATTCAATGTGGAAGACATAGGATGGTGATCGGGGGAATAATAATATTCTTATGAAATCCTAGGTGTTAGGGAGATGTTGAAAACTGTTGTATATGACTTACATTTCATACATTAAAGTTATTAAAATATAGATAACTTGGGGCTGTATATCATTTTCCATGGACAGTTGCATGTTTTTATCGTCAATAAGTGATATAATAGAGCCATGACTTGAATCTTAAGTGGCCGATGAACACGGACCTATTATTATAATTTGCATTATATCCATGATGATATTATCTCTCTCTTTTAAGTTATTCTTGTTATTATTCCATATCCTACACTATAATCGCTACCTATCACCACAGAAATCATCGTAGAAGATAGTTTTATAAGTTGGTAAAGTAATGACTAACTGTTTGAAGTTGATAATTTTGTGAAAGGACAAGATGAAGTATATAGGAATTTCTTTCACAAATGATGTTAAGATGTTTGATAATTGTCATAGTATATAACATAAGAGAGGAATAATTGATACTCATACAAATAGTAGAGATCACTTAGCTCAAACAGATATATATTTAAATTACAATGAGAGTGAGAATAGTGAAAATGATTTTGAATGATATGATGAATGTAAGAGTATAAAAATGAAAAAAATGCAAACATCAAGCAAAATAATTTATTGATAGTTCTTTAAATTTTATTATAAATAATTCAAACCCACCCATTTAAGTTACAAAAAATTATGAAATTATCTCTTAAATATTTTTGCATAATAGTTAATTTTTTTTATAGAGAGAGGTATTCATATTTTTAATTTAAAATTTTCTGATATTCAAATTATTAAGATGATACTTTGCTAAACTGCAAAGAAAATCTTTAATAATTTTTTTTTAAATATTTTATTTATTGAATTTTAAGAAGTGTATTTTAAATATGAACTTATATTGATACATTATATCATTAAAAAATATATTTATAATAGTATAACTCTAATATTAAGTTTTCTTAGAAAATGGGAAATTTACTATAACTGTTCCCAATACAAAATAATAGAATATTATTTTACTGAATGAGGAATATAATATTATATTGTCATTACTATTCTAAGTTTTATTTTATTTAAAATGGCAGAGTGAAGGCTATTTTATTTTATTTCTTGTCATATATTGGTAAGATTTACTGTAAATATATATTTTTTTTAATGTTAAGTAATGTTAATTTTTATATATATATATATTTTTTTTTGTAAAAATATTTTTCTTTTTTATTTATATTATAATCTTGTAATAGTATAATATTGTTTAATTTATAAATAAATTTGTTAAATTGTTTTTGAAACTTACTTTAGTCGAGTTGTGATCTATCTACGTGTTGCTTATTTGATTTTTTCATTTTACATACATGATCCACAAAAATTAATAATTTGAAATATTACTTATTTGGCAAATAATCCATAAACAAGATTTAGGTATTATTTCTATTATATTTAATTGAGTAACAAAGTATATTATTATTGTACAAGATATGATCATTGGTAGTTATTTTTAAATTGATACAATACCAATGAGAGACATTTGATATTGCCACAATATTCAAATACATTATAATTTTTAAGAATGCCACATTAAACCAAGAGATTGTACAATGTTTACTTAAAATATCTGTTTGCAGACCGTACTGCCCCCACAAGATGGCGCTGCCACATCATCAACAACCAGCCTGAAAATGGCAAGTGATAAATTTTTTTATGAAAACGCCTCAAAATCGCCAAATAAAAATGCCTAAGGCAATATATGTACAGCAAATAACTCGAAAACTACAAATTATAAAAAAATGCAAGAAAATGCTAAAAAATTCAAATAAGAAAACCAAAAACCATGAAAATTCCATTACGAGATATACCCCCCCCCCCAAATCAAAATGTCTTCCCTTAAATCGACAAATATAAATGCCTCAGACAATATATGTTCAGCAAATAAATCGAAAACGACAAATTATAAAAAAATGCAAGAAAATGCTAAAAAATTCAAATAATAAAACCAAAAAACCATGAAAATTCTACAATCTGACAATTCACAAAGCATGGCGGCCAAAAAAATCGGGAAAATACGAAAAGATCAAATCATTTACCTTCAACATAAATATGCATCTAAGTTCATATTGAAAAGCAATTAATTGTTCTCTGGCTTTCAAATTACTGCATATGTAAATTGAGCATTAATATTTAAATATAGATTAAATCAGTTTGTACTTTCAAAATGAATATGACGTAATTAGACATTTTACATCAAAAAGTTAATTTCTCTAAATTCATTAATAACATTTAATGGTTTACCCATTTAATAATTAACAAGTAATACACAAAAAATAATTATCGATTACTTCGTTCCTGTATAGTAGTAGACATTTGGATTTTTCCAGTTTTTTTTGTTCAAGAAATTGTTTTTCACCGTTATGTAGATTAAATCAGTTTGTACTTTCAAAATGAATATGACGTAATTAGACATTTTACATGAAACCTAATTTCCAAAGCTAATAAATTTAATTAAAATCTAGCTAAAGTAGAGTTTGGACTGCTAGAAATACACAAGTTATTGGGATAATTTTTATTTTTTGACAGGATTATTTCGGATTACTTTTTTTCATGCAGAAGAATACAACATTAAATATGCAGCAAAGTTTGAGGCAATATTTCAAAATCCCACGTTGAAATATCAGCATCTAAATTTTACGTGTCATCTTTTCTGTGATATTCCGTTATTTTACTCAAAATGATGAAAGTTTGGGATCTACCAGCGACAGAAGTTGAAGCAGTGAGGTTCCTCCAAAGTAAAAATGTTTTGCCTTCTCGAAGAGTGTGTAAGAATGGCCATGAAATGCAGCTTTATGTGAATGCAAGGGCTCAGTGGAAGTGCAATATTAAGGCTTGTCAATATCGCGTAGCACTTCGTAATGGAATCTGGTTGGAAGGCTGCAAATTGTCGTCACATCCATCCGAATCATTTATTATTGGAGCAAAAACCAATTCACCATGCAATCGGGAAAAAATGATTTGGATTTGAATAGGAATACTGTCGTTGTGTGGAAGCAGTATTTGAGAGAAGCATGTAAATAAAGTCTGCTCTGTCGCCCATCCTGCAAAATTGGAGGCCCAGGAAAAATTGTAGAGGTCGACGAAAGTTTATTTAGTAAACGTAAAAATCAACAGGGAAGAATTCTTCCACAGCAGTGGTTATTTGGCGGTTCATGTAGAGAAACGAAAGTGTGTTTCATTGTTGCTATTCCAGATCGAACAGCGTCTGTTCTTCTCGATGCCATTAAAGAACATGTAGCAACAGGATCCACCATATATACTGATTGCTGGAAGGCCTACAAAATGGATGTATTGAATGCTGAAGGTTTCCAACACTTCAAAGTGAATCATTCGTACAATTTTGTCGATTCTACGACTGGGGCTCACACCCAGAATGTAAAAAGACTTTGGGGGCTTGTAAAATGTCGCAATAAATGAGAGAGGGAGACCGCCCGACGTTATCTTGAGTCCTACTTAGACGAATTCATGTGGTGACGATTGCATGATGGTGAAGATCTATTCGAAGCAATATTGCAAGCGATCAATATACCGTCAATCTAAATTATAATTGTTAATTTCTGCCATCTTTTCTTAATATTTGTGTTAAAATCTGTTCCAAAATGCTTCAAAATTCTACTATTCAATTGCGTTTAAAGCTTCAAAATTCTGTGACGTTTGCTGAATTCTTCTGTTACTATTTAAAATGTGAACTCTAAATCAAAATCTGTCTTTACGATTGCATGATGGTGAATATCTATTTGATGCAATATTGCAAGCATCAATATACAATCAATCTAAATTTCTAAATTATAATTGCTAATTTCTGCCACCTTTTCTTAATATTTGTGTTAAAATCTGTTCCAAAATGCTTCAAAATTCTACTATTCAACTGCGTTTAAAGCTTCAAAATTCTACCACGTTTGCTGAATTCTTCTGTTACTATTTAAAATGTGAACTCTAAATCAAAATAATGTTCTTAATGGATTTTTATGCTGAACACATTTAAGTGCCTACTAAAAATGATTGGAAGGACTTTGGTAATTATTTTTTTGTGTATTACTTTTTGATTATTTAAATATTATAGCTCAATTTAGATATGCTTCTTTGTGAATTTTCAGATTGTAAGGGGAGGGGGTATCTATAGATCATATTTTTTTATAATTTGATTTTTACAGCATCAACTGCTTATTTTTTATTACTTACTACGTATTAATCAGTGTTATGAGTTATTATATCTGTTACTTAAATAATTAAATATTGATAAGATTTATTACGTTTTGATCAGTTGGGGGAGGGATCCGCAATGATTTTTTGAGGATTGCTTTTTGATTATTTAAATATTAATGCTCAATTTACATATGCAGTAATTTGAAAGCCAGAGAACAATTAATTGCTTTTCAATATGAACTTAGATGCATATTTATGTTGAAGGTAAATGATTTGATCTTTTCGTATTTTCCCGCTTTTTTTGGCCGCCATGCTTTGTGAATTGTCAGATTGTAGAGGGAGGTATATCTCTTGATAGAATTTTCATGGTTTTTTGGTTTTATTATTTGAATTTTTTGTATTTTCTTGCATTTTTTTATAATTTGTAGTTTTCGATTTATTTGCTGTACATATATTGTCTGAGGCATTTTTATTTGTCGATTTAAGGGAAGACATTTTGATTTTAGGGGGGAGGGGAGGTTTATATCTCGTAATGGAATTTTCATGGTTTTTTTGCTTTTATTATTTGAATTTTTTAGCATTTTCTTGCATTTTTTTATAATTTGTAGTTTTCGATTTATTTGCTGTACATATATTGCCTTAGGGATTTTTATTTGTCGATTTTGAGTCATTTTCGTAAAAAAAAATTATCACTTGCCATTTTCAGGCCGGTTGTTGATGATGTGGCAGCGTCATCTGATGGCGGCAGTACGGTCTCCAAACTACAACCATCTTGGTAATTATATTAGTTATGTTTTTTTATTATTAAATATTAATTATTAAATAGGTTTAATGTTGAGAGTCATTAAGTTATTTTAGTTGCTTATTAATGTTTATTATATTGTATGAGTAATTAGATATCAGGTAAAATCCCTCATCATATTTAACTACAGGGTGTTAATTAATTTATTTACTTTATTAAGTTTGTTAGAAATGAACCTGAGATTATTATTATTATTGGAGAACTGTAAATTTCCTATTGAAAGGTGATTAGTAAGAAATTATTAGTTGATATTTTATTAAAAAAATATCAAGTAATTTATTGTTATTTCTATATTAAATTTTTAAAGCATATTTTAGGATTATTAGATGTGTGTTTTAAAGACATGAGAGTATTACATGGTAGTTTGTTATATGAATTTAGTGGGATAATATTCTTATGCCATTGGGAATGTATCTTTTGGTATGTATTCTCAATGTTTAAGCCAATGTATTTTACTGAACATCTCACGTTAAGAATTTTGTAATTATATTTATATTTTAATTGAACATCATTTTATTTATAATACTGAGTTAGTTATAAGTTAAATTTATTATTGAAATGAATAGACTGAGTATTATATTTGGAACCCTAATTATTTATTATGAACCTAAGTGTTATAATATTTTAATTCAATAAGTTTTCTTAAATTTAATTATTGAAAAATATTGTTTTATTAAACACTATATGTTAGCAAGGTATCTTGAGCAAGTCAGAACAATATTGTTTTAGTAGTCATTGTTTATGTAACCCAATTGCAGTTTATTATAGTTATAACCTAGTTAGCTGGATTCTTTCGTTCAGATTTCCTTTAAGGAAGGATACAATATATGGTAAATAGAGGATCAATAATTGAAAACAATTTCATTATGATAAAATATTTTATTTTTATTAAAGCTTTGAAAACAATTTCATTATGATAAAATATTTTATTTTTATTAAAACTTTCACCTTAAGTTATTTTTTGATTATAATTACTAATATTCTGGAAAGAATTTACATATTCTATAATAATTGTTAGTTGTATGTTAATTATTATTATTTTAATTATTATTTTATTTTTGAAATAAGTATACAAAAAAAAGAAATGGTTATCTGTTGGAAATAAAGAGCTTATAAATAATTTTAAAAGTCAAGAGATTAATATCTGTTATAATTCAATTAATTTTCAAAATAATTACCTACATGTCCTTTCCAATATATAAACATTTATGAGTCATAATGATATATATCTATGTAGAATTAATATTTATAATGAAAGATGTCAATTAAGATCCTTCAATAAATTATTTTTGATTTATACATGCATTTAGTTATCATTACCATTTTTATCTCATTATGTCTTATTAACTGAACAGTTATGGGAAATCATGTTCTGAGCTGGGGGAGTGTTGAAATGTTATCAGAGTAAAATTGAGATGATGTTAGTTTCAGAGTAAACTATCTATGGGTATTCTTCTAAAATAAAATTGATATTTATAGAAAAAAGATAGCAGTTCAAGCCTCTATAAAAAAAAAAAATATTTGCGTATAAGAATTAAATATGTCCATTTAAGGGATTGTGGAATATGTTGATCAGATAATATAAATCATATATTTTATATATGTAGCATAAAATAATTACATAAGTGGTACATGATTTGATCATCATTATTATCATTATCAATCTCAATTAAAAAATGCAATATTCTATAATTTTGAGATTTACATTAGTAAAAAAATATAGCATTGAAAGGGATGGCTCATTACATTAAATGAAGTAACTTTATTTATATAAATTTATTCCTCTGCCTATATTACTATGAGTCACGAATACATGCATCATCTAGTTTACCAACATATTTTATAAATATATAAAAAATGTAAGTAACATTTAGGTGAATAAAAAGTTACTGGTTTACAATATAACAAATTATTTCAATTTTTGTGACATGCAAAGTAAGTTTAATATAATATTTTTTAATTATACAAAGAAAAAATTTTAACCAAAATTTCTTCTAAATTCAAATTTATAATTATGTTATATATTTTTTTAAACAAAAAATAAATAAATAAATCATGAAATATGTTAAATCTTTAAATATAATAAAAATTATTCACTTAAGATCTCTAACTAAATTATTTTCTAAAATTTTTTTAAAAAAATATTCATAAAAGTTATTGCTTTAATGAAAAATCTAAAGATTAGTTTAATTCTTAAAACTGAATAAGTTATAGAGATCTTGTAATAATGGCTTTTAAAAAAATTTAAAACAAATATCTGAAAATAAATTAAAATATATTTATATACATGCACATCATCTGTATGATTATTTTTTTCTTCTTTTAGAATTTGCCATTTTTAACTCAAACATCATACCTTATCTTGTTTATGGAAGCTTGGCTTTATGATACTTTTGGCTATATGGTACAGCTGACGAAGAGCTGGCAAAACCCATGTTCCCTGAAATAATGCACATATAAAATAAAATCATCAAAAATATAAAGAAGTTTTATGCATTATATTGCATTTTCGTATATTTAAATAAATTATACAATATAATATAAATAATATTTACTGAGGCTATAACCTCGATAATATGCGTATAAAATGTGATAGTAGGGACCTCTACAGGTGTTTTAACCACAAGCTTATGCTATGGCAGAAAAGAGGGGTAAGCTTGTGGTTAAAACACCTGTAGAGATCCCTACTATCACATTTTATACGCATATTATCGAGGTTATAGCCTCAGTAAATATTACTTACGTAATCAATGTGCGTTTAATAAATTTATAATTACAAATATAATATAAAATAAAATATATTTATATAGAAATAATTGTATATATATATATAATATCAATAATAATACATAAAAGCTCTTTTCAGCAAATATTAATTTTTGCCTTTTCAATGTGTTGGAATTATTTAACAATTTCAATCTACATTGCATATATAGTGACATCTATCTCTTTTATATAAAATTAACTAGAATCTATTATAACAATAATAGGTACAATAAAGAAAAAAAAATTGTATTAATGTATACTATATAATTTTCCATTCATTTATCATCAGCCAATTATTAAATTATTTGACGTTATATATATATTCGTACAATTATGTTGTTGTAATTAATGTAATTGGTTTCATATATCTTCCTTCTATTAAGTGCTTTAATATAGTTTAAAGATTTTATATTTTTAGACAATTTATTTTATGTCCATATTTTAAATAGGGAATATATAAGCCAGATTTATTATCTTCTATTAATTGCATTATATTCTTTTGTTTTTTCATCTAATTATTTTCCTGGATGTCCATAGTAAATCATACTGCAATTTCCACAAGTAATTTTATATAGAATTCCTTTTTCATATAAAATAAAATATATGGATTAAAATATTATTTATATAAAAAAGAAAGATGTATATAAAATTTTAAACAAAATAATTGAAAATTAAAAAAAGATTTACATTTACAATTAATATTTAAATAAATTATTTAATATTTTCTATTTATTTTGTATTAATTATAACATTTAGTTATTATTTTTATTTTAAATTTATTTATATATATATATACTCAATTAAATATATATATATATATATTGCCAGAAGCTCAGAAACAAAGCACAGCATTAAAAAAATATGAATATTCACAATGTGAAATGTACAAATATTAAATGTATTAATTTTAAAAATGTATATATTGAAACAAATATTTTCATTGAAAAAAAATGTTGAAAGAAAACTTTTATGTAGTTATATCATCTCTACTGACCTTTCTCTGCATAAATAATCTCTTTGTGTGTGGATGATTTGACAAAACATTTGGCGTGCACATAAACACATTCATATTTAATTCATCCAACATTAAAATGTTTATTTCAATTGAGATTATTGTTAATAGGTAATATTAAAACTTTTAACTTTTATAAAGAACAAATTACTATTATATATTAAATGGAGAAGAAAAAAACTTAAAAGAATAATAACTAGCTTTATTGTAGGCAGCATGATTCCATCACATATTAGATGCAAAACTATATATAAATACTATTCATGTAAATAAACGAAAATTTAAGAGATTGTATCTATGTAAATAACCTGAGAGAATTTTATTTTTGATACTAATCAACAGTCTTAAGGTTAAACAAGTTTTCTCTAGTAATTTATTATAGCTCTTTTCTCCAAACAGAAGAAAGAGGACATTCCTCTTTCTTCTAACTCAAAATGTTTTATAGGTATGAAGATTCAGATGCTTACATCTTCTTTTGACATCCTACAATTAATAATTCATCTTCTCCAGAGAATTGTAAATATTAAATTAAATATTTTCATGAATTTATAATGATGCAAACAATGAAAATTAAGGGATTTGATCAGTGTAGAGAGATAATTTTACCTTTGATAATATTAGGAAATTATCAATTGCTAACTGACAGTTCTAAGACTAAACAAGTTTTCTCTAATAATCTATTTGAAACCTATTATAATTCTTTTGTTCCGAGCTTAATTAGAAAAAAAAGGAGATCTCCTTTACTGCTAATCCAAGTTGTTATAAGAATTTAATGAGTTTAAAGTTGTAGTCATCACTGCCGCTGATTTGTTGAAATTAAAACTTCTTTTTTGTCTTCTTTTTAAAATTGTGGGAAAACAAAAGAATGACATATTTACAAATACCATCATTCTAGGCGGCTTAAGTTCCTTTTTAAAATGATATATGGCATGTTAAAATCAGACAAAATTTCAAGTTTTTATTAATATTTTTATTAATAAGTTCATTTAATTTATTTTTCTGCTCAGTTTACTAGATTGCATGAAGAAGACAAAGGCACAATTTTTTTATTGGCCAAACTCCTTAATAAAAGGGATTCAACATTCTTCAATGATTTACAATTTCAAGAACTTCATCCCGAAAATAAATGTAATATAGGTAAGTGTTCAATTTAATTTTTTTTTATATTATTTGACTATTATTTTAAATTTTTTTATTCTTTGAAAAATGCATAATCCCCCCCCCCCCCATATGTCATAGCATCGGCTGAAAGGCGAATCCGCAACAACCATCTGCAACCAACTGCTTGCTTGCAAGAAGGCTGCGCAGGCTGACCTCTCAGCTAACAACGCTTGACGTATAATTTATTAATGTGTTTGCATGCATTTGTATAGTGTTTCTGTGTAATATATAAATTATATTTGTATTCAAATTCAAATATAACAAAATATGTACAATGTAATTTTGGGGCTTTAAGCCAAGTTTGAGGCAATGATTCTTAAAAAGATTTAATAATTTATTGATATATATTTATATTAGTGTGTTTGTACTTGCATGTCTGTTTTTGTATAACAAGTAATGATTTTTATATATAAAATTAAAGTATTATAGAGCAGTGCAATGTAAATTTTAAGGCTGATTATTAGATGTATAGAAAGGTTGCAGTTGATAAAGCAATCACAAAATTTACTGGGCATAGTAACCATGTGAAAAATATAAACTCTTAAAACCATAAAGAGAGGTTTCAAATGTGTGTAGTGGTAGCAACTATATCTCTGTGAAACAATAAATATAACAAGATTAGTATCACTGGTGTGCACAAAAATATAAACATCACTAGTATACACAAAAAATATAAAATGAAGAGACGAAACTCATTTTATCATTGATACAGACAGTAGCCTTCAATTTCTAGTTTTGGATAAACAAGAAGCCAATTGCTATGATTACAAATGTATATCTTCCTTTTGGAAATAGATTTATTTTGTATCTTTTATTAGGATGAATCTTTTTTTTATAAACACCTTGAGATTTTTTAATTTTTGGGGTACAAGATAAAAATGAAGGATTTTTATGTTACTACTTTTTTAAGTTGTGAAGCTATGGATTCTCTCGGATAAGAAGTATTTTATATGGTTTGAATGAGAATTTTGTGAGGAATACAAAGAAATTATCAATGAAGATGTAATTTTAAACTTGCTTAATGATAAATTAGAAATTATAAACAAACAATACAGTAATAATTTTTTCATTATGTTGAAATTTCTTTTTTTCCTTACTTTTTTTAATAGTAATCACTATTTGTCTTAGCCTTATTGTTTTCCTTAGTTTTTCTATTTTCTGTCAATATACAGTATTTTGCTCTAACATTATTAAAACTGGAATTATTGTTAAAATTGTGTCTCAACTCAGTTTTGTAAAAATTCAATATGACGCCAAATATTCTGATATGGTTAAACCAGACAGCTATTTTTGTAAATATTAAAATTCATACACTCACATCTTCTTTGACATCCTATAATTAATAATTCATCTTTCCCACAGAAGTGTATGCATATGTTAAATTGAATATAATTCCTTAATATTCATTGTTTACATCATTATAAATCCATGAAAATATTTAATTTAACAATATATAACTCTCTGGGGAAAATGAATTATTAATTATAGAAAAAAAGATGTTTTTGAATCCTCATATCTATAAAAATAATTGTGTCTTGAGTTCAAATCCTTATCACAACTTGGATTAAAAATAAAAGAAATATTTTTGGTCTTAGTAATTGATAGTTTCCTAGCAGCATCAAAGGTAAAACTATCTGATTGTTTACATGCATTTATCCTTAATTTCCATTGTCTATATTATTATAAATTCATGAAAATATTTAATTTAAATACTGTATATATATTTATTTTATTTAAATACAGAAATATTCATTACTTTAAATTAAACAAAGAAGTATTGTGTGCAAAAAACAATAAAGTCTATAGAAAATATAAAAAAAGGTTATGTGAATTTACATGATTAAATAATTAATAATAATAATAATAGAGTTAATAATATCAAAATTTAAACTAATAATAATATATCATCAGTTTCTGTTAAATGTAAATTCTTTAAATGCCTTTTAAAACTACCAATGGATAACATTGCAGATAATAAAAAATCATTATCCCAAATTATCTGCAAAATTTGGATAAAAATAAATTCATCTAAGGCTAAACTAAACAATAATTATAAGTGAAAGGGATAAAAAAATTTAAATGTCAGTTAAAAAAAGATTATCTGAAGATTAACATAGTAACTAAGATATTGTAATAAAAATTTCATTAGTTATACAGTATTAATATTAAAATGTTAAAGATATATAAAATATTTAATTATTTCATGGCTAATTCAGCACCAATCATTTTTATTTCTTTTATTAACAAATTTAAATGACTATTACTATGTGTTATTAATGGTGATCAATTGTGTTTGGTTTGTAAATCATATATTTATCTTGCAACATTTTAATATTTGCATGATTAATTCCATTTATTACTCCAAACCAATGTTAAATTTCACTAAATTCTATATATTGTAACAGAACGGGTTCAAACCCGGTCACAACTAGCATGACAGGTGGTGGTTATTATATATAGATAGTTAAGGTATATAGATTAATTATTATATTATGCGCTGGTTATACAAAATACGTATATATATATATATATCTCAGAAAGGGGGGGGGCGCTCTGTTATTTCAAAATAGTATGTATGAATGGGTTTAATTGTTGTGGAGGGAGGAAATGGGTTTTCTTTCAGTTAGATTCTAAAAGTCTAGAAATTTCTAGAAAAAATGGATTTTAAAACAAGAAAGGCTGAAGGTACCTTGATCAAAATCCGGTTGGGCAGAAATCAGAGACAGGAAATGGAAAATGAGTGAAGCTTCTAGAACAAATGGAGGGGCTATAAAAGAAAAGAACCCATAATGCTCTCTCTCTCTTGTCCCTGCAGAAATTGACTATCAACATAGCGGAATCGTCAATGCATCAAAATTAAATTTATAATTTGTTAATTTTAATGGCGAAAGAAATGGAAATATTGGAGTAAAAGCCTAATGTATCAGTCTCAAACCCCATCTACAACACTCTGTATGCTGCTATATTCAACAAGGAAAGCCTCTCTGGATTTGAAGTAACTGCCAAGATCAGAACTGTAAGAAGATTTTCAAAATGGAGATCCCAGCTAGAATAAAGAAAGAAAAACCTCAAGATGAATCATATGTTCACCTGTGCTGACCTGAACTATAAAATTTTTATTCCACAAACTCCCCGGGGAGATGAGGTAATATAAACTTTACATATTGAATTATTGTTTGAAAATGAATAAAATAAAATGGAAAGAAATCAGTTGACGACTCTATAGATTTACGTAGAAGAACTCCATAAGAAAATTTTATAAAGAAATTGTTTTTGTTTAAAGTGTGTAAACCTATTATAGCGATTATTGATTGAGGCAACATTTGAACGCAATGAATTGTCGCTAACTAAGTTTAGAAAAAAATAAAAGAATATTAGAAGGGAGATCCCTTTCTGTCTATCTGCAACTTTTAAACCATTTGTGAATTATAAATATATTTGAAAGTGTGTGCATATATATGTATATAAATCGAAATGTTAGAGCTGTAGTTTTCTATGTTAACGGGTTAAAGGTTAAATTATTCTTTTTATGTTCGATTACCGATACTTGTTGTTTAGCATAAATTTTAATAAATATTAGTGATAACAAAATCATGTGTAGAAATTTGTTGTTGGATTATTATTTTTTATTCTTTTATTGTATAAAAAAAAAAAGAGAAAAATATTTGTTCCCATTTATATCTACACCCGGCCATAACGCCACGGGCCCTGAGCCTGAGCTAGCTAAGGGTTAAACCTCTCACATTTTTATTAAAGACTGTGGCTGTTTATTAGTAGTCTCTCTCCTCGTGTAATTCTTATTTAACATAAGATTGGCACTTGGAATCCTCGTGATGTCCATAAATATGCGTTGGGAAACTGCTACACTAATTTGATAAATAAAATAATAATATAGTTTACCTCGCAAAGGGAAATATATAGGTGCGTACATATACATACAAAAATAAGTATATACAGCTCTTAAAAGAGGAAAAGGGAGGTTATGTTAAAATATATATATAAATAAATTTATTTTTTCTAAAAAATAATAGCAGTAAATATTTATTTTGAGATTCATTAAATTTAGAAAAAAAAAAAAAAAGATTTAGATATTGTAAAAACAATTAGAAACTTTTGAAATATAAAATTGAAAAAATAGACTAAAAATAAGTTGGAAAAATAGAGTTGACAATATAGTTTCTCATTTCCTGTAAAATTCAATTCCCACAGGATTCCAAAATAAAAATGATTCTATTCCCGGGATTTCCCAAGATCAGTTAACAAGCATGAATTAATACACTTAGTGCATGTTGTGTTGTTGTAGGTGAAGTTTTTTTTTCAGTTCAAAACAGTACAAAAAATTCACTATGAGTATTTAAAAGAAGATAATTTTTAATATGAAAAACTTAAATACAAAATAATGAGAAATAAAAACATTAATTTTTATAATAATTTTTTTAAAAAACATAAGATGTCAATGGCGTTATCACTTAAAGATGATCGAATTTTCGTGATGAAAAGATCAACTGCAGAAAAGGCTTTTTTCGATTCAATTGATGTTTGTATGATGGTCATTAGTGTGTTATATAATTTTTCTAAATTATTTGTGTGATACCCTGCTTCAAAAATACTCATTTCCTTCAAGATATTATTGATGTCATATAATATATCTTCTGGATTCTCGACTCTAGTCTTACTTATAATTCGATTTTCAAAACATGCTTATAAAATCTTTTTTGTTCTTTAAAAAAATTTTCTAACTGTAAAGATTTGTCTTTAAGAATTAAGGATAAAATTTTCAAATGTTACTTAAGCATTTATATATTGGACTATTTCCATCATCTAATATGAGTATTGAATGTCTTGAGAAAAATTTAACTTTATTTAAATGTTCCAAAACAATTAAATTTTGGTAATAATAGCACACAGGTTAGTGCATATATGAATGTGTTCTATTACTAACAGTTGAATATATTTGAAATATTTAAATAAAGTCAATTTTTTCTGAAGACATCCAATACTCATATTAGATGATAGAAATGGTCCAATATATAAATACAACTAAAATACCATCATCACAAAACTTCAGGAAAACACATTATTAAAACACTTCTTTATTTATTTATGTTTTTGTTTATACTAAATTACTCTCGGTAATAATCATAATAATAAAATAAAGTATATATATATCCAACAAAGTTTGAACATTACGCAACATTTTGTTTACGAATTTGTCTTAAAAAGAATTTCAAAGTGGAAAATGAGTTTCACATTAGTTTGCACTGAAAAGTTTGTACATTATAATTATACATAACAGTGACTATAATTCAATATATCTGAATTCGTATAGTAAATTCTTTATTTGTGGCACATGTATTGCACTTTTCTAATTTAGACCGAAATTCATTATTACGTCCAAAAAAGTAGAGCAAATATATATATTAAAATTGTGAGTGTGAATATTTTTGATATCAGAGTGATTTATAAACAAGGCAAAACTCTCCATACAGTCCATTGATTATTCTGGTTGGCACAGGGTGGCACTACTGCATGGAGAGTTTTGCCTTGCTTATAAACAATTATGCGCTAGTATAAGAGATGGTGATCATGTGATCCTTGATGGTTTAACTTAGAGCGATTCCCGGGAAATTTGGTTTATTATCTCGGAATAACAGGATAATTTTTTACTCCCAGGATTCTGGGAAAACGAGATCCATCATCACATTTGTGAAGCCCTAGCTGACGATGTTGAGATGGTAAAAAGAATAAATGAGAACATATTTCACGAAAATTTTTAAATTAAAAAATATATTCGATTTGATATATACTTTGACAGAAATTAAGAATGTTATGTTGAATCTGAGGAGGAGGGTAACAAAACAAATAGGGTATATATGTATATAAAAAATAAATCATGATAGAAAGAACATAATTATGAACGCCTGAAGAGTTGATATCCCTATGATAGTGATATTGCCAAAAGACTTTTGAGTTAACAAATTTTTGCATATACTTAATTGTTTTGGCTATATATGCAAAAGTAGACACCTGTTCATACACACACACACAAATTGTTAAAACATTTTTTTTCCATTTACCTTTTTAATATCATCAACACATTTAGCTACATAGCTCTTCTTCACCTGATCTTTAACTGAAAATGCATCATTTAAAATGGCTAAATGCTCTTCTAAAGCTTGCTCTATCAAATGGGTTGGTAGTGCTGGCAAGTGTGCAAGATCCCAAAGTAAATCTAAAACCTGTATATATTATATAAACAAATAATAATCAATATTAACAAATACTTTACATTAAATATATTAAGATAAGTAAAAATAAATAATTGTTAAATAGTTCAATGCAAGGTAAAAGCTTCCTATCAAGCTTTTCAATTATCAGATAATTGACAGTTTAAGAATTTTTCCATCCTTGTTTTACCCTCTGAATAAGAAGAGTTGCATATTCATTTACTAAATAATATTGGACAGTACGCTGAATTGGCTGAAGACCATAAAAAAAAATTCTAAGCCTGACTGGAATATGAAAAAAAATTCAAAGTTTTTTCTTGACCAAGATTTGAAGCCAAGTTAAAAACATTACAATATATACATTACTTCTGAACCATGAAGCCATTACTAACACTATGTGACCATTATTTAAAATATTAATTAAAAATGAATTTAAATAACTATGTGAATTAAAAATTATAAGAAATGAACAATCTTACACAAATATTTACCTTTTGTAAAGATTAAAATAGTAACTAAGCTATTATAATAAAAATGTCACTGGTTATACAGTATTAATATCAAAATGTGTAAAATATATAAAATATTTAATTATTTCATGGCTAATTTGTATATCTGCACTAATCATTTTTACTCCTTTTATTAACAAATTTAAATGACAATTATTATGTGCTAATAATTTTGGTAATTTATGCTATGTTTGTGAATCATACATCATCATCATCAACCATTATCAATCCACTGCAGGATGAAGATCTCTCCAAGTTCAATCCATCTTTTCCTATCTTTAGCTTCTCTTCTCCACATCATCCCTGCACACTTTCTTATTTCATCCATCCATCTCACATGAGGTCTCTTTCTGGGTCTTTTACAATCTCTTGGACTCCATCTCACATGAGGTCTCTTTCTGGGTCTTTTACAATCTCTTGGACTCCAGTTCAAAATTTCAATTGTCCATCTATTATCATCTCTTTTAGCAATATGTCCAGCCCAACTCCACTTCAGTCTTTTAATTTTTTCAATGAGGTCAGTAACACCTGTTTGTTCTCTTACCCATACATTGCGTTTTCGATCTCTTCTTGTTACTCCCAACTTGCATCTCTCCATACTTCTTTGATTGGTCTGAAGTCTCTGTATTGTTCTTCAATTAAGGGTCCAAGTCTCAGATCCATAAGTAAGAAGTGGTAAAACACATTTGTTAAAAACCTTCTTTTTGAAACATATAGGCATATTTCCTTTTAGTATCAAGTTATTTCTACCAAAAGCATTCCAACCAAGTTTAATTCTATGATTAATTTCATCCATTACGTTTCCATCTGTATTAATAATCTGACCAAAGTATTTGTAACCATTAACTTCTTCTAACTCATCATAATCAATCTTTATTTTCATATTTCGAGAAAATCTATTAAACATTACTTTAGTCTTTTTAACATTTATCTTTAGTCCTACTTTCATCTGATAACTCGTGCAACATTTCCTGTAGCTCTAAAGCATTATTTGCAAAAACAACTACATCATCTGCAAAATCTAAATGACTTAAATAATCTCCATTTACTTTCACTCTTTTAGCTTCCCATTTTAATCCATAAAATATTTCTTGCAGCACTGCCGTAAAAAGTATTGAAGATATGGAGTCACCCTGTCTTACACCCTTTTCAATGTTGATATTGACACCTTGATGATTCAATGCTTTAATCACTGAAGAAATGTTTATAGATGCCTTTTTATAATCTACAAATCCTAAGCATAATGGCAACTCATATTCATTTGTCGTTTCTATAACTTCTTTCAATACCTGGATATGACCTACTGTACTAAAACCACTTTTAAATCCAGCTTGTTCTCTTGGTTGGTGGAAATCCAGTGTTTTCTGTAGACGAGTTGTAATTATCTTAGTAAAAATTTTGTATAAAACTGATAAAAGACTGATAGGTCTGTAATTTCTAATATCTTCTTTATCACCTTTTTTAAATATTAATATTAATACTGCATTCTTCCAATCATCTGGTACATCTTTATCATTTAGACATTTGGTATATAACTTTGCGAAAAAAAATTCTATTTCTTCACCTGCTTCTTTTTTCAATCATTACCTGGAGCCTTCCCTTTCTTCATAAATTTAATTGCATGTCTCACTTCCTCATTTAAAATTCTGGGCAATTTGGAAGGTATAATAGGTAAAGGAGGCAATTGTTCTTTATTACTATATAATTCTTGATAGAAGTCTTCTACACATTTCATGATGTCATCTCTCTTTTTAGTAATAATGCCACCTTTTTTTCTTATTGCAGATATAAATTTCCTACCAATACCAAAATGTTGTTTTATACTCTTTAGACTTTTATTCTCTTCTACAGCTTTCCTTGCTAGTTCATAATTATACTTTCTTATATCATTTTCAACACTTTTCCGCAATATTTTACAAAATTCGAGATATTCAATCTTTTTTAATGCATCATCATTGTATATCCTCATATTCCTTCTTTTCATCATAAATTCTCTAGTCTCAGTAGAAATTTTATTGGTCAATTGCTGCTTTTTTCTACCAGCTATCTTTGTTGCAGTTTTTAAAAATGTATCAGTTATTTTCCT
The DNA here is from genome assembly GCA_028023455.1 of Epiperipatus broadwayi. Taxonomy (NCBI): domain Eukaryota; kingdom Metazoa; phylum Onychophora; class Udeonychophora; order Euonychophora; family Peripatidae; genus Epiperipatus; species Epiperipatus broadwayi. Next base: position 1,356,023 of record JAQFVV010000149.1, on the reverse strand, counting down.
ATTAATGTCATTCACATCTGAATCATAGTCAAAATCAACTAATACTTGAAACCGATTTGTAAGTTCTAATTTAAATTCATTAGAATGTTTCTGAAGATTAGGGATATCAACTGTAAATATTGTTTTTCTTAATAATTTTTGTCTCTCTAGTTTTGCATTAACATGTATCTTATATCTTACTAATCGATGATCGCTTCCTGTGTTAAATTTATTAAGAAAATTACAATCTTGAAATATATATTTTCTGTTAGTTAAAATATAATCCAATTCTGCTGTACCTTCATTTGGATGCTTCCATGTCCATTTCTTTTTAACATTTTTCTCAAAAAAAGAATTCATAATATAAAGTTTTTCTTTTTCTGCAAACTCCACAAGTCTATGTCCTCTCTCATTTCTATTACCATAACCAAAATTACCTACAGCATTTTCATCTTTCATTTGTTTACTAATTCTAGCATTAAAGTCTCCCAAAATAATTTTAAAATGTTGTTTACTCTGATCAAAAGCCTTTTGTACATCAATATAAAAATCTTCTACTACTTCATTACTATGAGAACTTGTCTGGGGCATAAACCTGAATTATCTGCATTTGGTATCTGCTATTAAGTTGTAAAACTAATCTTGCCACTCTGTCTGATATACCATCAATCTCCACAATGTTATTCTTCCATTTTTTATTTATAATGAATCCTACTCCACTTGTATTTCCAATATTTGTGCCTTTATAATAGATATATGTCCAGTTTTTAAATCAACTGTTTCTTCACCCTTTCTTCTAACTTCACAAAGTCCAATAATGTCCCAATTAATATAAGACAGTTCTTCTTCTAACTCTCGCAGTCTTCCTTCACTTGAAAGTGATCTGCAGTTGTAAGTACCTAAATAAAAAGTCGTCATCAAATAGCAGCCTGGGTCCACAATCAGGGGATTCTTAGAGCACCCTCCGCCTTCGGCCACCAACCGCTGCCTTGGTTGGTGACTTTACAGCCTCCTGGGAATAAGGGTCATGATTTATTTTTGTCTGTATTGGAAAAAAATATTCTCAAACTCGGAAGTAAAAGCCAATAAACTCATCACGCTGGCTAATGTATGTTGGTGAACAGCCCAGCCATGTTCATATACTATATGAATAATCACATAGTAATAACAGCTGCAATAATAAGAACGTATGGAGTGGACATTAGAAATTTGCCCTGCTTGGTTCCTTTAAGGGTCTCCTTTCAGTTAATAGCAAACTCCTTTCTGCAGCTGAATCATACATATATGTATATTATTAATCAATCGAATTATAAATAAATCAAAATACTAGACAACTTGTTTGTAAATATTTAAATTACATATCAAATCGATTTTCGTTCACCTTTTTAAGATGTCATTTTTTAAAAATTAATCATGTGACATTATACAACTTTATACACTCTCTAGTAGTCATCACTAGAAATAAACTTGTGGAAAAATAAAAAATTGTTGTTATTATTATTCCTTTTTTTTTTTTAAAAAAAAAAAAAAACTCTATAGGTTTATACTCTAGTGGTCATCACTAGAAATAAATTCATGGAAAAATAAAAAATTATTAATAATAATATTTTTTATAAATTTACATATGTACATCCATTATACATTCTCTTATTCATCTTTTTTTTCCTAATTTATTGAACCATTGATCATATTAAGGCATTTATCTATGTTTACTTGTATATATGTTTCATAACATTTTCTTTCTTTAAAACTGTTATTATATTTCTCACAATTTATTATATGTTCTGTTTCTAAATTATAATTATATGATCCAGACTTAGTAGCTTTTCTTTTTATTGATCTATTATGCTCTTTAGTCTTTCAATTGGACTTTTCCCAGATTGCCCCATGTTTATCTTATTGCGCTTGTCACATGATTAATTTTTTAAAATGTCATATTGAAAAAATGAAGATGCAAATAAAAAGCAATTTGATGATATATAATTAAAATGCATACAAACAAGTTGTCTAGTATTTAGATTTATTTATTATTTGATTGGTTAAAAGTTTATACTTTATAATTTTTTTGACAACATAAGAAATGAAATGATACATATATCTTCCAATACTTAAATATTTAATTTCATTTGCTCCAGAACAATGTTAAACTATTAAGAACAAAAAATTCTTTGAAAATTCATCAAATTAAAAAAAAAAAAAAGATATTAAATATTTGTTGGAGTCTATTGTGCTAATTCCAAGTATTAAAAATACCAAGGCATATTTAATACCATAATTAATTGCTTATATTTTTTTGTTGTTTTTATTATTTTAAAAGATATTTAGTTTAGAAAGGATAATTATATAATCTTGATTTAAGAAGTGATAAAAAAAAAAGTAAACTTTTACTTGGACTTGGGAAATATATTCAAGCAATTAGATTGCCATATAATCTAACATATATGTACTTCAACAGTTCACATCTTAAATATCTATTAATATTATTCTAAGAGGCTTGAACTCGGATTTTCAAGTTCCCTGCAGCATGATTATATACATGTGAAAAAGATAAATGATCTCCAATATACATATTTCGTGCTGAACCAGCACTCATCAGTTGATCCAGATCATTATCTCTCACACATATATACAATCAATACTCAGTTTATATTAAGATAACAAATCTTTAAACTTTAATGAACAAGTTTCAATCTTCACCACTCTCCAATTCCTCAGCCATCCATATTAATAAAATCTGAGAATGGAATGTTCAAAGCCTTTGTTGGTGCCAATATTATTGTCATGCCCATGTTGACCTCAAGTCAATCTGGCCCCTCACACATAGGACCTTAATATGTCCATTTAATTATGCAGAAGAGGGACGGGAAGAATACAGGCTGAGTAAGTAATATTTAAATATATGTATATTGTTTATACTAAACTTAATGTAATTATAAAGAACTTGAATTCAGATTTTCATGTTCCCAACAGTTATCCAATCCATCTTATACAAACTGTACGCATGACTACATATATGTGAAAAAGATAAATGATCTCCAACATATGTATTTTGTGCTAAATCAGCATTCAACAGTTGGTCAAGATCACTATCTCTTACAAATATATCAATCAGTGCTCAGTTTATATTAAGATAGTAAATATTCAAACTTTAATAGACAAATTTCAATCGTCACTATTCTCCAATTCTTCAGCCATCCATATCAATAAAATCTGAGGATGGAATGTTCAAAGCCCTTGTTGATGCCAATATTAATATCGAAACCATGTTGACATTAAGAAAATCTGGCCCCTCACACATAGGCTTTTCAGATTTTCATTGATATGGATGGCTGAATAGTTGGAGAATGGTGAAGACTATAAAGCTTGTTCATTAAAGTTTGAAGATTTGCTATCTTAATATAAAATGAGCACTGATTGTATATATGTGTATCAGTTGTATATGATAGATTGGATAGCTGTAGGAAACTTGAAAATCTGAGTCAAAGTCACTTATAATTATATTAAGTTTAGTATAAACAATATACATTTATTTAAATATTACATATTCAGCCTGCATTCTGCCCATCCCTTTTCTGCATAATTAAATGAACATACTAAGATCCTATGTATGAGAGGCTACATTGACTTAAGGTCACCATGGGTGTGACAATAATATTGGAATCAACAAGAGCTTTAAGCATTCCATTATAGTTTGAAGATTTTATATCTTACTATAAACTGAGCATTGATTATATATGTGTGAGAGATGGTAATCTGTACTAATTAATGAGAGCTGGTTCAGTACGAAATACATTATTGGCAATCATTTACCTTTTCCAAATTTTATGTAGTTATGTGTATCGGTTGTATAAAATGGATTAAATAGCTGTAAGGAGTTTGAAAATCTGAGTTCATGTTACTTATAATTACATTAAGTTTAGTATAAACAATATATATATATATTTAAATATTTAATATACTGTATTATGAAATATGAAAACTTTTATTGTATAAAAAAATAAAAGTACTTTCATAATATATTCTTTGTAAGATTTATAACTCTATCATCTATAAAAATTTATGTTAAAATTTAGTATCAATATATTAAAAAAAATGATGTGGGTTTAGATTTAAGATACTAAATTATGCTAAAGTATGATAAGCAACAGGAAAATTTGATAATCAAATGATATCACTTGTCAAGTTATTTTCTTATATTAATACCATAATGCCAGTATGTTAAAAAAAAAAAATGGTTCATTGGAAATCTTCTTTGTAAACTATTATAGTAAGATATTCAGACTTAATTGTTACATAAATAAGTTTATACAATCTCAGCATTACATGTTTAATAGTCATGGGCTTATTAAAATTATTAGAATTTTCATCTTGACTGTTATTTGAAACTGGATGGTTTGTTTGATTTATTTACAATTTAAAAACATTAGAATCAGATAAAAATCACCAACTTTTGGTTGATCGGCTTTAATATAAAAAGATGAACATTGTTTACAAATTTATTTAAAAATACTTTTTTGGAAAGCTGACATATGATTTATTATAATATATACAGACTTTATAATCATCATCATCAATTTCAACCATTATCAATACACTGCAGGATGAAGGTCTCTGTAAGTTCAATCCATTTTCTCTGATCCCTAACTTCTCCACATGAACCCCACACATTTCCTTATTTCATCCATTCATCTCACATGATGTTTTGCCATCTCTTGGAACAGACCATCTATTACCATCTTTTCTAGCAATATGTCCAGCCCAACTCCATTTCAGTCTTTTAATTATTTCAATATATCAATAACACCTGTTTGTTCTCTTATCCATGTATTTCATTTTCTATCTCTTCTTGTTACTCCTAACATGCAACTCTCCGTAATTTTTTGAATGGTCTGAAGTCTCTGTATTGCTCTTCTGTTAAGTGCCCAGGTCTCAGATCCATAACCTTCTCTTTTAAATACATTAGCTTGTTTCCTCTTAATATTAAATTATTTCTACTAAAATCACTCCAACCAAGTTTAATTCTATGATTAATCTCATCCATTATTATTCCATCTGCAGTAATAATCTGACCAAGGTATTTGTAGATGTTAACTTCTTCTAACTCATCATTATCATTCTTTATTTTCATCTTTTGAAAAAATCCATTTAATATTACTTAGTCTTTTTAATATTTACCTTTAATCCTACTTTCTTATTTTTATGTGATAACTCTATTTCCTAAAACACTAAAGCATTATTTGCAAAAACAATTACATCATCAGCAAAATCTAGATGACTTAAATAATCTCAATTTACTTTCATTCCTTTAGATTCCCATTTTAATCCACAAAATGCTTCTTGCAGAATTGCTGTAAAAAGTTTTGGAGGTATGAAGTCATCCTGTCATACACCCTTCCCAATGTTAATCTTCCTAGTATCATTATGTAATCTTATTGTTGCTGTTGCATTTTTATAAATATTCTTCAGAATATGACAATATTCTGGTTCTATATTCAAGCTTAATTGCTCCTAAATAACTATATTCTCAGTATATTAAATATTTAATAGTTGCAATTTATTTACGAGCTTATTAAATTTATTAGTATATATATATAATGAAATAATAGTCTTTCATGGGCTATTAGTAAATGAAAACTTAGAAAAATTAAGATTAAAAAAAGATGGCATTAGAGACTAAAAAATGCAAACACAAGTAATAAAAAAAAAAGTTAAATTGACAAATATCATTTTATTTGATATACAGATTAAGTTTCATATAAGACAGAAATAGTAATCCTAAATTTTAAAAGCAAATATAATATGAAAATTGAAAAGTTAAATATAAAATTAACAGATTAAGAAATTGAATTATTATAGTTAGAAGAAATGGTTAGTGCTAAGATTTGTTGTTATTGACTAAATTAATGAAAAACTATACATATATTTTACAAAAAGAAAGTGTCAGAAGACTGAAATAATTAAAGTGTACTTTATCAATTATTAACAGTAAGTTAGGATGTTTACATAAATTATTACCTTATTCAATAACACTAGATGAGGTAGCTTATGCAATATATTTTGTTAAAAATAAAAATAATTCTTTTTATGAAGAAAAAATAAGAAAAGTAAGAGAAATTTATTGGAGTTTTTTTTCTTTTTTCTTTTAAACAAAACAATAAAACTCTAGAAATGATATATTCCCAAAACATTCTATATACATACAGTTTATACTAATGCAAAATTTAACAGTATTACTTAAATTTTTTAATAAATATATTTTATAAGTGAATTTTATAAACAAAAATGATCATTTTTGATAATAATATATTGCTGATAATCAGCAAACTTTTGTAACTGTCAATATTAGTAAATTGCTAATATTAATTCATTTAATTTAATTAGAATTCGTAAAAAAATTTATTTTTTTTTTTCAAATTTTGTTAAAATTTTCTTAATTAAAAAGATATTTATTAGTTATGATGTTGATTTTTAATACAAGATATAGGATAATACAGATCATTAAAATATAATTATATTGTTTTGATAAAAATAATTTTAAAACAACTTAAGACAAGATATGATTGTGAATTACAGAAAAACCAAGTTCTTTTGTAGGAGAATAAGTGTATATATAAGAATGAAGAGACTTGTTCAAATAATTATATTTTGTACCTATCTTTTGAAGATTTAACACTGATTATATCAGCCAATCAGAAGCTAAATAAATTGTTTTCTTTCAGTTTATTAGTGAAATAGAATCAAATCAGCAGTGAAAATATAGTTTATTTCTAATAGCCACTATGATTACCATATTCATTGTTGAGAGTATCATCAAGATGTAGTACTAACACTAAACTTTTTTTAACCAAATCAGCAATGAAAATATTAAGTGAAAGTTCTTATTTGTAATAGCTATTATGAATACCATATTCATTGAGATCATCATCAAGATGCAGTGCTAACAGTAAACATTACAAATTCCTTCAAAATGTAATTTCTAGTAAGGAGAGATAGAGATGAAGCCAAAGTATCTGAGAATGAAAGGCCTAAGTTCACATGCACACACATATATAATTAAATTCCAACCAGTAACCACCTAAACATTCACAGTAAAATATAGTAATCAATATATATATATATCCATTAGAACCCAGTCACCACTTTAAACATACCATTATAGATAGTAATCAATATTTCTCACTGTTGTCAAGTCAACCTCTCTCCTTTTAATAATAAGAGTGGAAATCCACTCTTACTAATGGTCCAATGAATATATACGGACACTTAAAGATTGCAACTTGACCACAGAAATTGAAATATTGATACAATGAAGTATAAATAAATCTCTTTAAATATGAAATAAACATGTCCATGTAATGAAGACTAATAAATAGTCAATTATAACATTACAAACTGCAATATTTTAAATTGCTCATGTATTATTTAAATAATAAGTGAAATAATGCTTAAAGCTAAATGGGATAATATGTAACCATTAGAAACCTGTCACCACTTAAGCAGTGAAGTTTAAATAAACCTTTTTAAACATGAAATAAACATGTCCATGTAATGAAGACTAATAAATAGTCAATTATAAGACCTAAGGCTATTAAAATATGGTAGATCTGAATTCAGTTCAGTCCCATATAGCTATTTAAGTTAAATAGCTTGAGTTGAAGACATTTTCATGTCTGAAAATGTCAGAGTTTCTACTTAAACATTACATATTAGATAAGTGCTGGTTTGGAGTTGATATTTTAGATCTAGTGTCTGAATGTTCTAGCTCCTCACTGAGGTGAAACATAAGCTTGAAACCAATTGGTCTGGGGATAGGAACATTTCGGCTAGAGATTTTAAATATTTTCTCTTACCACACTTATCAATTAAGAGCTTGTTTGAGATATTGGTATGCTCTTTATATTACATGTATACATATATAGCCTGTTCCTATATGTTCTGTAGCCTATTATCAGAAGTGAAAGCTGCAGATCTAAAAATAAAAAGAAAATGTCATATGGATCACTATAGGATGGAAAACTTGCTACAGTGAAAAGCTAACCTTAAAAAATTTGCATTACAAAGAAATTTTTCATCACTGATAAAAAGCTATCTACAGAGTCAATGTATACAAAAGTTTATTATAAATGCATATTCTTGAACTTTTTTTCCAATAATATTATTTGTCATTTATATTTTGAAATGTATAAATTTCAATTTTATTTTTTTTTAATCTTGAAATGACGCTTACTTCAAAACAAATCATCAAAATCAAACTATTAGATATTTTTATAAAATATTTTGGTAGGTAATTATTTTTGCATAGATATTTATACTATTTAAATATTTAATTTGAAAAAAAGATATATGCCTAAGAACATGGAATTCAACCAAAAAAGAACAGGTAACACTAGTATTATTTAAAATGTCTTTCATAATCTATTTTTGTCCTACTATCAAATATTAAAAATCATCAAAATAATTATCTACATATCTGTTAAAAAATAAAGTAGCATTTTTATTTTCTGTTATATTTTTATCAAACTCATTCATATAAATATTGCTTAAAATTGCACTTAGAGCTCCTTCTATTAATAATCCTTATTTTTGTTTATAAAATTTCCTATTATATTCAAAAGTTACATTTTTATGATATTATTTATGTAATTATATTTTATTTTGTTCATTATATCATAGCTCTGAAGAAGACTGCAGGACAGTCGAAACGTAAGATTGTGTATGCATAAATGTACAATAAAAAGTTTTTGCTAAAAAGTTCAAAGTAGAGTAAATAAATTGCATAAAATTAATATTTTATTTTGAATTAAATAAATCATATATTCACTCTGCATTCACTCTAAATTTGAATTTATTTATTAAACATAAATGATTTCTAATTATTTTCTTTATTTATTCATCTATAGACTATAGATAGATAATATGTAAATGGATGTGCATGTCATAATATATATTTATATATTATATACAAATGCCATAAATATATAACAAAAAAAATTTTATTTACATATTAAATATTAAATTTAAAAATGCCTTACTTTGGAAGTCGTTTTGCCGAGCCTAGCCTCTTTACCAATGCGACCAATCAAAGTGAGCAGTTTTTCACGTATCCTATCATTTTCATCTTTCCAACTCTGAAAACAAAGTCGGCATTTAAAATAATTAAAAATTAAACAAATCTATAAAATAAATAAAGGAATTTGACTGATTACCGTTTGTATTAGAAGAAATAGATGATCCAGCTGCTCTGGACTAAACTTAACTGAAGCTGCTGCCATAATATTTAATATATTGTCAATCACAGTGATGTTCTGACCATTCTTTATAGGAAATAAAAATAAAACAGCAGAAAATAAATTTATTTGAAGATTAATTTATCCATAATTTCATTAAAACAAAAAAATCGATTTCAAAAATACAAAAAAAAAAGAAAAACATATTGTGTAAAGAAAAAATTACCCAATTTGTACAAAATAAAAAAATATTTTTGTAAAATATTTTAAGATAAAAAAGTAAATCCACATAATCAAATGAATGAAGACAAAAAATAAACAGGGATTTACTAAATGATTTAAAATATCATTATAAGCTTTAAAAAAAGAAACGTATGTGACAGATAACTGTATATTGGTAAAATACTTATAATCCGTGATTGGAACCATTAGTTTAACTATTAATTTGAAACAAATTGTAAATGAGAATTTATAATATTAAAATATTTTTATATGTAATTGCAGGAGGATAGTTTTAAAAAAACATATCAAAATTTGATTATAAAAATAAGAAAATTTACAGACTTTTTAATAAAAACAAATATTAAAAATAATACTATAAAATTAAAGACTTATGTACTTTAAAACAAATTGAACATAAGTACATAGAATGTGTATACATATATCTAAGCTATAGGCTTGATAAAACAATATAAAATTATAATCACCTGCTTAATTATAAAATATTTATTTTATTTAATTGGCTTTGTTTTTCTTTTCCTTTGACAGTTTAAAATCAATAAAAGAAATATAATTAATTTCTTGCTAGTTAAATAACTGTATAGAAAAGAGCATGCTTATGTTGAATATAAGAACTTTTTTATACAGGGGCAAAACTCTCCATACAGTAGCGCTACTCAGTGCAAGCCAGAATAATCAATGGATACAGGAAGGTTTGTGCATAAAATCCCTATCTAGTGCCTACACATCCAATATTTCCAGACTAATTTCTAACTTGTTTTATGCACAAATCTTCCTGCATTCATTGATTACTCTGGCTTGTAGGACTACTGTATGGAGAGTTTGCCTCAGTGTAAACAGCTTGTGTAAGCATAAAAAATGGTGATGTGATGTTAAGAACTGTTTTACTTCATTTTGATAATAAGTGATTGTAATTTAAATAATATATGCGAGACTTAATTTCTAGGTATAAACTATATCACATGTAAGCTTTCATTTAATGTCTAACCATATGATGTCTTCTTCTCTCTATGAATTTTGGTAAATAAATTTTAAAAAATATAATTATAATTTATTAAATAGGTATTTTTACATATATGAAAATTTAATTTATACCCCTTCCAATAAACAAAAACATAGATATTTATCCAATTTATTAATATATATATATAAAATTAAGATTATGCTAATAAACTCTAAACAAGCATTTTTTTTTTTTTTTTTATGATAAATGCTACTACAAGAGAAGGCATTCAAATCTTCTTTATCTAGGACTGTCCCCATCCCCAGACCGGTTTCGATTGGTAATATTATTCTAACTTGAAGTCGATTAGTATTTTTTTGAATAAATTCAGAACTAATTTAATAAGTAAGAGGGATGATCTTATGGAATTTCATGAATAAACCTTTCTTATTTTTATTCTAAAGCCTCATTAAGGTTAAATTTTTTAATAATGCTTCTTTTCATTTAGATTAGTTTTGCAAGTATAATTTCCCCAATTGAAATTCACTGAGTCATCAAAAAATTGTATGCATAATTTCATTTAATATCATTATAAAACATTAATAAGTCAGTGATTAAGAAAAAAATATGTGGATAATGGCTAGCAAACCATTTAAAAAATAAGTAAATTGATAATCTTAATTTTTTAAAGTATTTAAAAAATTGCCCTTGAATACTTGATAGAAATACATCATTTTGATCACTTAGAATTGTATTACCTGTGCAATAATGGAATTATAAAAATCAGATAAATATTGCTACCTTTTTATTTTATTATTATCATTGATAACTTATGTTTTATTATTTTTATTAAAAGTAAACCATTCACTAAATAAATTTAAAAAATGGAAATTTGTCCAATACTAATAAATGTGATTTTCCTGAAACTAGTTTAAATCAAAATTCAAAACTATTAAGTTTTTGTGGTCCCTTATTTTCATTTCAAGTAATAGTAGTGACATCTCAATTTCAAAATAATGGCAGAGCTTTTTAGATATCTGAAAACATATCAATAATATCCCTATATAATAAGATTTTTTTCCTTGCATTTTGTCTGTCCTCTATAAATAAATCTTAAGATTTAGTAAAAAAATAAAATTCTCAGAGCCAATGAGATTAGATTTCTTCAAGATTAAGTCCAAATAATCTGAGAATTGAGAAATTCGTCAATTTTTCGAATCAGATAAGTGGATTGACAAGATTGGATATCCCTGATTTTCTAACGAAACTGAAAGCTTTCCTATTGTAAGTATTATGTTTAACAGCAGTGTATTATCACAATCAATAAAGAATAAAGATCTGATAATATCCAGGAAATTGATAATAAAAGCTTACAAATTTCATTGCTTATTAGCAATATTGTGAAATGCATTGTAGCACTTTTCATTCCTAAAAAATATTTTTTTCTTTTCAAAGTCACATTTTGAATATTTCTGTGAATTTTTTCCAATATTTTATTATCCAATCATAAATTTTCATTTTTCTCTTGTAGAAAGTTCGTGTCAATGTTACTAACAATTAAAAAAAGTCTAACATTTAATCTTAACTTTATGGCTCAGTAATGCATATATTTGATTTGAATTTAGCAAATCCTGATTTCGAATTTAGAAAAGATATTGAACATAATGATATTTTATAATTATTTAACAATTATTACATAAGTATTCTCAAAATATAAATATTAGTAAAATGAAACAATAAAATTTATATCAGAAGCTAATTACAATGAAAAAAAGTTAGTTATGTTATAAAAAATGTTATAAAATTTAATTCAATTCAATTTTATTAAGATATAACAAAAGACTAATTTTGAATTTATCATTAACAAAAGACTAGTAACAATCCAATTATAGTATTCGCAAAAGCAATTTTTTTTTGTTTAGATTATATTTAAAATTAATTTTTAGGCATAAAAACTTTTGCAATGAAAAATTTAATTCTGGAGGCCTATCATTGGTCATCATTATTTTAATGTACTATTATTATTCCTGCCTGTTTTATAAATCAAGAATTAGTTTACGCTGATTTAAGAAATCATGAAAGTTCAAATAAAACATATTACCTTCCAAAAATATGTTATTACACATGAACATACTAATCATGGCAGAATTTCTATAATATTTTTTAATATAAAATAAGCATTGTTTCTCATTATATTAGGAATTCTGTAATTTATATTGTGAATAAATTCTACATCAAATTTACATAAAACAATTTTTCTTAGAAACATTACGTCATTCAACATTCTTTTTTGTTTTCAAAGATATGCTTACTACCCACAGGTAATTGTAAACCTAAAATAGGCAAAACTCTCCATACCGATGTTTAGTGGTTTAATTGTAAACCTACATTCTTAAAGTACTTTTTCATTATAGTCTGCAATTTATCCCCACAAGAACAATAACTAATTATAGGAACAATTTAAAAAATAATAAAATAAATAAAATAGAAACTCATACAATATTATGATACTAGCCAAAAAACAAAATTTTACTAAAATTCTTAAACAAACAACCATGGTTTCATCTATTAACAAATCGACCTTTTCAAGTGAAATTCAACTAAACATACAACATATTGTGAGATTGATTATTTTGCCCTTCTTTCCAATTCACTTTTTTCATAAAAGATAACGTCTGCATTATCAAATAATATTTTATGATCTGTATTCAACTATATACAAAGCTGAGTTATGATGTCTATTTTTAACTCTATTCTTATGAATTTTAATTCTTTAATTAAGACTTAATTTTCTCTGACATATATAAATTTTATGACAACTGCAAGGAATTTTATAAACTATTCCAGAAATAGATTTGCAATCAATTAACTATTCTGAACTATTTAGTAATGAATTTAAATTCAGGCCTTTCTTCTAGGCCAGTTTCATACTACCCAATAAAAAACTATTCTTATAAATCAATTTATTAATTGATGATTTATATGGCTCCAATGTCCACAGGAAGACAATCTTAGCCAAATAGGTGCAAATGAATGATATACACACAACTTGAAAAGATATTTCTCTTAGCTGATGCATTAATTTAACAATATAACAAATACAATAAAATTATATTACTGACAATAATTCATCCCATTTACTTTTGGGAATTGCTATGGAATATATTTAGTATGTGAAAATATCTTATTTCACACACAGCTGATAATTATACAGTTCACTTATCTCCAAACGGCTTGTTTATTCGTCTAATTAACATCTATGTGAACTTCTTTTCATTTGAACTTAAATAGTAAGTAATTTACCAAAATTAACTTCATTAAGCATTATCTTTTCTCCCTTTTGAGAATGTATTGTTTTATTTTTCAGCAGCCGTTTTTTCCTCTTGACTGTGACTGACTGCTTTCCGATAGCTGCACACTAAGAATGATGGATTCTTTTTATTAGTTACATTAATTTATATAATTTATTTTAAAAGTTCTTTTTATAATACATTTTTTCTAGAGTAATCATTCAGGAGGAAAAAATAACAATACTGACGGTACAATATACATAATTTAATTAAAACTTTATTTACACACAATTTAAAATATTTGCCTCGTCAGTACAATGGCAAAGAAATAAACTCTTTATTCTCACCAACAATTAAAATCTTTATTATTAACAGATTTATAGATATTTTTGTTAAATATAATAATTCTAAAAATTCATGATTATATCCTAACTCAATATAGTCAGAAGCAAATTAACTCCACTGAATATAATTATTATTTTCAAAATTAATAAGCCTTCTATTCCTATAACAAAAATTCAATAAAGTTTATTATGAATAAAATGTTCATAATTGTCTGGTCTTATCATATTTCTTAAACTTGTTGGTCTAATAAAATAACTGCAAAGTGAAACATTATCAACTTTATCAACATTTAAATCTAAAAATGTTACTCTAATAAATTCAAATGTAACCCCTTCAATAGTAAATTTAATACTAGAATCAATAGCATTTAATCTAGCAAATAAAACATTTAATTTATCTTCCTATATAACAGCAAACTAACGATTATCAACATATCTAACAAATAATTTTTAAAAACCAGAACATTTTTTTAATAACCCTACTCTCTAAAAAATCAATATAGACAGAGCATAATAAAGAAGAAGTAACATAACTAATAACCCATCCCTTTCTAATTTTATAAAACACATCATTACACATAAGATACATAGAATCCTCTATTAAGAAAGGCAAATTATGAATAATCTTAATCTCAACAGCAGAAAAATATTCAAATTTCTTTAAATCATCAAGAAACACATTAATGCTTTTTATATAGCCTATCAACTGATTGGAACATGTTTTCAATATTTAAACTATCTGTTATGTTTTGGTCTGGATTACAGACCCAAACTACAGAAAATAATACTATGACAAGTATTAACAATTAATATATTTATTAGATCTACAAATATATATAATACAATATACAGTATATATATATATATACAAGTGAATATTTACAATGTTGAATATTGGAGTTTAACGTAAACTCTGGGTTCTGCCTACCGCTTCCAGCTACACCTGATGGCTTGCCTCATGGGTAGGGTGTATGGCTCTTCCAGCTATACAAGACAGCTTGCTCGAGCCAAGAGTGATCTTAGCAGCATCCGGTCTCTGTGGGACTTGCCTAGCTGCATAGACTAAATAGCGTAGTGCTATCAATGAGAATACTTGGTGCTGTTTAGGTTAGCAGAGCTTTCCTGGGAGAATGCAAAGTCTTTTCAGGTTAGACACGTTCTTCCCTGGTTCTCACAAAAGGCTGACTATTTATACCCAGATCCCAGACCTTATTGAAAACCTTCGGATTCAGCAAGCATCGTCGCTTATTGGCCTGTAATAATCATTGGCTATATTTTTATCTAAACATCAGCATATTGGTCTGTGGCAAACAATGCTTAATCCGATCAGATAAGGAGGCATCTGGAATAGTCCACTTCTGAGAGAAGGGCTACAACATTCCTCCCCCTGGGTAAAATTTACCCTAGAGAACATAGTCATGCAGGTGTGCTGGAGGATGACTAGTGCACTATGGTGCTGGTTCTGGTTTGCTGCCGTCCTCAGTTTGTTGGTCCTCCTTGCTTGTAATGCATGTCTTTGGAGCTTCATTCCTTGTGTTTGAATCAGTATAATATAGTCTAAGTTGCTTTCGATGATGATGATGCTGACATCCATCTACTGCTTTGACTACAACAGTGTGGAGTCCTTTCTGTTGGATCATGACTGCTGGAATCCATTTAGTGGGTCCTCTATAAATTTAGTCTGCAAAGCTAGTGGTGTTCTGGCAATCCTGGTGTTCCAATTTTCCATATTCATTTTTGTTATCAGCTTTTGGTTAACTTCTGAGTAATCAGGTTTTATTTTAGTTAATGTTGTGATCTGGTTCACCTTTGTCACTGCAAAGTCCAAATGACTGAACCAGTCATGGCCTAATAAGTTACTGTGATCACCTGTTGCCACTACCAGTGGTAGGTGTCTAGTTTTGTTAGGCATGGTAATTTTAACTCTTGTCTGACCCAAGAGTTTTATTTTTTTGCCCTGATAATGTTATAGTCCTAGTGCTAGGTTGCAGCTTATATTTATTATTTTTATTAATGATAGCCCAAGTCTTTTTTGAAACAACAGACACTGCAGACCCTGTGTCTAGTTCCATTCTCACTGGCGTATCATTAATTATAATACTATGTTTTCTTTTTGTCTGTTTCCCTACCTGTTAACCTTTTCCCCGCCTTTTGCTTTTTTGATGTTTGGGTCAAATTTAAATTTATGTTTCTACTGTTTAAATTTTTTATTCTTTTTTATTTCGTTCTTTTTAAGTTTGTCCAAATATCTGGAGCAAACTCTAACAAATTATGTTTTTATTTTTTATGTCTTTTTGTTTTCTTTTAATTGTGTTTTCATTAACATATATTTTTTAAATCCATTGGAAGTGGGTTATTGTCTAAATGGGGTTGGGGTTGTTTTAATCAGGGAAGGTTTTTTTAAAGTTTTCTTAAAATAAAGGGTTAAGTGTTAAAGTTTACTAGGTTAAAACGTTGTCAAATCTTTTCTAATCGGGAAAGATTTGAATTTATTTGGATGTTTCTAACAATTGCTCTTCAAAAACAACGATAAAGAATTAAAGATTTGAACGGGGACACTGAAGGGGTTACTCTATTGGGAGTGCAAGCCGGTTTTTAAACTTCAAGATGTCTAATAAAGCTTCCAGCCCTGTGGGTCGTCTCGCCAATTTCGCACCCTAAAGTGAATGGAGAACTTAAAATTATGAGTTGCGATTCTTTCACGCTGGCTATTTTAAATGGCTTCAAATTGAGGTTTTCCCCATAGTCCTTTGTCTAAATATCTTCGTCTCTTCTCTGTTTCTTTACTTTGTTTTTTTTTATATATATATAATACTTATTTGTCAATATTTTATAATTTATCCTTGCTTTATTTTGGTGGTCTTTATTTTATGTGTTTATTATTTGTTTTATATCGTTTGTGCATCAAACTCGGGTTGATTTGTAAATCTTTTCTGTCATTTTAACAAACCTTCATGAAAAGGTTATTAACCCTAAAATATATCTATTAATTAATTGATACCCAGTTGTTTTACAGCCAACATTCTATTTTGTTTTAATTTAATATAAAAAATTGTTTGTTTAACTCTGGATTTTCTGTTAAATCCAGAGTTAAATCTAATTACCTTTGAAATCTTATAAAATCTTTTCTTTAATTCTAAAGAAAGGTACTAATTGTTTATATATATAACTGCTAATCTTACTTCTTTTTCTACTCTTAAAATTTCAAATCTTGTATTTAAATATTTCAGTTATTGTAAAAATCAACGAGTGAGTTGTTTATTTTAACTAGCAGAAAAGGGTGGGAAATCTTATGTTTCTTTAACTAACTCAATTGTTAACTTATTTTATTAATTAGAAATCGAAATCTATGTTTCCTTTGCAAATAAAATCTTCAGATATTTTAGTAAATGAATTCCCTATATATATATTGCATTGCTATTATAGTATCCAAACAAGGGTCTTTATTTTGAATAAAATTTATTCAATGTTTTTAGTACTTCTTCTTTTTTTGCTTGCTCTTCGGTTTTTTATATATGTGTTCTTATCGGGTAGACGAACCCATTTTTCTAAGTTTGCCGAGGAGTTGAAGCCCCAGGACCATTTATTCGTATAAAAGCCGGCGGGGTCCCCAAGTCGGACACCTATGCATTCTTTCTTCGTATAAAAAGGCCACAGGGTGACCCAAAGTCGCCACGCGCCCATCCATTTCTTCGTATAAAAAGGCCACGGCGGTGAGCCTGTTTTCTCAGAAGTTTCTCTATATTTTTAGCATTCCTTCTTCGTTTTTTTTCTCTTTTGTTCCCCTTTTATGCTCTATATTAAATTAGCTTTGTTTAAAAGATTTTATTGTTCTTCTATTTATTATTAGTTTATTTCAATCTATACACTTTTCTTTTAGGTTCTTTGGTTTTTTTGTAAATATTTTCTTAAATTTTTGCTGGTTCATATATCAACAATTGTTTTATCCTCATTTAACATCTTTATCTGAGCAAATTTTTTGAAAAGGATTTTATTTTATATTGTAATTTTCCTGTTTTTTTTTCAATTGCGTCCCTTCTTTATTTCCTTTAGGGTTTGTCGGGGGGGGGTTCCCTGCAATGGGCGGTTTGGGTCAGATTCAAAAACAAACCTATAACAAATTCAAACATTGGTAGGAATTTTCATAGAGGGGCAGAAAGTTTTCTGTTTCAAAAAGAAGTACAAATCAATTATCTAAGAGGTACAGAGTGTATATGGTTAACTTTCGGTTCTTTTTTTTTCTTCTTTTAAGGTCTTTTTTCTTTATGTAATCTTGTACTTTTAATAAATCGAATATAGATTCTTTAGTCTCTTCTTTATTTTTTTTTTTCCTGGGGTTCTTATATATATTGTTGTGTGCTTTTTATGTCGATAAAATTATTTATTTCGATGTTTGTTCTTTTCAAATATATATTATTAAAAGTATCAAGGAATTTATAGTTTATTAGTTGTTAAAGGAAATTCTTTTCTTTTTTTTTTCCTTTAGTTTATAATTTTCTCTATTTTGTTTCAATTAAGTTTTCTGTCTATATTATTTATTAAAAGGTTAAAAGGTGTAAAGGGTTAAGTTTTTATTCGCTTGTTTTTATCAATTCAGGAAGGGGTATTAGGCATAATTATAAGTTTATAATGTTTTAAAAAGTTCGTAAAGTTCGTTTGCTTAATTATGTCAGTCGAGAGTTAATGGGTTTGTTTTCAAACTCAAACGGCTCTGTGGGTCTTTCTCTTATTTAAATTCTCGAGGGAGGCTTCCTTTCCTATCTATCAAAGGGAGCCAACATCCGTTTTTATTTTATTCGTACAAAGGATGGTGAAGGATTAAATTAAAGTGAAAATTCTCAAATATGTTTAATTAAAAAGTTTTCAAAAAAGATTAAAGTTTGCTAAAATAATTTGTTTCGTGAATAGATTTTGAAGGTGAAAAAAAAAATCATGATAAATCAGAAATATTTTTCGTAATGAAACTTATCTGCTTATATTTGTTGGGGGGGGGGCTAGATAGAATGTTGTGTAATACTTGTGGGCATATGATAAGGCCTTTATTATATTTATAAATTATTTTAAAGACTAGAGGTAATAATGATCTATATTTTATTGAAAAAAAAATTTTATTATTATTAAATATTTTCTAAATACTTGGTTTCTTAGTTCATCATTCTTTTTATAATTATTTAAATGTTCATACCCGCTATCTGTGTTGGCAACCCGAACATACATATGATTTGATTTAAAAAGTATTCAAAGTAATTAATTATTAGATATTCGTGTCAGTGCAAGGGTCTCTAGTCCTCACCAACCGTTGAACTAGTTCTTGGCGCATAGCACTGTGCCGTCGATTTCTGCTATCTGAGCTGTTAAGTTGGGTTTGAATTCAGTTTTGGTTCAGCTGAGTTTGAATCCGATTTGACTTGCGGTGGTGGTGGGTTTTGACCGGTACAGTATAAATCCAGACTGATTGTCTTTAATGTGATTTATACTGGCAACTTGTTTATTTTTCTTATAGTTGCCCTTGTTGTTTTTTGGAATGGGTTTTTCCATTTTCATATTGGCTGTTTGTCTTTTTAAGTTTAGACATGCCGCTCTTATATGACCGACTCGCTTGCAAAATGAGCATACAGTATGAAGGTGTGGACATTCTGTTTGCACGTGCATCGGTTCATCGCATCTATAACAACGCTTTACACTCGTTGTTGTTGTTGAGCTAACTGAGTGCTTGTCAGACTCAGCATTCTGTTCAACTTTTTTAACAGTATAATTTATTTTTTGTTATGGCTTTGCTTGACATGCTATAGCTTCTGCCAGCATGGCTTGAGCTACAGCCTTTTCAAAGTCTATATCCGGCGTCATTAAAAATTTGAGTCTTAAATTATGATCGTTCATGCCACAAATGAAACGATCGTGTAGTGCTTCATTTAAGAACTTTTTATATTCGCACGTAAGTGCTAATGTCCGGATTCGCGTTGCTAATTCTCTAGCTTTTTCTCTCTCCGCTTGGGTAGAGAGATTGAAATAATATCTCTGCATTATTGTTAGCGGTTTTGGGGGGAAATATTCTGTGAGAATCGCCAACGCCTTCTCAAAATTCGAGTCAGCCAGTGTTTCTGACCCAATTTGAGATTGTAAAATATTGTATGTTTGCAACCCAATTATTGTCATCAGCGTCACTAATTTTATTTCAGACTTTTTGATCTGATTAACCTGCATATAAAAAATTAGGCGCTCTTTGTAGCTTGACCAGTTCTTAGGGAACTCTGGGTCAAAAGCTTTCATCAAGCCTATTATATTAGCCATTTTTTTCTCTGTTAAAACGTGAGAAAAATATTTATTTCGTATATTTGCGAGTAACCACTCGTATTTGTTTTTATAGTTATGTTATTGTAACTAACTGAATGAAGCTTTTAAACCAATAAAGCGAGCTTTTACGCTGTCTTGAGAGTAAAGCTCTCGTGATAGGTTGAAGCTTCAAATTGACACGCCTTTATGTTTACGATCAATTTTATTCAACAGTTTTACGTTGTTATTTTTCTAAAAAAAAAAATACCACCGTAATGAAATTACGAGAACAAAAATTTTTCCCAAAACGAAAAAATAATAAAACAAATACACACTCACGTATTTATTTCATACGTTTAGATCTGTGGAAACTGGCATATTTTATAAAATAATTTTTCCAGCCGTGGGGGAAAAAATCTTTTGTCAAATGCGCCAAATCTGTTATGTTTTGGTCTGGATTACAGACCCAAACTACAGAACATAATACTAAGACAAGTATTAACAATTAATATATTTATTAGATCTACAAATATATACAATACAATATACAGTATATATACAAGTGAATATTTACAATATTGAATATTGGAGTTTAACGTAAACTCTGGGTTCTGCCTACCGCTTCCAGCTACACCTGATGGCTTGCCTCATGGGTAAGGTGTATGGCTCTTCCAGCTATACAAGACAGCTTGCCTCGAGCCAAGAGGGGTCTTAGCAGCGTCCGGTCTCTGTGGGACTTGCCTAGCTGCGTAGACTAAATAGCGTAGTGCTATCAATGCTGTTTAGTTTAGCAGAGTTTCCCTGGGAGAACGCAAAGAGTCTTTTCAGGTGAGACACGTTCTTCCCTGGTTCTCACAAAAGGCTGACTATACCCAGATCCCTGACCTTATTGAAAACCTTCGGATTCAGCAAGCATCGTTGCTTATTCACCTGTAATAATCATTGGCTATGTTTTTATCTATACATCAGCCTATTGGCCTGTCACAAACAATGCTTAATCCGATCAGATACGGAGGCACCTGGAATAGTCCACTTCTGAGAGAAGGGAGGACAATAACACTATCAAAAACACAAGTTTAAATAAAACTTCAAGAGTTTATTTACTCTGAATAATAATATTAATTGGTACTAGTAAGATGTTAGTAGCTCAACTTGCTGATTTACTAGATGAGTGTAAGATCACTTAGATCCCTTCAAAGTTCATATCACTTTAGAGATTAACATATTAAAATCTCTTTATTTCGGTAGTTTATAACTCTACAATTCTGCAACTTTATTTCTGTAAGCATCTTACTGCTCACACACATTATATCAGAGATAATCTATATAGATTCTTGACTAGAGCTCATTTTTATTAATTCTATAACAATTTCACTTTACCATTTTAACTTTCCACTAATTTAGTTTTGTTCTTCTTCCTAGATTACTCTAAACTTCATTAGTCATTCTGACACACTGCTTAATTTTTCTGCAGAGTTTTTTATCAGTTTGGCTAATTGGTATAAAATAACTTTCCATAATATGTAAATAAGCCTATTGCTATTTCTAGTTTAAGTTTTCTCTTTCTGCATAATTAATTAGTTAATTTATTAAATAATAAATAAAGGTGTGTGTACAAGCTTTTATGTATATGATAGAATATTCTAAAAATAAATAAATTAATTAATTATGCAGAAAAAGAAAACTTAAAAGTGGAAATATCAATAAGCTAATTTACAAATTATGAAAAGTTATTTCATGCAAATTAAACAAATTGATAAAAAAAGTCTGTAGAAGAATTAAGCAGTGTGTCTAATGAAGTCAGAGTAAAGGAGGAAGAAGAACAAAAATAAACTAGTGGAAAATTAAAACAGTAAAGTGAAGTTGTTCTGGAATTAATGAAAATAGAGCTGTAGTCAAGAATCTATTTGAACTATCTCTGATATGTGTGTGAGCAGTAAGTTGCTTACAAACAAAGTTATAAAATATATTACAGGCATAAATAGACTTTATATGTTAATCTCTAAAATGATATGAAGTTTGAAGAGATCTAAGTGATCTTACATTCAGCTAGAAAATCAGCGAGTTGAACTACTTATCTTACTAATACCAATTAATATTATTATTATTTGGAGTAAATAAACTCTTAAAGTTTTATTTAACAATTGTTATTTTGTATTATTTAATATTTAGCTGTCTATTTGTGCTTTTGGTAATTTAGATACTGCAAACGTGCATCAATCAATTGATAGGTTTAAAAAGCATTAATGTGTTCTTTGCTGTTTTAAAAAAATGTGAATATTTTTCTGCAGATAAAATTAAGGTTGTATATGATTTGCTATTACTATTAGAGGATTCTATGTATTTTGTGTGTAATGATGTGTTTAATAAAATTAAAGAGAGATGGATTATTGGTTATGTTATTTCTCCTTTAATGTGCTCTGTCTATAATGATTTTTTAGAGAGTAGTGTTATTAATAATTTTTCTGTTTCTTTAAAATATTTCTTAGGTATGTTGATGATTGTTTGTTTGTTATATAGGAAGATAAATTGAAGGATTTTTTTTTGATAGATTGAATGCTTTTGATTTTAATATTAAATTTACTATTGAGGGGTGAACATTTGAATTTGTTAGATTAAAAGATTTAAGTGTTGATGAAGTGGATAATGTTTCATTTTGTAGTCATTTTATTAAAACAAAAAATTTAAGAAATATGATACGGCTAAACAGTTATCAACTTTTTACTCAGAAGAAACTTTATTGAATTTTTGTTATAGGAATAAAAGGCATAATAATTTTGAAAATAACAGTTATATTCAGGAGTCAATTTGCTTCTGACTATATTCAGTTAGAATATAATTAGAAATATTATATTTAATAAAAATATCTATAAATCTGTTAATAATAAAAATTTAAATGTTGGTAAGAATAAAGAGTTTTATTTCTTTGTCATATAAGTCACCAATTAGTAAATTTATTTATAAGAATAGTTTTTTATTAGGTGGTATGAAAGTAGTCTGGAAGAAAGGTCTGAAATTGAATTCATTATTAAATATTTCAAATTAGTCAACTGATTTCAGATCTATTCCTGGAATAGTTTATAAAATTTCTTGCAGTTGTCATAAAATTTATATAGATCAGAATAAATTAAAGTCTTAATGAAAGAGTTAAAGATCATAAGAATAGAGCTAAAAACAGATATCACAATAAGCTGAATACAAGTCGTAATATATTATTTAACAATGAAGACATTATCTTTTACATAAAAAAATGAATTGAAAACCAAAGTAAAAAAAACTTTGATGATACAACCTTTGATATTAAAGAAAGTTGGTTATTGAAATGAATGACGCTTATTTTATTTTGTATACATAAGTTGTATTTTTAGTTGAATTTCACTTAAAAGGGACTCTTTATTAATAGATGAAACCATGGTTGTTGAAGAATTTTAGTAAAAATTTTGTTTTTGGCTAGTAGTGTAATGTTATATGAATTTCTATTTTATTTATAATTACTAATATAGCATTAGGCAGTATTTAATTTTTAGATAAAATAAAGTAAAAAAAAAAAAAAGACATTTATATTTTAAAAAAGTAAAATTGATATTTCAATTTTGAAGATGACTTTAATTCAGACAGCTAAGTAATATTATTTTATTTATTGATAATATTGGAAAATTGTTTTTTATTACTTTCTTTCATTATTCATTTAACTTTTTAAATATAGATTCACATCTATTTTGCTTCACAATGGAGAATTTTTCCATATTCAATTGATAATTTTTACAAGATTGTGTGAATTATGCTTGAAAGTATTTCTTTTTGGAGGGAGGAGGGGGGTTTTAGGATTGATGATTTTTAAAAGGTTACTTTTCCAATTTACTAACAACTAAATAAAAATGACAAAAAAAAATACTTCAACTAACAAAGTATTTGCTAAAAAAATAAAATAATCTTTTTAGTTAAAAGCAAAGTTGACAATCCTCTATGATGCTTTTCCAACTTATACATATCACTATTATCTATGATTTTCAAAAATTGAAAATATATTGTACTTCTTCAATTTCTATATATCAAATTTATTAAGCACAAACAGATAACATTGTAATAACTTGAAAGCTAAAACCTTCACCAGATATGCTTTAAACATGCTTATGTGACAGCCAATCAGATGTAATAATGACATCACATGAACCTCTTCATTCTCAAACACAAGTCAGAACTATAAGAAAAAGATAGGATCCACCTTCTTCTATGCCTCAATTTATATATAAATAAGTCAGACTCAAGGATTTTGAACTAAGAGTGTGAATCTTAAATACCTTCACATTTATGTTTATTAGTATCATTTCATTAGATTTAAAAAATTGTTTCGTAATAAATCGAAAGATTTCGCCTTGTTTATTTTTATATAATATTTAGTGAATTAAATGTGAAGGTATTTAAGATTCACACTCTTAGTTCAAAATCCTTGAGTCTGGCTTATTTATATATAAATTGAGGCATAGAAGAAGGTGGGTCCTATCTTTTTCTTATAGTTCTGACTTGTGTTTGAGAATTGAGAGGTCCATGTGATGTCATTATTACATCTGATTGGCTGTCACATAAGCATGTTTAAAGCGTATCTGTTGAAGGTTTTCTTCAATTTCTGTAAATTTTTTGATCAAACTGAGAACAAAATAGACTATTGTAAAAATATTTCTTTATTCAATCATCAAAAAAATGATATATCAGAAGTGTCAATCAAAATGCAGTTTTATTTGGCATAGCAAACACTTTTTTAATTCCAGATAAATAACTATTAGAAATACTATTATTTCAAATTACATAATTGATATAGCCTACTCTACATCTAGTGATTACTAAAGACTTGTTTCATTAATAAGTACACCATAAGGATTTTGAAACTATCTGAAAGTGTTCAGACTTTATTATAATTGTATACATTTACATCAGCTTGAAAATGTAATTTAAATGATTCTCTTATTGTTTAGTAATGAAAAGTCTTGTGGCTTAATAATTAATATATTTGCCTCAAAGCCCACAAGCTAAGTAAATTATAACAATTTTTTCAAGTTATAAGTAGGTTTAGAATTTTTTCTTTCACATATTTGTCCACAATCAACACAGCTATCTATTTTGTATTGATCTGTAAGAAATATTCAGCTTCTATTAGTTAAAAGGTAAGGTTCTACATTAATCTATTTCAGGCGAATGAGCATTTTATATACAAATTGTAAAATAATAAGTGTGGATGTAAAATATGTCTTCTTCACTGGGCAGTAAGCTCATAATTTATCTTTAATGTTTAGAAGTTTGTTTTTTTTTTTTCATACAATGTATATGATCTCACTCAAATAAATCCCTATTTATGTGTCATAAATTAATTTTTATCTACAAAAATCACTGCACTAAATTGCTTTTATAAAATAAAAAATATTATATTGCATTACTGTTATTAAGATCAATCTATTTAAAAATCAATATCATCATTAAAATTATTAATAAAAACTCAATTAATAGATTATAATAAATTTCAACATAAAGAAATTGTTTAATAGGAATCAAATGAATTTACAATATATATAAAAACATTTCACAATAACTTTCATTTATAATCAAATCATAATACCTGCATTTTCCATATTTTTGTTAAATCTTCTAATGACAATTTGGGTCCTAAACATTCTACAATTGCTTTAATTTTATCACAGTATTGCACTTGGTCTATATTGCCTACAGAATAAAATAAAATAGAAAAAAAATGTTTACAATAGAATAGAATAAAAATAAAACATGAATATATTAAAAAAATAAAACAAAACATTAAAATAAATCTACATAGAAATATATGCAGAAAGAATGCAATAAAAATTTTGAAAGAAAAAAAAATTACTTAATATATAAAAGAGTAAGATAAATTTAGAAGATGGTATATAACTAGATGCTTCTTAAAGCTATAAGAATGTGTTTATTAATACAAAATATTAAAGATTTACATGCTTAAAAAAAAATGCAATTAATAGATATAAAATAGAAAAAGGAAAAACACAAATAAAGTTGATTTTCACAACTAAAATTAAATAATAAAATTAAATTACAAAATAATAGATGAAATACCAAAAATAAAATATTTAAATACTGAATGTGAAAAGTTAAAAATAGAATAGTGAAAGTTTGTAATCAATAATATAGCATACATTTATGATATAATGTATTTTCTTTCTATTATATAAATTTCAAAAAAAAAAATTTAAAAAACATTTATTTCAAATCTTGTTTTTCAATTATATATATTTTTTTTTCCCCTGAAGAGAGTTTGGTTTAATGAGATGAGGAAAAAAGAAACTACAAATATCTAAAAAAATATCAAATGTTTTATACTCCAAGAAATCAACATAGAATTAATGATATTAAATTAAATTTATAAACATGGCAAAAAAAAAAAAAAATAGTGAAATTTAAAAATAAATAAAAAACTACTAAAGAGCATAAAAATAAAGCATGTTACTGTTTGTTCAGCTTTATTTAAATATTTGAAGAAAAAAAATCATCAAAACAATTTTTATCTTCATATGTGAAATAAAAAAAAAAAATAATGGGAGACAAATAATACATAACATATAGGTTTAAAATGACAAAACTGTATAAGCCAAAATATTTTATATAATAATTTAAAAAGTGAGGTATTTAGTTTTTGAAAATGTAAACATTAAAAATTATATATATTTAAGACTAAAAGTATTATGAAGTGCTATATAAAAAGAAATATATTATAGAGATAAAAAAAAAATTCATTTGGCCAAATATTAAAAAAAAAATTATAAGAAAAGTTTAAGAATATGAAGAAAACTGTAAAAATAAAAAAGAATATTTTTCACTGATCTCAAAAGAAATTAAAAAATAAATGGAAAAAATATTTGGAGTGAATGAGCATATATGGGTGTACACACACACAGCTTTTTCATTCAATATACATTTTCATGCTTGAAAAAAATTATGCTAATAGATTGTATAATATATTTTACTCAATCATAATATCATCAGTTAGACTTAACCCCATATATTCTTCCAAATATCACAAACCACAGTTTTGTTCAGCAAACAAAATAGTTCACAAATTCAGTTTCCAATAAATATCTATGACAAAAGTTTAATTGTTGATATCTGGTCGGTTGATTACAATGAATTGTAAAAATCACTAGTATAATTTTTCCACTCTGTACATACATATGTTTAAAGAATGAAAGACTGATTGTGACGTTAAATTGCAATGGTTTTAAAAATAAACGTTTATTGATGTATAAGTAAAAAAAAAAAAAAAATAGTGAAAAATTAAAAAATAAAATAAAATATTCCAATGTCTAGTAAAAATATCATTGATATATCTATATTTCATTAAATTTAAAGTTTATATCAATAATTATATAAAGGACAAAAACTTCTAATAAAATAAAAAATGATTATAATATGACTGAATTTTTTAATAGTAGTTATTTTTTTAGAAATAGGTAACCACTTTTTTAAAAAAAAAATTAATAATATTTTTAATATCTTAAAATATATTTTTTATATAATTCATAAAAATATACACTGACTGTAAAAATTGGTGAAAAATTAAACCAAAAGAAAAAAAAGATCATATTTGTATTTTATTAAATTTAAAGTTTATAAAAAGAATTATATAAAAATGTGATTATTTTATAACAGAATAAATAATAATCATTTAGACAATTATTGAAATGGGACTTTTCTGAATAAATGTATGCTAAATTTACATTAGGGATAAAATCACCAATAATAGCTACTGCATTAGTAATAAGTTACTATTTTTTTTATATACTTATATAAGTAATACTTTTTTTTAAAGGAAATATGGCTATTTTATTTTACAAATTTATTTTTTTGTTAAAATTTATTAGACAATCGTAAATATAATTAAAAAATATCATAGTTTTCATTTCTGTAACTTTTATCTTGATAAATGATTAATGCTAGCTTAGCATTTATGAGTCAAAAGAATTAAGTAATACAAAAAAACAGAACACTGTTCCAATATCATCTTGCTTACATGATACATTGCATATAATATCTCACATTTTGTTGGCATACTTTGATTAGAATAAAATATATATTATTTAACTGAAAGTGTACACACCACCTTTTCAACATTTGAAATTATAGTATAAACGAAATTTTTAAAAGATAATAATATAGTTATTAATAATAATAAATTGAGGGACACAGTTAACATATATTTTAATGAACATGTGTTCACACGTTCTTTCACTGAAAAAATAAGAATTAAAAAAAAAACAACACTCTGTACATATTATTTTTTAAAGAGTGTAAATTTAAGTTAAAATATCTGGCTTTCATTGTAATTAAATACATTCCAGGTGATATTCTTTTTCAATAACTTTTTTCTTTTATAGAAATGTGATAGTAGTTTTGTTATTAAGAAACTACTATTTCTCTAATTATTTTGATGTTTTTAACTCAGTATCAAATTTATGTATGTTCTGAAATTTTGTAAAACTTTTAGCATTTAAAAAACACTATTTGTAAAATACCGTATATCAAATTCAGAAAGAATAATCAAGGAAGAATAAGATGTATAAGCTTTCAGCATAAACCAATGAAATTTCATTAATATATATAATTGTAATGTTTTCACATTTTAGTAGATTCTGTTAGGCTGTCTTTTACACACTGTTAAGTGACAGTTAATCAAACTATGGATAAAAAAATATCTTGTTCATATTTCTAAAAAAACATAGTTATATTTCCTGATTAACTCGACCTAAGAATTATTAAGATTTTTATTGCCAGCAGAATCAGTTTTTAATTTATAAAAGAGGGCGCCAAAGTCGTTAGACTCACTGATTTTGTGTCAAGCTTATTGCAACTTTTAAAGTAAGAATTTTAAAGATTGGGTTTTTGCTTTCCTGTAACTTAGTTATTTTAAGGAAAAAAAAATTCTTCTTCGACTTAATTAAAAAAATAAGAATATTGGCAAGGAAATTTACACACTCAAATCCTAATAAACTAACATTAATAATGCACAATGAAAAGTGGATATTAGAAATAAATATTTTATTCTAACAAATTAAAATATTAAAAACACATTACTAATTAATTAGAAAGAATACACGCACACTAACCCAGACATTAAATCCACTAACTAAAACAGTTTAATAATTAAAGTTCTTAGGTAAACACAAGACTCTTGAATAATAAAATTTAATATCTCTATCAGGATTATATGATAAGCTTATTGGAGAATGGTTTGCAAACACTTAATTTAATCATAATTGGGAATAGTTAATCTTAGCCTACCGGTAAGTTTAGCGAGTTTACGAAGATTATTGATTACTATGCATAGTTTTTCATGAGGTAGAACAAGCTCATAGCCATTGTTTTTAACTTGTTCTTGATCTGTCCTAATGGCTAGTCACGAAAGCTTTTCTGGGGTCGAAATCTTCATGATGAACAATGTCAAAAGCTTCAGTCCACTTCAGCATAACGAATTATTTCAGCATAGAATGTTCCTGAATCTTTCATGATCCAGAACCAGCCAAAAGAAAAAACAGACAAGACCCTGATCACACTGGTATTCTTCCTTTTATACTAGAGATCCAATTTTCAGACTTCTGTGCATATTTTTTGTCCTTTTATCAACATACAAGATATTAATCTTGTACATTCTTTTTTAAATTTAAGTTACAAACTCTTTTTTTTTACACATAATTCCGCCATCTTTAATTAACTTCCAAAAAGTTTTACTGATTATAATCTGTGTGTCTTTTATTCTTTCCAATTTTAACTTTTATTTTTAATTACATAAAAAAAAAATATGAACAAAAAATGTAACTTTCATTGTATGTTTTAAAACAAAAATTATACAAACTAAAAAAAATTTTAATTGCGTCTTTTCATAAGATCGCTAAATTTACTTTTTCTTTTAGCTTTTACCCAAATGCCAATACATTTGTACCATACGTAAATAAACGGTACACAATTATGTATGGCATTTTGAGATGGAAAAACATAATTACTGGCACATTATAAAATTTATTTAATTTTTTTTTTTTTTAAATACGTACTGCATATAGTATTCAGAGACAGAAAATGGCTGCTTGAGTATTGTAAAATATATTGAAGATTTTTTTTTTGTTTGCTTCTTTATTTACTTGGGGGGGGGGGGGGACATAATTGAAGTTATGTAAAATATAGCATAATTTACACTTTTATTGCATTTTCAGTTTTAAATGTAGCAATGGAGAATTAAAAATAAAGCTCAGTTGCAATTATTTTAAATTTATAAAAATTTATGTAGAGTATTGAATTCAAGCTACTGATAAAATCTATAATTAGCTAATTGTGAAATGACCTTCAAATATTTTAGTTGCCTGTAAATAATTTATAAGCAATATTGGATCAAGAGAATCTCTTTATGGTTTTGTAGGATATGATGTTATCTAATCAAAGGCTATATACTATTTTCTGTTCTCTTTCATACCTTTTTTTCCACATTTCTTTTTTTTATATTACCATCCAGCCTCAGGTCACACAAGTTGGTACATATATATCATCATAATTTTCTCAAGCCATCATCACTCATTTCTAATTATGACAATGAGATTGTACATTTATGCAAATACATTTCCAATTTTTAATTACAAGTATTCTAATGAATATTTTCCTATATTTTTTTATATGTAACTATATAGGCATATGCAAAATATATAAAGGCTCAGTGATGAAAATTAGCAACATAAATATAATTAACAGATGGGGGGTATTTAGTTATAATCTTGCATGAGGCAATATAATCAATGCTGAGTCCCTTTGGAATTGTATTTGGGACAGGAATTTCACTTTGCAAATGATTTTATGAATGAAGAGACCAAAATAGGAATCCTTTGGCCTCTATAAATGTGGAAGGGTCTAGAAACAAATGATCAAAAATGACTATCCTATCTTATCTAGACCATCTTATGCCTAGTGAATAATTCATTTAAGTAATAAAAATAATAATTTAACACATGGATTTTATTATAGCTTAACTATTAACAAAATATTACAAAAGAACCTGCAGAAATTCTAATCAGAAAATAGATTCACCCTGTCTTTATTAATTCCTTCAATTCTGCCATTATAATCATATGTGGCAATCATTATTTATGTGGTTCACAGTTTGTATTTGACCACACTTATATAAAGCAATGGCTGATAAATTTTCTTTATGAGGCAGATGAGCACATCAGTCATGGGTTGTTCTGAACTGTTGATCAAATCTAGTTAATTTATTTGAATGAAACATTCTTAGATTGTAGGTTTGCTTGAATATACAAAAAATTAATTTGAAACAAGTCTTAGATGGCAAAATTATATCTTAAATTATTGGAAAGTCTAACATCTTAACAGCTTCTTTTATATTTTATGTGGGGCAACTACTCTTCTGATATCTGATGGAGAAATATGTGGACAAAAAAAAAGACTACTGCAAAGAGGTAGACTTGAATATATCAATAATATTTCTCATTGCAATATTTAATTGAGTATTAAAAGTTTAGCATAGGAAGAGGCACAATATTCACCAGAAAAATAAGCTCTGTCCATAAAGTATTTGAATCCCAATCTCATGTAGTGCCAGATAGTTTTTAAAGAGGCTATTCTTAGAAATTAATTTTGACATAATCTCAACTAAATGAAAAAAATTAGACTATGATCCAAGGTTATTCATAAATAACATAGGTAGGCTTGAAATCTCAGTATATTATTGCTAAAAGTTATATTCAGATTATGAGATGATTGCTAGTTGTTTAGATGAAAAATTGAGCATACAATCTTTATTGGATTAGGAATAAGACCCAAGTCTTTGAAAAAAAAAATCAAATCTTTTTATATTTATATTGAGAGCTTTCTATTTCAGAAAAGGATATCCTTTGAAATGTCAAAGGAATATATCATTGGCATTCTGTTACAGGAAGAAGACAGCAAATAATAAAATAAAAAGAATAACAATATCAGTAATAAATAGTGGCAAAGTTGAAAATAGTGAAATAATAAAGATAAATATTTTAATATTTTTCTCAATGTGAATACATGGAATATAAAAACTTTTGCTTTGATAGTCTTTTTGAAATTTTGATTAGAGTTTGGAACCAAAAGATTATAAATGTTTAAGATTGATATAATTGTTTCAAATGAAATAATTTTCCAAAGAATTATTTTTAATTGAACAGGTTATTATGAAGAACAGATAACTGAGCAAAGATTTTATAGTACTGAATTCAATGTAACACTTAACTTGGTATTTTCAATTCTTGAAATTTTAAGAATATCGGTGAAAAACTAACAATAAAAAAGTTTCTTTTCTACAATGATATCTGTGATCAATTTATCAATGATTATAATTCAATATTGATTTGGAATGTTACAAAAAAGAGCTTTTTATTTATTGTTATACAGTTCATTGCATTAATGTCATTAAAAGATAAAAAAAATTTCTTTTAGAAGATTTTATTGCAGATAGATAATATGAACAGTAAAATTATTTGAAAACTGTAATAATTAAAATCATATTACAAGACTCTTTCCTTTATATACACTCCAACTTTGTAATTCTAGCTTATTCAAGATTAAAGCATTACAATTTCCTAATGTATTATTTTCTTTCAAAAAATTGTTTCAAAATGAATTTTTTTTTTCCATTACAATAGCTATGATCCTTCTATGTAAATGAATAGTTTTAAAAGTAATAACTAATTTTTTCCCTCTATTTTATGACTTTAAAAATACTATACTAATTTAATTGCTTTAAAAATCTTTTGAGTAAATTATTACAGGCATGGAATCCATAAATATATGAAATGCGAAATATTACACTGTTGTTTTTCTTTACAAACAATTCACTAAAATCATTTGAGTTATCCTAATTTAAGGTAGCTATTCACAAAAAAAAAAAAAAAATTAGAAGCTTTCTTGGAAAACACTAAGCTATTTGTAAAAAAATATCCAACTCCACTCTGGATTTAAAATGTCAGATTAGGGCAATGTAGATTAATGCATTAATCACTCAATGAAAACCACCTTCAGCAGATATTTCGTTCTTAAAATACTCAATGGAATCTAACAACTTCAAATAAATCTATAAAAGTTCCATACTATTATAGTTTTATATACATATATAATGGTTATAAATATCACATGGCTTATTTTGAAGTATTCGTTAAACACAAATTTTTCACAATAAACTATTTAGGGAAAAAATGTTTACATCCCACACATCTAATTTTTTAAAAAATATATATTTTAATTTGAATGCTAGATAAGCTAATCAGAATTAATCTAAAAGTGCTAGAAACAAATATTATTTTTTGGTTTTGAAATTTAATACTCAAAATCATTATAAATATTTTCCTGAGATACACATCATCACAATAAAACGACTGTTTAAATGTTTTGTCCATGTTCATACCTTTTCATTAACACTGAGGTTTAATGAAGATCAGTTAATGGCAGTCGTAAATATTGTAATTTAATTTTCATTTTCTTGAATTGCTAGTAATGAATTTGATGCTAGAGATTATTACTAAGATAATTTTAATATTCATGTTAGCAGTTAATTTCAAATATTTAGAATGATATTTTTTTTCATTTTTATTCAGCAACTAGAATTATCAGTTTTTCCTCACCAGGCAAAGTATTCTAATCTGGGAAACAATTGCTACAAAAAAACATTTGGACCTCATCACTTCCAGATGAATAATCTAATTTCCATTATAATCATTTTTTGCTCCACAAATATTTTTTGACTGTAGTAATGTTTAAAATTATTGGTACTGTTCTATTAGAACGTGTCAGCCGCTTGATGGCACTATTTATATGGAAAAGCACAGAAAGAAGCTGTTTAAACACAGCCGCCAGCACCGATGGCATTATTTCTATGCTAAAAGCACAGAAAGATGCCGTTTTCGGAGGCCGGCTTGCTTTGTTCACAGTTCAAAGTTGGCTACAGTATCATGTGAGGGTATCTGGATTTCAGCCTGCCACAACTCATCAAATATGCATGTCAAAGGACTTAGCTTACAAGTCATTTGACCTACTATTACCTCCTAACAATTGTCAACCTGTCACCAAGCTTCCCTACTCAATGTGGAACCTTCGAAAAATTCAGAAAGGGTATGTCCAAGCAAGATTTCGACCAGTTCACATGAAAAGTCACGTTTACGCGAGAACACGTCCGTGGCTAATAAAATGGCTGACTTGAAAACTGGATAGTTTGAAATTGGGGCAACTGTCATCCACAGAAGCCAGAGTACACGGGGAATTAATTAATTCTACTCTAATAGAATCTTTGCAATAAGGTATATCAATTGATAAAGTTTTAATTCTTGCGGATATGAAAAGGCATACCATCTGTGTTTGTAGTTAAAGCTTTTCAAATTTTTTGTAGCATAAAATTATTTTTGACTAAATTACAGGAATTGATTAAGGAAATCAATGAATTACATTAAGCCTTTGAATAAAATGTATGACTAAATTTCTCATTCTAGCCAGAGACCAAAAGACATTGTTCAAAGAATACATTTATTAATCTTAAAAAAAAACAAAAAACAATAGAATTGGAAATTATTAATCGTTCACACATATTTTTTCAAAGATAGCTATTAATAAATCAATATTTTTCCTATTCAAAAATGACCCAAAAAAGTAAAAGACAGTTCAGTAATTAAAGCATTATTGGCATTTTTTCCCACCACAATGTAGTTAGTTATCTCTCAAGAAATGCTAGTAGACTTGGTAAAGTTTGCAGGGAGGGGGAGATGATGGTTTTGCCAGCCAGCACTGGCGTACATGAGAAATTCTATTATAATAGAATATTTGCAATA
The DNA here is from genome assembly GCA_028023455.1 of Epiperipatus broadwayi. Taxonomy (NCBI): domain Eukaryota; kingdom Metazoa; phylum Onychophora; class Udeonychophora; order Euonychophora; family Peripatidae; genus Epiperipatus; species Epiperipatus broadwayi. The sequence goes on along the minus strand of JAQFVV010000149.1, from coordinate 1,320,848 downwards.
ATGTATGTTTACATAAAATTGTTCCAGTAAATTTATTAAGGAAATAAATGAATTACATTAACCTTTACAATTATTATACTTTCACAAATAACGAGGTGGGCCCGGTAACATTATATTTATGTGCTTTTGCATACAAATAATGTTATCAAGCAGTTAACACGATCTAATAGAACAGTTCCAAATTATTTTGATTAAATATTAAGAATAATAATGCAAACAAAATATCCAATACATTACATTAACAATGCTACATAAATGATATAGAAAAAAAAAAGCTTTTTCAACATTCTTTTCAATGTTTTACTACCTTCAAGTGAAATGGAAAGAACTGAATTTTCAGTCATCCAGTCCAGAAGTCGTTCCAAGTTAATGGCCGTCTTGACCTGTTTGACAGCTGTACTATCATCTATTAATTTGGTTACCTAAAGAAATAATAACTTTTTAAAAAATTGTTTTATTTTTAAACAAAAAAAACATTATAATTAGTGATAGTGATTCTAAATAATGCTTATTAATTATAAAATTTATAAGTATCCATAACAATTTTTTTCCCTTAATTCACTAAAACTTATAACAATTTTAATAATAATATATTAGCTCTTTTATACTTGAATTCAATTTTACTTTTGAAAAATAATGGCAAGTTGTCAATATTAAAGATCCCCCCCCCACAATGACTATTTTTTATTTATATACAAATATTAAATCATTTATTTGCAAATTAATTAAAGTAACAAAAACATTATTAATAAATAAAGTTAATAAAATACCTCTTTTAATCCATTCATTTTAGCATTAAAATGAGGTGATTTGAGCATCCGAAGTGCAAAATCAAGTCTCAGTTTATCAATATTATCAACTTCATGAGACCATAATGACAGACAGAGAAGTTTAACAGCTGATAGTAAATCACTCACATAACCAATTTTCTAAATAAAAAATATAGACAGTATATATATCTTTTACTAAAATTTACACAACTGTGATCAATAGCAAATTATAAATGAATGTGGTGAGATTCCTTAAAATAGCAAAATATTTCAAATTTTTTGAATTTATGTATTTTAAAAGCTTTTTTTGTCTCAATTAATATTACCATTATATAAAGTATAGAATATCTGCAAATATCTATAAGTATTAAATTTTAATCCATTTCTTATTTGTATTGCTTAATTATATATACTATAATACACCATATACTCCTTAATTTACACTTTACAATGCAGTTAACATAAGATTTATTTTATTTCCTTTCTTACAGTTTCAACTGTCCAGCAGTCATTATCAGAGCTACAACATTTAAACATATACAATTAATATAAATTTAATATCTATTCATGCATATATCAACATATATATATATACACACATACATATACATACACAAATATACATATAAATATAAAAATAAAAACAACATTCCAAATATTCCAACTATTGTCTTAAATATGGATCCCTAATCTCTATAATCTAAACTTCTTTATCCTCCCTTATACTTAATTAACTTCTTTTATTTAAAATTTTTTTAAAAAATTTTTTTTAAAAAATTGTTTTATGTATTTTTTAACGTTTATTTTTCCATATTAATATCATTTAAATTTTAAATTTACTTTTTAATTTAATTTATTTCTTCTATTTTCAATTATTTATATATTACTCATTAATCAATAACAAATAATATTAACATAATATCTTTACAATTTTACTTTCTCTTTAATTTTTACTTTTAACGAATCTTACCTATTATCTCAGTACCCTTTCTTCTACAACTGAAACAATTTCAAAAAATTTAAAAATTTCCCTACTTCCTTAATCTCTTCACCCTTACGCCCTCTATGAACTCATTCTGAAACTATATTTTATTCCACCTCTCAAAATTTACACATACCTATTCTTTAATAAGACATCACTACACAATCAACATTTTCAAACCATGATCTTTATTAAGAGATGGATTAATGCTTCTAATTAATATAGCTTCCTTTATTTTTCTATCTCTCCTCTCTTTAGTATGATTTATCATTCTAATACTTTCCTTCTCAAACTTATGCCCTGTCTCCAATGAATGTAAATAAACAGGTGATCTCTTATCATATCTATGCTGAGTCAACCTTGTATAAATGGAATTCTTTGTTTCACCCACATAACTGTTCTTAATATTTCTTTCCCTACAAGATTTACACTCTATTTTATACACTCCATTTATACAATTTTCTATATTTCCTATATATTTATTATCCAAAATATTAAGCATACTTTTCTTTCTTTTATTTATTACTTTAAATTTTATTGCATTATTAAAATTTCTATTAATTTTCCTAATTACTTTATTTATATTCTTCACAATATTATTATTATGTGTTTTTATACCTATATATTTATCTTTATTCTTCTTTCTATTATTCTCCTCATTATTATTAACAACAAATCTCTCTTCTGACTTTCTTATAGTATCCTCTATAATCTTTACTGGGTAATCATTACTTTTAAATTCTTTAACTATCAACTCTATTTGCTTATTATAATCCTCTTTACTTGAGCAATAATTTATAGCTCTATACATTCTTGATGTAATACTATTTACTTTATATTTTTTATCTATATTTGAATTCCAATTTACTATGTTATTATATATATTCATCTTTTTATATATTGATGTCTCTATTTTACACCTACCATTAGAATATGACTTCATTAATAGAATATCCAAATATGATATCTTATCTTCCTTTTCTTTTTCTATTGTAAATTTTATGTTTGTATCTAATCTATTAACTTCTTCAAGGAAAAAATCTATTTGCCTCTGACTTTTATTAAAAATCAATAGATAATCATCCACGTATCTTTTTTCATAAATATTGGAGCATTCTTATTACTCATCATTAAATCTTCTATCCCTTCCATATACATATCACTTAGCACTGCACTTAATGCCCCTCCTATTAATAATCCTTTTTGTTGTTTATAATACCCTCCATTAAACTCAAATGTGATTTCTTTGCAACAAATTTCCATAATCTCTATCAATCTTACCATTGGTATTTCTATTTCCCTACTCTTGTCATTTTTATATCTATTAATTGCCTCCTCTATAGCTTTCTCTACATTAATATTAGTATACATTGCTATCACATCCATTTTTACCATTGTTAAATTATAATTACTATACCGATCCACTTTTTCTCTAATTTCCTTTATCAGATTTTTATTATTCTTAACATAATGACTACCATTCCTATTCACATACTTTTTTAAAACATTATTAGCTATCCACTTTGACATCTTATCAAAATAGGAATTTTTACCATTAATTACCGGTCTTAATGGTATCCCTTCTTTAAAAATCTTTGGTGATCCATAAATTTTTGCTGTATCACAATCTTTATTCCCTAAATATGTAAATGTTTTCCTATCTATTAAATTATTATTAAACATTCCTTTTATAAATTCATACATCTTCTTATTTTTCATCTTAGTATCATCTTTCTTTATTTTTATAAAAACATCTTCTTTTAACATCTCGTTCATTTTCTCAATATATTCTTCTTTTTTTAACAATACCAATTTATTACCTTTATCTGACTTTGTGAAAATTACCTCATCTGCATATTTATTTTTTATTTTTTTAACATCTTCTATTGTAATTATATTACTTAATCTATTAACCTTTTTATTTCTATTCATAACTCTTCTTTCATCACTATTCAATTTTTCTAACTTATATACTATATTATTCATCTCATCTTTCAATTTCCCCATCCATAATTTATCTTTCCTACTAATTATACTGTTAACATCCTTATTCTCATAATAATACATATTATAATTATCCTCTATATATTTCTGTGCTAACTTCTCTATCAATGCTTTCACCTCTACCACATCCTTATTATATTTTCCATATGGTACATATTTTATTCCTTTACTTAGTATAATCTTTTCCTCATCTGTTAGTTCAATGTTAGTTAAATTACATATCCTTTATTCATACTTTATAAATTCTTCTTTACATCTTTCAATTCCTTTTTCTCTTCTTAACTTCTCCATTTTCTTAGTATGTCTAATCATCGTATTTTCATTTATAAATTCTTTCTTCTTCTTACACAAATTCCTAAAAATATCTTCCTCCTTAAAAGATATTCTTGCAGTCAAAACCATTTCCACATTATAAATCTCCTTATGTATGTGTGTGTATATATATATATGTTGATATATGTATGAATAGATATTAAATTTATATTAATTGTATATGTTTAAATGTTGTAGCTCTGATGAAGACTGCTGGACAGTTGAAACTGTAAGAAAGGAAATAAAATAAATCTTATGTTAACTGCATTGTAAAGTGTAAATTAAGGAGTATATGGTGTATTATAATATCTATAAGGAGAGCAATAAAAAAAAACCTTTGGATTCCTCACTATGGCATTGTGCAAATTTTTAGTATCTATTCCAAAGATTCTTATAATTGCAAATATTACTATAGTGTAAAGTTTACATTAATGAAGTACTCGCTAAAGGTCAGCATGATGATTTTACTGACTTTCACCATTCTGAATTTAAACCAAAAAAATACCATAATTCTTCTTTTCAGAATACATCTTTAGATTTTCTAAAAGGTTAAAAAATGGCTGTGGAAATGCATTTTTCTTAATTCTTACATCCTTGTCCTTATTTATATTTACATTTATACTAGAAGCCTTCTTCAGAATTTCATTTTATTTGTTAAAAGGAAAAAGAATTATAAATGCACTAGAGATTTTTTTTTGAGAATTAATCATAACAGCAACTTCCATCATATGATAAATATTTAAATGATGAAGAATTTTCCAAATATTTTGGTATCTTAAATAATATGAGTATTAAGCTTTCTGTTATCCCTATTGAAATTAAATTGAGAGAAACTGCAGTTTCTCTCAATTTAATTTCAATACTGTGCGCTTTATAAAATAAATGTTATCCCTATTATGAAATACATATAAGTTTTGGTAAAATTTTAATAATTTAAAGATGTTTTCGCAAAAATTTATCTCTTTAATGTTATAGCCATTAATTATCTAATGTCTACTGTAATGGTATGAAAAGTAGAGCTGCTTTAACCTAACCAAGAGATGGAGGTAGAGGGGATTCGAACCTCACCTACTCCTCCAGATTGCTATTAAGCGACTTACTTCCCAAACCTCACTAGAATTTAATCTTTATGTATGCCCGGTAATCAGGGAGAGGTGAGATCCCAAAGGGGAATTTACAAGTAATAATAAGTAGTATGTGGATGTATTAATAATACAAAAAGATTTATTGTTCACAAAAGAAAAATGAAATTTATTATCTACAAAAGAAATTACAAAATTAATATCTAAAGAGGCTATCAAAACCTGTCGGTCTATATGAGAGCACCAATAGACTGACACTAGCTACAGATAGACAGTAAACATCGGTTTTTGTTTACAAATTACATTACGTGTACTTAGCATAGACTGAATGACTTTTGGAAGAGAGAGAGCAAAGAAATCACTTGGAGGTGGTAGAAAAACAAAAAAAAACAAAAAACAATTATGGAAATGATAATTAAATAGATGTTCTTTGAGTATTATGAAAACATAGCCTGTAACTGAAATTTGAACCCCCTTTCTTCCTTTTTACATCATCAGGTTTTCTGCAGAGTGCTTTGAGCATAGAAGATAGTCAGGCTTAATAAAACAAATTTATTAACTAAATGTGTTACTCAGCGATTCGTTTTTCTCCTTTTTGGCAAGCAATTTTGCAGAGATATTTCTCTTATATGAGGAGGAGTGTAGTACGAAATGAGGCTGGATAGCGCTCTGACCCTAAAACATAATAGGGTAAGAAGGAACTCATTCGCAGAGCATGATCCAAGTTCAGAAACGGAGTATAACACTTAGTCCAGTCAACATGTTTAACGTATAAAGATATCCAGAGACGTCCGTAAAATAAGGCCACCAATATGGAGATAAAAGACATAATTCAAAAGGTATTTCCGACTCCCCAAGTAACACACAAAAGATTAAGATGAAATAATAATCCGTTAAAAAAAAAAAATCAAGCCTGAAATTAAATACGGATATCTAAATTCTAATGCTACCATGCTCTTACAAGACTGATATAAAACTTAGTAGATTAAAAAAAAATCCCCTTATATTATCGGTCTTTATATAATCGTTTATATATATGAATAATAGTGGCTTAATAAAAGGATACGAGAACTCTATCTAACCAACTCTACCCACCTTGCTAATGAAACTTCTTTAGTGTTTCTTGATTATATAAACACTCTCTCCCTCTCCCACTTAAAATATACATACGTTTATTTCAAATCATTTCACCTTAATTAAATGACTACATATATACGTATATGTAATTATAATTCAGATTGAAAAAGCAAAATGAGAAATTAAAAAAAATTATAAGCTGAGTTTAGTTTGTTATTTTGGCTTTTCTTTAAGTAAGCTGAAATGAGAAAGATCTATTGATTTCTTTTATAACAAATAAAAAAAAAAACATTAATCTAATTTAGAATGATCCTTGCGCTTCTGCCGTTTCTCATTGAGGTAAAATAATATATAAAAAAAAACAAAACAAATGACAGAACACTTTTTCATTCTACTTTGAGATTCGTACAGAAGCGACCAATCTCTAGTGTCAAATTATCTTATCTAGATGAGTCACCACTATATGAGAAAAGAAATCAAAATTTTTAATAGTAACATTTAATAATATATTTTTAAAACAACTTAAATCACACACATATATATATAAAACTAAATGTACGTATATGTTTTTCATTGATTATAATATTATAAAGTGAATCGAACACTAATACAAAATTTATGTTACCGCTAATTTTGGAAATGCATATGTCTTTAGTTAGATAGCCATAAAAATATTCTAGTCCATAGTTAGTACTGATGGCTTATTAGGATTTCGTTCATCCTTCTATTTTTATTGACTTTTCACCCTGGGCATCCATTAATAGCAGCAGACATTGCGTCAGGCAAGAATTTTCTGGCACTCTACATTTCTTCACTACAGCATTCCGGCTTCAGCAAACAGGAAATGCCAAAAAAGAGAGAGAAAAGCCTACTCAGCCATTTGAACTACAGCACACATGTTAAGTTTTTTCCATAGCAGCTTACAATCCATGCGGCAGAGCTTTCACGAGTACAAGAGCTAGGTAGAAGAAAGACAATAATACACAAACTCTCAATTTATACCCAACTTGTTGACCATCTTACATATCAATGCCATTGTTTCACTATCTTATGTTTTTAAATAAAATTTTTAATTAATTATTGCTATCTAATTAACAATCTTGTCTTTAATAAGTTCTGCGATTCCAGCAATTTCCCTTTGTTACTTATAATTTAAAACTTTTATTTTTATTTTATAAAATTTCTTGAATGTATTATGTTTTTATTAAATACTTTCAAGTTTCTATTTAATTTAACCTACATTCATTGTGGTTGGACTCAGGGTCTTTAGTTAAACATATATATTTAATGTGTGTGTGTGTGCGCGCGCGCGTGCGTGTATAACTTCACAACGGATTTTAAGATTAAATATTTTTGATCCTTTTGTTTTCTAGGCCTTCTCTTCTACCGTTAATCAAGCTTGTAAATTTCTTCAGAAATGCTGTCTCAACAATGGACAACATGTTTATGTTGATAAATAGATTTCTTATTTGCCACTCATATTTTATCCTAGTCTGATATACTTTCTGTAGAAATATGACTAATGATTAATAATTTGTTCTCCAACTAGAAAGGAAACCAAGTTGTAAGATCTTCAGATCCTTGATATTTCTATTTATTAACATCAGTATCACTTATAAAATCAAATAAATTGCTATAATCAGAATTTATGGCATTTTGCTTCAGAATGATATAACATAACCATTTTAAATCAGGACTAATTATACAGCCTGATGCAGATATAAGCAATCTTATCAAAATGCTTTTAATTATTTCTCAGCAAAATAATTTACTAAAGAGCCAGTAACCTGAACAGCCAATTTGTAAACTTTTTTTATGTACAACATAGGAGAATCTATTGATTCATCTATCTTTCAAAATAGAAAATAATGTGATTGCACTTTTTAATCCATCAGTTAACATATGATAATCAAATTTCATTTGAATATATGTTATCTTGACAATGATAATAAAATTGGGTTCTCTGACCATATAATGTTGTTTTTATCTATTTAAACAATTTTTCAGTTTTATAAATAGGGAAGAGATAAACATAACACATTTCACATTCAATTAACTGAGCTTCATTTACAATTTTCAGATAATAAATAAAATAATCAAGTGCCTTTTATTGCTCTTGAGTTCACAGAAATGAGAGTGCTAAAATTGGAATAGATCTGTGAACCTTAGCTGTTCTAGAGTCTGTCACTCTATCCCTGCACAAAACCACAAAAGACATATTCAGGTAATCAATATGCAGAAGTCTATTAAATATATATTTTTTAAATCTTAGCAATGAGAGAAAATCACCAGTATTCATGCTTGACTGAAAATTTTCCTTCCAATAAAAATTGAATTTATCAAAAATATTATCAAAGAAAATGGAGAATGTTTATTTGTAATTTTGGCATTAACTGATTCAGCATTAAAATCAACATCTCAAGCAGAGGCAAAAAATTGTTAAACACAAACACATAGCAAAGTTGTTTTTTTGTGATTTAAATTGATTTAAAATACAATTATCAATCTTTTCATTAATACTAAAAGATATGGTTTAAATTAATATTAATCTAAAACTTAAGATATTTACATTTTTGTCTTCAATAGAATTTTACAATCATTCCCTTTTGGTATTGATTTTGTTGACACTGACATAAAATTAGATACCCTTGATTTTTGGCTGAAATCATCACCTTAAAAAAAAAAAAAAATTGAAGGACTCAGGAGGATTTGAACCAACCCTCATATATAAATATATCAAATTTCTATTATATGTTGCCTTTGATAGAATAGCTCAGTTGGTAGAGCGTTTGCCTTAAATTCGATATACAAGAATCTAAAGGTGCAAGTTCAACTTCTAAGCAAATATTATCAATGTGCATATAGGCCAGCAACACCTCAAGAAGAGGGGAGAATAAGACTACTCGAAACATTGTGTAATTATTAACCTGTATTGTCTATTTGTATGTTATTACTAACAAGTTGTTTGTATTTGGAAAGTTTAAATAAAGTTTAAAATTTTCTATACATTCAACATTCACTTATGAATTATGGAAATAATCCAACGTATCACATTTTATTCAAATTGAATCTTTTCATGTTATTATTAGAAGTAATTTTTATATTTTTATCTAGAATTGAATTAATTAAATTCTTTGTTTGAAAAATTTGCTTGAAAGTATTATTTTTAGTTGCAATCTATTTAAAAAAATACATAGTTAAATGTGGTCAAAACCAATATAGCTAATATCCATTAGCAAATTTTCAAATTAAGTGTGTTTCTTTTCAATTTGTGAATTTGATGATATTGAATCCAAACAATAAAGGTCATGCCTTCATACTTATAATGAAGGCAGCCTTATTTATTTATGAGATAAACTGCAAAAAAATAATATTAAAAATAGATATCTAATACTTAAATACCATCACAGATTATAGTGAGGTCAATCAATTTGAATTTTTTAACTCCTTTCTATCCTGATTTTAAATGTATATGTTTTGAACACAAAATTTAAAAAGTATTTTACTAGCAGCATTAGTCTACATAGTTATGAAATAATTTTCTAAAAATTGGTCCCATATTTATATTTTTAAGATTTCAAATTACTACACATAGAAAAAAAAGTAATATACTATAAATAAGTTCAAAAAATGAATTTAAATTACCTTATTTTTCAAATCGGTATCAGAAAGCTCTTGAACATACTTTACTGCTCTATCTAAAGCTGGAGCAAGAAGTGGTTGAACTCGGCGAGGATTTAAAAATTCTGCACATATTCCTAGAGGCTGTAATAATGCTGACATAATCTAACAATAATGAAAGTAAAATTGTATAATTAATCATTTTTCTGATTCATAAGCAAAATAGTATCTACATAAAGTAAGTAACAATTTTTTTAATATAAAAAAAAAAAATTATAAAAAAAAAATTCTTAAAAATACAGTAATAAATAGTATTTGTACATGTAGTATCTGTACATATTTACATTATTTATAGTTCCCAGTTTAGCAATCTAGATAATAAATCATTATAAACAAAATAAGTATTAAATGGATATTGATCCATATAAATTTTACATATTATCAACAAAAAACAAAGTTGGCACTAAAACTAAAAATATATCATATGGAACTGTTTAAGAATAGAAACATAAGTAAATATAATAACAGAAAATTGGAATAATTCATTAATACAAGAGGAAAAATGTATAATAAATTAGAATTAAAAAAGATGATAGACTAAATAAACCACGGAAAAACATATAATAAATATGAATACAGCACATGATTTAAAAATCATAAGAATTTATATTTAGAAACCTCCAGATAATGGAGAATTCCACTGCATTAAAAGTAAGTAGTGATTGAATCACATTACAATCATGTTTTGTTTTATGGTCAGTAACATAGATTAATTTGTGATCATTATTTTCCAGCTGTGCATACTTAAAAATTAATAATAAATAATATTAAAACATGATCATGGTGAAACTAACATAGTTTCTAATCATAATTTAATTATTGTAAAAGTACATCTACCTTTACAGAAAATACATATTGGCTTTGCTATCATTCCAAAAGATTTTAAGAGCATGTGAATAAATAATAAAAAAAAATCTTTTATGTAATTCCCATTCATCTTTCAAATGATAATATGAGGCACAATAGCCTGAATATCCAATAATTAGACTAATAATAAAAAAATATTTTAGAGATACAATGAAGTCTTTAATATTGTCAGACTATTCATGTATGATATCCAAAAAAAAAAAATCTATTATACATATATATCCTGCTCAAGCATACATGCTTACTTAACAAAATCATATTTAAAGAAGATTTCAAGATACAATATATCTATATTTTGCATGATAAATAAATAATGAAAGACATCTTTGATCAAATTGATTTTAATTCCATTACTAATTCAAATTAAGTGATTATAAACTTGGAACAATATCATTAATTATTTAATGTCATATAAAAATATATTTGTACTCAAAGGCTAAAAAATATTATAAAATCCTTAAAATAGTATAGAATTATCATAAAACTTTGCTGGACAATATTCTATACCATCTAATGGTACACATACTTCTCTTGATAATAATGAATCAATATTAACTGAAATCCAAGTTGATTCAATGTTTGACACCACTTTAAACAAAATTTATAGTCACATAACAGCTCATGGAACTCACTAACAAATCCTGGAAAACAAACTTTATCATTTTCACATTCAAAAATATAAATCTTCAAATTGAATGTTTCAATTTAAGATTATACTGGTCCACCTAAATATAAAACAGTTCACTTCTGTGATTATTTTAATTATATCCTAGCTCCACACTCTATTTTATCATTTCTATAACATGCATAATCTAATCAAGCATATTATCTTCATCATAAAAAAAGAAATGATGCTCATTTTTCTGCATCCTTAATTTACATCAAATTTCTACAAAAAAAAAACATTCATATGAAAATATCCATCTACATCACAAACATATACAGAAGACTATCTTTGTTCTGCATGATGTTCATAGACAATCTACTATCCAATTTATTTACTATCAAACTAACTTTTAAAAAAGCTTTTGATCATATTAACTCCCTTACTATAGCTCACTAGATATTAGCTTCTAATCTGATAAATACTATATAAAAAATAAATAATATTAACTAAGAACTTTATTGAAATCCCTTAAATCTTTCAAATAACACAAAGTTTTCCAACATATTCTACATATTTTAGAATACACATAAATTCATTGCTTGGATAAATCACACAATTATTATTTCCTATAATTTCTCTAATATATTACAAGAATAATGGCAATTTAACAATTGCTAAGGTTTACAGCCTTGTTAAAACTATTACTGAAATAATAGTGAGCGTTTAATAAAATTTATAATACAAAAATAGTAAAATGCTATTTTCTGAGATTCTAAGAATTCTATTTATCTTGATAAGTCAGCTATCTAGTAATTCCTACCTGGGGAATTCCTTTTATCCCTCTTTCCTATCTTACCAGAAAATATTTCTAGATATTCCAATTTGTAGTCTAATTTGTGCTTTACTAATAAAAAACAATTACTGAGATAAATAAAGTATAATCTTTTTAACTATAAAATTCAAGATAAAGGTAACCAGAGATACAGTGTCAGCTGCATCACATAGTTAATCATGGTTTTTATTTTTATTATTACAGTCAGCATATTGAGGTTCATCTAATCAATCCAGATTAATCTAGATTCTATACCTTCTAGTAAAGAATAGTAAGAAGGCTATTTGCTGACCATCATGATGGCTAGCTGCTTTAAAATTGAGCTGTTTATTCCAAAAAAAAAAATTCTAAGCCTGTTTGTGATTTAAAATCAAAATTGACTCAAATCAGACAAACCCCCTTCCCCAAGTCATAGAAATAATAGATGAATGCACTAACTATTATGCTGAGTCTTCACTTCTTATTCATTGTGTTTTGCTTATAAAAAAATTCCGTGCCTTAGCTTAATATGTAAATCCCATATCCTTTGAGAAGCTAAAAGAAAACTAATATTCTAACAAAATATTTAGAATAATTCAATACAAATCTTATCTGAATTTACAGTTATTCTTTTTGTTTTTTCAGATATATTAAATACAAAGGCAGCAAGGCCTTTCGTAAACATTATGCATGGCGTAATAGTTCCAAGAAGCCCTATTTAGGCATCTCTCTACCCCTCCATAGACTTATACACTATTAATGTGAAATAATTAAAACAGGCAAAACTCTCTATACGTATTGCCACTCAGTGCAAGCCAGAGTAATCAATGGATGCCAGAAGGCTTGTGCATAAAATCCCCATCTAGTGTCTCCTCATCCAATATCCCCAGACTAATTTCTGGCTTGTGGCCTTCATCAGTGAGAAGCCTTGGATCAGAGCACTGCACTTCTGGCATCCATTGATTACTCTGGTTTGCACTAAGTGGCAATACATATAGAGAGTTTTGCTTGTTTTAATAACAGTTATAAGCAAGCATAAGAAATGGTAGTCATGTGATGTTTGTTGGCTTAAATGTGAAATAATCTAAAAATAATAATCTAAAAATAACCGGTCTTCCAAACCTGCTGGATTGCTCATTTAGGTAGGAGAAATAATTGTAATATTATTAATGATGGCAAAGCAAGAGAAAAATGGTAGTAATAAAATTAAGTATTTCAATTCCATCCAAATATAAGTTCATAAAGAATATGGAAATTTTATATGAGGAGTGTTTCTTCAATACCAGATTAGTTATTTTTTATGAATTTTGTCTTCCTGAGAATAAATAAATGGCTACAAATTTTTTTGGACAAGCAGTGAATCAAATGAAAAGAGATCTTGAACTCTAACTTGATATATTTTATTCTTGAAATTTTCTAAACATATCAATGATATTAAAAAATGTTTTGTATAATAATATCTGTGCCTATTTTATATCAATTACAATGTTAGATTAACTTACAAGCTAATTGTGCATGCATCTTTTGAGAGTGTTAAATAATAAATGAATACTTCCCTCTACAATACAAGATATAGTATTTATGCAGGAATAAAAGGAATCCTCTTATTCCTATGACTAAAATTCTTTTATATGAGCAAATCTGAAGTACTGTTGAGGAAAGTGTGAGAGTAGAATTCTCACTTTAAATTACTATTTACGATGTTTGAATGAATGACGTGTTAATAATAAATGAATACTGTCTCACCAATACAAGATATAGTATTTATGCAGGGATAAAAGGAATCCTCTTATTCCTACGACTCAAATGCTTATATATGAGCTATATAAAATAAAGCTTAGATACATATATTTGCATATTTTCGTTTTCAAAAATGGCAAAATTAATAACATCGCGTAATACAAATCAAGCCAAAGCATAAATTGTTGTATAGTCGCCGCACCATTTGAAAAACTTTTAAAAAAGAAAACCAAAGTTGAAAAAGTCAAAGGTTTTGATCTTACTTTAATCTTTTTTGGGGAGAGATGGGGAGAAATAATTTGTCATCACTGAGACAAAACATAGAGACAAAAGTTTTTTTTTATTTTTAAAAAATAATAATAATAATAATAATAATAATTGTTTTTAAAAATAAGTTTTAGTATAGCAGCGGTATACAAATAAAGCCGAAACAAAAATCGCCGTATAGTCAAACAAAAAAAAAAGTAGCTGTATTTTTTTAAAATAAAAACAAAATTGAAAAAGTCAACAATTATAATCTTATTTTAATGTTTTCTTTTTTTTGGGGGGGGGGGGTTGACAAATAATTTGTCGTGACTGATCAAACAAAGTGAATGATTTCCAAAACTAGTTGCAACCTCAGACAATTTATTTATCTCGTAATTTACGTGGCTATTCGCGTGAGTTCTGGGAAAAGGTGCTTGGCCATAGCTTTTGCAATTTTCCTCACTTTCCAAAGTTTGTAGGGAAGCACGGTGACAGTCTTACAATTATTAATATCAAATAGTATTTCGGGTATGGGATAAGATCTTTAATTAGAATGCATATTAAAACAGTTATGCCAATTGAATTCCCTCCACCCTCACATCATAGGATACCGATCTGTTAAGTTTTCATATTTGCATAGTATCGCAAAGACATTAGCAGGGCCCGCAATATTGGTGTGCAACACCATATACACCTGCAGTGGCTAATATGAACAGTACTGTTCTATAGGTGGTAAGTTTCTCTGCAAAAACATAAAAATAATGGGCCGTGAAAACAGCATATTTCTGTGTTTTTAGCAGAGAAACAACGCCACCAGCCATCTGGCCTAGCGTACCAATTAGTACCAAAAAAAACTTATAGCCTGAAAAATTAATGAGAAAGTAATCATAAGAATAATTGTAGGTTCTGAATCTAATGAAGTGAATGAATAATAAGAGACTACATTAATGTAGAATAAACTTCACTACAATTTTCATAAAAGCAAACCTGTTCATATTATAAAGATTATCTCAAAACATTCTAAAGATATATTTAACTGTTTTAAATAAAATAGAAAGTTATAATTAGACAATGTATTGAAGCCTTTCAAAAAGTAAAGTTTGCTGTAGAAATTAAAAGATGGCATTTCAAAATGTGAAATAAGGATCATAAAAGTCAAAACAAAATATTTTAGCATATTTGTGATTCAAAAACTGATTTGCCAAGTCATAGCAAACCTCAGCTTTGACTTTTTGTACTTTGTCATTCTAATTTTTTTTTTGTTACTGAAATTAAAATGGTCATGTTTATTTATAACTGGCTGCTAATAATAAAATATAGAATAAAAAATTTAATTCAGCCACTGATAGCCTACTATAATGCAAAGATCTCTCTACCTTCCCTCTATAGACAAATAGTATAGCAAAGAATACTTACCAAGCTAGTTAAAATAGTTTATTATTCCATTCTTTTTTTTAAAAAGATAGATATCTATTCATTAATTAATATTTAGATGGATGACTGTTGTTTACATTTATATAAAATTATATTTTATTACTGTATTTATACAGTAATAAAACAAATAATATACCATTAAATGATTCATAAACTTGTGTCGAATTACTTCTATCTAATTTTTATTTGAACTTCTAGAAAAATTTTTAAGTTTCTGCAATCATTTAGCATCAGATCTATAAGGAGTCAAAAAAAATAAATTTCTATGGTATACCTAATATTATAATTTATTTACATTCTGAGGATTAATTGGTTTTCATCTTGGTGTTTATTGTTTTATCAATAGTCTAAATAAATGATTATAAAAATAGAAATTACAATAAAGAATATTTCCTGTCAAAATCATATTACTTATTTGTTAAAATTATTTTACTACTGATAATCTTCAATATTACTTACATTAACACTTTTGCAGAAAATTACAAAAATAAAATATTACATTTATAATAAAATATTAAGATTAATAATTTATAATATAAAGTTATTATAAAAAATTGTAAGCAAATATTTTTTCCCAATTATATTTATTTAATAGATAAAATTAAAGCATATATATATAAAACTCACACTAGAATCAATTTCTTCACTTTCCATCCGTTGTTGGATTATAGCAAAGCCATTCTTGTGAGCAAACTGAAATTTTTTAAAAACATTCATTTTTCACAATTATTCACATACATTATATTTTAGTGATAGAAATTATGTTATAATATTTATATAAAGTTATATTTTCATTTTAAATATTCTTTGTCAAAAATAAAAATATTATAATAAAACAATATTTAAAAAACAAAAACAAAAAAATAAAATAAAATTTCAAATAATGTACAAAATAAATACCTTCAATAATATGCTAGATAAAATATATTAATGCCAATATAATATCACTTGATGTTAGTTTTTATTAACATCTGTATTAATATAGTATAAACATCTGCATTAACAACTACTAGTAGTATATATAGATAAAAAATTTATAACATTATAAAGGGATCTATTAAAATATTAAAGCATTCATCATGAAAAATAAAGAATCAAAATGATGTGACAAATAAATTTTGGTAAATGAGATTGACCACTCACACATACAAATACTAAATAATGTTTATTTAATTGATTAAATAGTCATGGAAAATGTATATTATCTTTTTTATATTTTCATCACTTTCTTCTTTCCAAAAATGATTCAGAAATATAACACTATATAAAAATACACATATACATCTCATTCTTTCAAAACATGATTTTTATTACTCTAATTATTAATAAATCTACTTTTTTAGTGATGAATAATACTATATATATATATAATAAAAAATAATAACGAATATAATGGTGATAATATATTAATAAAAGTCATAACAAACCACAGAAATACTTTCATATGATACCATTTCCAACTTTCTTATACACTTAACAATACTATTTTTTATACCAAAACTTTACTCTTACAGTTTCGACTGTCCTGCAGTCATCATCAGAGCTACAATCATATAATTAATACATTATATTTATATACATAATCAATAACATACATGTTAGCCTGACCATTATAAGTAATCATTTTCCATTTTATTAAACTCTTAACTAATTTTACTTTCTTATTTATAATATTTTATTATTAAATTATTCTAAAACAATTTTATTATAATTTTAAAACTTTAATCTTTAAACTCTACTATTTAATCTATCATTTTATTATTATCTTTATAATTATATTTTCTTAATTACTTCTAAGCTTTCTTTATTTCTATTATATATTTAACTATTAACTTTTTTAGATTATAAATTACCTTTTTATTACATTACTAAATACTTACATCTTTATAATCCTATTTCCAAAAACCAACTGACAAATTTTCAAAAATACTTATGCTTGTTTAACAACTTCCTCTATCAACATTTTTTTTTCCAATTTTATTTTTAAACTTTTTATATTCAAATTATTATTAATAATGATAACTATAAATATTCATAAAATTATTGTCTTTACTCCAAAATCCCTATTAAAATTTGGTTTTATATTTTTAATCAATATTGCCTCTTTAATTTTCCTATCCCTTCTATTACTGATATAATTAACCAATTTTATACTATCCTTCTCAAACCTATGACCTGTTTCTAATGAATGCAAATAAATAGGTGACCTCTTACTATGCTTACATTGAACTAATCTTGCATAAATTAAATTATTTGTCTCACATTAGTTTTTATATTTTTACTTTTACATGACTTACATTCAATTTTATATATCCCATTTATGCATT
Organism: Epiperipatus broadwayi; assembly: GCA_028023455.1. Taxonomy (NCBI): domain Eukaryota; kingdom Metazoa; phylum Onychophora; class Udeonychophora; order Euonychophora; family Peripatidae; genus Epiperipatus; species Epiperipatus broadwayi. The sequence goes on along the minus strand of JAQFVV010000149.1, from coordinate 1,302,908 downwards.
TTTCTACTTTTCTTACATATTTATTATCTAATATATTAAGTATATTTTTCCTTCTTTTATTTACTATCTGAAATTTTATTACATTATTGAACTTTTTATTAATTTTAATAATTATTTTATTCATTCTTTTTACAATACTATTACTATAAGTTCTAATATCCATATATTCATTCTTGTCTATTTTATCTTTTCTACATACTATCTCCTTATTTTTAATAAATTTCTCTTCTGATTTCCTAATAGCAGAGTTAAAAAAAATTTAAAGATTAAGGTTTTAAAATTATAATAAAATGTTTTAGAATAATTTAATAAAATACTATAAATAAGAAAATAAAATTAGTTAAGAGTAGAATAATAAAATGGAAAATGATTATTTATAATGGTCAGGCTAAGATGTATGTCATTGATTATGTACATAAATATAATGTATTAATTGTATGATTATATATTTGGATATTGTAGCTCTGATGACTGCAGGACAGTTAAAACTGTAAGAGTAAAGTTTTGGTGTAAAAAATAGTATTGTTAAGTGTATAAGAAAGATGGAAATAATATATGTAAATATGAAAATCAATACATAAAGAAGGGAGGAAGAAATACTATCAGTTTAAATGTCAATCAATTTAAATGCTAGTTGAAGAAGGTTAAGTGATTAACTGAAAGTACTTCTGTGATTTGTTATAGTTTTTATTAATAACTATCTCTGTTATATTATTATTATTTTTAATATGATATTTATTTCATATATATATATAATGTTTATGAAGTATAATTTTCAAATGTGCATATTTATAATATTTCTTTACAATTCAGACTTTCTAAAATCATTATTAATAATTTTGCAAATAAAACTTAGTATCAATGTAATTCATTAATCAAATGAAAAATAAACCGAAATTTCTTATATGGAATCATTGATATTTTATAGATAAAATATTATATTAGTGAGAGTTAACAGTCTCAATCTAATTGATTTATAATGCAAATATAAATAAACTTTGTAAACAAACAACAAGTGTTAAATATGTAACATTGAAAATCTATAAAGATTATTTACATTCTATAAAAATTCTTTAAATATCAGATTTTCTAGAGACATTTTTATTAAATTTATTAGTAACACCCTTTCATATCAATATAAATCAGATAAAAATGAACTAGAAGCTTTGTTAACATTACCACTAAAACAACATTTACTCCCCGTAAAATATCACTCATTGATCTATTTAGTCACATAAAATTTTGAGACGAAACAAATATAATTACAAGTTTATTAAAAATAACTCTTTTAATAGTATGCAAATTTAAAAATTGTCTTTATAAATATTATATATTCTGTGCTAAATATTTAATAGACATTGTTGTTTTTTTAATGAAATTGTTAAAATTAATAGAATATATTAGCGATGCTAGACATTGTGACTTCTCCTTATACAAAGTCAAGAATTTCTCAGCCACTATGCCCAGAGAAACTGTTAGTCACTTTACCTTCCCTTTCTATTCCCCATATTCTTCTCTATCCTGTTCCATACCATTTCCACAACATAATCTTATTAACTCCATGGTCTTTATATCTAAATTTCCCTTGTCTTTTTCCAAACCCAGCATGAAAACCAATAATCCACTTTCTGTAAAATCACTTTGTAAATAAGCATTTATTTTATATAGCGTATGTTTACAATTGTATTACATTCAAATATCAGCCTTTCAAGCTAATTGTGCATACGTTTTTGCGAGTGTTAATAATAATAAATGACTACTTTCTCTCCAATACAAGATATAGTATTTATGCAGGAATAAAATGAATCACTTATTCCTACGACTCAAATGCTTATATATGAGCAAATCTGAAGTACTTCACCGACGTCATTCATTCAGATATCGTACATAGTAATTTAAAGTGAGTGCTCCATCCTCACGCTTTCCTTGCCAGTACTTCAGATTTGCTCATATATAAGCATTTGAGTCATAGGAATAAGTGATTCATTTTATTCCTGCATAAAAACTATATCTTGTATTGGAGAGAAAGTAGTCATTTATTATTATTAACACTCGCAAAAGCGTATGCACACTTAGCTTGAAAGGCTGATATTTGAATGTAAAATCACTTTGTAACTTCATTATTTGTACTTTTTCTGCTTAATATTTTCTATGCCTTCCTTACCCAACTTGCAGACTAAATCACCCACATTTGTCCATTTATGTGTATATTCCCTTGTTATTAAAGATCCTGTTCAAACCTTAAACAATAAACTACTTTCCTTGCTATTATCATAAATTAACTCGCACCCAATATTCTGTTTACTTCTATATATATTTAAACTCTTTTTACTCTCCATCTCTTCAACTCCCTATTCTTTATTAATGCATCTATTCTTCTATCCCATTCCTTACAACTATTACACTCAACAATTCCCCTAACACAATCATCCTACCTTTTGTATAAATATACTGACATAAATTCCTTATCCAAATCTTCTGCATACCATACCTGCCCTTTACTCATAACCCAATTAAATTCTATTTTGGCTATTCTCTTATTATCCATAAACTACAATCTACCAAACACTGTCTTCACACAATAGTGCCATCTAGTGCAAGTTATAGTAATCAATAGAGGCTAGAAGGATTGTACATTTAAATCCTATCTAGTGCCTACTTATTCAATAGCTTATGCAAAGCAAAAAAAATGATGGTCATGTGATATTTTAATAGAATATACATTTATATATGAAATACTAATTATTAAAAAAAGATGGTAAATTCAAAAATTAATAGTTTATATTACAATTTCCAAAAATATCAAACTTCTTTATGAATTTCCATTAGTGATAATATGCACACAATATTCATCTTTTAGAAATTGACATATAAAAATCAATTAATTTTTTAAATATATATATATATATTTCCCCCCTTGAAAAATACATAACACTATCATACATAGTTTGTATAGTGGGAGTTTTAATATAATTTATTATTTGTTGATCTTAAAAACTTCAAAAAAGTATATAAGATGGGAGAAACTTTAGGCAAAACAAAGTGGATTTATTAATATTTCAATAATAAAAATCAAGTTTTGAAAGAAAAAAAAAAGCTTAGGTTTTTATATATTATTTTCATGTTATTCAATCTAATAACTGTGTGACATAAATTGGAGTACTATCATTTAGAAGATAAGTGATGTTAGAAAATAATGGTCTGAATCTGCTCCTTCAAAATGCTTGAACATTTGCATCTATGATGTTGAAATCATAAAAGTCCAATAAATAACAACAATCTCTAAAAGACTTTCTTTGGCTATGACCAAACAAATTCCTTCAGTAATGTAGAAAAATGTAAAAAATGATTTAATAACATATTTTCAGTCATCCACTGTTCAATTTGTACAGTTATAAAGCTACATTTCATGTTGTCAAATTCATTTGAAAAACTAATTTTGCCATTCCATGATAGCATGGTCAAAAACGTTTATTAAAATCTTTTATCATAAATGTATATATACAAAGTAGTATTCAAATCAGGGTTAATCTTTAAAGAAATATATTCCATCAGTGTTTGTGTTATTTGTCTGTCAATACACTTCATAAACATTAATTTCTAACCAACAATATTCCAGTTAATCAGACAAACAAATTTCAGCCTTTTAAATTGAAATGGATATCTTCTCACAAATGAATTCAATATCAGTTTCCATCAGATATGAACTGATTTCGATCAGATATACATTGACTTCTTTAAGGCTATATCTGCTAAAGAAATGTTGTTATATATATCCATTTCTGTGCTACAGAACATCAAAAATATAACATTTATACAACATTTTCTTGCTATTTTTATTCAAACTTCTGTATGTGTGTATTTATACATTTACATATGATTTTTGAATGAGAAACTTGATTTATGTGACTAAAAATTAATCAGTGAACGACCTGCACTTAAATTTTCTTATTATTTTGAAACTAACCAGAAATTTTCCTAGCCTGTAACATTTCAGTTTGATTGCTTTAAAAGTATAAACTTGGCAGAAAATGTATTTTCATATAATTACTATTATATACTTGTATATAATAGTAATATTATCTTGTTTAAATCTCTTTGTTTCTGAAATTGAGTTTTATTTAACTTCTTAAACTTCAGCTTGATACTTGCAAAACAAAGCAATGATCTAAATCTATGTTTTCCTACAATTTTTCCTGTTGTTTTTTTCTTTTCATCACTCGACTATATGTATATTTTCTGCAATCTTACTACTGGAATCAATTCATCATCTTATTTGCTAAAAAAAATTCTATAAGCTTTGCATCATATTATTTCTTTCTCCAAAGCTATATTTACCTATGATTTGGTCCCATATACAAATATCAGTTCTGATAACCTCCAATATTAGTAATGTCTTTTAAGTCAAAAATTTTGTAAAACTATTCTATTACATTAATGTATACATTTGAAATAGAGACATAGTTTGTTTTGACTCTAGTTGTCATCATTCTTGCATAAATAGTTTATTTAACATCAAAGAATGTTTTATTTTTTACTTAGTAAAAATACTACAATAGCTTCAAACTGTAAATTATTTACCATATTAGAAACCTTATAAATATTTAACATTCCTAAGTCTGCTAATCCAAGAACATCATACTTATAAATTTCTCCTTGTCTTTGGAGTAATTCTAATTAACCAGGTGTCCAATAGAAGTTTTGATACGCTAAGTTTCTATGAGCAGTGATTTAATAGAAAAAAATTATTTCATTTTCTTATTAATTTATTAGCCCAATCTTAATTACTCATTTGGGTATATATATCTTATTTTGATAGGAAACATCCAAGATTCTTTGTGAAAGTTGCACCCAATTTAATTTATGTTTTATTCTTTCTTGTGTCAACACTCATCAAACTTATTACTTTGTTCAGAGATAACTTATAAATACAAGTTATTCTGATTCAGAGAACAGATATATTTTACAGCTATACAACTGTAAAATAGAAGCTGCAAAGGTTATTACTATCATTTGTTACAGCAAATGGCAGCTAATGAAAATTATTCATCTATTTTTTCTATGGATGGAGTTATAAGTCTCTCTTCTACTTTTACAATCAGTGATTATCTTTCTTCCATCTTTTATAGCTGGCTGAAAAAAACTATTTGTATCATAAACCAACATGTTTTGCTATATAATAGCAAAAAATACCCTTGGTTTTAATCAGTTATTGTTCAGAATAACCCTCCATTCTGAAGATCATTTCCAAGAAAACATCTGCTATACTTTTTAAAAAAAAATCCATTAACTATGAAACAAAAAACTTTTAACCTTTCTCTGACTTTGATTGGACAATTATTTTATAAAATATCTAAGGAAAAGACTTTAATTCATACACAGTCTCAATATTTTTTGAAATATAATATTGATCAAAATATCATAACTTTGATATGGGTGCAGACGATTTCTGTGCATGTGGATAGAAACCTTTTTAAAGATTTCATCAGGATTCTTTGACAACTGATCATAAAAATTTCTCAATACTGAAAACTGATAAAAAGGATTTCCCAAAAATTTCCTTAATTCCATCTTTTTAAAGAGTTGACATCTTTGTTGCAATATATACATATAGGTAAAATCATAATAAAGTTAAAATATCTTAAATTACATTATTAAAACTTCACATCTATATAAGATATATAGTTGAAAATTAAATTTTTAAAATTAATAATTAAGAAAGCCTAAGTAATAAGATTTTATAGACAAATAATTAATATCTTGCAATAATTAATTATTTTCAAAAGTCCAAGGACATTATGATTTACATATACAGTTTGAAGAAAATCTAAATCTAAGAAAGTTTTATAAAATGCTTTGTCAAAATCCATGAAATTTCGATTAAAATTATTTTCATAATGATTCTGTAGACACTGTGTGACAATTATTAGTGCGAAGAAAACTTTGCAAAATTTCCTCATAATCTTTATTTTAATTTTAGAAATATATATTTCACGCCTAATTTTGAAAAATGTAAAGTATGTATGAAATTAAAGTAAGAAATCCTTTCATTATGCTGAATGTATATATTCATTAATAAAAACTTTCACGGTTAAAAAATAAAATCAAACCTCCACGCTGAGAAATTCCTATGATCAGAAATAAAATAATTCTGTTTAAAGTCTGCAAAAATATTTTAATCCACAATTACAAAAAAATGCTCCATAGAAATAATTCTCAGACAATTCAAAGAAGATTCATTCATCTGTTTCAAGGCTCTGATGTGCTGAAGCACTATTATACTCAAGAAATAATAAATATGTCTGCAAATTAAGGTCTTTTAAATAGTATTTTTGTTAGGAAATTGAGCAATCCTTATCAGAGAAACTTTAGAACAGGTTTGTATATTGACTTTTTTTGTCTCAGGACAAATGACTTAGTAAAACTATTGCTAGTAATGTGGAAAAAAAATTATATAATAATGGGTCTCCATCATGCTGAAATATATGGTCTCTATACATGTGTTTAAACTATTGGATCTTTTTTTTTTAATCAAGCTGACACTATATAAAAAAATTTGATTTTAGGTTTCCAAATTCTTGCATGATTACATCTATTCAATTGATTAACATAATAGCTCAGGCATTATTAATATGGGTTTTCTTAGACTCCTTTGACTGGAATTATTTTTAGATTCCCTATACTTTCATGATTACACCTATTTGATTGAATAACATAATAGTTCAGGCATTATTAATATGGAATTTCTTAAGACTCCTTGATGTTCCAAAAGCATTTTATTTTTAAGTTTATGACAAAAAGTTATCAAATTATTTGCCAGTGAAAAAAATAAGTTTAATGTTGAAATAAAAAGATGGCCACTGATTACAAAAGATCTCTTTAACATGAGAAAGAATTATCTTACACTCAGAAAAAGATTTTTTACTTTTATTTCCCCATTTCCTTGAATAGCATTGATGATATAGAAAGGAGAAAGTAAAATAAATCTTTTTCTGAATATAGGGTAATTCTTCCTTACATTAAAGGGGTTACTGTTAAGATTAGTAGACATAATTTTTTGTTTCAATATTTCAAATGACAAAAAGTTGGGTGATTTATTTTTCTATAAGTCTAAAAATTGGGGTTTATTTATTTTTTCTATAAGTCTAAAATTTTGGTTTTTTTTTAATATCAATAGGTCAATAAAATTCCATGTTTCTGATAGTGAGAAAATAAGTAGTTTAGATACATAGACATATTATTATAAAAGTTAGGGAACACAAAAATGCTTTCAGTCAAAACTCAATTATTTCAACTTTTGCATTATATTTTTTTAGATGCTAGTCATATCCCTGATGTTGATATTATTAAAATATTAGTTATGTTGCAAAAATATTAATTGTGACTCTGAAAGAAATCTATTGAAACTGAAAAAATCCAAAGAATTTGAATGAATATTAAAAAAATTTCAATAAATTCTAGCCTTACGGAGATCTATTATTCTATCTCTTTCTTCAAACACTGGCAGTAGTTTATAAAGTCAGGTGACCAAGAAATAAATGAGACAACAAATTTGTTTTAAAGTTTCTCTGACTGTGAGTCGGTCAACTCCTTGATAAAATAACTAATGAAAAGATTTTAATCCACAAAAGTTCTTGCTATTATTTGAGACGCAACAGTATTTCAGGTACCAAAGCTTTGAACAGGATCAATGAGACTTTACTGAAATGTTGGTAGCCTATTTTTGCAAAGAAATTTTCTGCAGTTGTAGATCAAAATCTTTTTAAAAAATATATACAAAAGGATCATTCTGAAGTTTTTAAATAAGATTAATATATTACCGATCAGAAAAAATTTCTCTGCATGAGAACTGATGTATAGAATCATTTTATACATTACCAACCGATTGCAAGAAGCTCTCTTAAAATTAAATTCAGTTTAACTAATTCACAGGTTTTCTTTGTATCCCTTCAAAAAATACTTTTTTATCTCATCCATGTATCTCACATGAATACTTTTTTTTAAATCTTTTACAATCCGGAATCCAGATCAAAACTTCAAATGGTCAATTATTTTAATCTTTCTAATGATAGGCTAACCTGGTTCTATTTCAGCCTCTTAATTCTTTCACTGAAGTCATTGATTTGTCACTCTCTATACTTTATTATGTGAGCTACAAACACTGCATTACTCTTCTTAATATCATAAGTGTTAGATTTGACTAAAAAACTGTATCACACTAATGTATTGTAAGAGTAGCTTACAATCCTATTGAAACCAGCCTTTATTTATCCATATCACCAGATCAAACCCAGTTAAAGCATAAGCTTAACTAAAAAATAGTTGAATATACACTATCATTTTTTATGTAAACATATATATATAGCGTACCAATAGCTCAAACAAGTTCTTAATTGATGATAAGTGCGGGAAGAGAAAATATTTCAAATATCGGAACACTCTTATCCCCAGACCAATTGGTTTTGAGCTTATGGCTCACCTCAGTGAGGAGATAGAATATTCAGACACCAAATCCAAAACATCAACCAAAAACCCAGTACTTATTTCATATGTAATATTTAAGTAGAAACCTTGAACTTTTCGGACATGAAAATGTCTTTTACTCCAGATATCTAACTTAAATAGCTATATGGGATTGAACCAAATTCAGATCTACCATATATAAGCCTCAGCATAGCCAAAGCCATAAAGGTAAAATTATAATAATCATTAAAGCAAGTCATAATATTCTAATTCCTCACTGAGGTGAGCCATAAACTCGAAACCAATTGGTCTGGGAATAAGTGTTTCAGATAGAGATTTTAAATATTTTCTCTTACGATACTTATCAATTAAGAAATTGTTTGAGTTATTGGTATGCTCTCTGCATTACATTTTTTTAAACACAAGCTTATAAAAGCAATGTCATGCTATATATGACTTGCTTTATTGATTATATATATATGCGATTAACGTTTGCTTTATTAAGCGCTAAATTTTACAAATGTACTAATAAACTAATTTCTCTTGTTTAATGAGAAATAAAAACTCAGTTAAAGAAATCCTATATATATAGACCAAGAATGAGTTACTTATAAATGTGTTATACGTCATGAATAAAGACTTAGTATGACGATCAAATGTCAAGCCAATCACTAGGCAACCAAGTATGGAAGATGAAAGTAAAATTATATTACATAATTTTATTTTTTTAATTACAATCAATATAATATGCGCAACAATAGACAGCTACAGCAATAGAAAAGGAAATGCTCATATACTAAACGCTGGAATCTAAGCGGGGTATAAAAGCAAACCCAGTTCATTTCCATAGTCTTTTGTTATTTTTTAAATGATACAAGAACTATACAAAAACAACTTTGAAACGTTCGAATCTAAGAGAAGATGGATGACTTGTTTGAACATTCCAAATTATTTATATAATCTTCATAGCACAAAATTATAAGAAATTACAACCAACATTTAAACAGAGCAAAGTTTGATAAATACATGCAGTTTGACAAAAGAACTGAACTGATTTTAAATTAAAATGTAAAAATAAAAACTGCGCTATTATTCGAACATTGAGAAAAGAGAAGTAAAATATCGCTAGCATATATAAATAAATGATGTAGTAACTTTTTTTCTTATATAAGCCATTAAATGCCAAATAGTAAATTAAGAAAAGGTAAATCTATTATGAACTGCTACGCAATGTAGTCTAGCTAAATTAATATTGCCATAGGACTGGATTGCTAAAGTCCTATCATAGAAGCACGATAATTTGATCTACTTGCCTATATAATATCTAAAGAAACATCAAATGTCCTGCACTAAGTGTCTAAATGAATCGAGATGGAAAGCAACTGTAGAAAATGGAAACAACATCATTTCAAGTGCATTGCTGAGGAATTTTAGATGATGAATGACTTACAGAGGAAGGATGACTCAAAGAGAGATCGATTGCATCCATAAGAGACATTATTGCTAAACTCACGGACAATAACTAAGATGAACTAATGAATGTTTTGATTTATTATCTATACATTTTTTTAATATTTGTTTATAAAAATTCTAATTTTATTTCGTCTCCATATTTGATAGCTTAAACGTGCCTAGAACTTGGAAGAGTCCATTACACTTGAAAGCAAAAAAGTGAGGGGGGAGGGGGATTAATAAGTTAGACAAAAAAATTTTTTTTATGTTAAATAAAGTTTGGGTCAGCTTTCCCTCCGTAGTGACTTGATATTTGATGATTATTATTATGATATGGAATGAGGTAAGATTTTTTGATACTATTCCATATTAAGCACATACACTACTACAGAACAGAGTTGTTTTTTTTTACTATTAACTAACAATTATTTGTTTATTTTTTCAGTATGAATAATTAATCTTCTTGTGTGGATGCTCTTTCCTATCAACTTTAGGGAATTGTACATAGAGGGGGGTTCCCAAAGAAGATGGAACAGCAATAACTGGAATTGGACATCAAGGCTATTATGAATATATTTCTTTAATATTATAAATTAGTTAGCTAGCTTCACGGTCAATTTAATAAAAGATTTTTTTTTTATTTACTTTGTAAATAATTAGTGCCATGCTATGTACTTCTACCATGGGTAATAGTTGGAATAGTAAAAACAATGAATTGATGATATGGTAAAAGTACAATTATATTATTTATCATATTTAAAAGTTTTGGATTTGTATTTTGTTATTCAATTAATGTTGTTAACTTGATTTTCATTAAAATGATCTCTAGTTTATCAAAATCATTTATATATTCACTCATCAACTTATAACAGGTTATATAAGCATACACACATATTTCATTCTTCTATAATAATACAATAATATGATTGGATGGATCTTTAAATCAATTGAAACGTGTATAGAGGTGCGGAAGTTGCTATCTAGTGTAAATTCAATCCTGAAGAGAGTTGAAGGCACATTTCTCCCTGAGTTTGAATATTGAGGCATAATGGAATCTGAAAGAGGGGTGAGGTATGGATGAACTAGCCCAAATCGTACCTAAATTTAATGTGTAAAATTAGAGCTAGCCTATTGGAAATAGATGCGATCATAGGTTAGGTATCTCATTGCGTCATCCTATCTGAAGACCCTAGGCCTGACCGTATTAAGATGTGTTTCCTTTCTTCTAGTGGAAAACCCAGTCTATTACAGTATAAAGAAAGATAAAATCGCATGAGTGTGCATATAAAATTAATCAAATGATTAAAAAACATTAAAAATTAGATCAGGTAAAAAACAACAATGACTATCTAGTGTGCAAGCAACACAGTGCTTGTGTGAGCAGTGCAATATGATGAAGAGAGCGTTATAATGAAAAGTTAATGGAGAATAGTGAACAGAATTAAATAAGTACTGTAACAAAAAAAATGTAGCATTATAATTTAACACTATCACACTATAAAGAATTGTGCATGGATGGACATGGATTGAAACTGATAAATGTATAAGTAAATATGAGCAGCAGGAAAATGAAAAAAAAAATGTCTATTTGAATATATGAGCTGATTTATGAAAACAATCAACAAACTGCTAGTTGAAGTACTAACAATTTACTAATATTATATTCAGTAAATTCTTTGTTAAATTTAAAATTTTGAATGTGTATTTTTGCCCCCGACCACATTAATAAGTATGTATTGTAATGTTTTCCACGTTTTGAAGGATCCGGCAGGCCATCTTTTACACACTGTTAAGTGAAAGTTAATCAAACTATGGATAAGAAAATATCTTGTTCGTATTTCTAAAAACATAGCTATATTTCCTGATTTACTCGACCTAAGTATTATTATGATTTCAATTGCTGGCAGAATTAGTTTTTAATTTATAAAAGAGGGCACCAAAGTTGTTAGACTCACTGATTCATAACTTATAAAGTAAGAAATTTAAAGATCGAGTTTTTGTTTTCACGTAACTTTATTTTTTTAGAGAATATTATTCCCGGGGCTTAATCAATAAATATTGGCAAAGGTAAATTATACACTCACATCCTAAAAAACTAATATTAATAAATTTAATAACTAACATTAATAACGTACAATGAAAAGTTGATATTAGAAATAAATATTTTATTCTAATAAATTAAAATATTTAAAGATAAATTACTAATAAGTTGGAAAGAATGCATACACACTAATCCAGACATGAATCAATTAATTAAAAAAAACAGTTAAACAATTAAAGTTCTTAGGTAAACAAAAGTCTCTTGAATAATAAAATGTAATGTCTCTATCAGGATTATATTATAAGCTTATTGGAGAATGTTTTGCAAATGCTTAATTTAGTCACAATCGGGATATGAATAATCTTAGCTTACCGGTAAGTTTAGCGAGTTTACGAAGATTGTTGATTACTATGCATAGTTTTTTCTGGGGTAGAATGAGTTCATGGCCATTAGTTTTAATGTGTTCTTGGTCCGTGTCCTAAAGGCTAGTCGTGAAAGCTTTTCTGATGGACGTCTTCATGAACGATGTCAGCAAAAGCCTCAGTCTACTCCAGCTTGATGAATTATTTTCACATAGAGTGGTCCTGTATTGTCTTTAATGACCCAGGACCAGCCGAAAGAAAAAAAACGACAAGACCCTAATCCAACTGGTCTTCTTCCTTTTATACTCGCGGTCCAGTTTTCAGACTTCTGCACACCCTTTTATCTTTTTACTTTTATTAAAAACACACGTTGATAATCTTGGACATTCTTTATCAGTTTTAGGTTCCAAAGTCTTTTTTTTATATATATATAAAATAATTCAGCCATCTTTAATTAGCTAAAAAGATTTTTCTAATTATAATCTTTTTACTTTTGGAATTCTTTTTCTTTTAGTTTATCTGGATTAGTAATCTGCGTGTCATTATTATTCTTTCCAATTTTAACTTTCATTGTACATTTAAAAAAAAAAAAAATTACAGTAATAAAAAAAAAAAATCCAAAATGTTTCTTTTTAAAAGATCGTTAAATTTATCCCCTTTTTTTTTACTTTTATATATCTTACCGAATGCCAATATATTTGTACCACATATAAATAAACAGTACAATATAAATAAAACATATTTATTAAAAACTTTTCTTTTTAATGACATTGGAGCATTTTATTTTTAATATTAAATTAGTCCTATCAGATTATTTTCAATTTTTATTTACCTACCTGTATTAATAAATTATGGCATTTATAGTTGTTAAAATTTACTTCATTACTATCAACACTTATTTTCTTTTATTTTTGATTAAACATGAGAGTTTTCAAATTTAGCACTACTTCTATTTTTATGTTTTCAACTGATAGCTATTCTAATATTTCCTAAAGTTTGAAACCATTATTTGTGAATACAATCATACAACATCTGCAAAATCTAGATGACTTAAATAATCTCCATTATTTTTACTATCTCAACTTGCTATTTCAACCACAAAATGTTTCTCATAAAACTGTTGAAAAAAGTTTTGGAGAAATGAAATCATCCTATCATAGATCCTTATCTAATAACTGCTGCTGCATTTTAATAAATATTCTTGTCATTCTCCTAGATTGGCTTGCTATATCAAAACTTAATCAGCAAAACAAAATCAAATAACATTTCGTAATCTGCAAATCTAAAAAAACTGGCAATTTGCACTCATTAATCCTTCCTATAACTTTTCTCCTTTTATTATGGAAATAATTTATTATATTATAACTATTTATTATTTAAAAATTTGGAATAAAAAACTGATAGGTTTATAATTTCTCATAACTTTTTTACTTTGCAAGCTTCCAATCACCTGGTTTATCTTTATTATTTAGATGTTTATCTAGTTTTTAGACCATTTTTCTATTTTTAAATTTGCTTTTAAAATAACTAAATAATTGTATCCTTTCTTGTAACATTTCCATTTTTTAAATATCTAATTACATGATCATCTTATTATTTAAAATACTTTTCATTTTAAAAAATGTTGCAATTATTAGGTTTCATATTCTTTATTAGTATATAGTTCTTTATTAAGTTCTTCCACATATTTTATGATGGAATTCCTTTTTAATAATAAGTACCACCTTTCCTTATTAAAATATTTTCCATCCAATACAAAGATATTGAATTTAAATGATCTTTATTCTCTTTTATAATTTTTCTTGCTATTTCACAGCATATCCCCTTATATCATTATATTTACAGTATTCCAAAAATTCACTTCTACATTCTTTTTATATATAATCATCTCACTTGAAGATTTATTGGAGAATTAGTGCTTCCTTTATTCCTCGTTTAGCAAGATATGTTTTTTAATTAACAAATTTTAGTATAAATTCAAGGCTTATTTCTAAATGTCAAGAATATCACTTATGAATTCTGACTTTCTTAATAGAATTTATCACTCTAGCTTACTTCTCATAAATTGATAATCACTTCTAATGTTGAACCTATTAAAAAATAAATCTTAAATTCATATTTTCTGATAGTCAAAATAAAAAACAAATTATTTAGATGCTTTAGTGTCCTTTTCAAATTATTTGGATTTATTTTTCAAAAAAAATTCACACTGTATATTTTTGTTGTTGTTGATTAAGCAAATTTCACAAGCAAGTTTATATCCTCTCATTTTTTTCAATATATGCTAAGTTACATTACTTTTATCTTTCAATTATTTTCTATTAAAATTTCCTATGACAATTTTAAAAACTGATTTGATCTAATTAATACTCTGTTCATCTATATAAAATATGTTCTGAATGTCTATGTAAAAATTCCCTATTTCTTCATCAGAATGAGAATTTGTTGTAACATAAATGTAAATTATCTGTACTTGGTATCTTCCAACAAATTTAATAATCATTCACTTCAAACACTTTTTATTTATTATAAATCACCCTTCAATTATCCTCCCAATACTAGTGCTTTTATAGTAAACTACATGTCTACTTTTCAAAGTGGATATGTATTTTGAAAAGTAGGTGTCTTCATCTTTTCTTCTTCTAACTTCACAAAATCCAAAAAAGTCCTATTTAATATAAAACATTTTCTTTAAATATTCATGCAATTTTATTTTGCTTAAAGTGATCTTCAATTTTAACTAGCAAAATAAAAGATCATCATCATCAAAAAGACTTTTTAGCATTCTCGATCTTAACTAATGAGGTTATAGTTCTCTATAATAAAAAATCATAATCTATCTTTGTCATAAATATAAACAGGCAAAACTCTCCATACAGTAATGCCACTCGGTGCTAACCAGAGTAATCAATGGATGCCAGAAGGCTTGTGCATAAAATCCCATCTAGTGCCTACTCATCCAATATCCCCAGACTAGTTTCTGGCTTGTGGCCTTCGTCAGTGAGGAGCTTTGGATCTGAGAGCACTGCACCTAGATCTTAGGATCTAATGCAACCCTCCAGCAGCCACCTTTTATCTCTACTTAACTACAAAACTATGAGAATAAAATTGAAAATATAATAATATTTTCAATCTAAGTGGCACTACTGTATGGAAAGCTTTGCCTGTTTAATAACAGTTATGTACTAGCATAAGAAATGGTGATCATGTGATGTTTAGTGGTTTAACACCAATCCTGCCTAATAGGATAGTGGTGGCTATGGTTGTTAAAGAGCCAAAGACACCAAAATATATGGGTACTAAACTGAGTTCAAACCCATATGACTATATAAGCTATTGAGCTTAGATTAAAAATATTATTGTGATTTCAATTTTATTCTCATAGTTTTGTAGTTAATTAGAGATAAAAGGTGGCTGTTGGAGGTTTGCATTAGATCCTAAGATCTAGGTGCAGTGCTCTCAGATACAAAGCTCCTCACTGACGAAGGCCACAAGCCAGAAATTAGTCTGGGGATATTGGATGAGTAGGCACTAGATGAGATTTTATGCTCAAGCCTTCTTGCATCCATTGATTGCTCTGGTTGGCACTGAGTGGGACTACTGTATGGAGAGTTTTGCCTGTTTAATAACAGTTATGTGCTAACATAAGAAATGGTGATCGTGTGATGTTTAGTGGTTAAATATAAATATAAAAAAAAAAAGAAAATGAATTCTCAAAAAAACTCAATTCATTTGAGAAGATCATAGTGTTTTCTTGATATTAAACTCAGAATTAAAGATCAGCAGACTTATCATACACATTGATATTTATCGAAGAGCAGTTCATCCTATTTCATTTACTATATGACCTACTATATAATAATAACAACTACAATGACAAAAATATATGTAATACACATTGGAAGTTTCTAGCCTTGATTCTCTTAGATTTCAAAGCAGAATCAATGGGTTTTCTTTCCAATAATAGCAATTCTTTTGTAGTCATATTCAAATATATAATTGTTTTTAAAAAAAGGAATCACAAAAGTTATTATATTTTTACTATTGCTTCATAAAATAAATTATAAATAAATGGTCTTTTACTGAAAACATGCTATGCAATTTCCTAGAGCAGAAGACAAGCTATATGATTGATAACTGGAATTTTAATCATCTTTTTATAAGATATTACTTATTTCAAGTTTAGAATTAAGTAATAAGTAACTTTGCTAATTATATTTATAAATGTTATTAAACAGACAAAACTCTCCATACAGTAGTGCCACCCTGTGCCAACCAGACTAATCAATGGATGCTAGAAGGCTTGTGCATAAAATCCCCATCTAGTGCCTAACTAGTTTCTGGCTTGTGGCCTTTGTCAGTGAGGAGCCTAAGAGATGGTGATCATGTGATGTATATTTATAAATGCTTCTTTCAATGAAATATAGAATAAATAAATAAAAAGTTAAGAAAACTACAAAAATTTAATACAGGAAAATGGAAAATATAAAGAAAAATTTTCTCTACATATACTACTATAGATTTAGTTTATCATGATCAATGACATTCAATTGATTCCTTTACCTCTATTTTGTTATAATGATTTAAGAATCAAATCAGAAACAATCCAACCATTCTTTCTATGAGACATTCTCAAAATATTATTGCAGAATAATAGAATTGATTTAATAGTTATATTTTTAAATGTTGTGATTACTAATTTTATATAGAACATTAAAGTAAATATTTCGGGGCTGGGAGAAAAATTCATCTGCAATCTAGTATTCCAACTACATATAAATTAGGTAGGGATTAAGATATTCTTAAACAGAAACTTAAATTTTTGCAAACATGAGGCTGATCAAAAGCTAGTATTGATTCCTACGTTAAGGACTTATGTAAAATAGGCTACAATTATAATGCCCTAATTAATATTGTTAAAAAATTCTATAAAAAAATAAGACAGCCGCCCTTATAACAAGATGACAATAAACCTTGAATTAAGTCTGCCTTTCATTCCAAAACCTTCACAAAAAATGAAAAAAAAAAAAATCTGTGGTAACAAGTACCATAACAACTCAAGAACCCCCCCCCCCCCAATCTCTACAGGCTACTAAACAACATAAAGGACATTCCCTCAGAATCAAATCAACCAAATAGTGTATAAAATCAAATTCAGCAATGCTTCTTGTAGATCAGTATGCTATGGGAAGTCTTGCGCAAATATCGCTACAAAAGTTGCACAACGCAAGTATTTATATAGATGTGCAAGAAATGATTCAGAGTTTAAATCGGTTTTTCTAGAGCACAAGCAGGAGTCTGGCCATATCTTTTACCCAATAAAGGTCAACATTGTATGTATCGAATGTGATGACAGAAAGCAAAAGGTGAAAACGCGATTGTTTATTTCTAACAATCCCCATGCAATCAACAAAAAGGAAAATAGTGTGCAGTTATCTAAAACGTGGAATATTTAAATCAGTAATTTACATAATTGTGTTCCAATTAAATCCACAATACTTCTTGAAGTTCATGAGTGCTATGATTCTGGGTTTTTTGGCCAAAAGCGCACTTAGCATGTCTTAGGAAATCAATGTAGAATAATCTTTTCTTAAGCCAATGTTCAAAACGTTTATATACTGTATTACAATTGGCAAAAAAAAAGATTAAAAAAAAAAAAATTGTTTCAAATTAAAATAAATAAATAAATAATAATTATTGTAAATTAAACATAAAATAAATATTTCTAATGATATATCATTCAAGGTTATTGATAATCATTTTTGAAAACTTGACTTACTCAGAATACTGTTGATAAATGAAAACTATGATTGGAATATTGGAAATCACATTTTTCTTAAGGTGGATGGATTGTTCTGACTCTAGCATATCTGTGTGTCCTATGTATTCGATCACATAATATTCTATAAAAACTTTATTTTTTTGGGAGAGCAATAATAGATGGCATCCCCACTGTATGATTAAATATTATACTTCACCTGTTCATATCCTAAAGTGACAATTTGTCATTAGCCTAAAACATTAGCTACTGCTATTTGTTTCAAAGCATTGCTGCATAATAATCAGTTCAATGAATTTTTCCTCTTTAATTGAATTAAAATAAGCTTCCCTCCCTCTCTTTTCTTATAATAATCAAAAAAAAAAAATACAATAAATAAAACATATTATAAACAAACATCTAACTTACATTCTTTGCTACTAAATAGTAATCATTTCTACACAAATAATGAAAGATGCACACATATGTAAACATACTGATATAATATCATAAAACATACACATGCCCACCTACAGTCATACACAATACCATTATGCATCTCATGTTTTAAATAAAATTTTAAAAGTGCACTAAATTTACCTTATTAATTAAATATACAAGCCAGCCATAGGGATCCTAAATTAAATAAATTAAAGTAAATTAAATAAACAAAAAAAGTTTTTAAAAAAAAGGAATAAAAACTAAGCAAAAAGAGAAAAAATAGAAAAAAAAATTAATAATAAAAAGTTTACTAATATTTAAATAAAATATAATTATAGTGAATTTTTCACCTAAATTCATATATAATAAAAACTTCTGTATTTAATTTTATATTATGCGTATCTAAGTAGACATGAATAAACACACACACAGGTATGTAATAATAAATGGTGAATAGCTCAAAAGCTTCTTTCTAAGCAAAGACCTCTACAACAATCCTCCAATCATTTGTTACATCTACAACAATCCTTCAATAATTTGTTAGTTGAAGTGTTTTAATGATTTTCCTTCCTTAACTTTTCTAAAGATAAAAAGGAATATCTCCTTAAGAATATAATGATACTTATTTATTAACTATTTCATAATGAATTTCTTAATATATATTACAAATGAAAACAATCTTAATGATATTATGTGAAGTTTTTCATAGTCATCAAATTATGTCATTTGATATCACAATAATAATGAAAAATCTGTTTTTGATCAATATATTCAGATTACCTTAATTTTTTATAAGGCACATTAAATTATTTCCTGAATTCATATAAAAATTAGTATTAAAAAAAATTTTAATAATTAAACTAATTTCATAAAGGTTTAATACAAATCTAATATTGTAAATGTTTAAACAATAATCAAATCAAGATATAGCTAAGTAAAATTAGAATTAGAAATCAACGAAAAATAATAAAATTTGAAACTAGATCAAATCTTATTTTACAGAAATAAAATTTTCTTAATAGTAATTAACATTTAATGAATGTAAGTAGTTTTTTTTATTATTATTATTATTCTTACTTTCATTGTTGGACCAATAGCAAATGCTTGTCCTGCACCAAATATATCATCCCAGGATTCAGTTCGCCGTAGTTTGTTTTTGAAGTGAAACTCAGTGTCGGGATCAAAGGCCTATAGATAAAACAAATAAATAATTATTAAAAGTGGAAAGATGTATATATATACTTTACGATAGTCCAATGGAAAGCATGAAGGAAAACTTTTTCATTGATGATGATCAAATATTTTGGGGGTTTTACAAATAAGGTAATAAATATATAGTAAACTTGCATTAAAAAGAATGATAAATTTCATATTTGTACAATCAACAAAGAATGGCACTGTTAAGAAATAAAACTTTTTCTGATTATGTTATCCCTTGCTATTCTTTGAAATAACCAGTTTTGTTTTCCAGAAGATCTTCTAACAAGCAAACATTAATGTATCAAATAGAACTGTTATAGGTGTATTATTAACACATAAAACAGTCCTATGCAGACAGACCTCATTCTTTCGACAAAATAGGAACCAGAACTTTGTTAAAAGTTAAAAATGAATGTATGATAAAGCAACATCTTTATTTAGTTGCAAATTTATTTTGAACGGCATTTTTGTAATTACAAGTTTTTAAAAAGTAATGTCACGGTATATGTGACTTACTTTATTAATTATTATAACTTTATCTTTAAGGCTTTGGCTATGCTGAGGCTATTAAAATATGGTAGACTTGAATTTAGTTCAGTCCCATATAGCTATTTAAGTTAGATAGCTGGATTTAAAGACATTTTCATGTCCGAAAATTTCAGTTTCTACTTAAATATATATGTTTGAAATAAGTGCTGGGTTTTGAGTTTATATTTTAGATCTAGTGTCCGAATATTCTAGGTCTCCAATGACATGAACCATAAGCTCGAAACCAGTTGGTCTGGAGATGAGAGTGTTCTGGATAGAGATTTTAAATATTTTCTCATATCACACTTATTAATTAAAAGCTTGTTTTGAGCTATTGGTATGCTCTCTGTATTGCATTTTTGTAATTACAAGCTTATAAAAAGTAATGTCACATTATATATGACTTGCTTTATTAATTAAAATAAATAACTATATGCAAATACAGAAGCACATAAAACATAAATACGATAAACAAACAAAACAATACATAAAAAAAATATTGTACAACAAATAAAAAAAAAATCATTATTTTAAAAATATTTTTATTCTTATGTATGTAGATCTACACTTATTAACTATATCTTTATTGCATTTGTTGAGCATTCAAATATAATTTGAATTAGAAAAAAATTTAAAACAAGAATGATAAATCAAATACAGTAATCACAAAAAGAACTATGAAGAATGCAGTATTATATATATTATTACAAAAATAACTTTGAATTGTATATAATATAATTATAAGTTAAGTATAGTATAAAAAAAATAATAATAATAAACTACCATTCACAAATGAGTATAGCTATTCTAATTCAAAAAAAAAAACTATTCTAAAAATGAGTTTTACAATGATTATACAAACCAATCTGTACACCACAAATACATATGCTGGTCCATTTCTCTCTTTACTTAATATTTTACACTGCTGTCTTTTAATTTCTTCATCAGAAAACTTTTCTTTATGAAATATTTGAATATCAACTGTAGATCTCCAATGTATTTTATTCACTGCCACATCTTTTCAATGGAAACAATTGACATTGCACTTCCTTAGAATGTCTTTGAGATAGACCTTATAATATAGACAGAGTTTACCTCTCGCAAGAAAACTATACTCAAATTCATTATAAAATACCCTTTTAGAAAACTTCTATTGTTCATTCATTTTACATATCCAATCCAACAAAAGTGAACTTAATAATATCACATTCAGCAATGAAGAATATATTATTTTTTATGATTTTGTTATTGAATTTTTAAAATTTTATGGAGCATCCTTAAATAAACTTTTCTAATGGATTTTATACTACATTGATAGGGTATCCAGGTTTTACTTCCACATAATAACTTAGTAAAATAACAGTTCTATATACAGCTAACTTAGTTGCAGTAGTTATTTTCTTGCGATGAAACACCCTAGCACATTGCTGAGGATTTTTCTTCCACCACTGGCTGATTAAAAAACTTGAGTCTCTTGAACATTAGTTAATGATATATGAATAAACTCAATACAACAATTTCAAATAACATTTCAAAATGACTTCTACTCAAGGACTAAATTTAAAAAGTGCTAGGTGCATATAATGAATATTGCAAGTTAAATGAAATCAGATAAAAGAGAAAACTATAGAGACAAAATTTATGGAACATAATTTAAATCAATTGAAAATTAGGAATCAAGTTAAGCTATAACTGTATAGATTGTATATCATAATTTTCAACTACCATCAATCCACTACAGGATGAAGGTCTATTCCAATATTCTAAATCTGTAATTTATTTTCTTCATATTACTACAGTAATTTTATCATCTTATCCATGTTTCTTATATGTGATATTTTTTTAGATTTTGTAAAATTACTTGTGATCCAGTTCAGGATAGCCAGTTCCATTTCAGAACTGTTCTAACTGTATTTGGAATAATATATCATACCAGAAATGGTTCTGGTCCCAGAAAAAAAATTCTCCATTTCTCCATATATTTGAATATTTATATGTCAAGTATTAGATATATTTTGCTCATGAAATTTCTTCATTTTTCTAATAATGAAGTATTTAATGCAAATAACTATTTAAATTCAAAACTGCAAAGTTTTATAAAGTAACGGCGCATTTAAAAGAACAATTCAGTGCTTTACACCTTCTGGTTCCTAGTTTTTCTGAATTCTTGACAAATACTAGGTATATTTTGCTCATGAAATTTCATTTTTTTAATAAGCTTGATGTGCTACAAAGGATATCTGAGCTGAAAAATTTGCAATGCTAAAAAAGAGAGCATGTTTTTTTAATGAAACTAAAACAGATATATTTATAACTTTCATATAATATGGAAAAAAAGTGTACAATAATAAGTACAAGGATGACTATTGAGTCTAATTATCTCAACCCATGGTAATAGTGATATGCTTATACTTTGGAAATTTATTAAAAATTTATATTTTTTATAATTGATTAATTTGAATTAAATATGCATTGGATACTTGTCTAAATCGCAAAACGTATCTGATTTTTTTTAATACTAAAAATATTAAACTACTTTAAAAGAAATATGTTATCTTATTTTTTTATTATTCTGAATATATAATTTTAAAAAAATTAAAAAATTACATATCTAGAAAGTTAAACAGGTAAATAAAATACATTTATTCTTAAATATTTTTCAAAATTATACTGAAAAATTATCACCAGATGCATAATTCATATATATGTCAAAAAAAAAATTTATAAAAAATAAAAAACCTTTTTCTCACCATTGTAAGAATATTGGCAAGAAGACTCTCAGGCACAGGCTGATGCTTTAACCGTGCAGCAATCAAGTCAATTAATAGCTGCAACATGTTGAAAATACCTTCCTGTACCTCCGGTCCCCAACGATGAACTGCTCCTGAGGTCATTAACTAAACATAAA
The DNA here is from genome assembly GCA_028023455.1 of Epiperipatus broadwayi. NCBI lineage: Eukaryota > Metazoa > Onychophora > Udeonychophora > Euonychophora > Peripatidae > Epiperipatus > Epiperipatus broadwayi. The sequence continues at coordinate 1,279,755 of JAQFVV010000149.1, read as the reverse complement.
AATCATTTAAATGTATGATATATAATAAGAATTTTTTTTTATATATTTTCTACTTAATTAAGAAATAAATATTTTTGCAAAAAAAAAAAGTTGTTATTCAATAAACTATATATAATGATATACTAATTTCTAAATCATTTAACTAATAATAATTCTAAAATAGAATGAGTACAAAAAAATATTTACAGATTCTGATTACATGGAAAAAATTAAACTATTGAAAATGAATAGATGTTAAAGATTATTCCCTCTTCTCCAATATATATATATTGGAAAAATATTTTACCAGAAATAGCATCAATGTAATACTATCATGAAATAATTATTAGCAGGTAAAATAATAGTTATCACAAAAAAAGATTTAATAAGAGATGGTAATAATATTTCAATTGTTATTTATAAATGTGTTAAACAAAAAACATCAACATTTTGAAAAAATTGAAATACTTAGCATAAATAAGTATTATTAAAAGCAATCAATTAATTAATAAAAAAATTGCAAAAGTGAATATGTTATTAATTACAGAGAACAAATAATATTGCTATATAAAATGTATAATTCATTTGCAATTAAATTGTTTATATATTGCATTAACAATTTAAAAAAAAAAAATTAGATCATAAATTATCCTTTTTTCTTCCATGTACCACATCAAATCTATTTATCTTTTAATCTTTTTACATATTTTCTGATGTAAACTTAATTGAAAGTCCTGATTTTTACTAAAAATGTATTATTAAAAAGATCCTTTTTCTATATGTAATGAATCTCTAGTCTTATGAATGATTAATAAAAATTATTAATTCTCTTTCTATGTTTTTATGCTTCTATATATGGCTTTATTCTTTTGTCTTCACAATATGTGATGTCGATATGTACTATTTGTTTAAAAATTCAGATTTATTAGTGCACAACAATAATACATTTTTTTACAATATATATATTTCATATCTCAAAGATTTGAATTTAACATGGTAGATAAGTGTGTACCTATTGGAGTATAACCATAGCTAAAAAAATTAATAAAACTATTATCCATACTAATTCCATTATTTGAATTTAAAAATGGATTATACAAACTTGTATATTTTAACTAGATCTTACAATAATTTTCATATCATTCTTGTTTTTAGAATTAGAAATATTGTATAAGAATTTCATTCCATTATTAAAAAAAAGAAAATCCTCATCAATTACAGATTAGCCATGAAACAATTCTCAAATGGTCATGGCTCTGTGATCAAGGATGACTGGATGACCTGTTTCGGAGTATTGTGTCCAAATATACTAGACTAAGATAAAAATATAAAAAAAGATCTCATATTTCTTATAACTACTGCTAGGTTTAAACTAGTGAAGTTTGAAATTCTCTTGGTCTAAATCTCCAGTGTCATTAGTCAGAAAATCTATTATTGCAATCTTCAGTTCCATTATTTATTATTAAATGCATAGTACCTTATTCTAGATCTTGCTTTCTATATAAACTCCATAATATAAACTTCTAAAAGAGGATATGAACAATATATAAACAATTTTTTACATAATAAAATGTAATAATAATAAAAAAAATTTTTATAAATATATGTTCAGATTTACTGAAAACTAAATGGTCTATTAGGCTATATTTTGAGCAATAATAATATTAAAAAAAAGTTAAGTAATCAATCATATAGTTTTATAGCTACTATTTCCATTTAACGATAATTTAATAACAAAGTAAGAATATTCATAATAATTACAATCTGCCACAAATATATCAAATAATAAATATCTTAAATCATTTAAAAAGTTTTATTCAAAAAATCATCAATCAATTTTAAAACATTTGCAATTGCCCAAGATAATCTTGCATCTGACTTACTACTTAAAATGCATACAAGGAGTGACCCAAAAATAACCGGAATTTTGTAATAAAAAAATGTATATTTATTTTTAGGTGTTGCAAATTGAATGGCTTTAATGTATAGTCTATTTAATACAATGCACTGTTTTAAACCTGTTTGTCACTTTTCGAAGTAGTCCAGAAACACTTGCAAAGTGATGCATTTTAACACCGTCATTTTCCTCCCAGTTCTAAGTTCACAAAAAAAAAAAAAAATTGAGACATTTTTTCATTTGAAAGATTTAAAAAAAAAACTGCATGAAGTGAGATCGAATAAATACAGCTAATAAAGAAGCTGAATCATGCAGAATTTAATAAAGTGTTTCATACTCAAGTGCTTGAGAGGTGACATTTTATTGGGGTGGAGCTTGCTCTCTTTTTTTTTTTTTTGCTACAAAATGGGATATTTACATTTTACCTCATCAGGTAAATGTTTCAGAACTTGCAGATGAGAGAAAAACACTATTTGCATCAAAATTTTTGGATTTCATTTGTGACGCTTTTTAGGGACATGGTAAATTTAATATTTCAATTACACCATTCATAGATCTGCTTACTTAGAATCTGTTCAAGCATTACAACTTTTTTCCTTGCTGTTCTCTGTAAACAAAAATAGAATTTTATATTGTTGAACATTTCAGCCATTATAAAAAAAAAAATTGATGCACTTTACAAAAAATGTGCTCCATGATTTCACACGGCGATGTCATTTGGCATAGTGATGCAGAAGGGTTCCTGCAAGAAGTATATAACAGCAAAAGTATATACTACAACAGGTATGCAAATAAAAATGATTCCGAAGATTTTGGGCCCCCCCTCATATAGTATTACTTTTTTTTGTCATAATTTTATATCATATACACCTGGGTCTCGTTTTATGCGGATTATTTTAATGCAATTTTGAAGTTATGCGATTCATGTTTCTTCTTAATATCTTTCATATTTCACTATATTTATTAGATATCAAGAAATTAAAATTATTAATAAGTTATTTTCACTTGAAATACTTTTTTTTAAAAAAATATAACGTTATATTAGCAGCTAACGTGAATATGGCCTGAAGCTTCTATGTAAATAATCTATTTATACTAATGAGTAAATAATAATAATAATAGATTTATACTTACATATAAAAATATCGCAATAAATATTCAAAAAAATTAAACTTTTAAAATGTATTTTGTTATATATAACAAAAATAAATAATCTTTTAGATTTTTTAAAATAAAAAACGAAGATTTTATAAACTGAAAATAATCTTTCTAATGATAATGTATAATCTTTTTGTTTTGATTGCGATTTCATTTTTTTAATATAGAAACAGAAAACCATTAACACAGCATAAGACTGAAAGTGGTGCTAGTTGTACATCATATCACGAATAAAAATAAAGTGGCTAACAGGTTTCTCTGGGCATAATTGCTGATAAATTCTTGACTTCGTTTAAGGAGAAGCCACAATACATTACATCACATCCCATCGAATCTGATTTCTTACCAGTTTACAAACGAACGCTAGCGGTAATGATTAAAATATGTGTGAAAAATGTAAAATTAAATACTGTAGTTAATAAAAAAGTAAAAAAAGTTTGTCTTGTATTAATTTTTTTCAAATATTTGAAATTTTTTATTAGTCATACTTTATTTTCTTATTTTTTTAATGCAAATTTTAAAGTAATTTTTCTTTGTTGCTTTGCTTTTATGCGAATTCCAAAAATTACAGCACCTATCCCCCATTTTTTAAGATAAGTTAAGTCTATTTTTGTGCGATTTTTTTTATGCGGATTTTCTGTGGAACCTATCTACCGCATAAAACGAGACCCAGGTGTATAATATCTTTTGATTATGTAATTACATCAAACTGATAATCCCCCAAAATCCTGATTAAGTTTGTTACTAGATACTTAAATGCTCTTTGATTCACTTCATTCTAAATGAAGATCAGCTGTAAAAGAATGCTTATTTGAAAAATCTGAATAACTATGAAAGTTTAAGAAATGAGAATTTCAAAGTTATTGATTCTCGCAGAAAAAGGAAAGTTACAGTTTTAATACATTCCTTTGAAATATTATTTATGTTTGCAGTCCTATCAAAATGGGATATCCAGGAACTATAATAAAAGACATCTATTAATATGTCATTAATGATAAGAACTTTAATAAAATATGATATTTTAGATCTAAATATCCAAACTTTTTTGGAATACTGAGCTTTCCTTTCTATTCACTGAGTTCGTAAAACATTTTGTGGCAAACTTAAGGAAAAATTATTAGATGAGCAATAAATATTAAAGAAAAATTTAATATTACATTGTGAAACGTCATATGGCTGATTTCCCAAGTAATATAACTGGCTTTACTTTTTTTCTGAAAATTTGGAAATATCTGCATTATTATATCAAATGTTATGGAGTTCTCAAATAATAATAATAATGTTATCAATATTATATAATCTTAAATGAACAACCAAATGCAGAACATATATTCTATGTACAATATTTTCTATATTTATCATCAGTGCATTTCTGTAAATATTCATCAAATAAGTGGTCAATGTAGTGTTCAATAAAGTTATCTCATTCAAGTAAAGTGTTCTGATATATACATATAGTTTTAATAACAATTGATTAATAATAATTTTTGATATCATTGAAATCAAATGCTTATGTTTAGATAATGGTGAATTAAATGCTTACAATAGAAACTATCAATCAGTTAAATCAAAATCTGACTGGAGTTAAAATGTAAATATTAGATTCATAGGAACATTCAGCAATGAACTATATGTTACACATTATTCACTAAAAAATTTTGTTTAAAATTGACCAAAGTATTTCTATTTACCATTTTGACTCAAAATTGATGCCAAAACACAGTATTCGAAATATCAGTTTTTGGCATGTTAATTTGAGTCTAGTTAGATTAATAATTTGTGTTTGAATTGTTGTCTTTTGGTATTAAATTATAAAGAACACATTTTAACTGAATATTATTTATCAAAGCTTGACTGAAGTGAGATTATTAAAAGTCAAGAATTTTTCTATGTGGTGACATCTTTCTCTACTTTTTTAGATCTTAATGTGTTTTATCTCTATTTAGGAAATGCAAATTAAATTTTAATTAAGCAAAATGATTTCACCTACAAAAAAATGCTTTTTCTTATATGACATTGAAAAATAGGAATAATATATGTGATTTTATTACTGAGTCAACATTAGCATAATTAGAAAATGGAAAATACTGAGATAATAATTGGTTTTAAAATAGGACACAAAAGAATAAAAATTATTAAAAGATAGTTAAGTTTGAGAAAAAGAAAGCATTTAAAACAGGAAAAATTCTCCATATAGTAGTGCCACTCAGTACAAACCAGAGTAATCAATGGATTATAGAGTTTTGCCAGTTTTAATAACAATTATGAGCAAGCATAAGAAATGGTGATCATGTGATGTTTAGTGGTTTAAAAAGAAAGCATCTTGTAAATATATATAAGCTGAAGAAATTGCTGTTTGTTTAATCTTATTCTGTACATTAATTGAAAAATTGTCAAAGATACAACCCTAATTACCCATTATAATAACTTAAGTTCTACTTAATAATATATTTTGTGTAAATATTCTCAGTTACTATATCTTTTCCTTTAACAATAAACTATAATGCTAATAAATAAATTCTCATATAATATCATAGATTCAATTTAAAAAAATCTATATCTGGGAGATTATTGAATTTGTACAGCTTAATAAAATAGATACTTGTTTGACTGATGAATATGATAGTAGAAAAACATAAAAATGCTTGTAATTTAGACATCATAAGATAAAGCTAAATTTGTTCCCATAAAAAGTCAGATATCAATAATTCTAGATAACAATTTAATAAGTTTGTCTTATGCAATTATGCTTCAATAATGAAATAAACCATCATTGCAATTTAATATTATCTTTACATCTATTGGGAAAAATTTGGATTGTGGAAAGAAAAAAAGAAACATTTGTGTCAAATTAACTTTTATACACCTGGGTCTCTTTTTACGCGGACTTATTTAACACGATTTTGAAGTTACGCGATTTATGTTTCACTGGAAGTCGAACTCCGATAATGCGCTATTACTTTAAATAATAAATTTTGCGCACTTACGTTATATTGAAAGTAATAGCACATTATTGGAATTCGACTTTCATCTTAGTAATTTCAATATTTTCAGTGCTTTATAATAGTAAGATTTTATGCAATAATGAAATTAAAATCATGATTTCCACATTTTATGTATACACACATTACATTTTACAAGATTATAATGTAAATTTGTTCAAACATTGTGCGTGTTAATTTTGCATTTTAAATCACATTCTGTTTTTGCTTTTTAAAAAAGAACGTAATCAATTATTAATCATTTAGTGTCCGCAAGTTTATTTTTAAAAGATGAGTAATAGCAGTGAAACAAAATTTGATTTTTAAACGGAATTAAAAATTAAAGACAAAAATAAGAATTTAATTTTTAGTTGTTAGTTTTAATTAAATTTTTCCCAGCAGTGGTAAATAAATGTCATTTTATTATCATAAGGCAAAGTTCATAAACAATTAATAAAATCATCGTCTCAAAGATTAATTACTAATTACGTTGTCAACAGAAAACCATTAACACAACATGAGAGTGAACTTGGTGCTAGTTGTATTTCCTCTTGTGAGAATCTGATTTTTTACCAGTTTGCAAACGAACGTATATTTCGGCAAATAGCGATAATAATTAAAACGTGTATTAAAAAATGTAAATTACTGTACTGTAAATTATGCATAAAAATATATTATTTTGAATAAAATTAAATATTATAGTTAAAAAAAGTTTGTCTTGTATCAATTTTTTTCAAATTTGAAATTTTTTATTAGTCATATTTTATTTCCTTATTTTTTTTTTTACGCGAATTTTAAAGTAATTTTACGTTGGTGCTTTGCTTTTACGCGAATTTTGAAAAATCACAAACCACACACTCCTTTTTCAATGTAAGTTATGTCTATTTTTGCGCGATTTCGTTTGCGCGTTTTCTGAGGAACCTATCTATCGCGTAAAACGAGACCCAGGTGTATAGTGTTTTTTATAACATATAAATTAATCACAAATTAATAAGATTTTCAATTACAATCTAAGGAAAAATTTGGTAATGTATGTGAATCAAGATCAAAATGACCATGAATATACTTAATTATTCAACACAATTTCTGAAGGAGCTGATCTTCAAATAAAATACTTTATGATGAATTAAGATGCAATTCATCAACTGGGGAAATAAAATTTTGAATCATAGAATTCATTATTATGTGCTATTGTGCAGTGATTGATTATTTCTCTCCAATCAACCTGCTATTTAAAGGTAGTTGACCAAGTTTATCAAAACAAACAACTGTTATACTTTTCATGAGATATTTAGTGGCTATAAGCTTGCATGAACACAATGGAAGGATTTTCATTTCTCCTGGACTCCTAATTACAAAAGTAATATACATTTCATCAGTTAATACTTTATTCTGTAATTGTCTAACTTTCTAACACATATTAATGCTAAACTCCATAACAAAGTTAATTAAATGGCCGAGCGCTTTCAAAAAAATGTACTTCTCATATTCATAACCAGTTATGATTCTTTCTTTGAAATCATTATATAAATAAATACCATATGCAAATGAGTAACTAAGACTATCTTTTAGATATAGCAAAACAAGCATCCTTACGATTAATGGCAAAGAAGTCCTCTGCTATAAAGTAAGCTTCTTTTACCTTTCGTCTAATATCACGCCTCTCAATACAAACTAATTTTGCAGATGCGGGTTCAAACACGTCCTGACACTTTTTGATGTTGTGCAAAAATTGAAGTGCATTCTGGATCCGTAAGTGCCTTATTGTATCTATACTTGTGTTGTGATATCCTAGTAGCTATGGTAGCTCTTGTTTCCCCATAGTATGATGCTTTGCATCTATTATGAGGGCATGCCACTCTGTACACAGCCTGTGGGGTCTGATCAGAAGCTATAGTGTCTTTAGTATTGTTAATAATCCTATTAGTTGAGATGGGTGTATAAAAACTCAAACGAAATTCCTTAGAGAAAGTCTTAGAAAACATTTTATGCAAAGAGTGTACGTAGGACAACAATATCCAAGGCTTGTTGTCTTCATCTCTGTGTTTTCCAATATTATTTACAAAATGTCTAATTTTGCTATATACTATATTGCACCTGTATCCTGATTTGATTAAGTTGTTAGTATAATTAATTAAGTTAGACCTTCTGTCCGCCTCAAACTTGCACAAATAGTAATTTCTGAAAAGAAATGATGTCAACCCAGCAAACTTGTGAGTCATAGGTGTGTATGATTCAGGGTGAATCTGTCCACGAACTTCTGGTGGCTTCATGACCATTGTATAGTTAAGCAAACTTCCCTCTCTGTGTACCTTGATATCTAAATATTTTACCTCTTGCCCCATATCTTCCCATGTAATATTTAAATTCAATACTAAAGACACTATAGCTTCTGATCAGACCCCAAAGGCTGTGTACAGAGTGGCATGCCCTCATAATGGATGCAAAGCATCATACTATGGTGAAACAAGAGTTACCATAGCTACTAGGATATCACAATACAAGTATAGATACAATAAGGCACATGCGGATCCAGAATGCACTTCAATTTTTGCACAACATCAAAAAGTGTCAGGACATATGTTTGAACCCACATCTGCAAAATTAGTTTGTACTGAGAGGCATAATATTAGGTGAAAGGTAAAAGCTTATCTTTATAGCAGAGGACTCCTTCGCCATTAATCGTAAGGATGCTTGTTTTGCTATATCTAAAAGATGGTCTTAGTTACTCATTTGCATAGAATTTGCATATGGTATTTATTTATATAATGATTTCAAAGAAAGAATCATAACTGGCTATGAATATGAGAAGTACATCTTCTTGAAAGCGCTCAGCCATTTAATTTAGTTTTCTATTTGTTGAAAGCTTTATATTGGAAGTATGATAGCACGATTTAATATTATCATATTGAAGACAAACGTAAAGTATAAATCTACAGGCTATAACAAAGTAAATAGAATTTTTTATTACACTAGAAATTCTTTTATATTGCATAATTAATTATCACTTCCTATTGAAAAATACATGAACAAACTAAAAGATTTGCATCTTTTGATAGATAATGTACACATTTATGACTTAATATCTTTATAATATAATAAAATAAATATTAAACTGTGCTAGAGAAAATATTAATTGTAATATAAGTTTTGATTAATTCTTATCATTCAATTGTAATGTTGAATCAATAGCCAAAGAGATTCTTTAGAATTAATAAAACTGCTTTGAACTAAAAATCTCATGACATAAAAATGTGATTACTATGATTTTTTTATAATTTTTTTCGTAAAAATTTTCATTGGCTAATTAAAAAAAAATGACATTTGTTATTAACACATTTGATCTTAAACTTAAAAATATATTAATCTTTAATTTCTTAAAAATTCAATTTTTCTTTTAATCGAATAATCTTCACTGTTTTTTTCATTTAATAAATATAGATAATGATGCTTTATCAGCCACTAATATAAATAAGCACCTCAAAAATGGTCATTATTACTTCAAAAGTTCTATCCAACAAAATTTCCCAGATAAAAATAACAAACATAGACTGTACAATCTTTTGGTTTAGTTTAAATAGTTTAGGGATGATCTCAGTTTATTTTGAATAAGCTTCTCCTTGTTATACAAATGATGAGTATTTTTAAATATAAAATAAAAATTAGATAGTATATTTATTAGAAATCAAACATATCTAGTTTTAATAATGCCTTACTTTAATTTTGAATTAACACATTTAATCTAACCATCATGTGATTTTAGCAATAAAGCTTTTGAAATAGAAAATTTTAAAATCTAATATCCTTTTTCTTCTTTTAATTACTAAGTAAAACTCCTTCTGTCATTCTAGAATCACAAAAGCATTCCAATACCATCAAGTAGTAAATATAATCATCATTTTATGAAGAAGACTGTTACTTATATAATTCAAATCTCCAATTTCAGCAATACTGTTGTGCATATTTCTAAGTTTAGATTATATAAACTAACTAAAAATAATTCACTGCATCCCTCCAAAGAGGAACAATCAAAAATAAGACATTATTGTCATTAAGCTTGCCAACTGTTAATGTTAGAAGTTTTGAAGATTATCTTAATAAGAATAGCTAAGATATCTATTTATCAACAATTTAATGCATAATTGCATTGACTATGATTAGATTTCTTTTAAAAAAGTCTGACTTTGCTTACAACAATTATCTTGAACAATTTCAAATTTCACTAATATTTAAATTTCTTGCTGTCAGTGTTGCAGAAGCATGTAAATTCCTATTTATAAGTTTATTCACCTGAATTGTATATTCTTTCAACTTAATAAATATATATTTTTTAAATACCTTTATAGTCAGAGCAAATTGAGAACATGGGATTCTTTAAAACAGGGTGAATTGTATATTCTTTCAACTTAATAAATTTAGATTTTTCAAATACCTTTATAGTCAGAGCAAATTGTGAACATGGTATTCTTTAAAATGGTATTTCTTTAAGTATTCTATCAATACATTCGTTAAGTTCTTTATTAAAATGTATATATTTTTAAAATAATTATTTAAAAAAATTCTAAACATAATATAAAAAAAATTTTCACATGCCCTCAAATTATACTTAGGAATCATGTGTATATAAAGATCTTAATGATATATAAATAAAATAGTGCATCATAATCTATGCTTTAGAATATGATAAATAATTAATAAGGAGATACCAACTCAATATAACATGATTATTTAGCTTACTACAGTATATTATAAACATTTGTTGATGTGGTATAATGTAAAATGATTTCTTAAATGATATCATAAGGTTCTATTAGGTTATATTTCCAGTAATCATTCCCTTCTTATAAAATCATTCTATAAAGCAATAAGTTCATTTAGTTTTTACTCTTATTATTCAATTATTGTTTCTATCCTGATTCATTTCTTTTTTTTTTTTAATCTATCCTATTTTAATAAAAGCTGTTTCATGTTTTATTAGTTCTATTATCTTATCTTCATAGTTACAAATTCATTACAAAAGATTAAACTAAATAACAAAAGCTACATTTTTTACTTCCATTATCCTTAAATTTCTCCCACTTTCCATGTAATTTATCACTAAACATCACGATCACCATTTCTTATGCTTACACAAGCTGTTAAATCATTAGCAATTCATTCCATACAGTAATTTTACCCAGTGCAAGCCATAGCAACCAATGGATGCAGAATGTTTGTATGGGATGAGTATTGTTTCAATAGCTTGTGTAAAGCATAAGAAATGGTGATCATCGTCTGATGTTTTAGTGGTTTAAAACCAACCTTGGCCATAGGAGGATGGTGACTATGGCTATTAAAAACCCAAAGACATCAAAAAGTATAGATGCTGGACTGGGCTGAAATCTGTATACAGACGAATGAGCTTGGATTGAAAATATTATATTGTGTTTTCATCTTAGACTAATAGTTTTATAGTTAATTAAAAAGGTAAAAGGGAACTGCTGAAGGATTGCATTAGACCCAATAATCTATGTGCAGTCCTCTCAGATCAAAAGCTCCTCACTGATGAAGATCACAAACTAGAAACTAGTCTAAGAATATAAGGTGAGTAGCATTAGATAGAGATTTTGATTATACACCTTCTAGCATCCATTAATTACTGTGGCTTGCACTGGATGGCACTACTGTATGGAGAGAGATACTACTGTTTTACACATAATTTATTCTAATCTTTTAACAATATCTTACACCCTTAAAATAATATTCAATACTCTCTCTCCCAAATCCATAGAAACTATATTTACTGTCCAAATTATTATTCCATGTTTGCCTTCTTTTTTTATCAACTAAACAAGAGCAGCTCTCTATTTTAGTATCATTTATTATAAATTTGAATAATTAATGATGACCCAAGAATAATATATTTAAACTCCCAGATACTTTCTGGCATTCTTATTTATCAATGAGGACTTAGGATTCAAAGTTTTTTTTATATTCCTATTCCATTTTAATAAAAACTGTTTGTTAGTTCCATTAATCTATTTTTATATTTCCAAATTTTGTTGAGTAGATCTAAATCAAAAATAATAAAATTTCTATCTCTTTCATTCCCTTTATTTTTATATTTCTCTTACTCTTAATATAATTTACTCTGACACTCTTTCAACATCCTACACTCCAAAAATAGTAATCCAAAAGGAAAAAGGGCTGAAACTAATCTGGAGATGAAGATTTAAATGCATTATTATCTGATAATCATTGATTACTTAAGCAAACAAAAAAATGAAGCTAGAGAGCTATTTTTGGATATATTATTATCATAAATATATCTATTTATTAATTAGTCGTGGTACATAATATACAAGTTTAATTTCTATTTCATTAAAATCTCCATATCCAGAATAATTTATTAATTGCAATTTAATAAGTATTAAAAATTTTATATTATTTACAAATTTCTTTGTTTATTTGTTATTAAAGTATGTAATCAGTTTTTATATTATATAAACACTAAACACCTCTGTCTTTTGCTAGAAATAAAATTAAAATTATTTAGGGATGATTAAAATCATCAATCTCTGAAAAATCATATGGAACACACGTACAAACAGTTTAGTTTAGGAAATCTCTTTTCTTCATTTTTCACACACTCTAATGTTATTACCTATAATTCAGAAATTAATATAATCTTATTTGGGTAAGACAAATATCAGTTATAATGTGTGAAAGATTATACACACATTTACATATATTATATATACACAAATATATATATATATGATAAACAAAATAAATAAAAGTTTATAATTAAATTTTAAAAAATGGAAAAAATGTTTTAAATTAAGAAAAAATGTGAAAGAAATATGTTAAATATTGCTTAAATATTCTTTAATTATTTAACATAAAAATAATGCAATTACATATTGATTGTAATTAAAATATTACAAATATAAATGACCATTGGATTACTAATCTAAATATCTATTATCAATATCAGTAGTTTTAATGCATAATATTGTGCTAGTTTACAGAACTGTTAATAAATCAATTCAAATTTAGGACTTTATTGCTAGATGTACAAAACAAATATTCAAAATACACATTTACAATACTGTGTATACATTCAAATATCAGCCTTTTTTAAGCTAATTGTGTATATGCTTTGAGAGTGTTAATAATAAATGAATACTTTCTCACCAATACAAGATATAGTATTTATGCAGGAATAAAAGGAATCCTCTTATTCCTACGACTCAAATGCTTATATATGAGCAAATCTGAAGTAGTGTATATATATAATTATGAAAATAATTATTATATATAATTATGTAGAATAACTGACATTATAATTTATTCTGAAGTGAAACTTTTCTGACCTAAGAGAAGAAGAGCATAATACTTTTGCAGGCTTTGCCATATTATGTTTTCTCAGTTGATGTACTTACTGTGTAAATGCTAAAATTCAGATTCAATAATATTATATAAAAAATGTATTTAAAATATTAACAATTACATTTGTATTTCTTTCTTAAATTATCAACTTACCTTTTTGAAAGCTTCTGGCATGCATCGATCCAAAAATCTTTTACAATTTTCATCCGCTTCTGCCAGACCTTAAAAAACAATTATAGTTCTAATATATTTATCTGAAATAATATTTAAGATATAATTTAATTTTTGTTAATTTAATATTTGGATATCAATAGCATAAACTTAACACACCCACTTCAAGAGAAACTGACCTAACAGAAATAATAATTGCACATAAAACTATCCAGAAACATAGAATAACAAACAATTTTTATTCCAAAGTAAAACTTAAAGACATGTAGTATCTTGTTTGTCTTCATGATGTTGCAATATATTGAAATGAATGATAAAAAGACAGTATAATGTTTCCTGAAAAAATATATGCAGTACTGTGACTTTAAAAAAATATTAGTAGCAATCCAAACAAGGAAGTTTGTAGATCTTTTTGCATAGGCTTCAAATTTTGTGCCATCAATTCACAAACAATCTGATTACTATAAATCACATAGGGAAATGACTATCATAAGTACTGGCATACCATACAAGATTAAAAGTAGCATTCACAATTGTTATCACATAGACATAATGATCATGCCCAAATATAAATATGATTCATTATTGAAAGTGAAATAGGGCCATTAATGTGGCCATACATTTCACTGTTTTGAGCTTGGTGATTTCTTGCAATCAATGGAAATTATCTGGAAACTCAAGTTTTCAATTAACCATCCAAATAGAAACAAGAATATCCAATATCATAGCTACAACCTAAAAAATGCTCTCTAAAGTAGCCAGAGTTGTTCTCATTATATGACAAGAAAAATGCCAGTCTAATTGATATCTATGAGTACATCAATTCCTTTAAAATTTCTGATCCATTTCTGAAACCATTTGCAAAATATGTTTGTTCATGAATTCTGATGCATATAGACTATAATTTGGTACATGAACAACCAACTGTAAATATGCTTTTAATCATACATCTCTGAACCATATCTAACTACCAATAATGGGTATTGAGATCTCTAAGTATCTTTGATTGTTGAATAAAATTATTGAAACACTGATGCATAGATGATTATTTTAATTCCTATTACATCACTTTTTTCTGGCCTAAGTAATTTCTACCCAAAATGCCATACATATAGCTTTGAAAATCTTTATTTTATCTAATAACATACATAAATAATCATGAGACTTTAATGATAAAAATTCTATTATATAAAATTCTTAAAGTAATAACATTATTACTACAATAAATTGACTGTGCTTCATTGAAGTAATAAATTGTCCCTGCAAACCCTTTCAAAATAATCAGAAATATAACTAAAAATGCAAACTCTATCTAGACATCCAAAATAGTTATCCCAGATATCTAGTCCAATAGCAAAAAATGAAAAATAATAATAACATAAGCCAACATTATTTAAACAAAATCTTATAATGAAAAAAAAAAAAACTGAAAAAAAATTATTTTTTTTATTCTATTTTACTTAAGTTCATCTTACAGTATATTATAAGGGAATGCCATTAAAAGAGAAAATATATATATATATTAAATGCTAATTCAGTGTTATAATGATATTGATATGTTTGTTCAAATTTCATGGCAAAAATAAAATCTGAAAATGAAAACACAAGATGACAAATAACAACAAATTATTGCTTCATTCAATGAATTTCACTTCAATTAATGTTAAAGGATAATTTTCTAGCAGGCTGTGCAAGAATATTGCAAAAGTTAAAAAGACTGCTTGTTTTTCCAAATACTAATCTATCAACAATTTAAATAATTAATTTTTTTAAAAAAAACTAAGATAATACATTCATATATTCATTGTACATTGCTTTGGGTTTAAAATAAAAAATAAAATTATAGGTTAAGAAAACAATCAGTCTGGGATTGGAAGAAGCTAAAATATTAACTAAGAATATAATAAAAAAATTTATTTTTATTTTTATGCATTTAACATATTACCTGCCTAAACCACTCTTCCCAAACATCCTAAGATGTAATTTATACTTAAATTCACGATATAAAACTAAGTATTGTTATTCTATATGCAAGAGCTCCGATGCCTATGATATATGTTTAATTCTAAATAAAAAAAATACAGAATAAACTGGATTAAAAAAAAAAAAAAACTAAGGCAATAAATGGACTTAATAATGATTATCAAATATTAAAATATGATAGGTCAAAAATGTATTTCATCAAAGTACAAATATAAAATACACTTAGATATCATCAAAAGCAAATAGATTTAAGCAATTGTAAAATATATTAACATTCTTAATCTTATCCATATATAAGATTTTGTTAAATTCCATTAATTAACAATTAAATACTCATGCTGCAACACACACACATATATCAACCAAAAAAATAACTAATTTTGAACTGCATTAATAAAGTATAGTACTGGTAGATAAAAAATTGAGATCAAAAGCCCTAGTTTTATCTGTATATTTTAATATATAATAACTATTTTGATAAATCAATTCTTTTTTGCAATTTTCTCCAACATTCCATTTCCCTTTATTTGTGTTCTAATTGCCTGGCAGATTTCTTTCTACTTCATTATTAGCAATGAAGGTGTGGTGAAGGATGAATCTATCGTTGATGTTTATAATAATCTCACTATGATTCAAAGTCAGGATCAGAAGTTAAATAGCATCATGAAGATCCTAAATAATCATAATAAGTTAAATAGTAATAATAAGCGTATAAAAAATATATTTAAAAAATAAAATCTATCAAAACTTATTCATGTATAAAATTAGATCTAGTCAGGGTAAATCATGGAGGATTGTAGTACCTGACTCCATGATTGACAAACTAATCATGTATGTTAATTGTAGTTATGGGAATTGCGGTGCTCCTAAAATTATGTATATTTTGAAATCAATTTTTTGCTGGCATCAAATGTATCATCGTGTAATCAAAAAAATCAAAACTTGTAATATTTGCTTCAAATCTAAGCACTGCAATCAATCCTATGCCGGGTACTGCAGCCCATAATCTCTAATCGACCTAATGAATTATTATTAGTGCTTGATTTTTATGGACCCCTTCCACCATTCAATCGACAAAAGTTTACATTAGTTACACACAATGTGTTCACAAAGTTGGTACTGGCTTATCCTATACCTAAAACTAGTGCTTATTATGTGATTAAATGCATATTAGAATATCAGTTTCCTTTAGTAGGTAAGCCTAATATTATTTTAACAGATCATGCAACTGTTTTCATATCTAATAGATGGAGCAGTTAGATTGAAACCCAGAATCTCAAACATATTATGAGCTCAATAAAAAACCTGCAGTCTAATCCCTGCGAACAAGTAATGTGGAAGCTGGGTTGATTATTCAGTCTATGTAGCCAATGATCACAATAAGTGGGTTCATAAACTTTCTAAAGTTGTGAAGTACATAAATAGTACATACAATGAATCAACAGGTTTTACACCCATCAGATTGCACTATGGCTGGCATGAACCATTGTTAATAAAAACACCATTGCCAATCATTCATGAAAAAATTGACAATGGTAGAGACAGTGGCCAAGCTAAAGTGAAGTTTCAAATTATGGGGCTAAGAGAGAGAAAAAAAAGAGTCCCATTAATAGACCACATCCATTTAAAGTCAGTGACTCGGGATTGGTCAGAATACCCCCATGTTAACAATCCAAAAAGGAAACAGTTTAAAAAATTCCTTAGACTTTATGTGGGTCCATACCAAATTAAATGCAAAGTAGAAGAAAATGTGTTTATGCTTACCACACCAGATGGAGTAAAAGAGACTTATAACAATAGGAGTTTAATTCCTTAGCCTGATATAAAAAAGTTAACAGATAAAGTTATTGATAGCACTCTGAAATATCTGTTGCAGTTCAAAGAGATTGCTCTTGAGTATAAAATTCTAGTTGTTTTAATAAAAATAACTTAAATATTTATATGAATATTTCATCATTATATAAATTAGTAAATTAAAAATTGATAAAATTAATAATTATAGTTTATGAAAGTTTAACTAATGGTGTTTAGGTAATTTCAATTTTTTTTTTTTGTTCATATGAGGAGGATAACTACCCCCTATACTTGGTATAAATAATTTAGGTGGAATTTGAAATATAGCTATTTTTAAAAAAATTTTCATTTATGTTAACTTTCTAATAGTTAATTGTGATTTTATAGGTAGTATGAGTTCAAACTCAGTAAATAGGAAGTCGGTAAAGATGTATTGGTTGTATTAAATAGTTTAGAGTCATTATAAGACAAATGAAGTAATAAAATAATATAATATATTATTTAAAAGATAAGATTAATTTTTATTTATTATATTCAAAAGATACTGTAATAATATAATAGTTTAATCCTAGTAATAAATATTTTATGCAATGTATTTAAAGTGATTATTTTGTTTAAAATATTATTTAGATAATAAATAATTTAACATTAATCTAGAAAGTTCTGAAAGTTTCACATGGTTTAAGATGTTTGTGTGAGCTTTCATGTTTGTAGACTGGAAAAAAAAAAGTTGACTTCTAGCTTGTTATTAAAATCAGATACATTATAAATGTAACAAAATTAAGTCTAAAAATAAAATCTTTAAAAGTAATTAAAATTATTATTGTTGTTTAAATGTAATATTTTGTTTTAAAATTAATATTTTAGTCTTGAAAATATTGTTTACTATTTATAACTGCTAAATAATTTAATATATTATATTTTAAAGATGATGACTCATAGTTTTTTAAAAGCAGATTAACCAATATCACTAGATTAAATCAGTATAAAAGGAGAGGTTTAATCAAGTCTAGACAGTGCAGTGAAGCAAAAGTGGAGTACAGTTTGGTGAGAAATTTATAATTAATATTTTTCTTTATCTATCTAATTGTAATGGTAATAATTTTTTAATCATTATTATTTTTCTATTGAAAAGTTTTACAAGTATAATCAATAATTGTTTTAAAATAATATGAAATAAACACTAATAGCCCCCTATCAGATAATTTTACTTGAAACTTAATTTAAAACTACAATGATTTTTATGGAAGATGATATCATTCATTTAAGTGTTGGAACACTGTGCACCAAATGCGGATGAGACTTTAACAAAGGACAGGAGGAGACTTCATGTTATGTAAGGACTTTGAATTTTATACATCTAATACACTTAAAATGAATGAATATTTATTTTTAATAACTTTGTCTTCTTATAATAAAACTAATTTTTCAAGGAAATTTAAGTTAACAGATAGAAAAAGAATATTTGTGAAAATTCACTTTGTTATTAATTTCGAAAAAACGCAAAGAAAAATTAATATTTTGCATTTAAGTTAAAAACTGAATGAAGGAATATTTTATAATGTGCAAGAATAATTGTTTTATTACACAAATGCAAATGGGAAATTTTATAATTAATTTATTTATAATGCTTAATTCGAATGATGTTATATCTGCGAATGATGCATTTTTTAAAAAATGGAAAGAAAATGACTGTAGAATGTTTTGTGCTTTGAAAAGATTTATTTGAGATACAATCAAAAAAAAACTAGTTGTTTTAAAATAATTTTTTTTTTATCTAAATAAAGTAACTATAAAATGCATCTATTCTGAGGATTTATATTGTATAACTTAATTAATGCTTGGATGGTAAAGCTGGCATTTGGTCTAAAAAAATAACAAGTGGAAATATACGCATTTTTAAAAATAAGTCTTGAATATTATTTTTAAAGATATCTACTTTTAGAACAAAATATAAGTGTCTGCTGAAAGTATGTGATAAATGGATAATTTTTATATTATATAATATTCTATCAATATTTCTATCAAATGAAGTGAAAATATTATATGTGAGCTATAATTATCATGATATGTGTGTTACATATAACCATTGGAATTAATGGAAAATATGTACATAGAAAATATTTTTACATAAAAATGGATTCTTAATTATTGCTTTATTGAAATATTGCATGCCTGGATAGATATTCAGGAAAACAACTGAAATAAATACTTATCTTCCCAGGATGACCAATATTTTCCCCGGATTTTGCAGGATTTAATTTTATTACTTATATGTTTTATTGAATGATGCCAGGAAAGGAGAATAACTTTTGTTCAATACAGTCTACCTGTAACAAGGCAACAGAGAAAGAATTTTAAAAAGTGGTGAACTTGTAGAAGAGACTTTTTGTAACTTTTAAATTTTTCTCATTGTTTTAGTGTAATACTAATATTTTAAAACAGTTTTAAATTAACCGGTTTATTATAATGTATTTTTAAAATTAAATCTTACGATAGATTAGTTTTTTTTCCTTACATTAAATAAAGAAAAATGTGTTTTTCAGAAATTAATTTTCTGACAGGCAATTAATAATTATAATTTGTTTGAATGGATGGTTGAGAAGCGGATTACCATTCATGTTTTCAATAACTGTTAGAATCATGGATAACCTTGTTTATTATTTATACAGCATTGTTGATAATATTTTCAAAAACCATTGATATAATTATCACTGTATGTGTTTTATACATAAAAAAATGAATACAAGTGAATGCTTTGAAATATCTAAGGATATTTTAAAATATTTGTTTATTATGAATGCTTGAATATGCATACATTTTAGAACATAGTTGAGTTATTGGTGTATTATCATTATGGATGGTATCTGTTAAGATATAAAGACATAAAAATGTTGATCTCTAAATTATATAATGTAACAATAAATGTATAATATCAATGTATGATTTTGTCAAAATCATTTGTGATAGAACTTTTAAAACCACCTTGAAATAAATTTTAGATCTTTGTTATTGTTTTTTTTTTAGTAAAGTGGTTGGGAAATTATTTTTAATGTGGCTTCCATTTTTTTTATGATGTTAATAGAGTTATTCAGTATGTGAAAGATATAGAATGGTGGTCAGGAGAGTAATTGTTATAAGAAATCCTAGGTGTTTAGGGACATGTTTGAAAGAATTGTTAGGTGTAAGCTATATTGTCACACTTTGAATTTATTAAATATACAGGTAACAAAGGACTGAATAGTATTTTTCCATGGACAGTTGCATTCCCTTATAGTCAATATGAGATGAAATAAAGCCATGACATGAATTTTTAAGTGCCTGATAAATACAGACCTATTATTTTTAGCACGGTATGCATGATGATGTTTTCGTACTCGTTGGAGTTATTGTCATTATTCCATATCCTACACTATAATCACTATCTATCTACCTCTGGAATCACATTGTAAAAGATAGTTTGTAAAAGATTGTAAAGTAATGGCTAAACTGTTAGAAGTTGAGTTTATGCGAAGGCATGATGAGATATAAAATGACTTCTATTACAAATGATATTGAAATATTTAATAGTCATCATAATATAAAAAATAGGAGAGGAATCATTAATATTCCTACAAATATTATAAATATTAAAGACCATTAAACTCAAATAAATGCATATTTAAATTGGAATGAAAGTGAGAATAAAGAAAAAATGATTTGAATGCTATGATGAATATAAAATATAAAAAAATAAAGGAAATATAAAATATCAAGCAATATAATTTATTAATAGTTTAAAAATTTGCTATAAAAAATAAACCTATTTAAAAAAGAAAAAAATCCATGAAATTATAGTTATATTTTAAGTATTTTTTTTATAAGTAGTGAATTTATAAGGGGAGGGGGATATTAATATATATATATTTTTTAAATAAAAATAAATAAATAAAATAAACAGTGAAAACTAATGCGAATTAAAATAAGTAGTTTGTATAATAGATAATAGAGGGAACTGTGTATAGATTAAAAGAAATTAGAATATATTATGGGATAGAAAATGGTGGAGTAGAGAGTTTAGTATATATTAAGGTAAGATATAAAATAAAAACACATATAAGAATTAAAATAATTTTATAAGGGATAAGTAAATGGAAGAGGCAGGAATGAAATATGGGTAAAATGGAATTAAGGAATGGAATAAAATAATTAAAAATTAGGATAATAGGTGAAATGTAAAATAAAGTTAAATTTGTGAATAAAGTAATATGTAAAATAAGGTTAAATTATGAATATAGTAATATAATAATATTACATTGAAATTATAAAATTATGGCAGCAAAAAAAAAAAAAGGTGAATAAATATTAGTATAATAATAACTAAGAATAGAAATAAAGGGTAAAGTAGATTTTAAAGTTATATAATAGTAAGTTTTATGAATAAACTTATGGTAATAATTAAGTTGGTAAAATTGTAAAAATTTAATAGATATATGTATGAAATATGGTTGTATTAATATAATGTTAAAATTTTTGTAGATCTGACGAAGACTGCTTGGAACAGTTGAAACTGTAATATTAATAAATAAATATATTTTGCTTCAAAGTGTCAAAAGAGTGGAATGTGGTTATTATATGTTAGATATTAGAATATCAGAGTATATTAAAATATTTAGGATGAGGCTTTGTTGAACTGCAAAAGAAGTATTTTAATAATTTTAAAACATTTTTACTTTGAGTTTAGGTATGTGTAATTTAGATCTAAACTTATACTTAACAGTTACATAATAATAAATATTTTTAAAAGATATTATAAATGTAGTATTAAGTTTAAAAATTGCGATATTTATTGTTATTATTTTCCCACCACAAAATAATAGAACGCTCTTGTTTTATTAAATGAAGATAATATATTATCATTATTACTGTTAAGATTTTATTTTAGTTTTAGATAGTCGGAATGAAAATATCTTTTTTTTTATTATTTACGTGTAATATTTGTATAATATTTTAATTTGAGATCATTTTAAATTTTATATTACAGTTTGTTAATATTTTTTAATTTTTATAATCTTATTGCATAATAGCTATAATGTTGTTCAAATTGTTAATTGTTTTAAATTAATTCATTATTGAGTTTTAATTTGTTTGAGTGTCATTCACTGATTCTTCATTCCACATGCATGATCCATATAAATTAATGGTTTAAGACATTATTTGTTTGCACATGATTCATAAAAACTACTTAGAATACTATTATTATTATTACACATGATTGAGTAATATAATATATAATCATTATTATTATAGAAGAAATAACTATTGGTGAGACCAATATATCATAAAATATTTTATATTTTTAAAATACCACATAAAATAAATAAAGACTGTACAATGTTTGCTTAGAATTTTATTATTTTATTTATGTTTTACTGGTAAACACTAATTTTAAATAGATGTAATTGTTTACTGTTGTTGTTATTTTGTAAGGGTTGTTAGATATTATGTAAAATCCCTCGTCATATTTAACTACAAGGTATTGAATAATTAATTAATTTATTTTTTTATTAGTCTTAGAAATGAACCTGAGATTACTTTTAAAAGAATTGTAAAGTTTGTATTAAAAGATAATAAATAAGAATTATCAGTTGATGTTAAATTTTCAATTAGCATTTTTATTAAAGAAATACCAATTAATTTATTATTTCTATAATAAATTTATAAATCGTATGTTAGGATTATTATGTGTGTGTTTAAAGACATAAGACTATTCTTTGGTAGTTTTGTTTTATGAATTTGGTAGGGATAATATTCTTATGCTATTGGGGATGTGTCCTCAATGTTTAAGCCAATGTACCTTACTGAATGTCTCATTTAAAGAATTTTATAATTGTATTTGTTATTTTAATCGAACCATATTTTATTATAATAATGAGCTAGTCATAAATTAAATTTATTAGCAAAATGAATAAGTTGAGTGTTTTAATTGGAACCCTAATTATTTATTGTAAACATAAGTGCTATTATAGTTTAATTTAATAAGTTACTTATAGTTAATTATTATAAAATATTGAATGGTTAGATACTGTACTTTAATAATGTATCTTGAATTAGTCCAAATATTAATTATCTTAATATTCATTGTTTATGTAATTTGACTGTAGTATGGTAGTTATATTTCCTAATTAGCCGAAAAGTCAGTCTTAGTTTTCTTTTAATTGAAGAGTACAATATACATATATATTTTTAAACCAACCATAATTGATTGTATTTTTTCCAAATAGATTTTAAATATAAAGTAGGCATATGGTCTAAATTCACTCTCCAATGGCAAGTTCAGGTAATTAGATAAGAGTACTACAACCAAATAATATTTAATACCCTTCTTGTAATATCATTAGTATAAGCTAAAACATAAGACAATGAATATTAATTAGCAATCAATACAAATAATATTTTATTTTACGTTTATTTAATCTTGATCTATTATTTTAATTACAGTAATTGTTGTAAATTAAATTTAATATATATATATAAAATAAATAAATTTCACATACTTTTTATTTTTAAATCTTATTTTATTTTATAAACTATTTTTCATCTCAATGTTCTTCCTATGTTTCATCCATATTATATGGTCATTGTCAAGAATTATTCTTTTTACTTACTTTTATATTTATTTTCGATCTTTTATATTCTAAATAAAAAGTAAAAATTGCTAGAATGTAAAAGATTGAAGATAAATATAAAACTAAATAGAAAGAATAATCCTTGACAATGATCATGCAATGTATTCAAAATGTAGGAAGAAAATTGGGTTGTCGTCGATGAGCAACCATAACCCACTGGATGGCGCAGTTATCACGCTTAAACTATAAAATATGATCATTCACGGGCCGTTAATTATAATCATTTTGATGTGTTTTTTGTAATGCGAAAATAAAAACAAAAGAAAATCGTCTTTTTTAAATATTATTTAATTTTAAATATTATTTTTTATTAACGTATACAAATTAAATGATAATAATAAATGTAAAATAAAATAAACAAATTACAATTGGATTCGCCTTTTTTAGTTTTCTTTTTATTAGAAAAATCAATTTTCTATCAGAGATTTTTTTTACTGGGGTTACGGCTTTTTTTTTTTGTTGTTTACCGCTATTTTTTATTTCAAATAGAATGACAACTAAAAGTATAAGTTGTTACGGTTAGGTTTAGGGTTAGTTTTAGGGTTAGGTTTACGGTTAAAATAAAAAATATCAAAATCGTATTTTTGTAAATATTTTTTTTTACTAACATCTATAAAATAAATGATAACAATAAACGTAAACTATATTCAACAAAGTATACAGTAGTTGGAGAAAAGAAACTAAAACTTTTTTAAACAACGACAAATATATATATAAAATGTTTATAATATATGCTTTTTATGACATTTAAAAAAACAGTGTACAATTGTACTTTTCTTACTGGATATTTTTGTGTTAACGCTCTTTTTTATTTCAAAAATATACACATGGTACAATCTTAAAATGTCTCATGGAAATGTTACGAACAGTACGTTACTTGACGTGTTACCTAATTTCAATTCACTTTATACATATATCTCGTCAACATTTACTACTTAAAACTTCAATACACTACGGTGTAAAAAGTCTGTTAATTATTACTTCACAAAATCTGAACATTTAAATACTTTAAAATAAAAAAAAAAATCCAATGAAAATAACATTTCCATCCAATTCAAAAAAACACACTCTTTCCCCAAGCCGTAACCATTTTATAAACTGTGTGAATTGGGAAAATGTATTTGCTGCGTAAACATATATGCTGTACTGCGACGTGACATAACGGCCTGCAATCTGTAGTACAACAAAAAGGTTGTATTATAGAAAACGCGGGTTCGAACGTGTCGGCCGCGGAAACGGCATTTTTATGTGTTTTAGTGTGAAAACAGCGCCATCCAGTGGGATATGGTGGCTCATCGATGACAACCGAAAATTGAAATGAAAAATGGTTCACAAAATGAAAAAAGATTTAAAAAGAATAAGTAAATGAAATTAATCTTATATATATTGAAATTGAAAGAAAATGATGGAATATTTATTAATAATGGAATAATTAATGAAGTTTTGTGATTTTATTAAATATTCAATTTATTGTAGTAGAGATATTTATAACAACTTTAATAATTTTTGTTAAATTTTGTATCTAATTTTGGAATTATTTTTATAAAAAATACAGAACTGTTTGTGTGTTTTATAAATATATGTTATATCAAATTTGCAAATGATATTAATGTGTAAACACACAAATGTTAAAGATATGGCTCCATATGAGGATACTTACAAGTATAGTGGGGGGAGAGGGGATTTAAAAAACAAAAATATTAAAAATTTTAATGTGTTATTTTTTTAATTCCAAATATAAAATGAATTTCATTTTGCATATATATTTATTTTATTAAAAAAAAAAAAAGATTAACAACAACTACACACAAACAGATATGATCATTTTAACTCTAAGAAAAAAAAAAAGACAAAATAGTAATAAATCAATAATGCATTAGATTCAGATCCAAAAACTCCTCACTAACAAAGGCCATAAGCAAGCAACTGAGGTAGACATTTAATAAATACTTTAGATGGTAGACTTGAAGTATTATAAATAAATTTGTTCCTGAATAATAATACACTAGAGATAAGCTTCGCAATGACTATATGAATTAATGCATGAAACACAAAACACATACGGAAATATACAGTTCTATTGTTTTAACTATTTGATATTTTGTGATATTGTCTTTTAATTTCTGCGGCAAATTTCTCTTTCTTCAACATTTTAATCATGAATTTACAGTAAATATAATGTAAACCAGCAATAAAAAACCTATGAACCAATGGATCACTGAGTGAAAAATGAAAACATTAAGTTATCAAAAGAGTTTTAGAATTAATAATCTAAACTTCAAAAAAATAATTCCATTTCAGATTTTTATCTTTATTTAACAGTTACATTTTGCCCTTACATTATGAACTGCTATATCTCACATAATTTATTTTCTCTCTTCATATTCTTAATAGTCTATTTGATAGCATATCGCTGAATCTATTACACAGAAATTCAAAGCAAAATTGTTATTAATCTGTTTCAGTGACATTTTAAGTAAAATGATTATTGTTTTGTAATTTTAAATTTGCATCAAAATAAATAGTATTATAATAATAAAATAAAATTTCCAAATGAATTAGATAATCATTTTATATAATTTGACAATTATCTAATAAAATATTTCAATTGATTGAATTTTCATATAAAAAGTATTAATAAATAATAAGTATCAAGAATAAAAAATATTTGTGAATTAATTCATTTTATTTAGTAAAAACAATAAATATTTTTGCACATTCAAAAAATTCATGGATAATGGTCAAGAACCAACTAAAAATATAAAATTAAAATTTGAAAATCAATTTTAAATTTTGATTATGTGTAGAGTTATATTTAATTTTTGCCATTTAGTGTAGTAATAGAATGATGGATTCCAGAGCTAAAAAATCCTAAACTGAATCTCAATCTGTCAATTCCAGTGCTCAAAACTGCATAATCTCCGAAGCAATATACCATTTGATTGTTTATATTCAATTGACAATCTGGAGAGTTTGATGAAACTATAGCTATATATACTAAAATGAACATTCATTATTCATTTCAATAATAAGAAGTACTATTTTTTTCTCTCTTCTAAGCAAAGTGATATGCAAATTGGGTTTAAAAAAAAAAAAAAACTAAAACAAAGTTCAAGAAAGAAATTAAGTTTTGGATATAAAAAAAATCAGTTTTTCTTTTCTTATGATCAGATTGGAATACTATTTCATTCAAAGCTCTGGATAAATTGTAGTTGTATTTAGGAACAAAAAGACCACTCCTTATAATTACTGTATAGAAGATTTATTCAGTTAGGACTACAAAGGCCATTCTTTATAGTTATTATTACATAAGCGGTTATATTTAGGATTAGGATCTAAAAAGGCCATTCCTTATGATTATTGTGATGAAGATGGCATTGATGTCTATCCCATATAGAGCATATGAATGTCTAAGTACTAACAGATATGTGATTCAAAGAAATGTTTATATTTATGGATTCATATATGATTAGAATTACATTTAAATTTATTGAAGACAGGGTTCAAGGTGCATCAAATGTGTTATATTATCTATGAATATATTAATGTGGTGATGTATAAAGATTAAAGGATTTTGTTAAGAAATAAATTGTATATCAATAAATGATTATATTTTGTAAATAAATTATTGTTACATGTTTTGTTAATTTTATTAAAGAAATAAATTGTTTATGTAATAAGTATACTTGTAAATAAATTATTATTACATCATTTATTACTTTGTTTATGTAAGATTGTGTGGTCTACCAATTTAACCCGGCTAATATTACAAATGAGGCTGTGTAATGGTTACATTATTATATTGAATATTGTTTTAAATACAAGTGTTAGTTTATTTCCTGGTACATAAAACCAGGTGGCGCCTGTGTAATTTATCAGTTTTATAATTGCTGAGATATTCTTTGAGTTCGTTTAAGGAGAAGCCACAATACATCACATCACATCACATCATTATATAAACTTTTCTCATATATGGTTGCTAGAAGAGCTGTAAAATGCATGGAAGGGAATAATAATGTAGTGGGGTAAATGCAGATAGGCATATAGGAGATAGTTTATTTGTAGTTACACAACTTATGGATATGAGTAGGAATTTAGGTAAACAGTTATATATGAGTTTTATAGATACAGAGAAGGCATATGATAGACATAGATTATAGATAAGTTTAGCAAATTTGGGAATGGATGAAACTTTAATAGATAATATTAAGAAATTATATGAAAATAATTGTTATATATATATATCAATTAGGAAATATAGATTCAGTTAAAGTTAAAAATGGGGTGGAGCTAAGACAAGGATGCAATATGTCACCTATTTTGTTTGTGTTATATTTGAATGAAATGGAAAGAGCAATAGAAAGATTAGAAAGTGGGATAGAGATACCGTTAATAGGTAGTAAGGGAGTATATATTTTGTCAGGTCTTTTTTTTTGCGGATGATATATTTTTGTGTGCAGAAAGAAGAGAAGATATGGAAGTTATGTTGAGGACATATGCAAGGGTTGGTAAAGAGATGGGGATTAAATTTAGTGAAGAAAAGTCAAATATAATGATGGTTAATACTGGGGAAAGAGAAGATGTAGAATTTTGTATTGGGAGATATTAAGTTAAGTGTGGTGAATAGATATAGTTATTTGGGATTATTTTAAGTAATAAGAAAAATTATTTGGATGAATGGGAGAAAAAATTGATAAATGAAGCAAAGAAAAGAAAGGGATTGATAAAGAAATTAACAGTGTGTTCATATAATAAATATAATGTAGCTTTAGAATTATATGGAAAGGAGTTGTTGTAGCAGGGTTAACATATGGCAATGATGCATTACATGTTAGTAAAGAGGTATTAAATTATTTAGAAAAAGTTCAAAGGGAAGTAGGAAGACATGCATTGGATGCAGATGTATGGACAGCAAAAGAGGCAATTCAAGGAGAAATGGGATGGTCAAGTTTTCATATGACAGATGCAAAAAGTAAAATGAAAATGTTTGGTAGATTGCAGTTTATGGATAATAAAAGAATAGCTAAAATAGTATTTAATTGGGTTATGAGTAAAGGGCAGGTAACAAGATGGGTGAGAAAGGTAATGCGGTTTGTAAAAGATTTGGATAAAGAATTTATATCAGTATATTGTACAAAAGATGGGATGATTATGTTAAGAGGATTGTTGAGTGTTGTAGTAGTAAGGAATGGGATAAAAGAATAGATTTATTAATAAAGAATAGGGAGTTAGAAAGATGGAGAAATAGTAAGGAGATTAAAAAGAGTTTAAATATATATAGAAATAAACAGAATATTAGGTGTGAGTTAATATATGATAATAGTAAGGAAAGTAGTTTAATATTTAAGGCTCGAAAGGGATCTTTAGCTACAAGAGAATATACATGTAAATGGAAAAAAATGGGTGATTTATTTTGTAAATTATGTAAGGAAGGAATAGAAAATATTAGGCATTTGTTAATTGAATGTAAATGCTTGAAAACAGAAAGGGTACATATAATAAAGTTATGGAAGAATAAATATGAAAAAAGTGATTATACAGAAAGTGAATTATTGGGTTTTTATGCTGGGTTTGGGAAAAGATAAAGGGGATTTAGATATAAAGGTTATAGAGTTGACAAAGATTATGTTGTGGAAATGGGATGGAGCAGAATATGGGAAAATTTAGAGTGGGGAATGGAAAATAAAGTGGCTAACAGGTTTAGCTGGGCATAATTGCTGAGATATTCTTGACTTCGTTTAAGGAGAAGCCACAATACATCACATCACATCAAATTGGATATTTGAATACAAGATGGTAGAAAAACAGAAAAATGGCTGGAATTAAACAAAGCAGTTAAAAATGAAGAGCTTGAGGTATTAGCAGTAGTGGAAACTCATCTAAAAGAAGAAGAACCTATATTGAAAGACTTGGTATGGCAGGATATAAGTAGAAAAAAAAAGAGTAGTGGTATAGGAGTTATGTCAAAAAAATATTTAAATATTGTTAAATGTCAAGAACATTTGTGATTTGAAATAAGGTTAGAAAGACAAGAATGGATGGTGATCATAATATTTATAGCCCCTGGAGATAGTCAAACTACAATGGAGTGGAACAGTAGCATATATGAATGCCTAGTTAAGGATATAGTTTCAAAAAAAAAAAAAAAAGAAGAAGAAAATAATGGTTATAGGGAATATGAATGAGTATATTGAAGAAATTGGTGATGTGGATAACAAGAACAGACAGCTTTTGAAGAATTTTTGTCATAGAGTGAATTTGAGCATTGGAAATTTATCTAACATTTATGAGGGACAATACACATGGTCTAGAAATATATCTCACAATATATTATATATAATAATGTGATGGAAAATAGTAATAAAAGTAGAAAGGATAGTGAAAAATGTGGATGGAGAATGAATGATAAGAATAAATTAGAAAAATATAAAAGTTGAAAAAAGCATGGGAGACTTTGTTGGGGATGAATATAAGAACTGGTGTGGTGAAGTAGAAAAAGTGGCAAATAGGGTTTTAGGTGAGAATATTCAGAAGAATAAAAATAGTAGAAAAATGAGAGTTAGTAAAAATACAAAAGAAAGTCCAGAGAACATAAGGGTGCTATTAAGAACAAAAAAAAGTGAAAAAGAAGTTAATGTTAAATGGGAGAAGTATTTAAAGAAAAAGAAGTTGGCCAAAATAGATAATTACAGAGACAGAATAAAATTAAATAGCAATTGTTGGAGGATATTAATAAACATGGTAGAGATGGGAGTAAAACATTTTGGAAATATATTAAAATAAGGAATGTAGGGGAGAGAGAAATAGTATTACTAGAAGATGAGGGAATAGAGTGTAACTCTAGAGATGAATTAAAGACAATCTTAAATAAGTATGTAATGGATACAGAAAAGAAGTTAGATGTGAAGGACAGAGTGACAACAAACATAAAAGCATATAGTAATGGAAATATTAGGTTTACAGAAAATGAACTGAATGAGGCAGGAAAAAAATTGAAAAGTGGAAAAGCAAGAAGAAAGATTTTCCAGATGGTTGGAGTAATACAAGAGTAAGGTTACTATTTAAAGGAAAGGGTAAAGATCATAGAAAGTTAAGTAATTGTAGACTGATAGTCATAATGTCAATGTTATATAAAGTTTTTGCATATATGGTGGCTGGGTCACAAAATTAAGAAAATAACATAGTGGGCAAAATGCATGAAGATTTCAAACAGATAGTTATTTCTAGTTATACAACTTTATGAATATGAGGGGAAATACAGGTAGACAGTTATATATGGTTTTTATAGATATAGAGAAGGCATATGTAAATAGAAATAGATTATGGGTAAGTTTAGTAAATTTGGGAATGGATGGAGCTCAATTAGGGAGTATAGAATCAATTAAAGTTAAAAATGGGGTAGGACTAGGGCAAGGATGCCCTATATCACTTATTTTGTTTTTGTTGTATTTGAGCTAAATGGAGAGAGTCGTAGAGGGATTAGGAAGAGGGATAGAGTACCATTAATAGGCGGCAAGAGTATATACATTATCGGGTCTTTTGAGTATGATGTCTTTTTGTGCACAGAAGAAAGGAAAGATACAGAAATTATGCTGAGGACATGCGCAAAGATAGGAAAAGAGATGGGAATTAAATTTAGTGAAGAAAAATCAAAAGTAATGATGATTAATACTGGAGAAACAGAAGACAAAGAATTTTTATTAGGGATATAAAATTAAGTGTAATGAATAGGTATAACTATTTAGGAATCGTCTGAAGTAATCAGAGAAATTGCTTGGATGATTGGAAGAAAAAATTGATAAATGATGCAAATAAAAGAAAGAGATGATAAAAGAAATTAACAGTGTTTTCATATAATAAACATGATGTAGCTAGAACTGTATGGAAGGGAGTGGCAGAACGGCAAAGGAGGCAATTCAAGGAGAAATGGGATGGTGAAGTTTTTATATGAGAGATGCAAAAAGCAAAATGAAAATGTTCGGTAGATTGCAGTTTATGGATAAGAGAATAGCCAAAATAGTATTTAATTGGATTATGAATAAAGGGCAGGTAACAAGACAAGTGAGAAAGGAAGTATGGTACGCAGAAGATTTGGATAAAGAATTTATGTCAGTATACTTACATAAAAAGTGGGATGATTGTGTTAGAATTGTTGAGTGATATAGTGGCAAGGAATGGAATAGAAGAATAAATGCATTAATAAAGAATAGGGAGTTGAAGAATTAATATGAAAAGTAAAAAGAGTTTAAATATATGTAGAAGTAAACAGAATATTAAGTGCGAGTTAATTTATCATAATAGCAAGGAAAGGGTTTACTGTTTAAGGCTCGAGCAGGATTTGGGTGATTTAGTCTGCAAGTTATGTAAAGAAGGCATAGAAAATATTAGACATCTGTTAATTGAATGTAAATGTTTGCAAGCAGAAAAGGTACAAATAATGAAGTTGTGGGAGAATATATATAAACAAAGTGATTTTATAGAAATTGGGTTCTTGGTTTTTATGCTGGGTTTAGGAAAAGATAAACGAGCTTTAGATATAACGACCATGGAGTTGACAAAGATTATGTTGTGGAAATGGGATGGAGCAGAATAGAGAAGAATATGGGAATAACTTAGGGTGGGGAACGGAAAGGTAAGGTAAAGTGGTTAACAGGTTTCTCTGGGCATGGTTGCTGAGAGATTCTTGATTCCGAAAAAGGAGAAATTACAGTGCATCTTATTATCATCAAATAAATAGAAAAAATGTAAAATTGTAAAATATATTAATCGACCATTACAATATTTCAAAGTTTTAAAAATTGATAATTTACAAATGAAAGTGACTAAAGTGATAAATTAAAAAATACACAAATATCAAGGAAAAATGTTGCAGGAGTTATATGCAAATGATTTTCATACATATGCAACCAAATGTTTTTTCAAATGAAATATATTTTAAATCCATTTAAAAAAAAAAAAACTATCATATGACAATTGTGAATCATAACTGTAAGAAATGCATTCCAATTACGATCCAAATTTAAATATTCTTTGCTAAAAAAATAAAAGAAAACAAATTGTGTTTGATATTATTTTCCTATTGTTTGAGTTTGTAAATACATTTTCAATATTTTTTTATATATATGATATTATTTAAATCACATCAAATTCAAATCATTATTTATATAATTTTGTGATAATTTAACCATGAATTTGTGATTAAAATTTTTGTGTTTTAAATATCAAAATAGTATTTTTTTTTCATTAATATAACCTCCTCCCCTAACCCTTTCTAGGTGACCAACAAATTAAGTGAAGAATATAAATTGCAAAATGTGACTTGTGATTAAAAAAAATTGATGCCAATTTAGTTCGCGCACACGGCCATTTTGAAATCTAAAGACCAGCCAAAACCACCATTGACACATCCAACTGATAAATGACATAAATATTGAATAAAAGTTCTTTAAATTCATATTTTAGAAATTATAAGCTAGTAAAAATAATGTTTTATTTCATATGGGCATATAGTATAATCTTTTAGTATTTGGAAATTTAAGATTGGTTTGATCAGACTTCTGCAACTTTTGACCACTACTTTGTATCAGTCAAACCATCCTTTCCTTTCCCCACAAATTTCAACACTTTGTGCCATCATAGTTCAAATATTTTATGAAGGTAAATTAAAAAAAAAAAAAATCCCTAATAAAATAAAGCATATTATTTTTACTAGCTTATAATTTCTAAAATATGAATTTAAAATACTTTCATTCAGTATTTATGCCATTTATCTGTAGGATGTGTCAGCGGTGATTTTTAATTTCAAAATGGCCAAGAGAGCAAACTAAATCAAGACCAAAAAAAATAAATACCAATCCTTGATGTCTGCAATTAAAAATGTTAAACTTTTCAAAAAGAAATTTGAAAAATCAGAATTTTATATTTCTAAATCAGAATAAAGTACCATTTTAACAAAAATATAAGTAACTTGTCATTTTCATTTATAGAAGATTTCAATTTCATTCTTTTCAAAAACAAAAAATTCAACATTCTATAACCTTTTTTTTTTTTATAACAATAATATATGTCAAATATTAACTTTTAGTTAAAGTTAAAAACATCATATTATGACAAAACATTTCATAAATACACCTTTAAATCATTTTAAAAGTAATTTGTTTTTTTCTTAATCAAAATTAAATGCTGATGGCCACATTCAAAACTTTTATAACTAACATAAATTTATTCAAAACTCAATTTTCAAAGCAACTTTTTTTTTGAAGTGCACCAAGTTACTTTTTATTGATTACTATTTTTAATATATTAAATTAATTATTAAAAAGGATTAATATAAATATCTAATAACCTTTTAATCAACTATAATAAAATAATGGGTGTTATTATATTATTTAAATGTAATAACATTACTTTTTTTTTTACTAATTCAAACAAATAATATTTCATAGCACATCTGATACTCAAATATTAACTACTATTTTGCTACTCTGCCTGTTTAACATAAATACATAGCTTTATGTAAAACCCTATCACTTAAAATGTAAAATCCTATCACTTAAATTGTATAAAATTATGATTTATTTGTAAAACCTTCATTCTGTTCATATAAAATGACTGCCTTCATCTTGATTTAATTTTTCTAAATGATTTACTTTTGTTTTCATTAATTAAAATCAGCTATTAAAAAAAAATCTAATTACTATATAAAAACCATTCATTCTATAAAATTAATCTTTCTTGATCTATATCACAAATATACTGATAACAAAAACAATGTAAATTAACAATAAATTTAAGCAATAAAATTACCTTCGTGAGCCAATTTAGTTGCTCCTAGCAGACATTTGCCCAATGATTCTTCTTTTTTGTACGGAATGGACCATTGATCTGTAAACACTCTACTTTCCAGTTCATACAAATTTGTTGTTGGGAATTCAAATGAATCACCATCATCACCGATATTATTGCCTTCATTCTGGTCTCCAAAATTACCCTAGATAAAATAAATAGTTTTTCAAAATATAAAATTTAACACTTAATATATATATATATTTTTTCAAACTTCATAATTCATACTTCCTATACAATAAAAACTATACATACCCATATATGCAAAAACATACGATATACAATATAAAAAAGGTACTAATAAAGTAAGGGAAAATTAAAAAGTAATGGTTATTTATTAATAAAACTATAATTTCAAATGGCAGTTATTAACTAATAATAATATATTAAAAAATATTAGAAAAGTTTTAAATTAATATGCACACCAAGTTACTATTGGTATACTTAGAATGTGTATGCCTAAGCAAAAAAATTTTAAATGTTATCACTGTTAATCAATATACAAAAATCAGATTTCTCAAACCTGTTGAAATTAAAAGAGTGATGACATCATAGTAAGAAATAAATATATATGAATCTGAAAAACATTCAGAAAAAAATAATACAGATTTTTTTTAAGCCAGTATAATAAATAATGTAGAGGTGAAAAAAATTATCTATGTGACTTAAGGAACAAAGAATAAAATAATAAAACATTTCCTTAGAGAATCAATATAAAATCTATAAAGTACAAAAAGACCTGTGTTAATAATTGATTAAATACTTTTTAGGTATTGAATCAGATGGAGAAAATCGCTGTGATTATCTAATTTAAAATCTCGATCTTAACTCCAGCTGCACTATCACTATTTCAGCAGACCGGTCCTTCAAACCGAGAAGTATAATACCATAGGTAGATGCAACACCAATGATACATAAAACCAGACTGAAGCTATACAAAGAATAATCTATGATTACATTTACAGGCTATAGAACTTCTTGGCTGCTAGATTCAAACCCCTGCCATCTAAAGCACTTTAATTTGTATTGAGGCTTAACCTCAGGTGCCAGACAATCATCAGTCATACAATCAGCATGCCCAGATGACAGGTATACAATCTAGCATTTGATATATCCCCAAGCTAGTTTCTTTCCCAATTGTGAGGGGAAATCTTTAATAGACTTGCCCAATACTTATAATTAACTATAACTTTACCTATTAGTGATGCAATTATAAGAGACAGAATCGATCAGACAATAATTAAACAAACAATTTATTTATACATACTCATAATTAAAACTCATTATAATAAAATTTTACATATATGCAGACACACATTTAAAATATAATGTAATAAGTTATGGAAACAACTTAAAGATTACTGTGAACTGTAATTATTTAAGTTCATTAAAGTCTTTCATTCAAATAGATGTTCAAATATCTTAAATGGTATAATATGGATTATATTAACCCAAGATTTTTATTTTTGGATAACACATTACACTCACATAACCGGTTGCCTTTCTTTTTCCATCAATGTTTTGGCTTCTTACTGATTTTTTACGTTTCAATGAAGGAGAGAGAGATTTTCCGTAGTTTGCAGATAATGAGGCAAGCATAAGTTCTAGATGGAAAGCATCTGATAGTATGAAGGCCTGGGATTGAAGGCTAGTCGCACACTTCAGTTGCTGACTAGCACGGCATGCTGCTACGCTCAGGGAATATAAGTAGAGGCACCCGCATTCTGGAGACATTGCTGCCTTCTTTTCTTTGAAAGTTTTTTTATATGACAGCAATATTGAATAATAATGAATATATCTCTCTGTCCTTTTATATGTTTCTTCCTCACTGTTTTCTTTTTATCATTATCTTCTATCAGGCTTAATTAAATTTTATATTTCCTTAATTAAATTTCTACTCTGTTTTAATCTAACTTCTTGCTTAGATTAATCTGTTTGATAAGATAATGTCTATAGTCTTTTCCTTTGTTTCTTTAATTAGGCAATGAGAGTTATTATTGCTTTTCTTTATCAGCCAAGTAATCTTTTAAGTGAATTTAAAAAGTTTTCTTATTTACAAATTATATATTTTAGTTCAGTTTCATTTTTATATATTTTTTTCCTATTTAAATTTATAAAAAGGAATAGTTAGTTTTAACTCCCCCCCCCTCCTACTCACTCTTTAATATTAAAACTCTTTTACTTTTTTTTTAAATGACAAAATGATGCAATTCTTTTTGCAAGTTTGTATTTAAAAAAAAAACCTCTTTAACACATTTTATAATTTATATTTCACTTTTATTAAGACTTAAACATTTCTTTTAAAATTAATTTAATCATTTATTAATATGTGATTTCACATGTAATGCAAAATATATGCATTCTCAAACCATATATTTATTGGCAGTACATCACACACACGCACAACAGTTCAAAAGATAAAATACATCAAATCGACCATTTTATCTCTAATAATTTATTTATAGCTTTTCACAAAACATTTATTTTATGACTGTTATTCTTCGTGTAATCCAAGTATTTTAATTTCGTTACCTATAATTCCAACCAACTACTGTAGTTTTATTTAATGTAACTTGTTTCATAGTCATGGGTGCATATTGATATATACAAAAATATACATAATATATTTTTAACTCTGTCTATAGAGCAGTTTATTTATATGTTAGGTATTATATTAAATTTGTATGTGGGGAGGGGGTGCAATTTTAATTTCATTGTAAATAAATAATTTTAACTTTTTTTAAAAAAGAAAAAATTATTGCTACCACATTGTTTTATCTTTTTTTTTTTTTTGTAGTTTTAACATTTTCACTTATATACATAAAAACATATTTGTTGATAAATTCCAAATTAAAAAGTTATTAGATTGTAAGTAGAATCAACATTTTTGAAAATAAATCTGAATTTGTTGATGAAGGAAATAGAAAACTTCTTTATCTATGGTTTATTATTCATATTTATATGAAATAATAATAAAATCAAATTATAAATTAGCAAATACAAAATTATCATTTACTTTCCCTATCCCATTTATTCATTTTAAAGAGAAAAAGAAAGCTAAGCATTTGTTTGAAAAGATAGTCTGCCTGCCCCCCCCCCCCCAATTCCAATTTTAGGTTTACTTTAATATTTAAAACCATTCTTCCTTAATAGCATGATATTGTTTTTTTTAAAATTATTTTCAAGTAAATGATAATCTGAGTATTGGCAATACAATATTTTTCAGGATTTAAAAAAAAAAAAAATTGTAGAGGAATTTAACATTGATCTTTTATTTTTTTAATGCTTTAATTAAACTAATAAATTTTTATTTTGTTTTATGAGCAACTTTAAAAAGTGTTTATAAATTAATCATATCTAAACAGAAATGGCAAAAAAAAATAAACATAAAAAAATTAATTGTCTTTCTTAAATTTGTTTTATCAAATGAAAGTTTTTTTTTAAATTTATTTAAACTTTGTATTTGCACCATGGTTTTTATTTTACAATTTTAAATGTAGTCTTTTACTTATAGTTAGTTATTGAACATTTTTTTACTATAAGTTCTAATAGTTTTTCTTCCCTGCATAATATTTTTAAGTCATACTAACATTTGTGTCTCCATGTGTAAGCAGGTATATACTTTTAAACAATATAAAATAATTTCCACTCTATTTAGCTTTTATTTCATGAAACAAAGATTTTATCATGTTTTACCATTGATCCATTGTAATTATTTAAAAATATGTATGATGAAGATACAAAGATGGAATACTTGTATAAAAAAATGTTATAAATTTATAAAAATGCATGTTTAGAGGTTTGTTTCAGTGCAGACTGCAGTCCCGCACTATATAAATAAGAGACTTTATTATAGTAAATTCAAAATTTTTATGTATTTAATCGCATGTGATTAAAAATGAGATTTTATTTCTCTTTTGCTACAGAATGAAGAGGTTTGTACATTTCAATAATTTATAACTTGGACACAATGGTGAGCAAAGGTTGGCTTATACATAAATAAGACCTAAACATAAGCATACACTTAATACTTTTCAAACCGATGCTCACGAGTGAATGCGTGTAAATTCATAAAAGCGAATGTCCGGAGATTTGTTCTTTATTTATAATATTATATACACAGTCTATGCTATACATATAAATAATAGACTATTTATTAAAAACATTTTTATGATTTTAATGGCAATAATTTTTTTTCAATATGTAAAGGATATTTGTCATTAACTTTTATTCCCAATATTAATAAAAATATAAAAGTTTTAAGTCGATTTCCAATTAGCATGAGCATGAGAATTCCGCATAACGTTAATAGATTAATAAATAATTCTAAGGGAATAATAAATAAGGAGGATAAAAGCAATGTTGTATACTCGATTAAATGCCCACAAATAAATTGTAGTGCAATATATGTTGGAGAAACCAAAACAAATATTAAATATCGCCTTCAACAACATAAATATAAGTATAATAGAGCAAGAGAAGATGATACAGTTTATTCAGCTTATGTTCACCAAAATAGTATAGTCCATATATGTAGTCCAAAGCATTTTACAATATTAATGCATGAAACACATGATAAAAAACGCAAGATTAAAGAATCGTATCTTATACAAAATTCATCTTGTGCTATGAATTCAAAATTAACCAGCTTTCCTATTAGTTGTTCCTGGCCAATACAATGAAATGTTGAATTCATCGCCTAGGACAAAATATAATTTTTTACACTGCCTTGATAAGGACTTGTAAGAGTTGAATGTGCTTGACAATAATATTTAGTTATTATTTTATATTAAAGAAATTCTGTTTTAACAATTGACAAATTGTTATATTATATTTATAGTTATATATTTACAGGAGTATTATTTATTTATTATTTCATATAAAATTTGAAATTTTTTTCTTATTTCATATCTACTTTTAAGTAAACATGTATAGTAAATTTAGTACAATATTAATATTTATGCAGTGATTAAGTCTATTTTACATTCGTTTATAAAAAGTAGATACATCAATATCATTGTCCCATGGTACAGATTAGATATTATTAATATTGTACCTACATGAATTTGACTTATCCTCTTATCGTTCACTAATTCAATCTTCATGCAATTTTCTAGAATCAATCAAATGTCAAGAATAAGAACCTTATGTAATTATTTCTAAATATTACCCAACATTTTATATTTATATTGTGTAATTATTGCTATGTTATTTTATTACAAGGCGAATCATCTACTGCATAAGAAATAATGTTTTGACTTATTATTTTGGGGGTCTCCAAAACTTATATATATACTTCAAACACATCAAATACTACTATATGCTACTGAATAGCAAAAAGTAGCAATTTATTATGCAATGCTGAAAATGTAAAGTAATGATTAGAATAACTGTTAAAAAAAAAATGAGTATAGATAATAATAAAAAAAATTACACAAGATCTACAAAAGCAAGTTACATTATAACTGGATTGAAGACCATTATATAGACAGGCAATGTACCTGTGATATGTATAATATTTGAGCATATATACTGAAACAGTATTCTTTGTCTATTATCCTGTTTCACCTACTATGTGCCATAGTAGTATCTTTTTCCCCAGTTCAAACCCATCCCAGTCTACATATATAAGTTACAATAGTTTATTTTAATCTGTAAGATCGTATATTTATGCGTATATGCATGCATTTGTATCTGCACACACATCTAATAATAATGTTAATGTTTGTATGCATATAATGTGTACGCATTTATAATTTTAAATTGAATAAAATTAATTTAAGTTGTGAACCTCGTTGTATGTGTGGGTGCACACTTATGTAAATATGCGAAGGGAACTGTAATATAATAGATTTAGTAAGCATTACAGATTTTCTAAATACTTTCTAAACTATTTTTAAGTTATTTAATTTATAGAATCGTTGGTTTTCGCATATAATTCTTAAATTCTGGGTGTCTGTCTTATGTATATGCTAAAATGTTGATAGCTTAAATCTCTTTAAAAAAAGAATCAAAGGTTATAGATTTCTCAGAATTACTTTTCATAAAATGGTAATCTGAGAAACAAAATTTTAAAGATATTTTAAAAATAATGTTAAAAACAAAGACAAAATCATTAACTCGGTCCTGATTGTCAA
This sequence comes from Epiperipatus broadwayi, assembly GCA_028023455.1. Taxonomy (NCBI): domain Eukaryota; kingdom Metazoa; phylum Onychophora; class Udeonychophora; order Euonychophora; family Peripatidae; genus Epiperipatus; species Epiperipatus broadwayi. The sequence goes on along the minus strand of JAQFVV010000149.1, from coordinate 1,238,771 downwards.
TAACTACAGATGGATCTTTTGTCTTTGCTAAAATTAATGTGTGCCATTAAAATTTAAGAATTGGAAACTAAAGATTGTAAATATCTTAATGGCTTGTGAGGGGGGATGAGAAAGAGTTGATAAAAAACCTAAAATTCAGTCAAAGGGTTCACTTGTTAACTTTTGCTACCGTGAGAACCTTTGGGTGAAGCAACCACCGCCCCTCCCTTGTGGAGAATTGGTCCAGAATGAAAATGGAGTTCAAGATCCACAGCCTGTCAAGAAGACATCGGATGAACCTGCCTAATGGATAGTGCCAGCATCAAGCAACTCAACTAGAAGATCGGTAAATTTCTTCCTGCAGAGCTCTATAAAAATATTAAACTAAACTTGTAAATTAATTCCCAAAGCTAGCTAAATGATAAACTTTAAAAATTAATAATCTGTAATAACTCTTTTAAAAGTCAATTTTGTAACTTTATTTTAATAATAATCTTTGTAAGAATCTTGCCTGCTTAATAAACATTAGTAATTCATAATTTTCTTAATATAATAACTGTAATCAGTTATTATTATTTATATGTTTCTGATCTGCAGTCATGCCTATTTTCTATTTTATATATTTGTTAATTCATTAATTTATGTTATGCCTTCATTCAGAGCAGAGATTGATGATAATAATAATTTTGGAGAGTTGATTAGAAACTCTCTCATAGTTCATTTATGTTGCTGTTTAGCACACCTATAAATCTCCGGTCTGAAGACCTACTCATATATATATATATATAATTAAAGCTACTATGTTTTAGCTTATTGTTTAATATAGGTTTGCTTATTATAATGTCTGTTTAGTTAAGTATGAGAGAATATTTTAAAGCATATTATAAGTAATTAGTTAATTTTAAGTCCCAAATATGCTTTACTCCCCCTTAGTTTATTCTCACAAACTATACGGATTACTGGGTAAACTAGGTCATTTGTAATTACCTCTTTTAGCATGATTTAAGTATGCTAATTATGAACAGGCGTATACATAATTATCGCTTGTGATAATTTGTAGTGCTTGTCATATATAATTTAAGGCAATAATAAATAATATACTTGAGGTGTAAAGATCCATGGATAATTATTCAATGGTCACTTTCAGAATAACTTATGATTTCTGAAACGACAACTATTTGATTTAATTTTAGAATTCCATAAATTTTAAAGAGTCCTTAGATCTTAAAACTGCATTTTAATTATTAATAAGATTGATCTTATAATACAAACTCTCTGTACAAAAAAGATAAGATTATTTTTTTTCTTTAAAGAAAAAATATTTATTCTCATTATATATTAAGCTCAAGAATAATTTTGCAGTATTTGAAATGTGTTTATAAAGTGTGGATTAATTGAAGTTTCACATTTTTACTACAAAGCAAAAAATTTTAAATATTAAAAATCGAATACACCCCAGAATTAATAAATATGTAAATGGTAAAAATTTAATTTGCTGATATATTAAGTGAAAAAAAAAAAAATTCCATTTTTCATATGTTCAAAGTTTTATTATTGATAAGAGTGCTGTGAAATGAAGAAGTCACATTAGAACAGTCCACCCATTAATATATTAAATTGTAACTAATTATATAGTGTGAATTTATTTTAGTATATTAAAATATAATTACACATCTGTGAAATAATTTTACAAAAATATTTATAATTTTTAATATTATATTTTTTGGTTCTTAAAGATAATCCCATACACCAATATATATTACAGATAATTATACACTTTCAGCGGCATAGTTATCCCATAACCCTAACAAATGTTTTAGTTATTAATATTAAAAAATATCATAAATATATTATAAATTCCATTCACAGAAATAACACAAAACTACAACAATAAATTTTAAATAAAATAAATTTAATAATTCAAGCTTCATGGGATTTCTTTTAGAAACAAAAAGTGACTAATGTGGGTTATTCGTGTTGACAGTTAGTGTTTAGATATATATAATCTTTTTTCTTAAACATATCAACAAACCACACATAAGTTTTAAAAAAAAATTTAAGAAATGTTTGTTATAACATGTATTTTATTATGTATAAAGCTTTTATTTTTATATATTTTGATTCAAAATATTATTATTATTTATATTCAATATATTTGTGATTTAAGTAATGATCATTTTATATCATTGGTATAATCTTCAAAATTCTCTTAATGTACTGAGATTATAAGTCATTTAAATCTTTAAATTTGTGGAAATAGAATTAACTCAGTACAGCAAGTGAATTTCAGAGATTATATCAATGATATAAAATGATCATTAATTAAATCACAAATATATTGAATTAAATGTTTTGAATCAAAATATATAATAATTAAAGCTTTATACATAATAAAATATATATTACAAGATAGCAAATGTTTCTTAATTTTTTTTTAAAACTTACATGTGGTTTGTTGATATATTTGAAAGATTATATATATACCTAAATACTAGCCGCTGACATGAATAACCCATGTTAATCACTTTTTGTTTTTATAAAAAATTCCTGTAGCTTGAATTATTATAAATTTATTTTATTTAAAATTTATTATTTAGTTTCGTTATTTCTGTGAATGGATTTATTGCTATTTTTTAAAGTTAGCAGGAATTTATAATCCACATCGATATTTTTTAATATTAACAAGTAAAATACTTGTTAACGTTATGGAGTATAATTATCTGTAATCAATTTTGGTGTAATCAATGTTGGTTTAATTATAAATTGCTTAATGACCATTTTAAGATTTGTAATTTATCTATTTAATTTTGTGCATGTTTTAACTTTGTTTATAGCTGTTTGCTTAATACTTAAATTTTTTGAATGCATCAAGAAAAATAAAAAGGCAATGAATAAAGTTAAAACATATTGAAACGATAACTTTCCAAGCCCTATCGTTTCACCATCAAACCTAATGACACATTCAACTGTGCTAAGTTCGAACCTATTTAATGTTAATAAATTTAAAATTAGCTCATGTCTGTCTAAATAGTATTATATATTTATGCGCGAACCAATGCTACAATTAGATAGGATTAGGAAAATTATAGCGTACTAAATTTACTTAATATTTCTAAAAATGTTTGTTATATTATTTAAGTTAAGAGTAAATTATTAATTTTGTTGTTTAATATTGTCATTTCGTATGTGGATATATAATCTGTGCTATATAGAGGGAAGGCATGATTTTAAAATATGTAAAAGCCATTATCTAAAAATAATATTAAATGTTTCTTTAAAAATTGTTAAAAGATTTCTTGTTTTAAATATATTTCAGGGAAAAGTTTCTCGAAAATATATTTAAAAGTTATATCAAAATATGTTTGTAAGTTATTTTAAAAAAATATGTTAAAAAGGTTTTCGTTTTAAAAAATTGTTAAAAGGTTGTTTTTAATGTAAGATAAAAATAAAAGCTGGTCAAGTAATTAAAAAGACTTTTGGTTGTAAACAAGTGTCATTAACAACCACACCTGGAATCGGTAAAAAGTAAAACTAGTTCAAAATTTACTAATTAAAATCTCGTTAGATAAGATTGTTATTTTTAAAATCTAAATTGGACATTGTTTGCAACGAAAAATCTTAACTATAATAATAGCTTATGGAATGTTTCTAACATAAGTTATCTAAGATTTTAGGAATCTGGATTATAAATTTGAAAATATGTAATTAAATTCCTGAGTTTAGTGAGTCTTGAGGCGATAGATTCCGATAATGAAAAGCTATAAATATTCTGTATTTTTAACAAAGGAAGGACAGCCATATTTGTAGAGAAAATTGCCGCCAGTCTCCACGTTGTTTAATGTTTAATATGTCCAGCTAAAATCGGGCATTTCTTTGCTGTTACTCCGCGGGGAGAATGGGGGTTTCTCTCGTTGCAATGCCTGAACCACCATCATGCCGCTAGCAGAGACAAGCCTAACAGAATTGGAAAGATGATGCCACCAGCCGCCCCTGTCAAACTCACCAAATCTACAGCCAAGAACTTGCAGTCCAGATAAATAATACCGGTACCATTTTATTTTTCAAACCACAGACCACTGTGTAAATCTTTATATATAAGTTAGCTAACTCTCTTTTTAAAATAATTATAAAACTAAATGTAATCAAAACTTAAATCCATTTAATACTTTAAATATGTAAATTGCTATCAAAATTTAATGTTGTTAAAGTTTAAATAATCTGACTATTTTTATATTTTCCATTCACTTAAAAGTAAATCATTTAGTTTAAAGTTATATCACTGCGGTTGTGTCTACATTTCTTTGCTTATTTTAAATGCTTATTATATTTTATATGCCAATATTTCGAAACAGTAGGCACTTAATTTCATGTTTTTTTTTTAAAGAAGATATTATTTGAAAATCTTCGTGTAATTTGTTTATAGTGCCAAATTTCTGCGCACTGTTTCGAATTCCTATTTTTATAAAATAATACCGAGTTGCCTTGCACTCATCATTTTATTTATGATGATTTAATATATGAAATGTGGCTCTTTTAATCAACTATTTAAAAACTTAACTTTATAGTTTTATTAAGAATTAAATTTAGCCTTGATCATATTTATAAGTATATTTGTCATTTAAGTTCTTAAGTCCATAGAAATATACTTTCCCTCTTTAAAGTATTTATTATCTATAAGTAACCTAATAGATTGAGCATATCAAAGTACAGATGTATTAATACCCCCTTTCGTAGCATAGACATTTATTATCAGGCTACACAAGAGTTGGTCCCAATTTGATAGAGCTAATATGCTATTGTCTCGTATTTCATAGTATGAAATATACTACTCTTTGCTTGGCGGATGTGATATATTATTTTATAAAATCATTCTCATTTTGCTGCTATACGCAATACATATATCAAGATGGAGCCACAGCGTTGCCAGCACATCTTCTCTTATAGGGTAGAGCAGTAGCGAAGCCTAAGCCAAGGCCAGGTTAGCACTAAGTCCCCCGCCATTCCTGAACACAATGTTCCCTTTTACGCAGCATTGCGATCGGTTGCAGGGTACCGGCGTTTGTCGCAAGAACCCTGAAGTAATTTCATCAATCCGCAGAGCGACTTTTCCTATTGTTATTTACCTGTGCCATAGCGCATTGGTAAAATCTTATGCAGCCAACTCTCCCACCTTTATACAGCACTTTCAGCATTGATCTGAAATTTTCTCTTGAAACCCATGTTTGATCGATCGTTACTTGAGCTGGTTTATGCACTCGTTATTAAGTCATATTGTATTTTTAGTAAATGAATTCATGATCAAGGTTCAATATAATTATTTATATAACAGCCACAAATTTAATGGGATTTGGCATAACTTGATTTATAGACATAACGTAGTGATTGATTATGTATTAATTGTAAAGCAATTCATAAGATTGGCACATGTTAAACCCATCTATGAAAATTTAATAATTACTTATGTAAAGCTATTTTGAATTACCCAATGTTTGCGTACATTCTACGCTGAAATGCTACTGTAAATAAATGAAATATGGATAGAATTGTAAAAAAATGTATAATTAGTTTAATGTATTTCGTTCTCTGTCTTGTTATTGATCTAATTCAATCCAATTCTAATTATTATTTATAGTCTATATATGTGAAAACTATGCATTAAGTTAAATTAAATGGGTGATATATTTTAGACAATTAAGAACGTTTCTTTTAATTATCAGTCTTATTATGTCTCCATGACCTATGTCAGCCGTGAGGAAAGAGGTATATACGTGTAATTTCAAGGTGGTCATTCGTAGGGTCTTGAGTCTTGGAATCCTGGCTTACAAGTTGAAGTGTGGTCGGACTTGGGATGTCACAGTCCTAATCTGGTCAGCTTCGATCTCTTTTGCTTGGACTCTGAATTCTGTTACGCGAATGTACAGACTTGACTGTTACAATATATACTTTGTTTTGTGATATACTGACTATTTTATATGTATAATTAATTATCCAAACAATTTGATTTTCTGAGACATTCTTAATAATCCAATTAAATAGAATAATAAATGCATTTACAATTAATAACTTAATATCTGCTAAACTAAAAAGGTGGCTTTTTAAATAATATTTAGCTTTATTACCGCCTAGCATGCTTTCAATATATTTTTTACTAAATCACATACATGGCATATAGTATGGTGTGATGAAATGGTTCTTTATATCAATGTTTAATTAACTGTTCATGTATTCAATTCTAACTTAAGATTTAAATTTGAATATTCATATAGCCATTTCTTTGAAATGGGTACACTTGTTTCTTTTTTGTTAATAGAAAAACAAGTCACTAGCCATTTCACACTATGTCACCAGGTTACCTGCTATTGCACATGCTTCTTTAATCCTTTTTACCCTCTTTTTCTGTGTACACTATCTCTGCTTTTGCTAGTAACAATAGAATTATTAACTTAAGAGATGACTAAAAGAGAACAAATATTCTTTAAACTGTAGAAAATCAATTAATTTGAATATTTTTAAACTTTTTGAATTAAGACCAATAAAACAGTTTGTTAGAAAAATATTACATTTTTTAAAAAACTATTTTATTTAAATTTTATATATATTTATAAAAACTGGTTATTCAAAAAAAAAAAAACCAGCTGATTTAGTTTCCTATGAATGAAATAACTCCTTTTAGACATAAACATATAAATATACATTTGCTTACTGAATTTTAATATAGAATTTATATCACATCAAATTAAAATGACAAAATATTTATTTATCTGTCATAGATAAAATGTGAATTATTTAAAAATAAATTATCCTAATGAACTTTTGACTTGCTTTTGGTATGAACTGTTGTTTTCTTCAAATTATTTATATCCAACTATTTGCAAATCAACAGATTGCATTCATCATTTTATAAAAAGATTTAGTGAAAACCTTTTTGTTTTTAAGTAACAACAAAAATTAAACAGACAATAAAACACTGTCAAGTAAATGCATTTGCACTTTCCAAACAAAAATATTTCATTTTTCCTTTCAATTATTATTTTCCAGAAATTAAAACATATATATAATTTTTGTGGAAATAATTAATCATCAGTCATCAATTGGACATCCTTCTAATTCCAAAATATTTTCTAGTAGCTCACTATAACATTCTTATCTCTAAATACTTATAATTTATCTCCACATTGTTTTTTTTCTTTCTTTTCTATGTTCTTTTAATTTCCTTTAATATATCTCATTGTTCCTCTGCTATTTTTTTTAATTCATTATTCCATCTATCCAATTTGACTTTTTTTTCAGTTTTTTACAAAATTGTTCTCAAAAATTTATAGCTTGTTTTCTCTTTGCTTTCATTGGTTATTGTCAACAAGATATATTCCCACCCATCTTTAGTCTTCAAACTCAGTTTCATATTGTCTTTTTAGTATTGGTAAAATATGTCTCATAATTATTCCCTTAATACTGTCAATTCCTCTCCATTTTCTTAATATTCTTTATTTTACATTCTTCCTTTTAAAAATTGTATTTATAATCTTATCCAACAAACTTGACTCGTTCTATTTCTTCCAAACACATTCTTAAAAAATCTACCATTATTTTATATAATCTCTCTCTTCTTAAATATTCGAACTTCTGTTTCTGATAAAGATATACTCCAAATAAAACATTTTGAATTCAAATTGTTTTATTTCTTAATAATATATATTCTCATTACAAATTCGTTCTCACTAAAATCAACTTGAAAACTTGCTTTAATTAATTTTCCAATTTTCTTTACTTTTTATTCTTTCTACCTATATTCAGTTTCTTAGGACTCATATTTCAGCTTAAAATTGTTCCAAATTTCATCAATGGGATATATCTGCCATATACTTCATTAAAGTATTAAATAAAACTCAAAATCTCTAACTATTAATTGATGAAATAACCATACAATAATATATTATGATTTCAAATAAATATATATACTGTTCATTATTGGTTACTCATAAATAATATTTAAATTCCAACCTAAAATAAAGAATAAAAAATTATGTATTTTGTAATGATTATACAAAATAAATTCAATAGTAAACTTCTTTCTGAAAACTTCAATATCATATTCTTCCAATAAAAGTAAACAATAATGAGATAATCTTTAGATTATAAACAAGATTTGTCTCTCCTATGAAAGCCATTCTAAAATTCAATGTCCTATTTAATAAAGATGTGTCCTTATAACAGAAGAATAAAGACCATTGTAGCTTTACAGTTTGACATTGTATTTTCACAATATTATAGACTATTATTTAAATGAAATTTTTTAATGCAATAAAATATTTAATTCATTTCCCTATCCCTATATATTCACTTTTGTTGAAATAATTGTCACTATGATGAAATATTTATCTTTTAATTTATTAAATATAGATATTGAAGTCAATATTTTAGAATCCAAATCATCTATATTCTCACGTTGACTAACATTCAACCAAAAATTTCTGAAAGAATCTACGCTGTATTTCAATATCCAAATCATCTTTTTAAACTGATCCATATTTTCAAGTTGATTACTATTCAGCCCAAAGTTTCTAGAAGATTTCTCTTTTATCATTAGCTGAGAAAGAATAATGAATTTCTTTAATTTATACATCTTTAAATATTAATAACTAAACCAAGACTTCATATGTTGTATTAAAAACATTTTATAACTCATTCTTTTAAAATTGGCAAAAAAAAAAAGCACAATAATGATCATATTGCAAAACTAAATGCCAAGAAAAAAAATTTTCTGTTTCTCTTATTGGATCAAATTAAAAACACCATTAAATCTATGTCATATCTTGATGTTGAAGCTAATGCACATCTATGCTTAACCCCAATTTTCAATTTAACTAGTTTACATGCCAGTAATAATATTGCATAGTAATGCATATTTATACGAATAAAATTTTGTGGACAACTAGGTATTTTCAAACATTGCTCATTATGCATTAACTGAGATAACTACAATGATTAAATCAATAAAAGCTAGCTTCCATTTGAATAGCAATAAAACCATGTCTATAGAGCTACTTGATTCTCTAAAACTATACTATTTTAAGTACTCACCTATTTACACTGAAAACAACTTTTGCAATAAAATTTTTTAAAGTCTATTTTGCTGTAATAATAGATGATAATAATATTCTAGATAGTTCTTTTTTATTACTGTAGTTTTATTTTATTAAAATGAAATAATAGAAGCATCATTAAAATTGGCTGGCATAATTTCATGGGCCATATATTTAAAAAAAAAATAAAGTTTTGAAACCAAAATATCACTAATATAGTATAAAAGTTCTCTAAGTATCTCATAAGGACATGCAATCTTTCTATTTTTAAGATTATAGAAAACTAATTTAACTTCACTAAGCTGGATAACTTTGTTCAATTTAAAAATAATCATCTGAATTTTCCATCATTATTCAAAAAATAATAAAATATTTATCTATCAAAATACAATTATTATTCTTACATAAATATACCAAGCACTGATATGAATTGTTTTCAGGTTCATATGTTATTTCCAAGATTTAAGAAGGATTGCAGTTTATAAAAGGTTGCATATCTTCTACAATTTTAATCCGTCAACCATTCTTAAATCTTAGGTAGCTTATGAAGTTCCACACATATTTTACTACTCGCAACAGAAAATGTCACATTTTCACTTAATAAAATGACTAGTAATTAAACGTACAAAAGCAGTTAGAATTCTTCTTTATAAAGAATCCAAGAAAAAGCTTAATTATGTCAACAATACATACCTTAACAAAAATGATATACCTCAGAAAAATAAGATTGAAAATCTAAATATTTACCTGTGAAAATTTACTGCAAATAGCGGTTGCTTTTAAAGAAAGAGCATCAAATGTCCTACCACTATATTTGGAATAAGATTTATTTTTTAATTTAATAATCATTATAATCTCAGGACATACTAAACTATGATCTGTCCAACAATCTGCATCTATAAGTATTCAAATAATAGTTTTCTTTTTTAAAATTCTGACATTTAATTATAATGTAATCCATAAGAAGCTATTGCTTTTAGTGTGGATGCATATCCCATCCCCCAAATAAAGTCTGTAATAGTCAAGTCAATAGAAAAATTCAAAAATAAACATTCTAGTTCACAGAGCTAATAGTATCATTTTCAACAGCTTTGATCCATTGTTTACTATTCTTATCAACAAACACATTGGAAGTTTCCAAAAATAAAAACTTGTATTTTTTTATTACAATTGAAGAAATAACATTTTCCAACAATAAATAAAAACTTTCCTTCTCAAAATTTTAAAAAATCAATGTTTAAGAACAGATCTTGAAGAGTTTACACCAAGCAAATTTGATATATCCATATTTAAAAAATAAATAAATACTTATTTTTGTTACCATAACTATTTTCTGCTTTACCATCATTATTATTACTGATATTACTATTATTTCTATAATTTAAATAAAAAAATCTATCAGATAAGACCCTACTTATGCAAATTTTGGAAAACATCATCATCTTTAGACCATTTTTTTTTTCTAAATCTTGTCAAAATAAATCAATTCTATACAAAACTGCTCAAATATACAATAATTTCCTATGAAATTCTGATCTCAAAAGCAGTTCCAAAGCAATTTCTCATTATGTACAATTAAGGACTATCAAATATACTAAATCTATCCTCACTGATGAATTCTTAATGCTGGGCACTTTCCTTAATTTACATATTCATATATACTTGTTTATAAAGAATGGAAATATAGTTGCACAAACTCTATCTAATTTCATAATTCATGCAGAGATGACTGGGGGCATGAGATTCGTAATGAGATTTCCTAAACCATTTTAAACATTTGAATACAACAAAATAAAATGTTGAGATAATAAAAGAAAGAGCACAAAAAGAAACAAAAGATTTTATATCAGAAAAAGTAAGTAGATTTTGATGAGCCAACATTGTACCCTTCAAAACAATAGGGAATCACCTTTAGTCAAACACTGTCTTCATTTTACCAATAAAAGTATCTTCTACTTAAAATTCATAATTCTTTGTTTCGACAATAACTACATTCATTCTTTTAATTTTTCCAACAAAATGTTAATTATGCAATACTGAATTAAGTCTATCTTTCTTTTGAGATGTTTCTTTCCTTCAATGTATCACTTCTAATCATTCTCACAAAACTGTAGATATTAACACTTTTTCATTTTCTTCTTTTCATTTTTTTCTTTCACTTAAAATCTATTATTTTACTTTCTCTGCTTTCATATATATATATACCTATTTCATAATATAAAATCTGAAATTTCCTCATAAAAATCTTTTTTAATTTACCAATTCCATTTCTTTATACTTCAGTTTCTTATATTACCTTAGTTATGATCATTCTTAGAACTAAATTTTCTAAAATTATATTTAATTGCTTTAAATCTTTTTTCTAGCAAAATTATAATTAATTTTAAAAACCTTTCATAAAGTTTACAATGAAAATGGAATAAATCCTTGTGATAACCTTACTGTGCAATACCAAAATCAAAAATTATGGCTTAAGCTATAAAAAAATTAAAAGTTAACAAGGATCTATCGATTTAGTCTGCATATTCTTCTTAATTAACATTATATCAGTTTATACATTAAATAAAAGTGGTCTATATCCAGGGTAGCAAAATGACAACCTTTATGCAGTTGTTTCCACATGGAAACTAGTCTTCAACTGGACAACTTTTTTTTTTTAAACTTAAAAAAATATGATAAAACATAAAAGCTGATAACATCATCTCCAGATGTATTATGGAAGATTAGAGGTAAAAATCATAGGATCTCAAAATGAAAAATGATTAAGTGCACACCATTGATGGAATAGCAATTCAGAATATCATTCTTCTAATAATGCTCATTTTAAAATTCCTGATTTTACACTAATTCTTAATGAAAATGCATTCTAAACATGATATAGCTACTTTTGTTTCAACCCATCTTATAAAACAATTAACTTTCATTGAGACAGTTCATGTGATATTGTAATTATCATTTGGATAATTTTTATGGATGCAACATTTACACATCTTTCAATACAAACTGCCCCTGACCTCTTCTTTTTCATCAATATTTATAGATTTCAATTCTTATAACAGCCTTTATGACATGAAAATGAGGATTAATTAGGTTGTTACCTTTTTTCAACTTTATAATGAATGGATGATACCAAACAAGAAGGAATATGTTATTCAAGCAGATTAAAAACAGATACAATTCCTGATATGTTTTGCTCCACTAAAAATGGTTTATCAATATTTGGTGATCTACTAATATTGGATCATTTCTCCTCCAACTAACATAAATCATCTTAGAATTCACATTTTAATAGTTAGTAGTTTGTTTCATTATGGAAATTTAAGAAAGTCAAAAATAACCTTCAATAGAATATTAATAAAAGCTTTTTAATTTTCTCTTGCTATGATAGATTTAACAAACTCATAACAAGTGCCAAATAGTTCATTTCTTGTACATACTGAAAGCAATTCATTGCAGATTGGCACAAAACCAGCAGTATTCTTTATCTATCAAAAAACTAGAAATTGATGGCATACTTGTAAAATCATTAGATGATACTAGAAATAAAAATAAATAGAATCCATGAAAAAACAAATTGGCAAGATCTAATCAAAAGATTTAGACATTTTACATAAACCTAGTACTATTAAACAATAATCTTTAAAACTCTACTGCTGCCACAGGAACTAAAACCAAAGCATTATTCATATAGAAAATTTTTCAAAAATTTTGTATAAAAGCAAAACATAGCAGTCTTCAAACCAAATAACCCAAAAATGATTTAACCCCCCAATATCAATGTTAAGCATTCCCTATAAGCTATTTGAAAAAATCAAGAATTTTGTCAATAGTTAAGAGTTATCTATTTATAGAATAGGCAGAATTTAAACAACTCTAATTTAATTAAAAACTGGAAAAATCTTAACGGATCTAGTACTATCTGAAAAAATAATTTAAAATCCTTAAATGGAGAAAAATCATTAATTTATTTGACAAGATACTCAGCACAGAAAAATTCAAGTGATATTAAATGACAGTCAAAGTAAATACACCTGGGTCTCTTTTTATGCTGACTTATTTAACACGATTTTGAAGTTACGCGATTCGTGATTCACCGGAAGTCAAACTCCGATAATGCTCTATTACTTTAAATAATAAATTTCGAGCACTTACGTTATATTGAAAGTAATAGCACATTATTAGAATTCAACTTTCATCTTAGTAATTTCAATATTTTCAGTGCTTTATAATAGTAAGATTTTATGCAATAACGAAATTAAAATCATGGTTTCCACATTTTATGTATACACACATTAAATTTTACAAGATTATAATGTAAATTTGTTCAAACATTGTGCGAGTTAATTTTGCATTTTAAATCACATTCTGTTTTTGCTTTTTAAAAAAGAACGTAATCAATTATTAATCATTTAGTGTCCGCAAGTTTATTTTTTAAAGGTGAGTAATAGCAGTGGGCACAATTAAAATTGAAAATTAAAGACAAAAATAAGAATTTAATTTTTAGTTGTTAGATTAATTACTAATTACGTTATCACCAGAAAACCATTAACACAACATGAGAGTGATGTTGGCGCTAGTTGTATTTTCTCTTGTGAAGAATCTGTTTTTTTACTAGTTTGCAAATGAACCTGTTTAACAGCAAATAGCGATAATAATTAAAACGTGTATAAAAAAAATGTAAATTACTGTACTGTAAATTATGCATAAAAATATAGTTTTGAATAAAATTAAATATTATAGTTAAAAAAAGTTTGTTTTGTATCAATTTTTTTCAAATTTGAAATTTTTTATTAGTCATATTTTATTTCCTTATTATTATTTTTTTTTTGCGCGAATTTTGAAAAATCACAGACCGCATCCCCCCTTTTTCAATGTAAGTTACGTCTATTTTTGCGTGATTTCATTTGCACGTGTTTTCTGAAGAACCTATCTATCGCGTAAAACGAGACCCAGGTGTACAAAATTTTACAGAAAAGTCCACCACAGAGTTCAGTTATCTCAAGTACTTTATTTAACACATTCATCCATGATTTAACAAAAACAGATTGCAAGGAATTTATCTATGTGAATGATATTGATTTAGCTTCACAAAAAATATCCTTCATTGAAATAGAAAAGTCAATCAATAAGAATATGAAAACATTAAAAATCTTTTTCAAAGATTGGAATCTTATCCCTAATCCAATGAAGAAGTCTGTTCAACTTTTCATCTAAATAAAAAAACATCTCATAGTCTAAATTAACCTTTTGTAATAATAGGCTGCATCATAATTCTATTTATGCTATTTATTAGTAACCTTAGATCTTTCCTCATTTATTTAAGATAAAATCTAAAATAATTTCTAGGAGTAATTTCCTTGGACAGTTGGTTGACAGTATTTGGAGTTGTAATGCAACTAACTGCTTTATGGACAGCTTTGTAGGCTAGCATATTCCAGTGAATATTGTGCTGGTGAAAATTCAGCTCTGTTTAGAAAAAGTTCCTATACAAATTTCTAGGTATTCAATAAATAGTATTAAAAAATATTACTGGCACCCTCTATTTCTGGCTTTTGTTACTTAAACATATTCCTCCAACAAATATCAGAAGAGAAGATGCCTCACAGAAAATACATAAAAAGATGTTAAGTAGATTGAACTTCCTAACTCAAAATAGTTTTCTATCCTAGTTTCAAATCAAGATTTTCTGTCTGGATAATTCAAAAATTAAATTCTAAAAATAGATTTAAGACATTCCATAGCCACTGTACTTATCTGTTTCATAAATGGAATTTAACAGCCATTGTCTTATGTAGATATGCTGAACACAAACTATGAGTTATGTAGCTAATGATGATGGAATTGCACAGAATTAAACATAATATAGCAACTAGTAGCTCTGGATTGGAATCTTCACATGTTTCTTTATGATATTCTGCTAATAGTTAAGCTGCCATAAAAATAAAATCCATTCCTTAAATAAATAAATGAAAAAGCAAAATTAATTTTCTTTTTTTTTAATAAAAATAAAAAATTAATTATCAAAGCTATTTGCCATTCACTTAATAAATTCAATCTAGTTTATTTCAAGTTTTTTATTCTGACTGACAACCACAATTCTAGCATCCACCAATTATTATTTATAAAGACCCTATTCAAAAATACATCTACATTACCATTTTTTTATCTGTTCCATCTCATTTCATACAGTTCTGTAATAATGAATTCATTTCTAACAACAGATTTTCCTTTTCATTGTTTCTTTTTGTTTTGTTTTGTTTATTTGCAATTATAATACTTGATATGCCTATTCATACAGTATCATTCAGATAACTGTTCCAGTTGGGTAAACAATTCAAATTCATATATTTTAAATTAGTTTACACTTTGATTTATTTTATTTTTTTAATATCATTAATAATGTCTCCTACAAAACATTATAAAATTAACAATATTACATAGCCTTTTATATATACACCTGGGTCTCTTTTTACGCGGATTTATTTAACGCGATTTTGAAGTTACGCGATTCACGTTTCTTCGGAAGTCGA
Source organism: Epiperipatus broadwayi (assembly GCA_028023455.1). Lineage (NCBI taxonomy): Eukaryota > Metazoa > Onychophora > Udeonychophora > Euonychophora > Peripatidae > Epiperipatus > Epiperipatus broadwayi. The sequence goes on along the minus strand of JAQFVV010000149.1, from coordinate 1,223,179 downwards.
ACTCCGATAATGCACTATTAACTTTAAATAATAAATTTTGCGCACTTACGTCATATTGAAAGTAATAGCACATTATTGGAATTCGACTTTCATCTTAGTAATTTCAATATTTTCAGTGCTTTATAATAGTAAGATTTTATGCAATAATGAAATTAAAATCATGATTTCCACATTTTATGTATACACACATTAAATTTTACAAGATTATAATGTAAATTTGTTCAAACATTGTGCGTGTTAATTTTGCATTCTAAATCACATTCTGTTTTTGCTTTTTAAAAAAGAACGTAATCAATTATTAATCATTTAGTGTCTGCAAGTTTATTTTTAATTATTTTCTTATTAATGACACTAATCACGAACGTGCTCTTAAATTCCAACGAGAGCTAAATGGTTGTATGTCTGGATATCGCGAACTTCATAAACAATTAATAAAATCGTCTCAAAGATTAATTAACACAACATGAGAGTGAAGTTGGCGCTAGTCGTATTTTCTCTTGTGAAGAATCTGATTTTTTACCAGTTTGCAAACGAACCTGTTTATCGGCAAGTAGCGATAATAATTAAAACATGTATAAAAAAATGTCAATTACTGTACTGTAAATTATGCATAAAAATATATTATTTTAAATAAAATTAAATATTATAGTTAAAAAAAGTTTGTCTTGTATCAATTTTTTTCAAATTTGAAATTTTTTATTAGTCATATTTTATTTCCTTATTTTTTTTTTTGCGCAAATTTTAAAATAATTTTACGTTGGTGCTTTGCTTTTACGCGATTTCTGAAAAATCACAGTCTGTATCCCCCTTTTTCAAGGTAAGTTACGTCTATTTTTGCGCGATTTCGTTTGCGCGTGTTTTCTGAGGAACCTATCTATCGCGTAAAACAAAACCCAGGTATATATCATAATTATTGTATTTTATAACGTAAGATGCTCTATTATTGAACACACTATTGCAATTAACATCATATTTTATGAGTTGCTTATTGAGTTTAGTAATACAATATTTGTATGTTTATAGAGTTTTTAAACACACTTTTATTTCACTTTTTTTGTTGTTTTTCAAAAATATGAAACATTTTCATTACACTTTTTTTTTAATTATAAATAAATATGCCAATCCAAACTGTTAATATGAATGCAAAACTTAGGAAGAATAAATGAAAATAATATCATAGCAATTACTGCACCAAGATAATACCATATTAGCAGTTCATGTTATTATTATATCATGTGCCTGTGTTTAATAAATTTAATATATTTACATTTGTTACTATCATTTCATTAGATTTGAAAATTATTTCGTAGTAAATTGAAAGATTTCACGTTATTTATATATAATATTTAGTAAATTAAATGTGAAGGTATTTTAAGCTTCACGTTCTTAGTTCAGAATGCTTGAGTCTGGCTTATTTATATATAAATTTAAGTAGAGAAGAAGGTGGTTTCATGTTTTTCTTGTATTTCTGGCTTGTGTTTTTGAATTGAGAGTTCCATGTACAGTCATTATTACATCTGATTGGCTCTCACATAGCATTTTTAAGGCACATCGGTCAAAGGTTTCAGCCTTTCACATTATTATTATCATATTAGCATTTGTAATTTTATTACTTTTTTTTTTTTTAGTTTCTAAAAAACAAATCTAAATTATGACCCTCATTCCCAGGAGCCTGTAAAGCTATCAGCAAAGACATCATTTAACAACTGAAAGCAGATGCTAAAAATCCCAATTGCTGATCTAGGTTGATATGAAATAATTTTATTTAGCTAACTATAACTATAGATCTCATTAAAGAAAGATTGCATGAATTGAAAAAATAAGCTAATATTAAATGGCATATTGTTGAATTTAGTGAAGTTAGAAGAATAAGTAGAGATAACTGATTTGAAAAGTGGATATATATTTCATTATAAAGGAACAAATATTGAAAATGCAAATGCAATGAAACTATTATAAATAAAAAAATTTAAAAATCCACGGAAGCTAAGGTATGTAAGATAGAATGACAAGATTAGTTAAATTATTCAATTTTAATGGAAGATGCCAAATTCAGATTAATGCCCCAACAAGTTCTCATTTCAATGAAGAAGTATAGGATTTTTATGTATATAAATTTTTTTGATCAGATCAAACATTTTAAAATTGTCATGGAAGATTTTATATCTAGAAATGAAAAACAAATGAATGATTAAAGTGCTGTAGATAAATATAGATATGGAGACAAAATTATGAAATTTACAGAAAAAGATAAATTAGAAATTCTTTTTTTTTCTTTGAGAAAAAATCCATTCAAATGAAAGTACAGAAGAAATAGATTATATTTTGACTAACAGAAAATATTGATTCAACAGAGAAAGTGATTAACATTTAGTGAGATGTATGATAAATATTAATATGTCAGAGGGAAAACAGTATTATTAATTGATATTTATAATCTTCAGAAATATTTCAATGAATTTAAGCTAGAGTTTAGAAATCGTTTTAGAATATTAATACTTTTATAACAGCTCATACTTGAATAAATTCAATAAAAAATAAATGATAATCTGTTAAAGTCAGCTACATATATCCCTAGTATAAAAAAAGTAACAATTTACTACTGAATTTTCCCTAGAAACAAAACAATGAAAAAAAGAAATACTATGAAAAGAAAATTTCAGATATTCGATTCTATTAAATGGATGATTTTAAAAAATTTCTAGTACTTATGCATTAGACCTGCCATGATGTTACAAATAAATACATTTAATTAATAATATCTGTTAATATTTGTATTTTTATTGCATATTGTTTGCATTACAAAGTCTTTTTTTTTTAGTGAAAATAAAGGGTTTTTTTTTTTCAAATATAGAAAAAAAAATATTAACATTTAATGTTAAATAACTTTCTTTTTGATAACTGTGTGATATTTCATGGCAGGTCTAATGCGTAAATACCATTTTTTCATATTCCATTTAAATGAATATAGAAGAAATTAGGTGTTAAAAGTTATAATTTAATATCTTAGTATAAGTTGTTTTAGCAATTAAAAAATGTTAGCAATATTACTAAAAATAGTATCATTATGTATACATAATAAAAACCTGAAAAATAAACTAACTCCTACAATCACATCTTCTGAAATGCCAAATATTGTTAATGAGATTATAAAACTAAATTTATGAAGAATGGAAAACTTTCATGAAATGATGGAATTTAAAAAAAAATAGAATAATCGTTGGCAAAGTTATATATTAAGTATTTAAATGATAAAAATGTCAGATAATTGGATTAAAGCAATCATCATCAACCATTATTAGTCTACTGCAGGATGAAGGTCTCTCCAAGTTCAATCCATCTTCTCCGACCTTTAGCTTCTCTTCTCCACATCACCCCTGCACACTTTCTTATTTCATCCATCTACCTCACATGTGGTCTCTTTCTGGGTCTTTTACAATCTCTTGGATCCTGTTTAAGATTTCAATTGCTCATCTATTGTCATCTCTTCTAGCAATATATTCAGCCCAACTCCACCCCAGTCTTAATTTTTTCAGTGAGGTCAGTAACACTTGTTTGTTCTCTTACCCATATATTGTGTTTATGATCTCTTCTTGCTACTCCTAACATGCATCTCTCCATACTTCTTTGGATAGTCTGAAGTCTCTGTATTGCTCTTCTATGAAGTGTTCAAGTCTCAGATCCATAAGTATGAACTGGTAAAACACATTTATTAAAAACCTTTCTTTTCAAACACATAGGCATATTTCCTTTTAGTATCAAGTTATTTCTACCAAAAGTACTCCAACCAAGTTTAATTCTATGATTAATTTCATCCATTATGTTTCCATTTGCATTAATAATCTGACCAAGGTATTTGTAGCAGTTAACTTCTTCTAACTCATCATAATCAAATCTTTATTTTCATATTTTGAGAAAATCCATTAAACATTACTTTAGTCTTTTTAACATATATCTTTAATCCTGCTTTCCTATTTTCATCTGATAATTCCTGCAACATTTCCTGCAGCTCTAAAGCATTACTTGCAAAAACAACTACATCATCTGCAAAAACTAAAATGAGTTAAATAATCTCCATTTTACTTTCACTCCTTTAGCTTCATTTTAATTCACAAAATATTTCTTGCAGCACTGCTGTAAAAAGTTTTTAATATATGGAGTCATCCTGTCTTACACCCTTCTCAAAGCAATAGTAGTAGTGAAATTTAAGAAAGGTGAAAAAAGTTATCAAAAATTACAGGTTTATCAGTTATATAAAAAAATCTTTAACTAATATCATTACAACTTATCTATAGAGAAAATTGAACTTGAATAAAATTTAAAAAGGCTGAATTTAAAAATGGTTTTAGGACAATAGATCATATTTCAGTATTAGGAGAAATTATAGAAACAATAAGTATAAATTGTCATTCTGCTTTGAATTTATAGATTATGAAAAGGCATTTGACACTACAAGCATTTACACTATAATTAAAGCTTGGGAAAATCAACTAGACCAGGATAATGTCAAATTCTGAAGAATATTTATTAAAACATAATAATGGTGAGATTAACATCGATGAGAGTATAGTAAAGAGTAATTCCATATTTCTGAAAACTTTTAAGAGCAAGTTTATGGGAAATATTTTAGATTAAAATGGACAGGGATAAAAATAAGGATCATTTAAATCAATGGTCTTCAACCTTTTCATACCTGCAGACCAGCAGCAGTTTACAGATAAATTTTCTTAAAGATTTAAACTGCTCAGCCTTAGATGAGCATAATTGTTATAACTGACCAAAACAACATACTAGTTACTGTGTATTGTAATGGTGTTGCTTACCTTCATATGCTGAATACTCTCGAGTTGCACAGTCATACTGCTACAGAAAACAGTACAATAAATCATTCTTATTAATGTGCCTGCATTGCTACATTTATTATTTCATTGTTAAAACATGCAAGAATAAAATGTTAATTACCAGAATGTTGGGAAATATCACAGCTAGTATAATTACATGACATTATGATAAATGTAATATCTGTATTTAATGTTAAATATACAAGATGAAGTTATATATATATATATATATGAAGTTTGTATAATGAAAAAAAAATTTTTTTTTAATTTTGCATTTTTTTAGAAAAATAACAAAAAATTTAATTCTAACCCCCACCCACCATAAACATCTGTGATAACTAGAAAAATAAATTAATTTATGTATGATTGATTAGATTTTGTTTTCATTCTGTTTTTTTTTTTTTTTAATTGGGTAAAAATGAGATTAAATTAACACCAGATTGCATTAGTTGTTTACTCTTGAAGTCACCTGAGGACTACCTGTAAAGCCACTGGGAAAATTGAGGTGAAAAGTTGTTTTGCTAAAGTGTCACATAACTTCATTTGACAAAATTTCTGAACATACTACCCACAAAGGCCATGGACTGTCAGGAGCAACTATGAAACCAAGTTTTAAATACTCCTTACTGTAATTTCTAATAAAATGATCTTTTTTGTTTTTGTTTTTTCCTGCAGTCGTCTCTTTTTCCTCGTACTTGGCATACTTTCAGTATCAGCATCACTTTTTACTGGAATATTATCTTTGTCTCTTCTTAAGAACGTCAAAAGGTATTGCTGTTTGACTTTTTTTGTCTCCATTTTGTGAAGTTTACAATTTCAAAAAGAAATGTTACACACAAAATAAAAAGATGATACAAATGCAATAAAAAATTCTGCTATATGTGACCAATAAATGAGCTGACGCAATACAGAAATGCCTACTAGATATAGAAATTGGCATGTGAGAAGTGCAATTATCATGAGATTGACGTTTTGTCTTTTAAAGATTGCATTTTCAGATAAATTCCTTGGATTATTATTTAATAATAATAGTATTATATAATAATTTAAATAAAATTTTGATTTATAATTAATTTTATTTAAGCAGTTGCAATGAAAAAATAAATAAAAATTGGTTTATATTAATTAAAAGTTTAAAACATTATTTTGTTATTACAAACTTTCCTGCCAGTCTAGCGTGGACCGGCAGAAAACTTCTGCAGGCCGGCGCCGGTCCGCAGACAAAGGGTTGAAGACCACTGATTTAGATCACCTAGATTTTGCAGATGATTTGGTTGTTTTTGCAAATAATGTTTCAGAGCATCAGGAAATATTCAAAGAATTATCAGATAAAAGCATGAATATAAGAATAAATATAAATATTAAAATGACTAAAGAAACAATGACTATAAATATTGTAACTAGGTCAGATTAATATACATGGAAATGTAATGGATGAAACTGATTATAGAATTAAATTTTGGAGTGTTTTTAATAAATATAACTTTATATTTAAAAAAATATATACCTATGTATATGAAAATAAAGGTTTATAATAATGTGTTTCACCAGTTCTCAGATAAGGACTTGAATTCGATACTTAAATATGAAGATTTCAGACCATAACACAAAGTATAAAAATGTATATATACTAGAAATAAGAATGAAGGATCAAAAGCAAAATATTTTCTGGAAGAATACAATTTTGTTGATATTATTAAAAGAATAAAATAGCTAAAATAGAGTCCAATATAAATTCACCAACCAATTTCTTTAAAAAACTTGTTCTCTATTTAACTATATAAAAATTTATATTCAATAAGCAACGTTTCGACTATTTCTATCCTTATAGTCTTTTTCAAGCCACTAAGAAAAAATACAAATAATATTATCAATATAAATAAATAAATAAATATACAAATAAAACTAAAATAAAAAATTAAAATTGCAAATATAAACAAAATAGAATAAAAAAATAAAATAGAATAAAAAATAAAATAAAAATATATATAAAAATTACCTTCCCCAAAAGATAAAAAATCCAACAAAAAAAATAATCTCAAAAAAATAAAAACCCTTTTTTATTTAAAACTAACAATTAAATTATTTAAATGGATAAAATTCCTCAAACTAGTCATTAATTGTTATCTTAATCTATCAGTTTTCTATTCATACATGGTTTGAATTCCTTAATGTAGAAATTTTCTTTTAAAAACCTTTCTTTATAATTATTTATTAAGGAATTCAAACCATATATGAATAGAAAACTGATAGATTAAGATAACAATTAATGACTAGTTTGAGGAATTTTATCCATTTAAATAATTTAATTGTTAGTTTTAAATAAAAAAGGGTTTTTATTTTTTTGAGATTATTTTTTTGTTGGATTTTTTATCTTTTGGGGAAGGTAATTTTTATATTTTTATATATATTTTTATTTTATTTTTTATTCTATTTTATTTTTTTATTCTACTTTGTTTATATTTGCAATTTTAATTTTTTATTTTAGTTTTATTTGTATATTTATTTATTTATTTATATTGATAATATTATTTGTATTTTTTCTTAGTGGCTTGAAAAAGACTATAAGGATAGAAATAGTCGAAACGTTGCTTATTGAATATAAATTTTTATATAGTTAAATAGAGAACAAGTTTTTTAAAGAAATTGGTTGGTGAATTTATATTGGATAATATTGATTTTTAAGGACTATATTTTTTAAAGAAAAGAAGAAACATTATTTCGGATTTTAAATTTACTAAAATAGAGTTAGGCTGGATATGCTGCTAGAAGAGGTGGCAATAGATGGACAGTTGGAATCTTAACAGAATTCCAAAAGATTGTACTAGACCTAGAAAATGACCATATGTAAAATGGATAGGTACAGAAATTTGGTTGTGAGTTGCAGGAAAAAAAAGAAATTTTAAACTTTTTGCCTGCATTGGATCAACAATGTTTAAAAATGATGATAGATATATAATGTATGCATATATTTAAAATATAAAATAGACAACATAAAACGATTTGAATAATAAATCTGGATTGTTTGCACACTCACATACTATATTGTAAAATCAAGTTTATTATAGAAATTTGTAAATTTCATGCAGACAGTGTGTTATTATTTTATCTGCAAATGGAGCATTCTAGAAAATCTGCCTATAAAAAAAAAAAATTAAATATATATGCTGAGTAGCAAAACTATTAAAAGATGAACTAAGTCAGTTCTGCACAGAGTGACTTGATAAGAACTGTAGAGTTAACAATAATGAAGTTTTTTGTGAAGGAGAAAAATGCAAGGCTAAGTCAAAACTATACTTATATTTCTGAATGCTAAGGGTGAATATTGCCAGTGAAGTAAAATGATAGACTTTAAGTGATACAGACTTTGTCTGTTAATGGTATTATATACAATATAACTATGAACAAAAATATTCCAGTTATATATACTAATGTATATGAGGTGAAGAAATGTTAGTCAACAGTATATATTTGCTGTGTGTGACTTGTTATTAATTCTTGCCCTAAAATTAAGAGATAACTATTATTATTTCTATTATTATTTTAGTAATCATATACATTATTATTATTGTTAATTTTCATCAGGATATAATAAATTTGCTGAAATGTAAAAGTTGATCTTGTGTGAATTTTTCCAAATTTGATGCTGACATAGCTGATAATAGTAAGAATACCCCCCATGTGTACACAGCAGTGATGCAATAGACAATTGAACCTGTTTTTGCAGAACAATGACAGGAGAGTGGCACAATTAATCCACTTGTCAACAAAAGAGAAACATACAAAATATAATGATGGCAGTATCGACTAGTTTTCAGGAATTAGATAGAAATAATCCAACAGCATATAACATATACATCGGGCACATCAAGGATTATATGTATATTAATAAAATTGAAGATGATAAAATCAAAGTTTCCACCCTTCTATTTTTTTCTGGCAATGATTTTCTGCAATTAGTGAAACATTGGTGATCTGAAAACCCTGGAGATATACCGTATAGAGTAGATGGAAATTCTAAATGTACATTTTCAACTAGCAATGTCGAAATGAATGTCCCATTTATGCTTCAAAATGAGGAAGTAGTTACTTCACGAGCACTACCACAAATATAACTTGGTATTGAGAACACTGGCTAAATATTGCAGATTTATAGCTAATCTGTATGATATGCTGTTAGGCCACTTTGTAGGATGACAGAGCACAACTTTAGAAAAAATTTGTTAAGCGAAGTGGATTTGGCATGTAAGATGGCAGTTGCAAAATGCATAGCACGAGAGGGCAGCAGAAAATGTGTTGGAATTTAAAACTATAGTGAGTGAACTGAAAAACCCAACAAGTGTAAATAAAACATAGTAATTAATACATCTACAAAAGTTCCAAGGAATTACCAGATGTGTTATTGTTGTAGAGCAAAAGAACACACAAAAAAGTTGTGCAAGTTCAAAACAAAAAAATACCACATATATGATATCAAAGGACATCTAGCTCATGTTTGTAGAAAGAAAGATAATGTAAAAGCCAAACATGCTCGGACTTTAAGTCAGAAGAAGATGGAGTTTGAAAAAATGTAGATATAAAAACAATAAAGAATAAAAATAATGGCCAGATTACACACTGACATGAATATCTGTGATAATAAAGCCAACATGAAAATTGATAGTGGTGCAGGACTATCTATACTATCCTTAGAGAATATAATAAAATTAACGCTAAAGGCAAGAATAAAGGGAAGTTAGAAAAGACATGTATTAACCACAGATGATAATGGTAATAAGATATATATATATGCAGAAAAGTATTAGTCCCAGTAAAAGTCAATACTAGACTTAAGGTATTACCGTTATTTATTATAAAAAGAAATATGTCTGTTGTTCGATCAAAACTGATTCCGATCTTTAGGCATATGCCTAAAAAAAATTTTAAAAAGTTCAATTGGAAGTGAAGATTAGAAATTCCTTCACCTATTTAAACAATTAATAGCTGAACTAATGACGCAACCACATGACTTAGAATTTTTGAAGGATATACAGCCTACCATGTTCAAACCATAAAAAATTTCATAAGCAGAAAAATAATTTAAAAAGTTCAATTGGAAGTGGAGAGCAGAAGTTTCCCTCACCCATTTAAACAATGAAAAGCAGAACTAAAGACACAGTCAAAATATAATAGAATTTTTGAAGGATGCACAGCCTTCCATGGTCAAACCATGAAAGGTTTCATATACATTAAAACGAAAAGTCGAAAAGGCATGATTGAAAAAGGGGTGTTGTCACCTGTGGAAGACTCGTTATGGGCTACTCCGGTAGTTGTGATTGTGAAATGTGCTGGAACTATTCGTCTTTGTGAAGTATACTGAGTTACATTAAACAAATATATAAACAACAGTACCTATCCCGTTTTGTGAAATGTGATGGAACTATTCATCCTCGTGAAGAGTTTTGAGTTAACTAAACAAATATATAAACAATAGTACCAACCTGTGCAAAGTGTGCACAAAGTTTTGGCAACCATTTTCGATCAGATACTGGTCACAGAAAGAACTGCGGAGCTGTTAACTATAAACACCCAAGTCAGATTGTTTAGACATACTCCCAACATCTTTCAGGCTAAGATAAACACTTTATTGGAAAGCATGAAAGGAGTCATCCCTTATTTGGACAATATCCTTATTAGTGCCCAGATTAACGATGAAATGAAAATACATGTGAAAAAAGTGTGTTCAATTTTAAGTAATGTTGGCGCTAAACTGAACGCAGATGCTTCAGAATTTGGAAATGTCATCTCATTGTTATGGAGGGAACCACCCAATAACATATGTCTCCAGAACTTTAATGTCAGTGAGAAAAATTATAACCAGTTGGATAAGAAAGCCCTGACTATTATTTTTTGCATTCAAAAAATTCCACCAGTAAATATATATACAAAAATTTATTTTGTACACAGACCATTGTCTATTATTCATAATTTCTGGCAAAAATAAAAAAACTGAAATATGGACGCCGGAGATTATTGAAATGGATAAATATCTTAAAGCGTATGACTATGATTTAATCTTCAAGCCTGGTAAAGAGATTAGACATGTAAATGCCTTATCATGTTTACCAGTGAGAGATAAAGTCCACCGGAAGTTTACAGAAGTAAACTTATTGGAAGTGGTGAATTTAAAAAATCTGAATAGTATCAAAGTTGCAGAATAGATAAACAGAGATGATGAATATACTGAAGTAAAAAACGATTCACTTTGCATGGCCAAACAGCCAACCAAGCTATATCACCAAGTCTATTTGGAATAGAGAGGCAAAACCATACAGTGGTGCCACTCAGTACAAACCATAATAATCAATGGATGCAGGAAGATTTGTACATAAATTCCCTATCTACTGCCAACTCATCCAATATCCCCAGACTGGTTTCTAGCTTGTGACATCCCTAAGATCTAGGTCCAGTACTCTCAGATCCAAGATTCCTCACTGATGAAAGCCGTAAACTAAAAATTAGTCTGGGCATATTGGATGAGTATGCACTAGGTAGGGATTTTATGCACAAATCTTCCTTTATCCATTGATTACTCTAGCTTGCACTGAGTGGTGCTACTGTAAGGAGAGTTTTGCCCTTTATAAACAGCTTGTGTAAACATGAAAAATAGTGATCATGTGATATTTAGTGGTCTATTTGAAATTCCCACCAGAGTTTATCTGTGTGCAACAGATAAATCCTGATGATTGACTGAGTGCTGATACAAGTTGGGTTCATAGACAGGTACTCGAATTGTTATATCATAGACAATACTGATGAAGGCGCTGGCATAAACATTGAACAGACTATAAAAACCTCTAACAAATGCCAATCTATACTCAGATTTATCAAAAAAAAAAACTTATTTTTCGTGGCAGGAGAATAACAATCCATGGCAACGCATTCATATTGACTTTGCCAGTTCTATATAAGGATGTGTGTATTTAATCGAGTGAATTCATATTCTCATTGGGCAGAGTACAAATTCATAAAAACTACTAGTACAGATTTACCATTAAAGCCCTCCAAAAAGCTTTCTCTACTTATGGCTACCCCTAATATTTAGCAGACAAAGGGATATGACACATTTTAATTCCACCTTATCATCCAGTGCCCAAAGGAATCGTTGAAATGATGATACATTTAAAATATGCTTAAAGAAATGAGAGTTATGGATATGAAGAAGGCATTGGTAGAAGTTGTTTTACCAAGATTTTATTCCAAATGTGTCTAACAATAAAACATCAGCAGTTATTGTTATAGTGAAAGTGTTGTACATATTTAATTAAGCTGTTACCAATTCAAAAAGGAACAAAAAAAGTATTTTGGAGAAAGAAACTCTAATGCAAACTTAGGAACATTTATAATGGATGAGACTGTATGGGGCAGAGATCTGATAAAAAGATATGGATTTCTTATACTATCATGGAAATTGATCAGATGTTATCAGAGTTATTAAGCTTGAAAATGGATTGTATGTCAGGGAACATATAAACCACCTATGTATTCTTTGGTGTGAAGAATTGGATGAAATTGATAGCAAATGTATGATAGCCCATCCTAAATCGAAATTTAGTATAAGCAAATAGTGTGAGAATACTTCCTTAATTCTGCAAAATATAGAACCGCTCACTGATAAGGATATTGAAGCTAATAACAGATTAAACAAGGATGTTGTGGATTTAAATGATGATTATAAAGATCACCAAATCAAGCATAAGCTATATACAAATCATGATGAAAGAAAATCCATATTTGCACCTAGACATCAGAAAAACTGCCAAAGATCTGAAAAGTTTAAAAACTCTATTCTAGAGTGAAGGGGAGATGTGGACTGTCTGTACGTTCACATATGTATATTGTAAATAAAGATTATTGTAGATATTTATAATTTTTCATGCAGACAGCATATTGTTATTATTATATCTGTAAATGGAGCACTCTAGAAAGTTTGCCTATTAAATTAAATTAAATTAATTAGCAAAAGTATTAAAAGATAAACTAAGTCAGTTACACTTGCAGTATGAGAGTTGAAATGAACTATCGAAATAAGGATAATGAAGTTTCTCATGAAAGAGAAAATAGCAAGGCTAAGTTAAAGCCATACATACATCTCTGAATGCTAGAGTGAATATTGCCAAAGAAAAACAATAGACTTTATGTGATACAGATTTTATCTGTTAATGATATTATATACAATTTATAATGACAAGTAAAGAATATTCCAGTATATGAGTTGGAAAAAAAACATTAGTCAATGGAATAGATATATATATGTGAGAATACTTCATTCTCAAACACAAACTTACTGTTCCAAAGTTAAGGGATAACTATTATTATTTCTATTATTATTTTATTTATCATTTACTTTATTATTGTTATTAACTTTCATCAATAAATATGATGAATTGTATAAGTTTGGTCTTGTGTAAATTATTTCTAAATTTGATGCTGACATGGCTGGTAATAGTAAGACTACCCTTGTGTACACAGCTAATTTTAAATTTTACAAAAATTATTAATTTTTTTTCCCCTCTGATACTTTACGTAACGATTGATTTAAATTTTAGAAAATAAAAATTCAATTAAAATATTGAAGTAAATTTGGTTTTCAGCAAGTACCATATAAATGCTGATTTTATACAATGGAAATAATTTTCAATTCCCCATACATCTTCAATAATTAAATAAATTCTAAATAGTACATGCCTACACTTTTGTTTCAACCATCTAGTAAAATAAATTACTTCCAGTGAAAATATCCAAACAATATATCTATGAGCAAATTGTCCTTTATCTCCTTTTTTAGTTCTTACTATATCTTCAACAATAAATTACTATAATAGATTTTGAAAATAGGTAACTAAATTCATTTTTTTCAATGGATGACTTTAAAATATCCATTCTACTTTATGAAACAAAACAAAAAAGAATTCATTCAGACAGATAAAACAAAAAAAAAATCCCTGATCTATATTTTGATTCAAGGAATTTAAATTTACAATTATCTGACATCTAATATCAAGTCCTTTTCCACATAATGGAAAACCATTCAGCCCTGAAATATAATTTAAAGATTGAAAGGACTCATTATATGGAAAATTTTGAAAAATAATACAATTCATCCCATCTTCTCTTAGATTATAAAAGATTTAACAAACTCATAACAGTTATCAAAAGTCCCATTCTCAAAAAAAAAAAAAAAAAATTTTTTTAAAATCAATATGTAACTACCATAGATGAACTAATTGAAAATAAACTTTAAAAATCTCTTAGTGCAGAAGAAATGCAGGGAGAGATCATAAAAAAAAAATAAAACTTTTATAAAATGCTTCAAAAAATCTGGTTCTTTTTATATAGGAGAATGAGAAGATCTCTAAAATAACAAAAACAGTATCAATGAAATTATCAGTCTTATATATCATACTTTGAATCTAACAGTATTGTTTAAAAAATCATTAAAACAAAATTATGAGCTTTTCAAAAATAATTCAAACCTGATATCACCATATATTGATAAATATAAAAACAACAAAGATCATTAAGTTCTATCCAATTTGCATAAACTGGGTGATTTTTAATTCCATAATAGTAGAACATGAAGCCATAAAAATATCCATCTTCTGATCAAAATCCCTGTAAAAGCCTTTACAAATGATTTTTGCAAAAATTTATACGATGAATAAATAAAAAAAGATTTTTTTTTTTTCTGGGTAGTGTAGTGACATAGCAATCAACTGCTATTTAGTTATTCAGCTGATTTAAATTTTGAATCCAGGCAAGTAAAACTTAACTTTTTTTTTTCTAACTTTCCAGTCTAGTTTGGAATTTTTCTTCGAGTTCACTAGCTCACAAATGACAGAGCTACTTATCCAATATTGATCAGTAAATAAAAGACAAACTATTCTTAATTAGAAAATAATATAGGAATGGAAAACAGCTTAAAATCTCATCATCCAAAAACTGACATGGTCTGGTAATGCTCTTTCACTGATAATTTATCAGGGATTGTTAAAAAATGTTTTATTTATTTTTTTTACTTTTACTTTTCTAACTCTATATATATATTCTTCAGCCTTTTATTCATAAGTGTAAGAAGTTAAAATTTTGAAGGCAATTGTATATTCCATTTATTGAAAATATTTACCAATTTACTATACCCATAATATTATAACTAGATAAGAAATATAAGATAATTACTTCTATAGGTCATATTAGCCCTTTATTTTTTAACAATATTAGTACAAAAATTAAAATAAACACTGAAGTGTTTTTTTTGTTTATAAATAGACCTCTAAACAAATAGTAAAAAGTATTTATTAGAAAATTGCCATTAGCTTCAAAAGTATGAAATGATAGACCTGACTTTAAATAGAGTCAAATTTAAGTATACCCTAATAATAAAGTGACTGCCATTTATGCGGCAAGTTACGGTCTATAGAACAGTTTTGTTCATATTAACCGTTAGCGGGCCTATATTGTGTTACACACAAATATTACAGCCCGCTGATGTGCTTCACGACACTATGCAAATGCGCACATTTCACATATCACTACCGTATCATGAGAGGGGGTATGAAATTCAACTGACTATAACTCTTATAATCTGCATTCGAAGTAATGATCTTACATCCTACCTGATGTAGTATTACATACTAAAAATTTTAAGCCCATCGCTTTGCTTCCCTACACAGCTTGGAAGGTGAAAAAAATTGCATAAGTGTAGGGACAAGCACAATTTGACAGAATTCACGCAAAAAGGCATGTTTGCTTGTGAACAGCTACAAGATAAATGAAATGGCTGAGATTGCAGGTTGTTTTGTAATTCATAAGCTTGTTTTGATCAGACTAGTGCATCTTTTGGACGATCCGATCGTCAAAAACATCGGTCCCGGCCCGGTACATTCCAGCGCTATGCACTGACATTTATAATGTAATTATTTCATTTCAGAAAAAGGTAATTCTTACATTTTTTAAAATAATGTTGATTCGTAAATTCCGTTCTGTAAAGCGCTCGGTGTCATAGCTTCTTTGAAAAGTTATAAAAAGGTTTGTTTTTTTTTCCAATTTCACTTGAAATTTGTTTCATGCTTTGATTAATAAAAAACCAAATCAGTTTTCATTTCTGTTTATGTGTTTATATATATGTGTGTGTGTCTGTATTATGAAAAAAAAATGTTTTAAAAAGGTAAAATAACGTTAAGACAAAAACAATTAAAAAAAGTAATAAAAATTAGAAATAAAAAGAAAAAGACGCCTCGTTAAGACAAAAAATAATTACAAGAAAATAATAACATTAAGAAATCAAAAAAAAGAAGGCCCAGTAACATTACATTTTATGTGATTTCGCAAATAAACAATGCCATACTGCTACAGGATTAATACTATATAGTATTATTATTTGATGTTCTGACCTCAGTAGAATATGATTGTAACTGAATGAGAATAATAAACTCAAATTTACTCCTATTGATTTCTAAATCAAATTGCCTTTGTGGCAATGACAAAATAAGATTTTTAAAAAAAAATGATTTTAATTTCTTCATAAAATAAATAAAATTCACAAAAAAATACATCACTTTAATTTTGTTTACAAAAAAGTTGAAACCTAATGCATCATATATTTAAGGACTAGAGACTTAAGAGAGCTATGATAGTAAAGATAAAGATGTAATAAAAACAAACCAATTCGTTAATCTCCAAGGCTAGAAAATAAAAGCTATTTGAATCAATTCAAAGAATAATCTATAGAATATTCTTAATAATTTCTATATTAATGATTAATATTTAAAAAAGTCAAGTGCTTACTAATCCCAAGAAGGATAAAAATTTCTACCAACTTTTAGGTTAGATGGCTAATATCTTAGGATTTATTGGATTAATTTAAATTTCTTGGTATCTGCTGCGATGAAACATAAACTCCAATGTTATAGCAATGCAATTTATAAATTAATATTTCATTATAGTGATATAATTATTTTTTAACTAAATTAATATAATATAATATAAATCAATACAATATAAAAATATCGAAAAAAATTTAAGTGTGTAATTCTGATATGGTGGCATGATTATATGACCAATAGATATATTCTTCAATCTATTGAATATTATATTGTATTTGCAATTATTAATTGTTGAAATGAGCATGTCACACGGATTGAAAAATAACAAAACTAAAAAATAATTTAAAGAAATGTAATATCAACTATTTTTATTGGGAGAATATGATTGAAAATAGAATGCAATGGAAAGCTATAATTTTCCAAGTGATAAAAATTTTGAAACAAAAAATAAAGTGTATACCACAGCTAAATTAAAAGATAACTTTGCAAAATGTCAAGCAAATTAAAAATACACGATTTGTTTTATAAATTGATTTATATAGTCATTGCAGAACTCATCTTTCAACTTCTTGTTATATTTTATATTGAAGCAGTCAATCTTAGCTTAAGATTGAACTTCATGGTGTCAACAACTAACTATTCAAACCCTATATCCCATCCCGCTCCTTTAGTTGTGTATATATGTTTTATGTATATATTTGAGATGCGCGCCTAAAATTTATATAGTTTAACTTTTCAATATTTATTATTATTAATTCTTTTGGTTCTCATCTTATAGCTAAAGTCGCCGTTCGATGGTGCCGTTTTCACGCTAAAACTATAAAATATGAACATTCACGGGACGTTGATTTCAATTATTTTGATGTGTTTTTTTGTAATGCGAAAATAAAAACAAAACAAAATCGTCTTTTTTAAATATTATTTTTTATTAATGTATACAAATTAAATGATAATAATAAATGTAAAATAAAATAAACAAATTACAATTTGATTCGTGTTTTTTATTTTGCTTTATTAGAAAAATCAATTTTCTATCGGATATTTTTTTACTGGGGTTACGGCTTTTTTGTTGTTGTTGTTTAAAAACTTTTTTACTCTTCGTTTTACGGCTATTTTTAAATTCAAATAGAATGGCAACAAAAATAAAAGTTGTTACAGTTAGGTTTAGGGTTAGTGTTTTGTTTGTAATGCTAAAATAAAAGATATCAAAATCATAACCGTAGTCGGAGAAAAGAAAGTAAAACTTTTTTAAACAACAACAAACACATATAAATGTCTTCTTTGCTTATTAACCATGTTTATAATATTTGCTTTTTATGAAATTTACAAAAAATCGTGCACAATTGTACTTTTCTTACTGGATATTTTTGTGTTACCGCTCTTTTTTACTTCAAAAATATACACACGGTAGAATCTTGTTTGTCTCTTGGAATGTTACAAACAGTACGTTACTTGACGCATTACCTAATTGCAACTCACTTTACAGATATATCTTGTCAACATTTTCCCAATTAAAAGTTCAATACAGTACATTGTAAAAAGTCTGACAATTATTACTTTACAAAATCTGAACATTTCAATACTTTAAAATAAAAAAAAATCCAATGAAACCAACATTTACATCCAATTCAAATACACACACCCTCTCACCAAGCCGTAACAATTTTATAAACTGTGCGAATTCGGAAAATGTATTTGCTGTGATGCGACATACATGCTGTACTGCAACGCTACATAGCAGCCTGCAATCTGTAGCACAACAAAAAAGTTGTATTATAGAAAATGCGAGTTCGAACGTGTTGTCCGTGGAAACGGCATTTTTATGTGTTTTAGCACGAAAACGGCGCCATAGAGCGGCGTCTTTAGCAAGAATCTTCACATTAAAATACATAAGTGCGGCACAGATATATATATAGTATAGAAGCAAAAATACTAACAAAATATTGATTTTTTTAAATGTTTTATTATATGTCATTTTTAAAACTTTCTTTTTAAATTGTTTTTCCTATTAAATTGTATATTTTGTCAAAATCTAAGCTGGAAGATGCAATCGTTAATTGTCCAAAAATAATTAAAGGGTTGGAAATATAATACTGTTTTAATCTTGGGAAGGAATTTTTAATTAAGTTTTTACTTAAAATAAAATGAGGATTAATACATTTTACTTGGCATATTATCAAATGATTGCATCTTTCAAAAACAATGGACAAAGAAATGAAAATTTTCTGTTAGATTAAAGATTACATTTAAGCTAGAGATAAAAAATTGAGAGCATTCTTCAAATACCTGAACAGGAATATAAAATGGGCTAATTTTGACCGCCAGCAGAAGAGCTACTATTGAAAGAACTGTGCTGTCAAGATAAGCCATGCTGGTTAAATGATTAAATAGAAAGTTCATCACCTTTCCGACCCTTGTGGGTTATTTTCTTCCGCTACTGTACCATCATGCTCCCAAAGAATGAAGTAAAAGCCCGACGGAGAACTTTAGAATACTGAACAGAAGCTTGCTATCATATAAGAACTAACGGATTCCTGAACTGCTATGCCCGGGCTGACTTTGAAAAATGGACTCTTAAAATGGTGCAAGGTAAATTATTTCAAACTGTTACCATTGAAACTAAATCCAGCTTGCCTAACTAATCTCAAACTCTATTAAGATTTCTCCGAATGTATTATTTATTAACTTTGCAGCTTACTAAAACGTAAATTGCTAGCAAAGAATTTTATGAATCTTATTTTATCTCATATGCTCTAACTTTCTTTAACTTTGGTGCGGTCATTTATTTAGTTATTTATTACTTGATTTTATATGTATGCTTTTATTATTAATATGCCAATCTCAAGCAACCTGGAAAGCTGAATTTCTTAAAATCTTTTTCCTCTTTTAAGTAAACCTCCATGAATTAAGGTTATTAACTTCCCCTTAAAACAACGCATTATTAATTAATACGCTCACCAGATTGTTTTTACGAGTCAACGTTTTGTTTATGTTTTAATATAAAATTTATTTGTTTAACTCTGGATTCTACCTGGGGTGAATCCAGAACTTAATCTAATTAATGCTCTGAAACCTTGTTTATTTTATAAATATTACTCAATTCTGAAAAGGGTGATTTGTTTGTTTTCTATATATAACTGCTAGTTTTTATTTTATTTTTCCATACTCTTAAAATATCAAATACAGTACTTAAATATTCCGGTCATTATAAAATCAATGAAGGTGGGATTGAATTATTTTAAATATCAGAAAAGGAGGAGGGTCAAATCTAAACATATACTTTAGTGAGTGAAATTAAATATCTATATATATATATATTATAGCAGCATTGCGTATTATTTGTATAAATTATGGCATTCAAGCCAGTCATTTATTTTAAAGCAGTAAATCATATTCAATGACATTAGTGACATCTTTCCGTACTACGTTACTGACATTCGGCATATCTTCATGAACATATATATATATTATGTGCTTCTAATCTGGGGGTTGCGACAAGATCGAACCCATACATTTCTCATTATTTTCTGTCCCGTGGATAGTTGACCTTCCCGAGAATAATTTCGCATAAAAAGGCCTCTGGCGGTGATTCTTGTATGCCTGGCACACACTATGCCTATCCACTTTTTTCATATAAAAGGCCTGCATGTCGGTGACATCCAAGGCATGCCTATCCACTTTTCTCTAAGCACTGCCCAAGAAGGGGATCTTAGATTACATTTTTCGTCATGAAGCACGATCTTTTCCTGTTATTTCTCTGCCACGATGGCAGTACCGCAAACTTCTTCGCATTATTATTTATTTTGCTTCATGACCCAGTTTTAATGCTCTAATATTAAAATTGCGCTTTCCTTAAATATATATTAATGCAGAGTATCACTAGTTTTATTAATAATGTTATTTCAGTCTTCTTATATAATCCCACCGTCGTACTTTATTTCTGTATTTAAAAGTATCTGCCTTGGGAAAATCAAGCATTCGATCTTTTAAATGTTTTTTTTCAATAAATATTTTATCATAAAATTAAATGTAATTTTCAAATGTGTTTTATTTATTTTCACGACCGTAATGGCATGAAAATAGTTTATTTTATGTGTATGCATTCTTTTAATTTAATTATAATGCAGTTAATATAGAAACAGTAAGGTCTGCTTTGCAGATCTTCGTTTCACCTTTTCTCACCTATTTCCTACCTTCATACCTTAGTTTGAACCCCAATCTATCGTAGTGTGTCTGCAATATGCTGATATACCGAAAATCCCGCCTAATTTTAAACGAGTACAATGCTCGTATTATATATATAACTCATTCCCAAATAAATAAAAGATTATAGATTATGTATACGTTCACATAATTTTGATTGATTAAAAAGTAGGTTATATAAGTCGTAATTGCGCACACACTATGATATGTATTTAAAACATATCAAAATTATAAATTGTTAAAGTTATTTTGTTTGAATCTATTTACAAATATATATTACTGTCGTAATATATTTTTGATTTAAAATAAAATTCATTTAGTAAATATTCGTTTAGTAAATAGATTCAAATATTGCAATGTAAAAGTAAAATAATTTTCGTTTGATTTAATAAAAGTCATTCCAAATATTTCTGTTAAAATAAATGAGGGACAATAGTTTAATTAGTTAATGTTATATAAGTTTATCTAAAAACAGCAGATGTCCACTTAAGGTTTTCTTTAATTAGTAAAAGTAATTTTTAATTAAATCTAGTTTGTAATTCAAATGTCGACAGGGAAATTAACAAAAGAAATTAATTAATGTTGAATTCCTTTAGACATTCAGATAGATTTAATTACAGCTGATAAGTCCGATATATTTTTGTAATGCTCCAGGGCAGTTCTATTGTTAATTTCTAATATAAAAAGGAGGGTTTTCTTTTGTTCTCCATTCTAATGTTTCTAAGAGAAATCATTCTGAGGTCTAATGTTTCTAACCAAAATTATTGTAGTAATTTGTAAATCTTGACATGACGGAGTAGAGCGCAAGAAGGCTATTTCTCTCCGGAATGGTCATATGCTGCCGTAGACCATCGGAAGTTATCACACAAGGAACCCCGGAACTGCTGCTGCTGCCAAAAATATGAACATTTCCAGATTTTGCTGTTAAATTATATAAAAACCTGCCGACTATCAATCTACCTAAAAATGCTTCTCCAGAGGTAACCCTAAATTAACCCAAGAGCTCTTGTGATAACTAACATGCTATAGCTATTTTAAATTGTTTTCTTATATTTCACATAACGTCATTATGTATTTCTTTTAAATATAATCAACATTTTGCTCTCTATCCTTGGGTTAATATTTTCTATTTATTAAGCTTTCTGTTATTTTATTATGATAATGTGTCAGAATCGTCTTTGACTGAGTGAATTATTCCTTTTGTTGAAAATAAGACGCTGCTATGAAGGCATATTTTAAATTTCTAAATAATTTCCAATTTTATTATCTTGCAAATCACTCGTTCGAGGGCGATTCTTTTCTTTAATATATAATATAATCACATAGTTTAAAATCTACGTTATTGATTTTAATCTACTATGAGAGTATGTGCGAGGTCAATGATTAAATGTGTCCCTTAATGCATGATTGCCTATATAAATCTATAACTTTTCAAACCCGCAAGCATGCATTTTCCTATTTTAATTACCGTGTTTTACTTTAATTACAAAGTTCATCATTGACGTCGAGAATGTGCGGACTCTTTTAAATGAATTGCTGGGAATTTGATTGGGTAATCCAAGTAAAACCCTAGTCTCGTATTGCTGGTAAATGAATTGGTTGTTGAGACCGCTTTGTTTTAATTTTCCAAGGATTCTTTACACGGCCAAGTCTTGCGGTTTCCAGGCAGAGTGTGTCCACAAATGACGCACCTGGGAATTAAACGCAATCGTCACCCAGTCGCTAAGTTTCGGCTGTTCATCAAAATACTTTCCTACGGATTAGCGGTGAGATGCCCTCCGTAATCATTCTGGATATTCAATATTGTTTTATTTTATATTTATTTTACAAAGCATCCATGACTTCAACGTGTCACACCTCCAACTTTAATAAATTCATTATCAGCAATACTGACCTCCCAATGCAACTCTATTATTATTATTCTCAAATAAATGCTTTGATCACATTCCCACTTTGTTGCTTAGTAAGCTTAAGTCCGTGCTATTCTCGAAATCAATAAATATTTTAGAACACTTAATTTTCAAATATTTTCTTAAACTTGTATAATTGCTCAAAGCACCTCGCACATGTTCCTATCTCATCAAGCACATTATCGTAATGCTATTAGCCCGAGGAATAGAATATATCACTTTGCTTTAAAACCTTTTTGTCATTTATTGGAATATAATGCCCACAATTATTTAATACGCGTCCCTGTCTCATATAAGCAGACAGTGGCGCTATATATATATTTTATATTGAAGCAATGGATCTGAAGTCCAATCCATGCTTCACATCTTCCTATAAACTTGATTAATATTGTAAACCTAAATTAAGTTTATAGGCCAATATCAGCAGGATTTTGCATTACAGCTAAAATTAATTACGTTTATTAAATTTGTATTTGCTTGTAAATATTTTCTTTTAAATAAATTCCATTGTAACATTAAATTGCTGTTAAAAATATTACTTGTGAAAACTGTTTAGTCAAACATATATATACGTCAAGCATATATATATGAGTTAATGCAAAATTCTGCTGAAATAAAACGCTTATTGTATTAAAAGAAATAAGAATGTATTTTACTTTTAAATCTTGTTCAAATATTTAGTATGATTTGATTTTGAGATAAGCCCACCAACATTTTCTAAAAGAATGTATATTTTTAATTAGTTAAGCCCATTCAAGTCAAATTAAAGATGGCCTTCTCTTTCTTTTTTTTAATTAATAAAATCCCAAAGTTTAAAGAAAGAAATTTAGAGTAAAAAAGTAAAAGTTATTTTTAGAAGGTGTTACTTTGAAACAAAGGAGCATGGGGAGGCTTATCAAGATCTCAGATCATACAAACAATAGAAGGTAGCTGACAGAGAGGGTATAAATAAAAGGGAGAACAAAAGATCAGTCATTCAGATTTTCCTTTTTGAAAAAGATCAGTCAATCAGAGTTTCCTTTTGGAACAAGTCAATCAGAGTTTCCTTTTGGAAAAAGTCATTCAGATTTTCCTTTTGGAAAAGAAGAGTCAATCAGAGTTTCCTTTTGGAAAAAGATCAGTCATTCAGATTTTCCTTTTGGAAAAGATTATTCATTCAGAGTATTCTTGCGGGCTGTCAGATTGCTCCATGGAGAACTTTAGAAATTTTGCTGTTGCCTGTTGTGATTTTATGAATTCGATGGAGTCTACCATGCTTGGCTAGGCAAATAAATAACTTTGTCTACCGCCGAGGGTTCCTCAATACCAGAAAAATGCCGTAGTATTTACTCAATCGTCATCTGAACTCTGTGCCGTGTCTGGAGGACTTTTTGTGAAACCATGCTACCGATTTCCACTTTCCTTGTCCGGACAAACACATCTCATCAGACGGATCAAGCTACGCCCGTCGATGGAACATGACCAAGGAATAAGGACGGTAATCATATCTCTCCTCATGAACTATTTATTATGCTACCCTTTTTGTCCATACTTATAATTGCTTCCTTGAATATTTATGAAATGTGTGCTTAATGATATTTATAATGTAACTATTTTTATTAGACTAGTTAGATATATGTATATGTGATCATCTATCTAGATATTTAACCCCTTTTTCTTCGCTATTCTTCATTACTCCCATGTGTAAATATTTTAATTCTATTGCGGTTAAGTTTATTAGTTAATTGTTCATATAAAAATCCCTTTCCAGTTTTATTCATACTTGTAAAATTTAGTACGAGTAAGTTTCCTTTTTTTTTTGTTTGCCAACTTGATCTCCTCGATAACGCTTCTTTTGTCCGCCATTAGCTTCTTACGTATGTCAGATTTAGCGATATACATCTTAAATGATTTTAAACTCTGTTTTAGCGCAAAGCAATTAGAAACTGCTTTGCGAAAGATTTTTATTATTGCACTTTATCGAGCAGATTCGAGTTGACAATGTTTAATAAAACTGGGAAGGAAAGATTTAGACCGCAAGCATATTAATCGGGTTTTCATTGTCTCATTAGTTATTCATAAATTTCGGGGAATAGCGAAGGCCATTAAATTATTAATAATATTTCAAATGTCATTTATTAAAGATATTTATTTAACTAAAAAGCTTGAGTTTGCTAGTTATCTTTCAATGCTTTGTTTTACTTTTAAATGATCCAGGCACGCAGAACACATATTTCTAAGTATTTTTGCAAATTTAACTATTTTAGCTCCGTAGGTGTTCTGTCCATGTCTCCCGCTGATGCTAAGCTCGTGGCTCGGGAAGAAAATATCTATGCGTGTCTCAGATAGTGTTGTTCGGTTCATGATAGCTTCGAGACTAGACGAATAGGGCAGAGGTCATAGTATTCTTGGTTTAATATCTCGCATATGGGTGGCCTCGAGGTACTTTTGCCTAGTATTCGAACTGGGTTAAATCAACATACATCATCTGACTGTCACAATATAAATAAATTTTGTGAAATTATTTAAAACTAAATTTGATCTCTTATTTTATTTGATTCCTATCACTGTCTCGGTCTATATATATATATTTTCTGCATTTCTTTTGTAAATTCATAGATGTTAATTAGCCAACCAAGCTTCTTTTAGTATAGAGTTTTTTGTTTCTCCCTGACCACCAGGCACCGGTCAAAGGTTATACTAATAGTGGCATCAGATGCGTTATCACATAGATGGCGCTGCAAAATTTGGACTTTAGATTCGAACTTAGTATATCTAGAAGGCAACCCCTCCTGGAATGTTCAGTTTCATGTCTGGGGTTTGAATTCTGCCGTGTGTTAGCGAGATAGATGATTCTGACTTACAATATTGAGTCTCATTGTCTTCTTCGCTCTGCTAGTGGGCCGGGTTTTAAAATAAATTCTCGTGTGCAGTCACTCCATATTATTCATTAGATGTTTGATCTGGGGCTTATGGAATGGGTTCGATTTCAGGTTGGTCCCTGATCTAAATCTCGGGCTTACATTTCATTGAGTTCCAGCTCATGTTAGATGAATCAGCATGTTTTGACCGGTACAATATTTTCTTTCTTTTTTTTTTTTTTTTGAGTTAAGAAAGCCAAAATAATTTACATATGATATTTAATGATGATATATATTATGCAGACATGCATTCATTAAATGATTCTACTATACAAAAACTTATAAAGACAGAATTAATTACTTATGTTCCAGTGCTATTTCAAAAGAAAGACAAGTTAGTCAGATGTCTAAATTTTTTAAACTGACAAAAAAAAAATCATTTAATGGCAATAAAGAAAATTGTATTCAACTTTTATTGTAAAATGATATCATTCAGAAAATTTTAACTCAGAAAGGTTAATTTGGGTTGTTGCTATAAAATATTAAATAATCAAATGATTAATCACTTGGAAAGTCATATGTTGTTGGAACATTGGAAGTGAAAAGATGAGTTCTCAAGTTAGTCTCTTAATCAGTACACTAAATTATATAAGATTTCAAGTTTCACCTGCCTTAATTCAAACTTAGACATGGCCAGCTAAAGTGTTTCTACTAATGATCTTCAGAATAAAAATAAATAATCTTTTTATAAGTCATTGTTCTGATTTTAATAATGAAATTACATAAACATAGCTTTTGGAAAGACAAAATAGAATAATTCATTTATTTTTAAATAATAATTAATTTTTATACTTTTATTTTCATTCATACAGTATAATGGCATATTTCATTGTCAAATGATAACTTTCATAAAGTGAATAAATTAAATACAGTATACATAAGTATGACTTTATTTTAAAACTTCTTATGCTTAGTTACATATTTAGCTTACAGATATTAACTGCTAAAATTTTAAAAAAAATTAAATAAGCCAAACAGTTATAATATTATTAATTCAGCTGCCAAAAATTCAACAACTTTTAGCATATGGACAAAATTATGAAAGGGAAAAGGTTTTAAATTTTCATGACCACCAAAACTACTTTAGCAAGAGTTGTGCTTTCCTAAAAATACATTTTTTATTTAATTTTGAATAAACATACATTTAAAAAGTAATAATAATAAATATGATACAATCACGCCCATATTTTAAAATAAATTAGACAAAACAAAAAAAAAAACAACAACAAATAAATATTTATAAGTCAATAAATGTAAGTCAATTTGTGATTTTAAATTTTTTCTAGAAAAAAGCAAAAGGCAACTTAAACAGCTCTTTTAAAAAAAATTATTGTAATTGACATTAAAACATTAATTTTAACTGGTATTTAAATAATTACAGAAAATTACTGGAGATAAGCAGGAAAAAAAAGTTAAACAAGCTGACATGTATTTTAAACAAGAAAGTGAAGGGGAAAAAAAATCTGTACGTTTTTTTTTTTTATTAGATTATATTAATATAAAAATATTTACTAAGTTTAATATTAATTTTTATATAAAAATGCTGAGAAAATAAGTTTCACTTTATGAACATATTGCAAATTTATATTCAATACTATACAACATAAGATTTATAAATGTATAAAACAATATAAAAGAGCTACAAAACCAACAGTCCAAATTAATGATTACATCTTACATCTTTGGTAAAGTTGTAACACATAAAACAAAAATTATTAGTAATGTAAGTAAACCATCACAATTTTCTCTGAACACTGAATAAAACCATTATCACTACCATTCTATAATTCTATACCTGTAAACAATCTTGAAAACCATATACTGATTACAGTGAAAGCAAAACAGAAATGCTCCAAGGCGATTGATAAAAATCCAATGATTAGCCAAATATTTTCTAATACAAAGTTCAATCATTACATTAAAAATGTCTTATCTAAATAAAAAGCTTTAAAATACTATTACTTAAAGCAAGATCAAGGTAATAACAATGAAGAAATGACTCTTTAAAAACTAAAAAGAGTAAAGGGCTAAATTCAATGTGACAAAAATATAAACCAATATGAAGCAACTAAAAAGTGACTGCAATAGATAAAGGATTTTTAAAAAATGATGTTTCGTATTACATATGAAATCAACGAGCAACACAAGTTTTGCTACTAAAATTGTCTTCATTTCTGCTATCAAAAGCATTGTTCCATTAACATAATTTCATTAAATTGCCAAAAAAAAAAAAAAAAAGTAAAGATCTATTTTTGGTTGCCTGAACTTCTATCAGTCATTCAGATATTTTCCCCATTCTAAGACAGTAACAGATTTATAAGTTACCTGGTTTTATGTCATAACTTTAAAGAAATCCTCCAAAAAAAAAAGTTTATTTTAAAGTATTTCAATACAATTAATCTGAAACAATACCAAGGTTTCCTTACTATTAACTGTTAGTCTTAAAATATATCCAATGTAAAGAAAACCTTAAATTTTGTAAAATGTGTAAATAAAGCTTTTTTCTTCTTTAAATTTATACAGCTTTTTGTTTTAATCCTTAGTGGCTATAACTGGTACATGATACTACAAGAAATTATCATATCCCTTAATTTTGTAGAAATTTTTTAATTGAAGCTATGACTGTCTGTTTCAGTATCTTCCTATGTGTATCTATATTTTGTATAAATTTTATACTCTTTTGAGGCAATTTAGTGGTATATCATACTACTTGTAGTCTAAACATAATTTTATTTCTCCATTTTTTTATGATCTATGGATTTTTTTTTTTTTTTTTAAACAAATAAAATACTTATTTGTAAATAATGCTTACAATAATAAAAGGTAAATTTATTTATTTTAATAGTTAGTCATTGTTTTTCTTTAAAAAAAAAAAGCAATCAATAGATTCCAGTTAGAAGTTGTGTTGGTTTTATTCTAAATAAGAATAATTTTATTTCTTCTTTTTTTTTTTTTTGCAATCTATGGTTATATTTTATTTTTTAATATAAATATTATAATACTTATTTAAATAATGCTTACAGTAATAAAAATCAAATATATTTATTATAATGACAGATAGTAATTTTCTTAAAAGAACGCAACCAACCGATCCCAGATCCCATGTAGACATTGTATCAGTTTATTCTAAATAAAAATAATTTTATTTTTCCTTTTTTTGCAATGTATGATTTTTTTTTATGCTTATAATAAATAAAATCAAATTTATTTCATTATAATAATTGATCATAAGAAAGCAATCAAGTGATTCCAGTTAGAGGTTATTCTAAATAAAATTAATTATTTCTCCATTTTTTTTGTGACTTTATGATTATATTTTTTAATACAAATATTATAATATTTATTGCAAATAATGCTTATGATAAAAAAATCAAATATAGAATCATAATTATATGATAAAATAATACCATTCTTAAGAACAATATCTAATACCGGTTATACTGTTTATGTTATACAATTGTGTTATAGCCATTGTGGATTAATCTTTAATACACATTAAAAAATAATAATAAACACAACATAGTGAATAAATAGATAAGCGGCATCCCATGATATTTATGATTTAATAATATACATCCCATGATATTTATGATTTAATAATATATATATAGATAAACTACAAATAGAGATATAATATATTAATTATTAGAAGTATTATTCTTATATCTCCTCCTTTACTTTTTTTGCATTCCTTCATATATATTACTTTTTATAAATCTTACATATACACTCTAATACAAATTTTTGTATATAATTCCTTTAATTTTCTAACAGTTTCTACTGTCGTGCAGTCTTCATCAGAGCTTTTGCATAACCTTCCTCTTTTCTTTTTAAATTTATAACTCTATATAAAAATTGCATAGAGTTATAAATTAAAAAAAAAAAAAGGATGGTTATGCCAAAGCTCTGATGAAGACTGCAGGACAGACGAAATTTAGAAAATTAAATGAATTATATAAAAAAATTTGCATTGGAGCATATATGTGGAGATTTATAAAAAGTAATATATATGAATATATTAATTATTAATTTCACTTTTTATAAATTAAATTAATGGACGAGTTTGTTTTGCAAAATTGTCAATAACTGTCATAAAATTTTGATACTGTTAATTCTTTTAACTTAATTTCTTTTCAACGGAAATTAATGCCAAATATGATAATCTTTCATATGATTGAGTATTTCTAACAAGAATAGGAATTTGCTTCATTGCGAAAAATGTACACAAAGCAGACATATAGGTGGAAGGTATTGTATAAATTAAAATAATTAAATTATATAACTTTTAATAAATCTGTATTCATCACATGATCGCCATCTCTTATACTAGCACAATTGTTATTAAACAAGGCAAAACTCTCCATACAGTAGTGCCACCCTGTGCCAATCAGAGTAATCAATGGATGCTAGAAGGCTTGTGCATAAAATCCCTATCTAGTGCTTATTCATTCAATATCCCCAGACTGTATAAGCTTAGACTGAAAATATTATTGTTTTCAATTTCATTCTCATAGTTTTGTAGTTGAGATAAAAGGTGGCTGCTGGAGAGTTGCATTAGATCCTAAGATCTAGGTGCGGTGCTCTCAGATCCAAGGCTCCTCACTAACGAAGGACACAGGCCAGAAACTAATCTGGGATATTGGATGAGTAAGCACTAGATAGGGATTTTATGCACAAGCCTTCTGGCATCCATTGATTACTCTGGTTGGCACAGGGTATCACTACTGTATGGAGAGTTTTGCCTTGTTTAAATCTGTATTCAATTAATCTTTAATAATACTTTTGCTAGCCATGAGTGATTTATTTACAAATTCCGGAGATACTGTAATTCACTCTTTAATTTATATGTATCAAAAAACTGGCCATAAAGCTTTCAATGAATTAAAATTTGCTTCTAGAAATTTTTTGTCATATTCTGTAAATTTTCTTCCATCTAATAATAATATAAACTGTAGAGAATTAATATTTGAAAATCTATCCGTGCAACTTTGTATTATTATATCAATATTTTCCAAAAATAATCACTTATAAGTCTTTTCTGGATCTCACATCATCCACTCTCATTCGTTTTTTTTGTTGGATTCCAGAAAAATCTTCACAGTGTAAATTGTTATGGAAGTAATATAATTTTCTTCATTCTTTCTTTATGTATTTTTGGTTTTTAGAAATAGGATTATAATGATCTCTGATGATGACTGCAGGACAGCCGAAACTTTTGGTGTAAAAAATAGTATTGTTAAGTGTATAAGAACATTGGAAATGGTATCATATGTATATATAATGTAAATTGTTCCAAATAAAATTAAAATTATTCCTTTTTGTTTGCAAGAACTCAATAAAATTATTAATTTTAAATATACAGTATTATATCATAATTTTTCTTCTGTAAAGTGTCAAATAAAATATCAAATTGTGAAAATATATAAACAAAAATTTGTAAAAAAAAACAACTAAAAGTCAAAATCTGTTTAAAATGATATAGACTTCTTGCAGTAATTGTAGTTTCAGCATCCCATTGTTCTGGATTTTCAATCATATTCAACAATAAACACTTCAGTTCTTGTTTGTAATCCATTACACAATTTATAATTCTATTATTATAATTTCATCTAGCAGATGCTGCTGAAGAAAAACATCTTTTAATTTCTTGATCTAAAACATAAGATCTTTTGGTAGATTTTGATCCTGTTAAAGTTTGAAAAAATATTTTGCATTCTTTGATAACGGTAACAGATTGAGAAAAAACTAAGTTTAATCTATGCAGAACAATAGCATGTTCACAAATTTCTTTGATTTTAGCTGGGATACCATTTTGCTGCCCAGCCATTATAGCAGCTTCATCATAAATTTGAGCCACTAACTATATACTACAATTAAATTCTTAATATTTTCTAACATGAATGAATTTGCATCCCTGTTTGCACTGACTTTAGTAAAAAACCAACAAATCTCTCTTCGGTGTCTCCATTTTCAGCTACATAGCAAAAAGCAGTAGATATTTGTGCTCTGTGACTGATGTCCGTGGTTTTATCCACAATGATAACAATGAATTGCGGAGTTACAATTTTTTTTCTAATTTCTTCTAATAAAATATTTTCAATTGATTGAATAAGAACATTTTGTATTTTGTTTGAAAAACCAATAAAAACTAGATTTTTCTAAATGAATTTTCAACTGATTATCTGATAAATTTAACAAATAAACAAGTTCAACATAATTTCCTCTATTTCCAGATTGAGCAGATTCCTCATCCTCTTAACAATAATTCTTGTTTCACAAAACAATATAACATCTATTAATTTAGAATACATATACATTAGCTGCCATTCTTTTGTTATGATTTTCAATATTAATTTTATATTGCTGACTAAAGTTAAATTCAATTCTAGACTTATTTCAAAAACTCTTTAAATTTTACAAAAGAATCATTGAGAAATTTTGAATTTTCATGTCTTTTCCGAGCTTCTCTTAAATTGTTCAAATCATCAAATCCATTTTGATTCCAAATATTAATTTCAAGAGAAAATAATACACAAGATCAACAAAATAATTTTGTAACTTTGCACAACCACAAAACCACAGTATATATTCATAAAACTCAATACGAAAGTGTTATAAATGCTTTAGCATTTCTAATAATATTTAATTTAGAAGTTGAATTTTGTTTTTAATAATGTTTTCTTTTTCAACAAAACTTCTTGAACTGAAGGTTCTGAATAAATTCTCAATAATACAATTGCATTCTATATTGACATCAACTATTTCTTTAACATTATCATTATTCATAATAATTAAGCTGCAATTAAATAATAATAAAATTTTTAAAAAAAATATTTGAAAAATATTACTTTTATATTCGAACTAAGTGATTTATAACCACTATTTATTTATTTTACTATTATTGCTTATAAGTTATACTTATAAATACTTACTTATGTAAGAAGATTGTATTTCATGTAATTGAAAAGTTGAAGCACAAGGTACAAACCAATATATTTATTAATTTGTTAAAAGTTACTCATAGTCAAAATTGCATTGAAGCGCTAAGACACAATTTTAAATATCGCATCCATGCATTAAAACAAATGATGCTTGTTCACTGTAAAGCATATGCGCAAAGTATAGTCCTTGCCTATAGCACTGTGCACTGATTGTTTTGCCATGGATGCAAGTTATGTTTTGACATTTTCCATATCCACTGTACACTGTAAAGGAATTATGTAACCAAACACACATTTAAACATTTTTTAAACTGAAATCAAAATTAATAAATTCCTCTACATAATTATAAAACAATGTTAATGTTTACGATTTAAAGAATAGAATAATCCTAATAATATTATTTGGTACTTTGGTATTATTCCTGCAACCTAAGAAAGATAGGACTTTTTACATATGCGATAACGGCATAATGTTGCGAACGTTAAATAAACCCCTGCGATTTGAGCTTTTTTTCCTCGTTGAAAAATGTTTTTGAATGTACACAAAAACCTGTTTTGAAACATGTCAACCGAACCTATTATATAGGTGCATTTTTGGAGATTTTAGATTTTTTTTTTTTGATTCAAAAGTTTCTTGTTTATATATTATAAACTTGCCACTTGTTATTATTGTGTGTTTTAACATTTTTAATTTCAACTGCGTTATTTACTTTTGCATTTTTTTTTTCCAATTTCAACTTGGTTATTGACTGACTTCTGCATTTTTGAATCTTAGAATTACAAGTTTGTTATTATTTAATTGTAACTGAATGAAGACATTGACTTTGTTATTTGTTTATTCCAAAAATTAGATTGCCTGGCAGAATTCCATTTAGAGCATGTACTGGGCAATCATTTCTTTCACAACCCTTTCGGAGGAGGAAGAACAGTGTGGTGGGGAGGGGGGGTTGCTACTGACAATCACCATTTTGTATCCAAGAATTGTCTGCATAAGTGTATATTTCATAGAATATTTTTTCTTTTTTACTTTTATAAAAATATATATTTATGTTGGCTTTTTTTTTTTCCTCCTGCAACATGAACCACGTATTTTTTTTATTGAAATTGATCAAATTAAGTAGTGTCAAAAGTTAATTTGCATCCATGTAAAATTCATAAAAGTAAGTATATATCTCTTGTAATATTTTTTATTTTTGTAAAACTATTATTTCTGCAACCAAGGAAAAGAAAAGATAGGAGGACTTTTCACATTTGTACCAAACCATTGCTAACTTTCTAATGTTTGATGTTGCCAAAATAACATTAAAAAGTTAGCAATGCATTGATACAAATGTGAAAAGTCCTCCTATCTTACCTCGGTTGCAGAAAAAATACCCAAGTACCTACTATTTATTTGATAAATAAGTATAGGTAAATTAATTTTTACAAGAGATGTGTCATGTTCACTAGCATCCATTGAAGGCTCACCCACTGAAGTAGATACTCATATTTAAAACATTATAGAAGAAATACAATTCAGCAAATAAAAGTAAATTAATAAACCCCAGACATTTATCCAAATCAATTGTGTTGAGAGATAGGCTTCCATCTATAGGCTCAATCATTATATACCTTATAGCTGAAAGAACTTTTCATTAATCAATACTACTGAGTTTTTAAATATATATTATTTTTATTAAGTATACTATAATATTTCATTTTTTATAGTCGTTTTATAAATATAAATATTTATATTTTTAAATATATAGACTGTTGTCTTATCTATGTTGTTAACCAATTCAATTAAATCTATTATAACTAATCCATTTAACCAAATTCTCTCCCAGTTACTAGTTTTTTTCAAGCTGATATAACAAATGGAACTTGGCTAATATAAGTAATTCACAAAAACATATATATAGTAAATAATGATAAATAAGCAAATTTAAATTAGTATTAAATTAACAAGTCAAATAGTTAATAAACTGGAGAATATACATATATATTTCTTCATTATAATAATAAAAAAATATTTTTAATATTTTACGATCATATAAGAATAGATTTTAAATTACTTTGATAATTTGTTAATAATAGATTATAATGCATAAGTTCTTAAATAAAACAATTGCAGATTCAGAATTTAAATAATTACGGAAGTAATACAATTCTCTTCTTCCTTTTCTTATGTATTGATTTCTATATTTACATATACCATTTCCAACTTTCTTATAAAGTTTTGATATAAAAAATAGTATTGTTGAAGTGTATAAGAAAGTTGAAAATGGTATGATATGTAAATTTAAATAATTAAACTTATTTTAAAAATCTATTCTTATAAAAAAAAAATTAAAAGTTATCTATTGAGTGGAAAATCTGAAATTTTCAGACACCTACATGTCTTCAAACCCAGCTATCCAACTCCAATAGCTATACGGGGCTGTTAGATCTTCAGCCATACCATATATTAGTAGTCTTAGTAATATAACATCGCATAAGACTTAAGGCAGAGACTATAAATAGTCAAAATAAGAGTCCTAAATCACATGATCCTATTCTCTTAAGCTTGTAAGTTATAAACAATGAGGATTGCCAATTCCTCAACAAGTTTTGTGATAAATGCTTAGCCAGAGCCAGGATAGGTTCAGACACTAGATCTAGTGTCTGAACCTACCCTGGCACCTCTCTGAGGAATGCCAATAATGAAACCATGGTCAGGGGTGGGGGTGGGGGGTTTCCTGACAGATATTTTAAATGCTGGCTCTGGCTAAGCATTTATCACAAAGCTTGTTGAGGAATTGGCAACCCTCATTGTTTATAACTTACAAGCTTAAGAGAATAGGGTCATGTGATCTATGATTCTTATTTTGACTATTCTTATAAAGTTTTGATATAAAAAAATAGTATTGTTGAAATGTATAAGAAAATTGAAAATGCTATGATATGTAAATTTAAATAATTAACTTTATTTTAAAAATCTATCTTCTAAAAATTAACTTTATAAAAAAAATCATTTTGTCTAAAGTTTAATTGTAATTCCTTGAGAAACACAGAAAATATGAATAATGATGTATCATGACTAGCAATTTATCAATTTAATCACTTTAAAAAAATATTTAACAAATTGTTCTTTCTTACAGTCACAATTCCAATCAGTTCATATTGATTTTTCCAGATATATTAAAATTAGCAATTTTTTTTTTGTTTCATGTAAGTAATATAGAATGCTTACAGCTAACAATTTCAAAATCCAGTATTAGAACCAAATTATCATCTTGTAGAATTATTAATGGCTTTCATTGAAAAAAAAAAAAAAAGCTAGAAATTATTCTACCTAATCTCAACCACCAAAGTAAATAAATCTGTTTGTTGTGAATATAGAGAATTTTATACATAAAATCTCTATCCCAAAATGTTTTTGATCCCATAATGGAAAACAAAATAATAATGTGACTAACAAAACATTAAACTATTAATATTTCATACACTTATATTCTACAACAATTTACAATCTTAAAATATAAATACATTAAATATCAGCCTTTTACAGCTATTGTACATGCGCTTTTACGAGTGTTAAATAATAAATGAATATTAAAATATACTAACATCTGTCATCAATACTACCCATCATTATCAATAGTATTCTATCTAATGGACAAGTCCAGAGAACTGTCACACAGCAAGTTGATCCATTTCTCTAGTCCATTCTCTTCATTGCCCAGATCTTCAATTCCATACATCTATTTCTATCTTATATACCATCCAACAAGGTCAATATTTACCATCCTTTCTTTTATTTCTTTTCCCTATTCCCTCCAAAATATCTTTTATTAAACTATTCTTTCTTTCTTAATATATGCCCAATCCAATTTCTCTTTCTATCTTTAATTTTCTCAATCTTCTTTTTTCATTTACTTGTTCCTAATTTCCTCAATCTTCTTTTTTCATTTACTCATTCCAAAATGTCATTTGTCATTTTATTCATCCAACTAATTTTTTTCATCCATCTCTATGACATGTCAGGCTTCTAATCTGCTCTTATTTTTTTTATTCACTATCCACATTTCATAACTATATAATC
This sequence comes from Epiperipatus broadwayi, assembly GCA_028023455.1. Taxonomy (NCBI): domain Eukaryota; kingdom Metazoa; phylum Onychophora; class Udeonychophora; order Euonychophora; family Peripatidae; genus Epiperipatus; species Epiperipatus broadwayi. The sequence goes on along the minus strand of JAQFVV010000149.1, from coordinate 1,186,457 downwards.
ATTCATTTCATACATAGCATTTAATTAATCTTTTCCTTAATTCTCTCTTCAAAGGCTCACAAAAAATTTTCTTTTCCTTAATAAATGCCTCCTTTGCCAATGCTATTCTTCTCTAAACTTCAACTCTGCTTCTTCCAATACTACCCAAATATCTAACCATTTGTTGAATTATACTGTCATACTATAAACAATCACTTTTAAATGAGTATTACCATTTTAATTCAAAAAAAAAAAATTACTCATGATGACTACATAAATCAATTTGTTAACCACAAAAATATCTACATATATCACTTACTATTTCTTTAATCAGTTTAATAACTTATAATGCTGTCTTTTAATTTCTGTAGAAAACTTTTCTATCCTCAATCATATCCCTTTAATAAAAGCAATGTTTTATGACAATCTTTATAATGTAAATGGGATACACTTAAGTGCAGCATAAAATTCTTTTTAGAAAGATTTATTCAAAAAATTATATTTAATTGTATTCAGCAAGCTGATAAAAATAGTGATTAATCTTATAGCCTCATAAACACATTATGAAGCATCATAAAACGAAATTTTTTCAGTGCAGAGCCTTTAAATTATATTAATAAAGGGTTTATGTTTCACTGCATAAAATAAATTTAACAGAATAATATTTCTGTAAATAACTAATTCGGTTATAAGTAATTATATCATTATGATGAATATATATGCATGTTGTAACAGTCATATTCGTATGCTTTGTTAACATAGTGCAGAATTCGACCACCAGACAGAAGAGCGGCACTATAGGTAGGGAAAACAGAAAGGGTACATATAATAAAGTTATGGAAGAATAAATATGAAAAAGTGATTATACAGAAAGTGAATTATTGGTTTTTTATGCTGGGTTTGGGAAAAGATAAGGGGGATTTAGATATAGAGTTGACAAAGATTATATTGTGGAAATGAGATGGAGCAGAATATGGGAAAATTTAGAGTGGGGAATGGAAAATAAAGTGGCCAACAGGTTTATCTGGGCATATTGCTGAGATATTCTTGACTTCGTTTAAGGAGAAGCCACAATGCATCACATCATCACATCACCAGCAGTACTGAGTTCGAACATGGTTTATCGGTTCCACAATAAACACTACGAAACAACACATCTGATGCTACATTAGTAAACATTTCTTTAGGCAAGGGGATCAGGGAGATACAAAAGATTCATTTACTTTATTTTAGAGTTAGACATCTAATAACTATAAATCTAGACATTTATATACATATTTAAATAATCGAGAAGATACTATTCTGAATGTGTGTCGAACAAATAAATGCATGACGGCAGATGTATGATTTCAAATTATTTTAATGAATACATTTAATAATAATAAACTTCTGGTAGCAGAATCTTTATCCTGAGACCCTGTATTTTTACAAAATGAGGTACAATTATTTATTAATATAATTTAGCTACCTGAATGCTTGGGATAGGTGTTTATACGATTATGCCTCCGAGAATTTAATATCTTTTGTAATGCGAGAGTTTAAATCAGAAAATAATAATCGCGGTTGCGGACATATAAATTTATTCAAGTAAATAATAGATTTACCTTACAGAAAGAATTAATTACGGCAGACATTGATCTGAGAGTGAATTCATGCCAGATAACGTAAAGACGGAGTCGTACTTGAAATACTAAAATTAATTACGAAGAAACACGTGGTACATTTAGAGATGCGATGCGAAGGTGGCAGTACGTTGAAACTGCAGAGCCAGTGGATAAATTTAAATTGATGGGCTGGCGTTTGCCATAGGCCCAAAAGGGTAAAGTGGTCACATTAGCATTATCAGGTTTAAGGAACCATGCCACAATTACTCCCTGTCTGCGTGACAGGTGTCAAGTCCTATGGGAACATTTCTTATGTCTGCTTATATAAGATGACGAGGATACAGTATTCACTGTTGATCCGGGATATCCAAGGCTCGAAGATGGGTTATCGCGATCTCTAAATTGTCACATATCTATCTAACGTAAGTATCAAATCGGACTTACTTTTAAAAGTAAATTTGAAATTTACGACTCGATCTCCCAATACCAACCTTTTACTTTTAAAATTAAATTTGAAATTTATGACTCGATCTTCCAATACCAACCTTTAATAAATTAACTTATTTTGTCCTCAAATAAATGTAATTAGTGGATTTGTTGAAATACACTAACTTTATTATTAAAACTCAAAAGCAGGTTTAAAAGGGAGTTTATAAGTTTGGGATTGTTATCTTAAGAATTAATATGTCCGCCACCTACTTCGTGGTAGACTCTTGCAGTTACAATAAGGGTAACACAAATGCGTATCGATTAATATAGAACTAATTTGAACAAAATAATTTAATATGAGTATAATATCAATAATATGACTTGCAGGACACGCATCCATTATTTCACGTAATCATTTATTCCTTAGAAAATTATGGTGATTTCTGAGATGACCAGCCAACATAAATACATAAAAAGATCTACGATTCAATCGCCGCACAATATGGTAACCGTTTTATTTATTATTTACATTTAAAGATCGGCTGAGTCCGGTCGGAAATCTTATAAGCATGCTATTACTAAAGTAAAAATGCAAAATAGAAATATATACTCAAGAAAGTAGAGAGGAGTCAGGTAAGCCAAATTATTAGAAGAGATTTACATGGTTTAGATTAATAAGTATATTTTATAAGTACACAATTTATAAAGTTTAGCTATAGCTTGGAAATAGAAATTTAGAGTACTCTAAAGGCCTTGGGTACAGGTACCTGTTTTATAAGGAGATGAATTTTCACATTTCAGACTAGTCGCGTATTGTCCGTTTAGTTTATAACGCAGCTTCCCTTTCCTAGCACTCAGGCTATGGTGTTCATTTTGATATTGATGGTAGCTTTCCATCTATCTTGACAGCAGATTCCCATTACTCAACTTCTGAAGGGCACATGTGGAGGTTCGGCAATTTGACTGACCATTTTTGGAGAATAGCTCCATCGCTTTCTACTCGAACATTTTGAAATATTCCCCTCTATGAAAAATTAATTTATGATGGCCAGAAGCACACAAATCAAAATCAGGATTCACGAGACTCAAGACAAAGCAAAGCACAACCAATTAAATTAATTTTGTCCTTTTTATACTGACCATGTTTTATTTTTATCTTTCAATTATCAGATCGATCTATTTGCCCCTAAGAGAATCAATGCATTAGTCAAGAATTGAAGATTTTAATTAAATCAGAAAACTACATTTTCTATTGTTCAGATTTGTTTTTACACCTTTTAACATTTCGCAGCAATTAAAACTTTTAGGAAATTTTTTCTAATTAATCCATTATCTCCTGCCGACCATGACTTGCAAAATTTCAAATACACAGGAGATTTATAATTTATTTTTACATTTTTAAAATTAAAATTGAGTTTCAAAGTTATTATTTTAAAATAAGATTTTAGAAAATTAGAAATAAATGAATGAAAGTTTATAACTTAAAATAAAATAGATAAAGCTATATAAACATTATATAAATAAAAAAAAAAGAATTTTGAAATTATATCAAAATATTTTAATTCACTGTTTATATCTGCTATCGAAGTGTCATTTACGGTGAATTCGACAGATGCTTATATATTTAATACCGCTACACACACAATTCAATACCAAAAGTTTAAATTTAGGTAGGATAAAGGTGGTGGGCGAGAGATGATAGAAAAGATGAAACTTAAGATTCGAATTCGAATCTTACTGTTTCAATGTGTGTGTGCACATTAATTCTAATTATACTCAACAAAAATTATTACATAACTTATCTAATAATTTATTAATTATTGACCAAAATTGCATTACAATGTGAAAATTAGCAGCCTGCTGACAGGTCATGTTGCTCTCTTTTATAGTAATAATTCTTCAATCATTGTTGCTCTCTTTTACAGTAATAATTCTTCAATTATTTATTACTGGAACATGTATATAATCTTAATCAAAGTATGCCTGCAATCATTGTCTACATTTCCACAATATCAATGAATTATGGCACCAGGTGAAGAACAAATCATCACATGATCCCAAAGATCTTTATTAATCTTTGCTACATCACACATTTAACTATATTGCACAGCTTGTAAATTGCACAAAATATTGATTGTAATAAAACAATTTTGACGAAATAATTTCTATAGACATGACGACCAGTATAAAGAAAAAATGATAATTAAGAAAAATGCAGGAAAAGTAAACAAAATGGAACGGACTTAATAGCTTTTTTTTTTTTTTGGAAAACTATTCAATGTACATATAAAAAGATATAATTCTAAATGTGGCAAGCTATGATAGTATTATGAACAAGTACAACAATAACAACTAAATAGTAAACAAAAGACCAAATTGTTAAAATATAAATCATTAAAAAATTATAATAGATTAAAACACGTAAATACAATAAGCAGCTTATTAACATCACTCATTTAAAATAGCAGAATATCTCTCAATAACATATTCACACACAAATCCAATTTGAATTTAAAATATAACCATAAATTAAACCCTTTGAAGTAACAAAAAAAAAAATGGAAATAACGGCTCAAATTCTTTAATTTATAATAAATAAATGTATACTTCGAAAATTTATAAAAAATAAATATGCAGTCAGTATTATATTTAAATTCAGCGTACGATACCAAATCGATAATACATGTTAAGAATATGCGCTCTAAACTAACGTACATTAAAAAGTTACACAGCACTTTAATAAATGGAATGAAGTTTTTTATCAAGTAATAAATTAACTGGAAACGACCATTTATAAAATAAAGGCAAATGTACCAATGTGTGCATAAGAAATATATTTTTCAAAAGAAAACTGAACGACATACAGTTTATTCTAACTACCCTCAATCTTGAAAAAATTGATCTAATTTATTTGGGAAGCATGCCAATGGTGCTCCAAAATGATAATCTAAAGGGCTTACAATAACATTAGTTAAAGAAATGGTTTTAGAAAAGTTTAATAAGGATAGTTAATCAATAAAATCTATTACTTTATTATTTTATATGTAAGATTATAAAATTTGTTTTATAAATAAGTGGGTGTGGCTGAAACTATTTTTCCAAGCTCTGTACGAAAACAGATAACGTTAACACTACAGCATTCGCTTACCTCAGCTTCCACAGTTTCACTGTAACTTGGCGGAAGATTTTTTTTTTTGGAAAAAGAATCTTTATTGCCATCCTCCATTTCTACATCAACATCTGCCAAAGGATCAAAAAAGGAAACTGGGTGCTCATTAGTTAAAATACCGACGGCGTCTGTCAAATCATTTTTACTCAGGCGAAGGGCTTTACGTATTTCATCCAAGTCTAGAAACCCCATGTTTAACAGAGTTCGTTCATTCTCATCACTCACCTCGATATCCATCTATAGCATTTTTTCAATAACACATAAACACCATTTTTTCCTATCCACTTAATAATATCAAATGACAACTTAAAGTAATTAAATTATAATCACACAATATCCACCACTTGTAGCCGCCATGTTGATAATAATGTATAAAGGTCCTCTAGTGGTAAATCGATAAACAAAATCAAAAGCTTATTTTTGCAATTGTTGCTTTTACAGTCATAAGTGTTTTTTCTTCTAAAGAAATGTTTGCAATTTTCGTCTCTTTTCCGCAAATGTAAAATGACGACAAAAATTATAGTGAAACACTTTTTGTATCTTATTTGTTATGGTTTGCCTGTCTTAGGAGACTCAGCTGGCAGTTTAAGTATGACCGAATATAATCCTCAGCTTCTTCCTAATTATTTGAATAAAAAAAATTTGGTTATTAGGTTTATTTAAGAAGAAACAAACAATAGGAAAAAAGATACAATTTTTTTTTTTTTATTTGCAGGAAATATTTATAGTAACACAGAATTTTGAAGGAGATAGTGTAAAGTTAAGTTAACAAACTTTAGTTAACCTTATTTCCATATCAATTAAATGTATAATTGTCATTTTGAAGTCAACGATTAGAATGGAGAAAAAATGCTGTTTACAGCTGAATGCACTAATAACAAAAGAAATTGGACTGACTTAACTAATAATATACAAACTATAGATTGTTTTTATCTTATTAATATTGTACTTATTAACAAATAATATAATTATGAAAAATATGCTTTGAGACTTGCACTTGATATAAATTTAATATTTATAAAAGTTTCTTAGAATAATGATTAAAAATTGTTTAACTCATTCTTTTATTTAGTTTGGACAGTGATAATAGACAGAAAAAAGGACTATTACTTTTATTTTGTACTAAGAGGAACTTAGATGCCAATAATAAAAAAAAATGAATCGTTAATCTCAATAAATGCTGAATTTTATTTTAAATACAAATGTTCAAATTAATTATTTTGCTTTGATGTAGTAATAATTTTTTTAAAAATTCAAATTATAGTGAAAGTTTATGGTTTTTAAAACAGTTGATGTGATATATTGTGGCTTCTCTTAAACGATGTCAAGAATATCTCAACAATTATGCCCAGATAAACCTGTTAGCCACTTTATTTTCCATTCCCCACTCTAAATTTTCCCATATTCTGCTCCATCCCATTTCCACAAAATAATCTTCGTCAACTCTATAGCTTTTATATCTAAATCCCCCTTATCTTTTCCCAAACCCAGCATAAAAACCAATAATTCACTTTCTGTATAATCACTTTTTTCATATTTATTCTTCCATAACTTCATTATATGTACCCTTTCTGTTTTTAAACATTTACATTTAATTAACAAATGCCTAATATTTTCTATTCCTTCCTTATATAATTTATAAAATAAATCGCCCATATTTTTCCGTTTACATGTATATTCTTTTGTAGCTAAAGATCCCGTTCGAGCCTTAAACAATAAACTACTTTCCTTACTATTATCATATACTGTATTAACTCACACCTAATATTCTGTTTATTTCTATATATATTTAAACTCTTTTTACTCTCCATACTATTTCTCCATCTCTCTAACTCCCTATTCTTTATTAATAAATCTATTCTTTTATCCCATTCCTTATTACTATAACACTCAACAATTCTCTTAACACAATCATCCCATCTTTTGTACAAATATACTGATATAAATTCTTTATCGAAATCTTTTGCATACCGCATTACCTTTCTCACTCATCTTGTTACCTGTCCTTTACTCATAGCCCAATTACATACTATTTTGGCTATTCTTTTATTATCCATAAACTGCAATCTACCACACATTTTCATTTTACTTTTTGCATCTCTCATATGAAAACTTGACCATCCCATTTCTCCTTGAATTGCCTCTCTTGCTGCCCATACTTCTGCATCCAATACATGTCTTCCTACTTCATACAGTAGTTCTACCCTGTGCAAGCCATAGTAATCAATGGATGTTATAAAGTTAGTGCATCAAAATCCCTATCTAGTACTTTATACTTATCCCCAGACTAGCTTCTAACTTGTGGCTTTCACAGATGATGAGTCCTGTATTTGAGAGCACTATGTGCTTGTATTTCAGAGCACTACGCGTAGATCTTTGATCAAATATAACCCTCCAGCAGCCACTTTTTTAGTTAACTATAAAACAATGAACCCAAAACTGAAATTACATTAATGTTTTCAATCCAAGCTCATTCAATTATTTAGTCATACAGATGTAACCCTTCCACAGCCATATTTTACTCTTTTAATTAACTATAAAGCTGTACAAGTATGAGCTTGGATTGAAAACATTAGTATGTTTAACAATTAATGTGCTAGTAAAAGGAAATGTGATCATGTAATGCTTAATGGTTTAGGTTTTTAACTTTATAGTTAATTAAAAAGGTAAAAACTGACTACTAGAGGGTTGCATTACATACAAAGATTTGAAGCAGTACTCTCAGATCCAAGAATCTACACTCATGAAAGCCACAAGCTAGAAACTATTCTGGAAATATTGGATGGATAGGCACTAGATGGGGATTTTGATGCACAAACCTTCTAGCATCTATTGGTTACCATGCCTTGTACTAGGTGGCACTATGTATGGAGAGAGTTGTTACTGTTTTAAAGCTTGTGTAAACATTACAAATGGTAGTATAATTTTTTATAAATATTTTATAAAAGCCATATACACAAAATAGAAAAAAGCTGGACCTATTTGAGATTACTGCTCATATCTATTTGTCATTGCTATATTTCATATTAAACAGGCAAAACTTTCCATACAGCAGTACCACTCAGTGCAAGCCAGAGTAATCAATGGATGCCAGAAGGCTTGTGCATAAAATCCCTATCTAGTGCCTACTCATCCAATATCCCCAGACTAGTTTTTGGCTTATGGCCTTTGTCAGTGAGGAGCCTTGGATCTGACAGCACTCCACCTAGATCTTAGGATCTAATGCAACCCTCCAACAGCCACCTTTTATCTCAACTTCCAAACTATGAGAATGAAATTGAAAACAATATTTTCAATCCAAGCTCATCTCAGTTCAGATGAGCCCCATACATTTGATGTAGTGCAAGCATAAGAATCAGTGATTACGTGATGTTTAGTGGTTTAACACCAATCCTGCCTAATAGAATAATGATGGCTATGGTTGTTAAAGAGTCAAAGACACCAAAATGTATGGGTGCTGAACTGAGTTCAGACCTATATAAGCTAATGAGCTTGTATTGAAAATATTATTGTGTTTTCAATTTCATTCTCATATTTTTGTAGTTAAGTAGAGATAAAAGGTGGCTGCTGGAGGGTTGCATTAGATCCTAAGATCTAGGTGCAGTGCTCTCAGATCTAAGACTCTTCACTGACAAAGGCTATAACCAGAAACTAGTCTGGGGATATTGGATGAGTAGTCACTAGATAGGGATTTTATGCACAAACCTTCTGGAATTTATTGATTACTCTGGCTTGCATTGAGCAGCATTACTGTACAGAGAGTTTTGCCTGTTTAATAACAGTTATGAGCAAGTGTAAGAAACAGGGATCATGTGATATATTTCATATTATGAAAAAAAATTGTTTCAGTTTTGTTTTATTGTATATATGTTTCTAATTTCTGCCTTAAGTGTAATAGAAAATTCCATTTTGGTTTTTAAAAGTGTAATTTTGAATCTGTCACAATGAGATACCACATTTAAAATAAACTATTTTTATAATTAAATATAATATGAATTTCATTGATGTGTCATTAAAATATTAAGAGTTTGAAAGTAAATAGTAAATAACTTTAAGTAAAAGTAAAGAATTTGAAGAATATATTTTTATATAAGAAATGATAAAGACAAACTTGAAAGAGGTAAGGAATATAATGGAAATTAAAAAGCAAGAAGAATGCATATAAGATGATTTATGGATTAAAAGATGTAAATGTAAAGCAAGAAAAAATGTAAGAGTGTGTTTATTAGATTCTATGGTTTCAGATATTATTAAAGTATTAGAATAAGTAAATGTAATAGTTATCATAGGTATAACATTATACAAACACAGATTGAAGAGATTAGAAGATATTTTGAGGAAATTATGAATTTGAAAAAAATTAATGGGCAGGTAGAGGAAATAAGATTAGTACAAAAATTGGAAAATGTTTGGGATTGATTATGGAAAATATAAATTCTTTTAAGAAAGAAGTGAATTAATTTATAACACTTTTTATCCATTAAATTAAAAGTTATTAATACAGGCAAAACTCCATACATATTGCCACTGAGTAATTAATGGATGCTAGAAGGCTTGTGCATAAAATCCCCACCTAGTGCCTACTCATCCAATATCCTCAGACCAGTTTCTGACTGGTGGCCTTCATCAGTGAGGAGCCTTGTATCTGAGAGCACTGTAAGAAAATAAAGAAGTTTTAAGAAAAGTTGTTGCATTAACGTGTATATGAATAGAGTGATATAAGCAATATATATGATTATTTCCAGTTATTGAACTCTTTATGAATTCCTAAGCAATAAAGGCATTTGATTTTTTTTTCTATTTATATTTTCTTTCTATTTATTCATTTCAAATTTTTTAGTTATATTTTGTATAACATCAATATTTTAATGCATTTTTATATATTGTACCATCATTAGGAAATCTATAATATTATTTAGTAACATTACAGCAATAGTTTATAACCTATCTTGGCCATGAATATGAGGGAAAACCTCGAAAGTACTAGGCCTATATTTATTTAATTAATTGTTTTTGTTTACTATTGACAGCTTCTTCTTCAGCGGGTTAAATCGCTTATATATACTAATATATATTATACTAAAAATATATTACACTAGATTTTTTTCCTATATTTGAAGAAGTCACATATGTAATATTGTTGTTCTCATTAACTGTATACTCACTACATAAAATTGATAGTAATAATTAAATCCTATGATTTATGTACATTTAATCTAATAGCACATGTGTGAAAATGATTTCCTTCCACAAGATTACAATTTTATATATTGCTAAATTATATTTATATCAACAATATAATACTTTGCATATACAAATCTTTAATAAAAACTTTATTTTAAAAAGACACGACAACTCATTAGTAATTCAAATACAAATTAAAAGTCAAGTATCTGTTGGGAATAAAGATATTAGTCATGTTCTATGGATTTTCTCAGAAGTAAATAAATAAATATTGATAATCATGAATTAAAAGAAGTTAACAATTTTATATATTTTGGTCAGATTTTTAACGTTGGTGGAAATATAATGGATGATATTAATCACAGAATTAAATTTGGATCAAATAGTTTTTGTAGAAATAATATATATATATCCTATGTATTTGAAAAGAAAGGGTTTTTTATTAAATATGTTTTACCAGTTGTTACTGTACGGGTCAAAATCGTGTGTTCATTCAACAAGACCTAGAATCCAAGGAAACGTATATCCATCTAGTATGTGCAAGATACGTAAGTCAGTAACAATACCAAATATCGACCTATTTATCTGTGCTTCAGGGTCCATGACTACATGAACGCTTTTGATGATACTAACAAGCTTTTCATTACTCCAGGACCAGCAATGAGAACAGGTAGAGCAAAAAACTTGAAACAATATATATATTTAATTGGGTAATTAATAATTTTTATAAACTATGATCTTTGAAGAATGATACAGACAGTTGTTTGACATTAATTAATGATTTGAGTCATAATAACATTCAAGGTAACATTAGCAAAGGGTTTGAATTTAAACATTTGTTTCAAATGAAGAATTATATGTCTCACAAAATAGTAAATAATAGACATTCAAGTAATAAATGATGAATGCAGGAATACAGAGAAATGATCTAGAGTAAATTTATTAAGTGATTATATAGATATAAGCTCTGGATATTTATACAATGAGATTAAATATCTGATAATGATTTAATTTACATTTATACACTTCAGAATTAAGTAAATAGATCGTTGGAGACCATACACAATTAGATAAGTGTTTCTTTAACATTAAATTTAGTGAATGCAATTGCTATACAATGTACATATATAAATAAGATTATAGATGCGGCTAAACATATGGTGGTTGGTGCAATATATAAATATAAAATGGATTGGTTTGGTTAACATACCAAGGTCATGGAAGAACTTAATTAAATCATTGATAATACATAGTGGCTAACCCTCATCTAAAAGATTACAAAGATACAATAATTGGTTTATTATACTAGAATATATATATAATTAAGATTTTATAATGCGCGATTCTAATCGTGTATGTGGCTGCGTGTTACTAAATCATGAAAACTGACTGGATGAGTGGGAATAAGATAATTGGCCTAATATATAAGCCACAATTATATACAATTTAACCTAAATGGTTAAAATAAAATGTTTGGCAAATGGCATTTTATTACGGCTGACAGAGAGCATTGAATGTCTATAAAGAAATGGATAATAATGAAGGCGGTATACATTAGTTTCCCATCACTTGTAAGAAATAAGATCATTTAAGATTCTCTGGGTGGCTTTATCATGTTTTCATAAAGAAAAGATATGCTGAACCGACAACCAAAGTATCTTTGAAACATTGTGGCACAGGATAGTGTGTTGGGATGGTTCATCCATTTGTTCCCATACACTGATTTATAAGAAGTGCCTAAAATCGAATCCCTAGTAGAAAAAGCATCTACTTTGTGGGAATAATGAGGTGTGGGATTGGTCCTTTCCAAAGATTCTGAAGATATATGTTAAAGCAAAAAAATTAATAAATAAATGATGGCAACTATATACTTATGACGCCTAAACGTAATTAAATTGGTCACTAACGACCATAATAAATTAATTAATACCTGATTTAAACAATCTGTCCCCCAGCATAATGGAATGCTCAACACAATTCTTCCCAAGCAATTAACTAATAATGATCAAAAATAAACAGGCAAGATTTTAAAACTATGATGGACTAAGTGGCTTTCTCCCACACACCCCAAAGTGTCTTCGTACATGTTATAACGTACAATTTCAATTAAATGTTAAACTCACATCTGGTGAGATTTAACTACAAGACAGGTAAAACAACTTAATAAAGAAATGAGGGTTAAGAATAAAAATTTTAGAAAACAATCATACAATTTGTAATATTAGGGTATGAGCACAGACTTTCACATGACCCACCACTCTCCACTCCATCTAATAATACTGATACACTTAAACACATATATGTTGAAAAGACAAATAATCACCAATATTCGTATTTCATGCTAAACCAGCAATCATCAGTTGGTCCAGATTATCATCTCTACACATAAATACTATAAGTGCTCAGATATATATTAAGATAGACAATCCTCATACTTTAATGGACAGGCTTCAATCTACTCCACACTCCAACTGTCCATCCGATTGAAAATCTGATATTGGAATGTTCAAAGGACACCCTGAGGGCAGAGATTCTTGTCACACCCATGTTGACCTAAGGTCAATCTGAACCCCACATGCACAGGACATAATCCATTAAATACATATACAAGGATGGGCAGACATCTCTATAATGTAATAACTGAAAGACAGGCTTATTTATACCTGTGTCTATATATATGTAATATTAGGGTATGAGCACAGACTTTCACATGACCCATCACTCTCCACTCCATCTAATAATACTGATACACTTAAACACATATATGTTGAAAAGATAAATAATCACCAATATACGTATTTCATGCTAACACAGCAATCATCAGTTGGTCCAGATTATCATCTCTACACATATATACTATAAGTGCTCAGATATATATTAAGATAGACAATCCTCATACTTTAATGGACAGGCTTCAATCTACTCCACACTCCAACTCTTCAACCATCCATCCGATTGAAAATCTGATGATGGAATGCTCAAAGGCCACCCTGAGGCTGAGATTCTTGTCACACCCATGTTGACCTAAGGTCAATCTGAACCCCACATGTACAGGACATAATCCATTAAATACATATACAAGGATGGGCAGGGATCTCTATAATGTAATAACTGAAAGACAGGCTTATTTATACCTGTGTCTATATATATGTAATATTAGGGTATGAGCACAGATTTTCACATGACCCACCACTCCACACTCCATCTAATAATACTGATACACTTAAACACATATGTTGAAAAAAAAATCACCAATATACATATTTCATGCTAAACCAGCAATCATCAGATGGTCCAGATTATCATCTCTACACATATATACTATAAGTGCTCAGATATATATTAAGATAGACAATCCTCATACTTTAATGGACAGGCTTCAATCTACTCCACACTCCAACTCTTCAACCATCCATATTATTAGATGGAGTGGAGAGTGGTGGGTCATGTGAAAGTCTGTGCTCATACCCTAATATTACATATATATAGACACAGGTATAAATTAGCCTGTCTTTCAGTTATTACATTATAGAGATGTCTGCCCATCCTTGCATATGTATTTAATGGATTATCTCCTGTACATGTGGGTTTCAGATTGACCTTAGGTCAACATGGATGTGACAAGAATCTCAGCCTCAGGGTGGCCTTTGAGCATTCCATCATCAGATTTTCAATCGGATGGACGGTTGAAGAGTTGGAGTGTGGAGTAGATTGAAGCCTGTCCATTAAAGTATGAGGATTGTCTATCTTAATATATATCTGAGCACTTATAGTATATATGTGTAGAGATGATAATCTGGAGCAACTGATGATTGCTGGTTTAGCATGAAATACGTATATTGGTGATTATTTATCTTTTCAACATATATGTGTTTAAGTGTATCAGTATTATTAGATGGAGTGGAGAGTGGTGGGTCATGTGAAAGTCTGTGCTCATACCCTAATATTACATATATTGTAACAATATATAAATATGTCGTTACATTAATTTAAAATAAAAACTTAAAAGTTCGCAAATAAAAGTAAAAATCTAAACGCTAAAATTAAAATGTTTTATTAAAGGTATATACATTCGCACAGATGCCAAACTTTAAAAATTTTTTTTTTAAAAAAAACAAATAAATAAGTATTTGAACGTACTTTTTTATAAAAAAAAAAAAAGTGCAAGATTTAAATAAAAACAGGTATTAATTAATTCTTGTAATCTGTAAATGGAAATGATTGTTTATAAATTGTTTGAAAAGCAAGCTAGCCTTGGGCTCTTGTATAATTAAAATGATCTGATGAAAGATAGATAAGAAAATAAAGACAAATTAGCTTGACCAATGGAAGCACTAAGCCTTGGCTCAGACCCTAACGAAAGTGATGGATTAGTGACGTTTTGTTGATTGACTCCATGTGGATAATATAAAAAGGGAAATACAGTTTTTTCGGCAGTTCCAGCATTTTGTGTTTGAGAGATGTGGTAGCACGCACATACCACACTCTCTATTTAAAAAAAAAAAAAATGAAAAGACTGTGATACCTTGAACCAGCTATTGCCATCTCCAGAACATTATCTTCCAATGGAGGCGTCACGGGAATTAAAAGCAGAAACCTGGACTCTTCTGCCGTAAGCTATATTGACATGAACTCTAAATTTAAAAATAATTAAGAACTTTCGTTCAAGCTTATGAACTTCTATCTGACTTTTTTAAGTTTAAAATCAAATTAATAATGTTTAATTTTATATGTTTTCCGATTGATAAAAATCATTTCCATTTTTTTTTCTCTTATTGTATAAATTATTTATTGTTTAAATTTTAAATGATGAAATTTAGGTTGGGTATAGACGTTGCATAGATTCGTTAGCAGTTGATTATGTTGAAGTTTTCACATTTGATTAGAATATATAGGTCAACGATGTTAATGCGGGCATCTTACGATGAATGCCACGGGGCCTTGTGTATTCCCTTTTGCAATTGACGTTATCGATGATTTTATATTTTGATCGATTGTGTTTAATTTGGATGTTTTTGACCGTGGAATCTGTGCAGCCGATCTATACTCAACATTTTAAAAACAAATTTATAAAAATAATCTGTGCGAACATATTTAAATGTTAAATTTAAGTCGGGCGTGATTGGCTATATAGTTTTGTAAAGTTATATTAAGGGAGGGTAATCTTAGGTTATTCATTTCGTAGTTGAATTGGTTCAATGGATTGGATATATTTGTGTAATTGTAGATGTAGTATGAGATCCGCTACGGGCAGGATTATATATATACGCCATACACCTTCTGTTTGCCTATGGATGGGTTTGTAAGATGGCAAAGGACCGCAGTCCATTCCTATGGAGTTTTATGTTTATTGTTCTACTCATCAACAGATGTGACATTCCTGTTGGTGGAGAGACAATGTCTTCTCTAATTCTACTTACTGATCAGGTGTACATTCCTGACAGTATAGTATTTTGTGTTGTCGTATTTTCATGCTACATTGAATACATAAATGTATCAGATGGATTGGCGCCTGTTTGATTGCGAAATTTGTTGCCTAAGGTTAAATCAGGGAAGAATATTTTCTTTTCAAATGCAGATCTATGTAGTCTATTCGTCCTTGACTCACTAAATAAATATTAAACTCATGGTTGTAATTTACTTAAATGTAAAACTAAAGATTAATAGAAAAATCTAAAATGGTGAATTTATTCCTCAAAATTTAAATGTTATTTTATATGTGTGTAAATAAATATTTTTATGTGTTAATTTCTGGCAGTGGCTTTTATTCTTTTATATTTAAGATATAAAATTTATATTTTATTATCTCTGCTACTCCACTGAGCTAGTGACTTGGGCTAATGATCTGAATATTTAAATAAAGTGGAATCTTAACAGCGCGTATCTGCCTACTCTATAAATTTTTCTAGGTTTAAATGCCTAGGTGGCGTCCCGTAGAGCGGATATCGTAGTTTGCAGTTAGATTTGATCTTCACTTTCATTTCGATCGTTATAACTGGCCCCCACTTGCATTTCAATCGTTATAATATATATAGACACAGGTATAAATAAGCCTGTCTTTCAGTTATTACATTATAGAGATGTCTGCCCATCCTTGCATATGTATTTAATGGATTATGTACTGTACATGTGGAGTTCAGATTGACCTTAGGTCAACATGGGTGTGACAAGAATCTCGGCCTCAGGGTGGCCTTTGAGCATTCCATCATCAGATTTTCAATCGGATGGACGGTTGAAGAGTTGGAGTGTGGAGTTGATTGAAGCCTGTCCATTAAAGTATGAGGATTGTCTATCTTAATATATATCTGAGCACTTATAGTATATATGTGTAGAGATGATAATCTGGACCAACTGATGATTGCTGGTTTAGCATGAAATACATATATTGGTGATTATTTATCTTTTCAACATATATGTGTTTAAGTGTATCAGTATTATTAGATGGAGTGGAGAGTGGTGGGTCATGTGAAAGTCTGTGCTCATACCCTAATATTACATATATATAGACACAGGTATAAATAAGCCTGTCTTTCAGTTAATACAATTTGTATAACACCAAGCCAGCTGAAAAATTAATTTTAAAGAAATTTGTTTCCCATGTATAATAGGAGAAACTATGACCAATAAGATTTCAATTTACTCACTAAGTTTGATACAAACGTTGCAAATTAACATAAATAAAAATAACAAATTAAAGAAATAAAATTCAATCTAAATTGATGCACCAAATTTAAGTAGAGATTATATAGCATTAGGGTGAGTTGTATAGACATTTAACATACATATAACAGTTTTAGAATTAAATAACAGATATAAAAGGCTTACAATATAATTTGGAAGTAGTCAAAATAATTTATTCATCAGTTGGTGACAATATAAGTATTTTACCCTTGGATTGAAGGCACGTAAGTAGACTTGGGTTGGCAACAGGCATCGGTAAACTGGAAGATCTTCATTCAGGAGGGCATTTCTCAGAACAGTTCACATTTTTTGGAATAAATGTTTCAGACCCCAGCATCACAGGTGAGATAAGGTCCCCAGAGGTCTGAGGAAGCAAACAACCTTCTTATTTCATCATGATTTATATTACAACTTAACTGGCTTGAAGTATGGTAACTCTGAGAACATGATTCTAATTAACTTTGATAGCCAAAATTTAGCTATTTATGTGATCCAGCCCTGCTCTATCCGGATTCAATATACATGATGTTCACTCATGATTCCCCTCTGTGGTCTGCATTTTCCTGGTGACCTTTTCTATTGGTAGGTCTCCCTCAGAATAGGAAGTCTCCCACCAACATTGAACATGCCCCAAAGGTTCATTTGTTAATTAAAGAAAGCATTAAACAAAATATAAAATTTTACAAACCTGATTGAATTTCACAAGTCATCATATTAGACAAAGCCTATTTAAGTGGAATTGAGATGTGTAATAAAACAATAAAAAAAAAAACTTTATTCACAAAAATTTGAGGGATTTATTACATTCTAAAAATAAGATATTTTAAAATATGATGGCTTTTAACATTTACATTTAATAAGGTTTTAATAATAAATTTACAAAGTAAATGGTCAAATATTATAACTTACAATTACAGATTGATGTAAACTATACATATACTACCGACTCTAGTGAGACAGATGTGAGTTAACATATATAAAATTTGGGTTCAAACCCATATTAGTGCTGCTAATATTAGCCTTAGGTGAAGCATAAATAGATAAGACAATATTTATAGCTTCATTACATATTATCTGAAATTTAGACGCTTATCAGAAGAGCAATACAAAACTAGAGATCATAGTAAGCTATGGAAAGGTATATGTTATGAGAGTAACAAGAAAATTGAAAGTGAAATATATGGGTAAGAGAACAATCAGTAGCACTGAAATAATTAAGATTGAAATGAATATATATGTGTTCAAGTGTATCAGTGTTATGAGATAGTGTGGAAGAGTGGTGGGTCATGTGAAAGTCTGTGCTTATATACCCTATATAAACCCAAGTATATAATAAGCCTGTGTATTTCAGTTATTATATATATTGCTAAAAGAGATGATGTTGAGATCTTAAATTGGATTCCAAGAGATTACAAAAGATGCAGAAAGAAATTGCAGGTAAAATGGATGGCAAAAATAGGATGTGATTGTGAGAAGAGAATTATAGGTTGAAAAAACTGGATTAAAAGTGAATGGATCTTCATTCTTCAGTGAATGGATAATGCTTGAAAATGACTACCATCATTCTTATACTTTATAGAATCACTCATAATTATTTAATAAATTAAGTTTTACTTCTATTTTATAATCATTAAGTTAATTAAAAAATCAATTTATTTTAATAAATTTATTTTAGATAATTTGAAAACAAATATTTGTTTTAATTAATTATTTTAGACATAACATAAATATTAAATATTCAAAACATAAATATTAAAATTTATTTTCCCTTTAAATTTTATTTTATCTACGTACTTCTATAAATAATTACCAATAAAAAATTTCACAGATATAAAGCAATAAAAATATTTTTATTTTTTTTTAATGTTTATGACTCCAGGCAGTAAAAAGGCATACTTTCAGTGGATTGTCAGAAAAGTAAAAGTTACTAAAGAGTCATTCTGTTTTACATTTGTTTTTGTTTTGTTTTTTTTTTGTTCTTCAAAGAAACCTAAATAGGTCATCAATAATCATTGTTTTCTTTTTTTACTGCATTACTTTCAGACACAGATAATTTTTTCTATTTATACTTGTTAGTAAAAAAAAAAAAGTTGTCAAGCATTGTTAGCTGAGAAGTCAGCGTAGATGGTTGTTGTGGGTTCGCCTCCTGGCCGATGCTATGATATATGAAAAAAAAAATGTAACTGTGAATGAAATATTTATTTTAAAAACTAAACATTTATTGATAAAAAAGAAAGGAAGATATAATAATATGATTATTTTTCCCATTTAAAATGTTCCCAAATCTTTATATAATTTTTATATTTTTATATCAGTAATTTAATAAAAATTTCACTGCTGAAACAACTTTTTTGTCTCACTTATCAGATCTGTACTGGTGATAATTATTTAGAGATTAAGTAAATAATTAAGTGAGAAAAAACAGTAAAATCTAAAAAAAAACAACTATTTTTTTAATAATTTTGATATAAAACCATAGTTCTACAGAAAAAACATTTCAGAGATATATATAATGGTACGATTTCTCTATGAATTATTTTTAAATTGGTTGAACCAACAAGCTTTTAAAATATTATTTTTGAAATAAGCCCATTTTAAAAAAATAAATAAAATTTTAATTAAAACTTCTATACACACTTTCTGCATATATTTTTTTAAAAAAATTATTTACTTCTTAATCCTTTAACATCTGATTAAAAAAAATAAAATCCAAACTGCTATTTTTTTAATTTGTTTTTTTTTTTTTTAACATCTATAGATTCATTGATACTTATATTAGGTCGATGACAACATAGTATACAAAAAGTTTAAAATACTAGTGTTTATATAAATCAGAATTATAAAACTTCAGTTTAAAAAAGAACATCTCATAAAAGTTTAATTATTGAGACAACAAGCTCTCATTTGATTTATTGAATAATAATAAAAATTTCATAAATAGCCTAGTTAAAAATAATATAAAAGCAATATGAATTTGTCACATCTATTTAAAATACATTTTGTTAATAAATCTCAATAAGCATGAGATTATATTTAAAAAAAATTATATAAAAAAAAAAACAATCAAAAGATAAAGTTAATTAAAATAAATAATCAAATGGTTTTATTACTTGGTAATTTGATAAAATGACAGAACTGGGCATAATCTATAGACCTTAAACTCCAAAATCTATCAGTGTACCAACTATATAGGGCAAATTAATTACAAAAAAAAGTTAAAGAAATCAATGAAATTAATGATTGTTATAATTCAATTTACCTTCAACTATATGAACTTGTCCAGATTCTGTATTTTGATCGAAGTGAGCATCCATCGCTATAGACTAATGCATATATGAATAAATAAGATATATTCAATAACAGGCCAATAAGTGATGATGCTCTGTGAATCTGATTACTCTCATTACGGATTGGAATCTGCCTACAAATAGGCAGTCCATTTAGAGATAAAGTCAGACAACAACATTTAACTGTCAGATATGAATAACCCTACAGATCCACTACATTGTTGTTAAAGCAGTGAAGCAGTCCACTTAGAAATGGAAGCTGTTAGATCATAAACCAGACATGAGGGAACTGTCACAGAACAACAGGAAGTGTCACCATACCTACACATGTGGCATGCAGCTGGAAATGTCAGGTAAACGTAGAAGGGCATCTAAAGTCTTTTCCTTTATTAATAGTTGCATGACAACCAAACACTATATTGAGCCAGCATATTAAATATATTGTATAACAAACATTATTATGTAAATGTGAAAATATATTGTATATAAGCTGAATAAAATATTTCATCATATCATATGAGTCTATGTTTATTACATTCATATATAAACACAATAATTTTTTTTTCATCCAAAGAAAATAACATCACCCCCTCCCCATTAAGTTTGACATCAGAAGATAGGTTTTAAAACATGTAGATTTTTGATAAGTATATAAGTAAAAAAAAAAAAACTATGAGAAAGTGGACAGAAATTGCATACTGCACATGGGATGGGAGCCTTTGATAAAACTATAAAAATCTTATCTGCATAATGATATGAGTTTATTTAGGCAAATTATCAAATGCATTTTACTAAAGCAATCATTTACTGAACTAAGTGTGACTAATATTTCTGATCCTAGAAGAATTAATGTTGTTTCCTGATTTTTTTATATATTAGTTTTGACATATATATAATAAAACAGACCTACAGTTTTGCTTCTCTTTTCAAACATTTTTTTTAAATATCAGAATATAAGAAGAGTGCCTGTGGTTAATGCATGCTAAAAATAACAATAGATTATTTTTTAGAAATTTAATATCCTAACTAATGATGGTCAGATTGATTATCCAGTTATATTACCTGATCATCATTCCTATCATCATCTCAAAGTACAGAGAGAATCTACCCTTTGTCATTATTGGATGCTATTTATTATTTTAAACATTTACTATAGTATACTATAGATTAGGAAATCATATCTAAAAAGAGAAACACCTATAAGTTAAGTTCAAGTTCCTCATAACCTTCTTAGATGTTAGCTGCACCATTAACCCACTACTAGCAGAAAAAAATGGCAATGTGTCACAGGATGTGTGTGTATAGCTATATTTACTTAGGTTTAAAATGACAGAGAAATGGACAATTAAAATAATATAAATATTATAAAACCAAATTTATTTACACATCTTATAACACAGGGATGAATTCAACACATAAAAATATATACAGATATTTCTATTTGACTATGTAATCATATTAGAACAAATTCATTTAATTAGATGCATTTATAAAACGTATAAGCTCTAATATGCCTACATACAATGCAAAACAATCATAAAATTCTTATTATTTAATTATGATAATATAAATGAAGATTTTAAAAAATCAATTAATCGAATGTCACAATTGCAAAAAAATTATTATTCATTATTGATTAAACAAAAAATCAATTTTACATTTAGCATTTACAAAGAAAAAAACTTAAAAGAAATAATTAAAGGCCTCTTAATTTAAATAAATTTTCTCTTACCATGGCATCAGATTTTAATGTAACACTTTATTAAATTCTAGATTCAAATTTTTCTTAAAAATTGATTCTTAAGATAGTTTTACAGTTTAATGCTTTATTAAATATATTTTGCTGAAATATTCTTCAGATTATACAGTCATGAATAGACAGGAAGCAGTTAAGTGAAAGACAGGTAATAATAATTTTTTATCCTCAATAGTTTGTGCAGATAAAAAGAATACATTTCTAAAACTGGAATTTAAAGGAGACTATATAATTTCAGTTTTAACTAGTGCACTAATTAAAGTTTTACTCCATGATAATGGGATTTTCAGCTACTGCAGAGTTAGCTGTATTAATAAACTTTACAAACTGTATCTTATTCTAATCAGTTCAATTTGATAAGGCTGTTGCACAGAGTTATTTGCTGGTTTAAATAATCCAATGGTCCTTCACAGTGAGAATATTAAAGTTTTTTTAAAACAAAAAACTTTTTCCCAAAAGCTTGCTTTCTTTTCTTAACACACACATAAAAAAATAGCATCTCTCACAACTTTTTTTCTCTAAAAATGCTAAGATTATCCATAATAATTCTGGGAACATTCAAAATACATATATATATACAATTGCATTCTTTTCTTTCTTCTTTAAAAAATATTATTTAGGGTGTAATTAAAAAAAAACCTTATAAAATTAGACTAGGTTTATTTCTAAAATATATCTGAACCTGTGCAATATCCCTGCAGTCAAAGAAATGACATAATGAAATTGTGAGTACACATTTCCATTTGTCATTGCTATATTTACACCTTTGTCTAAGTGTATATCTACTAATCAACACTATATTGTTTTATATACTTTAATTTATAATAATAATAATAATAATAATAATAATAATAATAATAATAATAATAATAATAATAATAATAATAATAATAATAATAATAATAATAATAATAATAATAATAATAATAATAATAATAATAATAATAATAATAATAATAATAATAATAATAATAATAATAATAATAATAATAATAATAATAATAATAATAATAATAATAATAATAATAATAATAAAAACAACAACAACAACAACAACAAATGCATTTCTCTACTTGAGCTTTATTTTTTCTTGGAAGATCAGGCTAGTTTTTTGCTTATCAAGAGAATGAATCTTGACCTGCAATTATAAAATGTATAAGAACCGGTCACCAATCTTAAGATACATAATGCAAGCTTGGACACCATTAGTGTTATGTCAGTCTTAACACAATAGCAAGAAGAACACAAATAATAAAAGATACATATAAATATAACACTCTTGTTCAATGAGTATTTACAGAGACTTAGAGAATGATATACATAGAAAACTGAAGTTAATGATACATCACACACTTGAGCAAATGACTAGTCTACATTTGCAACACATTTGAATCTATGAAATACCTTGCTCTTACACTTGAGATTTAAAGTCAAATAAGTAATAATACTTACAAAAACTGTAAAAGTTTAATAAAAGGATTGCTGCAGAAATAGAGATAAAATTCAACATGAAACTCTCATGTTAATGCCAGAATCCTCATCCCATCACTAACAATGAAGTCACAAACAAATTCTCAAATTACAAAACTGCTTTCTCCTCTCAAAAAAAAAAAAAAAAAAACTAACAAATTTATAATAATGCTATATTAATAAAGCAATAATAAATTTTTATTATTCATCCCAAAGTATGCATATATCTAGCAAGAAGTGATTTT
Source organism: Epiperipatus broadwayi (assembly GCA_028023455.1). NCBI lineage: Eukaryota > Metazoa > Onychophora > Udeonychophora > Euonychophora > Peripatidae > Epiperipatus > Epiperipatus broadwayi. The sequence continues at coordinate 1,162,653 of JAQFVV010000149.1, read as the reverse complement.
CACATTATTTGACCTACATTTGATCAGGTAATTTATATTTCTTTATGAAATGGTTTCAGCAATCTTGCATTGTAAGTTCATTTTATTCCCTGTCCAGCATCTATCTAGAAAATATTATCCCTTTGGTATTTAAAAATTGCAAACTATCTAAAAAAATTTTAAAAATAAAATTTTCAGAGTTACTTAATAAGATGTTATCACCATAACTTTATCACTCACCTTAAATTGATAGCTAGCAGATTTCCCCTTTTACTTCTAATATGACCCATTTTAATTAAATTTTCATAGGCTTTATCTCTATTAATAGATTCCTCTCTAATCATTGATAATGTTGTTGAAATAGCTGTGGGATATTTTGCTCTAGATGCAAATCCAATAGATTCACTTACTGACCAATTAAAGTAATTAATGATATATTACACCTGCTTTACCTAGCCTCAATAATTAAGTAGCCAAAGAAATTTGAAACAAACATATCTTCACATGTGTTTGTCTTATGGTTTCTAATAGAGGCTAACCATGATTAATGCTCAGTTTTTTAACCCACCTATTCCATTCTGCTGACATAAAGAAGGTATCTTGAAAGTAGACTTCAGAGCATATAGAAGTATTCAAAAAAATTAAAATTGACTTTCTAGAACAAATAATTTTCTCATTACCTGATTTTAAAAAACCTTTCATTTTTCACACAGACAGTAATGGATTCAGATTGGGAGTTATACAATCCCAAATCCAGGTGAATGGCCAACTTGGAGTTCTCTATTTTATTAGGCCATTGCTAAAAAGCCCAGAAATTAATTAAATTGTCACAGAAAAAAAAGCTTTAGCTATAGTTTGGAATTGTCAGAAATTTAGACAGTTTATACTTGGATCAGAGGCTATTGTGACAACCGATAAAAACCTTGAATTCCTCAACTATAGTTAGATACCTAATAGCCAGTTGGTTCATTGGAATCCCTTTTTACAGGAATTCAATTATACTGTGAGTAGGTCAAGCTTCAATATGTCATATTTATAACAGCTTTCTTTATTATGTTGTAAAACATAGGAAGAAATATAAATACATTTCAAAAACTCAAATTTATCATTGAATCTTTCTGCTTGTTTACTTTAAAATGAAGATTTTCCAGGGGGTGCTGAAAATTTTTTATTTTTTTCTGAAAATGGGACTATGAACTTAATATGTTTTGTAACTTTCACCTTAAATAATCTAAAATTTATTTTAAAGCTAGATTAAAATTCCTTTCAACTGCATTCGTTGATTTATATTTCATTTTAATGATGCACAAATTTAAAACCACATTAATTTTAAAACAAATAAATAAATAACAATTATAAAATTATTATGATGAGGATAATATTCGTATTAATACATATATTATTTACAATATTAACCACATATAAAGATAATTTGAAATTGTTTATTATAGATTTCATTCATAGTCATAATTAGTTATATTATTTATTTAAGATTTTATTTTTAAAAATGTAATAATAAAAATCAGGAAACGAAAAGAAAAGAATGATTAATGTATATTAGTAATGAATAATTTATTTTTATTTTGAGAATTAAATATTTCTATTCTCATTTTAGGTTGGAATAATAATATTTGCTTTATTTTGAATTTAATTTTTGTATACTAATGGTTTTCAATTCTATAATTATATTAAAAAAAGCTAAATAGTTTATTCACTATTTTAAGGCTAATTCAAATATTGACGACTCAGAGGGTAAGTTCAATATTAATTTTAAATTCAGTTTTTGATATTGGTTTTTAATATTATCTGCTATTGTTACTATTTATTGAAATATTCCGTATTCCATTCAATTATTCGTAATTAAAAGCATTTTTTTTTTTTTTAATGTTCTGAATAATCACTGATGATTTTTAAATTAATGGAGTTGTGTATTTTCCTTAAGATATAATTCTGAGAATATTGTAAGATATATGTGAATGTGTGCATGTTATTTACCTGCCTTGTATCACTAGTAAGCTATGTCACTATGGCATCAATATAAACAAATTATCATTATAAATGAGTCATCACTTAGACAATCCCAATATTAATAACAATCCAACAATTTCAAACTGTTATCAAGCAATCTCCTTTTAACAATATGTTATTTTTATAAAAACAAAATGAAAATTTGTGATGATATTTATAAGAGATAATGTATTTAAATTATAAATGCTACGAATGCATGCGTAAATAAGAAAAGCTTAAGTTTCAATATTTAACAAACATTGAAATTTAAGTTTTTTTTATTTAAGTGTTCCTAGAGATTATGACAAACCATAAGCCAATGTGAACCCAGTTGACTGCAAATCCTTACAAATATAGTAAAGTTATCTATGTCAAAAGCTTTGTTAATATTTAATTAAGTACATATAAACTTTTTCCTCATATTTATTGGAATTATCATTTATCACAAAGTATCTTAGCAATAAAATCTTTGATTCTGCAATAAAGCCAGATTAGAGCTTTCAATGTAAAATTCTAATCTGTGCCGAATAATTTTCAATATAAACGTATTTGAATATAGTTCTGGTGAATATAGTTTTATAATTTGCATTCTCTGTCAAAATTTCTTTATTTAGTATACGAATATAAATTAATTTCTTCCAACCTGTAGCCCATTGCATAATTTATCAAATCAATTGATAAAATTTGGTAATTATATCAATTCTTTTTCAATTTGCTGCAAATTTCAGTGACTATTTTTTGTCAATGATCTCAATGCTAATCTGATTTCATCAATATTTTTTAATATAGGATGTCTTATAAAAAATTATCTTGATTGATATATTTCTTGTACAGTGCTTTTGTTGTTTCTTTAGTTATTTTTCAGCACACTTACACATAGTCTAACCTTTTGATTTCATGAATTCCCTAAAAGATAGCTATTGTTTTTCAGAGTTTTGTAAATAGTTATTATATTGTTACTAATATTTCTTACTTTTTTCTCTCATTTTTCTATTCAATTGTTTTAAAAGTTTTTGTTTTTCTAATTTTGATTTTTTTTCTTTGTAATTGCCACTATGTTATCTGACATCTATTTTAATTTTATTGCTTCTTTCATCTTAATATTTTTTTTTTTTTTTAGAATTCTTTTTATTTAACTATTTGTGTTCTATTCACAGTTCATATGGTTCACTGTTAATTACATCCAACACTCTAAAGTGTATCTGGAATGTTGGATAAGCTTATAGTTCTTTTACAGCCTTATTAATCTGCTTTTGGCTATGTTTTTCTTATTAAAATTTGTCTTTCCTTACTGAATGTTAAAAATGTGATCAATTTAATATATGGAAATTGCATCTGATGAATGCCTAAGTATACTGTGGCATGCTAGATCTTCAAAAAAATATATTGGCAATAAAATAAATTTGTCAAATCTTATTGTTTTCCAGCTTCATTTCTACTTCCAGTAAAAATAGTGTCATAATTTAAATGAGGAACTCTTAAGCACTCATTGACTTTGAGTTCTAATAAAAAGGCATAATAAACATAAAGTAATTAAATGCATTGAGCTAGCTTTCAGCAAAACACTGCCAGAATTATAGTGCTGAGCAAAGTTATGCAGTACGTGTGCTTAAATAATTGACATGATGTGATATGTAAATGAGACCCAATATATAAATAAAGCAATTAGATATTCTGCAAATAATGAAACACATGAATCCTTTTTGTTGGCGGAATGTAGATTCTTTGCAATTTCCCAAATCTCTTTGTATTTTCTTTTCTCATTGTCTCTAACAGAGCAAATTATTCTAACATTGAATGAAGAAAACCTGTAACCCATGGTATGTTCATGATAAAAAAAAAGATCTATATTCAGTCTTTTGTTTTGATCTACTGTACAAATATGCATGTTGGTACAATTCCTGTGGACCTATTTGTATGAGATTCACTATAATACACAGAGCTGCAGAAAGGATTAATGTATATAATTTTATAGGCCACTTGAGGCTCATGCTCTGCAGGTATCTTACCTTTAGTATTAAACTGGAATGAAGAAAAAAAAGCAGCTTACTCTTGCAGAGTTTAAACACTTTTTAAACATATAACCTTTTAATACTACAGCAATGGATCGGCTCTTCAAGCAGAGGGAAGAATATCATTGATAGCATAAACCATCAATGATACCAATCAAATCGAACTATGCAAAGCATCACATAATCACATTTCCAGACTGTAGCTTACCTCAACTGCTGGATTCAAAGCCCTGCCATCCAAAGCATTTTATTTGTTTTGAGGATCAACCTCAAGCACCATCCAACTATATAAGCTATATAGCCAGCATGCTTCAGATGACAGACATACTATCTAGTGCTTGAAATATCCCATGACTAGTAATCTGGACCAACTGATGAGTACTGGTTTAGCATGAAATACCTATATTGGTGATTATTTATCTTTTCAACATGTATGTGATCAGGTGGGTCAGCAATATAAGATGGCACTGAGAGTAGTGGGTCATGTGAAAGTCTGAGTTCAAATCCCACTTATATTACATATATAAATGCAGGTTTAAGCCTGTACAATATATTAATTTATATAAATAGTGTGTAAAAGATCTGCCCATCCCTCACATATGTATGTATAAATGGATTATTCTTCTGTACATGAGAGGTCAGAATGACTAATACATCAACATGGGTAGGATGACAACCTTGGCACTAACATGGGTTTTGAATGCTCCATCATCAGATTTTCAATGAAATAGAAGGCTGAAGAATTGTAGGTTGGAGTAGTTTGAAGCCTGTCCATTAATCTATGATTATTGGCTATCTTTATATAAAACTGAGCACTGATTGTATATATATGTGGAGATGGTAATCTGGACCAACTGATGAGTGCTTTTTTAGCATGAAATACATATATTGGTGATTATTTATATTTTCAACATGTATGTGATCAAGTGGGTCAGCAACATAAGATGGCACTGAGAGTAGTGGGTCGTATGAAAGACTGAGTTCAAATCCCGAAAATTACCATTTCAAAAATCTGAAAACAAAAGAAAACTAAAACATATCATACTTTCTTTTTTAATAAATCTGATCAATTATTTTTAAATAAAAAACATGTAATGTGACTATATAGGTGAACCTGGCAAAATATAGTTTTCACTGGCGTTTAAAGCTAACCGTTCAATCAGAACTCAAAGTTAAGAGTGTTTAAGAATTACATAATTTCATGAAAAGAGTTAATACTTTAAGAATTAAAGTGAGGAAATAATTCCATCTAATTTATTTAAAACTGCAGCAGAAAATGTAAAACATTGTCTCTTTAAAACTGTTTATCTCTTTCATTGATTTTTTTAGTAAAAAATATTTGCAATTACTGTGTTTGTAATATTTTAAATATAAGTATATTTTACATACTTGGAGTCTAGATGCAATATAGGAGATGAGTGCTAGTTTAGCATAAAATATGTATATTAGAGATCATTTATCTTTTTCACATGTGTGTGGTCATGTGTATCAGTTGTATGAGATAGAGTAGATGGCTGAAGAGAAATTGACAGACCGTGTTCAAATCACCTAAATTACTGTATTTAAAAATTGTATAAACTATAAGGTTAATAATCTTTTGCTGGAATATCATAAATAAGTATATTACCATACACTCTCATAATGCATACTTTTTTTAGTATAAAGAGTAGCATACATAGAAAAGTTTATTTATGCTTTGAAAAACATGTGTATATATATGCTTATTTAGAGAAAAGCACTTTAGGTGTATAAAGGGCTGTTTTCAAAAATGAAATATCTAAAGTGAGATATACTGAATATATATATTTTAAATAAACATATTGATTTTTATTTAATATTTTTTTTATTACATTCATTGCTTTGTTTAGTAGACTATTTTGAATAAACCTTTTCAATAATTATAATATGGACTTTTTAAGGCTTGTTTAAGATACAAAAGTTGATCAGTCAAGCCTTAGATATATATTTCATAGATACGGTGTCATCTGATTTCATCTGTTATTTATATTTTAAATAAAATAGAATTAGAAATTTTAATTTTATTACTGCAGTTTAATATATGTATATAAAGCATTTTCTCCATAACAATATTAAATATTTATTTTCTCTCCAATTGCACATAATTTTATTTCTATAGTTCCATTAACATGCATAGATTCATGATCATTTTCTATCATTATTGATTCACTGCAGGATGAAAAACATTTCAAGTTTAATCTATCATCTGAGTCAAGCTTTATTTTCTCTAAAACAATCCAACAAACTTCATCATCTTATTCATTTATTTTTCATATGGTTTCTTCTTGAGTTTTAAGTCCTTTCAAGAAATTCCATTGTTTATTTACTGTCATCTCTATTAGGAACAGTTTCAGACAGTCCCATTTTAGCCAACAACTTACTCAATGATAATAATCATATCTGTTTGTTCTTTCATGCATGTATTTCTGTGTTAATCCTTTCTTATAACATCAGTCATATCTCACCTTGCCTTCAAATAATGGACTAGTCCAGATTCCATCTTATTTAGATCAGATTGAGCATTCATCATTACAAACTTATGTGTGTACAGATAAATAATACATAGCTAATGGCAAGAATGGGTTCATTATGCAATGATGCTCATTGAATCCTAATATTTCTATTAAAGATAAGAGATCTAGCAATAAATACAGTCGTTTTGAAGGTGGTCAGAGAACTACTGTCATAGAGCTAAAAGACAGAATGCCCATTCTCCAAACAATAATGATTAAGCTAAACGGTTGAGGCATTGGGGCAAGTCCATATTCAGAACTGGAAGCTATTAGAACCAAACATTGGCATGAGGAAATCTGTCATAGTACTGGAGTTCCTTCTTCTGTAGTTCATTTTAGAACTAGGAGTTATTCTTTGCCAAACGGTAGCAGGAAGAATATAGTCATTATAAAATATTATAAATATGAAAGTGTGCATTTGTTTTCATGTGCTATTAATTAATATATTACAAAATGTATTTACACACGTTTTATTTATACGCGTTTGTGTGTTGCATGTATATGTAATTATTAAATTACATATGATATACAACAGATTTGATGCAGTCGATAAAGTACAATTTTTTTCTCCCACAGTTGGAAAAAAAGGTTTAAAACATCGTTAGATTTGTCGTTAATCAAAAAAATTGACCGCTAATGTTATTGGCGCATCAATAAAAAATTTAAAATCAAACATGAGGCAGAAACTTAGCTTTTGTCTTTCCGCTTTGTGACAGTAGTTCTCTGACTCTACCTTCAAAAAGACTGACTTTATTGCCAGATCCATTATTTGAAGGCAAGATGAAATATGATGTTTCTGCATACTTTACTATTATTTTGAAGTCTATGTATTACTTTTTTTTTTTTTTATTAAATGTCATATCCATATACAAGCATTGATAAAATTTATATTTAAAAATCTTATTTTTAACGATTGTAAAATAAAAATCTTATTTTTCAAATGTATAGGCATATTTATTTTTAATATTATTTCTACAAAAAGAACTCCAGCTAAGATTATTTTTTTATTAATTTTATCCATTATAATCCTTAGCAATTAATAATATGATCAAGTCATTTGTAATTATAAATCTTTTTTATGTTATTACTCCTAATCTTTATTTTTCTTCTCTCTTGATAAATCATTCAACATTAGTCTTTTTAGCATTTATCTTTACTAACAAACAAATATAACATCTATATTTCTTAAAAAAATCTTCATTTATTTTTATTTCTTAATCGTTTTATTTTTATCCACAAAATATTCCCTTAAAAATACTATAAAAAGTTTATGAAATATAAATCATCATCTTTAATAAAGTTTATTTTCTTGATTATGGATTATTATTATATCATTTTGGTAAATATTTTTTAAAATTTGATACTAACCTGGATCGATGTCTTGATATACTAAAGTTTTAATCATTAAAGGAATGCTTAAAGAATCAAATGCTTTTGATAGTCTTCAAACTCAATGCAAGCAACAACTCATTAGTTCTTTCCACAATTTCTATTAATATTTTACCGTAGTCTTTTTATGATATAATCACTTTTAAATAAAGTTTGATTGATTTAAGTAATGATCTTAGGAAAATCTTGTATAGAATTAATAGAACAGGAGTCCCCAACCCTATGCCTGCGGGCACCATGGCACCCGCAGACCATTTTACGTGTGCCTGCGGCTATCCGAACACGATAAAAAATTATTTATCTGATACAAATAAATTTAATTTTTAAATTTTCTTATAAATTATTGTATTATATTGTAATCAAATGTTAAAATTTTATTTTTGAAATAAATAATTTTGTGTACATTATGTGTATTATTAACAATATCTTACTATAAATTTACATTGAAAAAATAAATGTTGCCTGCCACCTGTCCAGTATTATAGAATGTGCTCTTAAGTGCAAAAAAGGTTGGAGACTGCTGTAATAGAAGATTGTTAGTTCTATAGTTATAATATCTTCATTTTCTTATTTCTTAAATATCAACATAACTACTGCATTTTTTCTAATTATATGGCATATCAACATTATTTAGATATCTGATATATATATATATATTGTATCCTTTGCAATAAGTATAGACAGTTAGATAGACTTGTAAAATAGCTATATTTAAAAAAAAGTTAAATTTGAGTTATTTTCTAACATATAATTTATGTGTTATATATAGCAGGGGGTCATATATTAGATAGTTTGAACTCATTTTGAAATGAATTAAATAAAAAATGATACAATTATTTAAAAGATAATATTAATTTTTATTTATTATACTTAAAGATACTATAATAATAGAATATTTTAATTACAGTGATAAATATTTTATATTATATGTTTAAGATAATTTATTTTGGTTAAAATATTATTTAAAATGATAAGTTAATTTAATATTATTTTAAAGGTGCTGAAAGTATAAGTGATTAAGTGATTGTGTGTGAATGTGTGCTTTCAGGAAGTTAGGGGGAAAAACTTCAGTTTTAACTTGTTAACAAAATTTGTTACACAATAAAGTTAGCAAATTTTCAGACTAGAGATAATGTTAGAAAAATAATGAATAAAATTATTATTATTTAATTTAAGTAAAATAATTTATTTTTTAAAATCAAATTCAAGTTATTTAAATATTAAAAATTGTTTTAACATGAATATTTAATTTTTTAGATAAAAATATCTAATATTTAAGATATTAAAGAATTTGATAATATTTAATATGGATGACTTGTAGTTTTAAAACTTAATTTTAAAAATCATATGGATGTAGTTATGTAAATTAGCAAATTTGTACAAGCAGTGTTGGCCAATAAAATCATTGGATTAAGACCAGTATAAAAAAGAGATTGAAACCAGCCTACACAAATTTTTTCATATTAGTTAATTGTGTTTTCTCATAGATTTCAGTGTTTTACACTTTTAGTTTGAAATTTATAACTATATTTATTTTTATACTGTAACAGTAGTAATTTTTCTTAAATTATTATTATTTTACTTGAAAGTGTTTTTGAAAAATATAATTAGCATAACTAATTAAATAATAAATCACTAAACACCAAAGTTTCCTTACCAGTTTGTCTACTTGAAACTTAGTTCAGGACCTCAATAGCTCTATGGAACACAATAGTGCATACTTTAATATTGTGAAGACAAATACCAAATATCAGGAAAATTGCTGCAACAAAACTGATTTGCATAAGAACTTTGTGATTTTTGTAGATAGTATGTTTGGAATGAGTGACTATTTATTTCAAATGACTTTATCATATTGCAATGCAGCTAGTTTATTTGAAGTAATTAAGAGGAACCGATATTCATTAAAAATCTTATTTGTAATATTAAATTTGAAAAGAGAAGAAAATTAAGATAATGCACTTGTGCTTTAGAACTGAACTTAAAATGTCTTATGGTTTGATGAGAGTCTGTTTTAGTATATAATTGATATTAATGACTCATATTTGATTTGTCTTTAAAAAAATCAAAATGGTCTTATGTTTTAAGAATAATGTATTTAGAGACAAATTAAAAAAGATGACCTTTGAATGTCTTTTATGCTTTTGAAAAGGTTTTGCTAGTAATTAACTTAATAAATAAATTATATACTTTAAAAGTAAGACCCCTTTTTAAAAGAGTAAAAAATATTATCAGCTAATAAATGTTGGAATGATATACCTGTGTTTTAACCAGGAAAAGAGAAATATTTAGTGACAAGATATATGCTTTAAAGATATAAAAAAAATTTTTTTCTTAAAACAAATATTTATTTTAATTCATAATTATATGTCTGCTGATAAATATATTAAATAAATAAATTACATAATGTCTGCTATTAATGATTTTATTGATGGGAAATGTGAATATTAATTATATTATGTACACTGCAATATGTACTTGCTCTACTCAACAGCCGAAAATGTACGTAAGAAATATTTTCATAAATAGATCCATAAATTATTTAAAGAAGATATTCAAATGCCCAGAGAAAAAAAACTGGAATGAACAATTATTTATTCGGGATTATTAATATTCTTTTTGGATTTTACTGGATTTTAATGTTGTCATTTGTACATTTCTTCATATGGCGTCAAGATAAAGATATAATTATGCGCAATGCTGTTCAACTGTAGCTAGGTAATGGAGCAACCTGCCTGACAAGCAATTCAACTTATGAGCAAGGAGGAAAAGAAATCCTTTCATAACTTTAAACTTTATTATTATGTTTATTTTTTATTTATTTTTTTAGTGTTAAGTTTTAACATTAGGATTTTAAAAATTACAATTATTTATTTTAAAACTAACTTGTTGTTTTATATAATTTAAAAATAAATTAACTTTATTATTATGTTTAAAAAAACAAATGGGTATTCAGAAAGAACTTTTCTGACAAGGCAAATTTCATTCGTAATTTTTTCTTTGAATATATGGTTTTAAGAAGTGTAAATGATCTAACATTTTGATGAGACCATTGGTAATTTTTATGGTTATTTAGATTATATTTGTGCTTAATAATTTTGTTTCTTTTCTTTTATTTAAGAAAAGGTATATCCTAATTAATATTTTAAGATTAATATTTCACATTGCTTGAATTTAATGTTAAGCAGTGTAAAAAGGAACCATTGATAAAATTATCGCATGTATTTTGTGAAAGTGTTGACAAATGCGAATGAATGTTTGAAAACAACTAAGGATATTTTTAAATATTTATTTTAATGCGAATGCTTGGATATGCATAAATTATATAGCATCGTTAAATTATTAGTATGTTATTTTATGAATGTTATCTGTTGAAATACAGAAAGGATATAATATTGATCTCTAAATTATATCATAACAAATAAATAAAATGTATAGTACTGATTAATGTTTTTCAAGATCATTTGTGCATGAAAACTTTTAAAAAACATCTTGAAATGAATTTAGATCTTTGTTGTTTTCTTTAATTTTGTGTTTTGGAAGTTATTTTATAATGTTGTTGGTATATTTTATGATGTTGGATGAGTTATTCAGTGTGGAAGATGTAGGATGGTGGTCGGGAGAGTAATAATATTTTTATGAAATTCTAGGTGTTAGAGATATATTGAAAACTGTTGTGTGTGAATTATATTTCCATATTTTAAAGTTATTAAAATATACAGATAATATAAGGCTGTATATCCATTTCCATGGACAGTTGCATTTCCTTATTATTAATAAGTGCTATAATAGACCCACGACTTGAATCTCATGTGCCTGATGAATAAGGACCTACTCTTATGATTTGCACTGTACCCATAATGACATTATCTTACTTTTTAAAATATTCTTGTTATTATTCCATACCCTACACTTTAATCACTATCTATCACCACAGGTATCATTGTAGAAGATAGTTTTATAAATTGGAAAAGTAATGACTAAAGCATTTGAAGTAAATAATTTTGTGAGAGGGCAAGATATAGTATATAAGAATTTCTTTTGCAAAATGTGTTGGAATGTTTAATGATCACCATAGTATGTTATACAAAAGAAAAATAATTGATGCCCATATAAAATATTAGAGATCACTTAGCTCAATCAGATGCATATTCAAATGGAATGAAAGTGAGAATAATGAAAATGATTTTGGAATGATATGATGTATAAAAGAGTATAAAAATGATAGTAATACAAATGTCAAGCAATATAACTCATGGATAGTTTCTTTAATTTTATCATAAATACTTTAAACCTAGTTAAGTTACAAAAATTTATAAAATTTCCTCTTGAATATTTTGTGCATAATAGTTAATTAATTTTATAGAGGGAGAGATTTATATTTTATTTAAAATTTTCTGATATCCAAATATTAGAATGATACTTTGCCAAACTGCAAAGAAAGTTTTTTTAAAAAATAATTTTTCTTTTAATATTTTATTTTGACTTTAAAAAATGCATTTTAAAATATAAACTTGCACTGATGTGTTTACATCATAAGAAATACATTTTATAGTAGAATAAGTAAAATATTAAGTTGTTTTTTTTTTTAAAAAAAGGGGAAATTTATTCTAACTATTCCCAATACAAATAATAGAATACTATTTTACTGAACGAAGATTACATATTATCATTACTGTTGTCAATTTCTTTCTTTTTTTTTTTTGAAATGGCTAGAATGAAGAGTATTCTTATTTTATTTCTTGTATTTATGGACAGATTTATTGTATATTTTTTAATGTTAAATAATATTAATTCTTATTTATTTTTGTAAATATTTTTTATTATATTACGTTATAAATCTATTGTTAATTTGTAAATAAATTTGTGAGCTGTTTTTGAAATCTACATTTAATTATGTTGTGATTTATCTGTATGTTGCTTATTTGATTTTTCATTCTATATGCATGATCCACAGAAATTAATAATTTAAAATATTACTTATTTGGCATATGATCCTTAAGATTACTTACTATTTCTATCATATCGTATAAAGTTTATTAGAAATGAACCTGAGATGATGATGATGGTGGTGGTGATGATGATGATAATGATTATTATTATTATTATTGTTGTTATTATTATTATTATTATTATTATTATTTTGGAGTCTTGTAAATTTCTTATTGAGAGATGTTGAGTAAAGTTATTAATTAATATTTTATTAAAGGAATAGTAATTAGTTTATTGTTATTTCTGTAATAAATTTATAAAATCATATTTAGGATTATTGGATGTGTTTTAAAGACATGAGAGTATTACATGGCAGTTTTGTTATGTGAATTTGGTGAGGTAATATTTTTATGCCATTGGAAATGTATCTTTTGGGATATATTCTCAATGTTTAAGCTAGTGTACCTTACTGAATGTCTCACGTTAAGAGTTGTATAGTTGTATTTGTTATTTTGATAGAACCCTATTTGTTTATAATATTGAGCTAGTTATAAGTTAGATTTATTAATGAATGAATAGATAAAATATTATAATTGGAACTCTAATAATTTATTATGAACCTAAGTGCTATGCTATTTTATTATAATGTTTTGTATTGAAAAATATTGTTTTATTAGATGTTGTACCTTAGTAATGTATCTTGAGCTAGTCAGAACAGTATTTTTTATAATAATCATTGTTTATATAATCCAATTGAAGTTTAATACTGTTATTTTAGTTAGCGGATTCTTTTGTTCAGTAGTTTTCCTTTAAGGAAGGGTATATATATATCTTAGGAAATTTTTTTCTCCTCTACTTGCCATTTTTAAGATCTTGATAATTTCATCATTCCCTGAAGTTTTTCAATTTTTATAGATTTAATTGTGTGTTTCAATTTTTCAGTTAAAAATTGGCAATTCAAAAAAATGTTAATTGTTCTTTATAGACAGCCGCTCTTATCTTTATAAAGTCCTAATCTTGTGTTAAGATTTGTAGAGGTCCCTCTTGTGTAAAATTAAGCACTCAAGGCACATAGTATTAAGGTTAAAGCATTATATGTAATTATATAATTCTTTGTAGAATTTTTCCATACACTCACAATATCATTTTTTTTTAGCAATGCCATCCTTTCTTATTGCTAAAATAATATTCTTTCTCCAATATTTTTTGAGATTTTTGTTTTTTTTAGTAGCTTTCCTTGCTACCTCACAGTTATTTTTCTCAAGATATCATTCTCTTCATTAATTCCTTCTTTTTTAATATCATTTTACAGAAATTCAGATATTTGATTTTTTTAAATTTACAATTTTGTAATATTTCTTATTGCTTCTTTACTTTATATATTGTCTTGATTTAATTAAAAATTTATTAAAAATTGTTTTTTTATTTGCTTATATGTGTATTAGTAGATTTTAAAGCTATTAAAAAATTATAGATTTAAATCATTAAAATATTTCTAAAGATTAGAATATCAATATAATACTGAGTTTTTTTAATCGCTTTTGCCTCTAGCTTCAATTTAGTATATAATTTATACTTTACAAATTAATGATCATTATATTGCTCTGTGTGGTTTAGAACAATGGTAAAATAATAGACTCTAAAGTTCCAATTCTATAATCAAATGTCAATTCTATCACTTTGAGTATCCAATTTTTTGTGAATCTTTAAAGCAAAAGACCATTTAATTACTTATCTATTAATAATTTATACTAGAGATTATTTACTTAATGAATAATATTTCTGTAGTGTAATTTTTACTATACCACCCTCACTCAAGGCAGGGACTGGTTTTATATCCATTTTTAACATTTTGTGGAAGAGTGTAATCATAAACATGTAACTAAAGATATGTAAAAAAGATGTATGATATCCAAGATGCACATTTAGTGCTGAACCAGCACTCATCAATTGGCCCAGATCACAATTTCTTACACATGTCTTTATCATTGTTCAGTATATATAGGTAGCCAATTATTATAGTTTCACTGATAAGTATCAAACCAATCCTCATCTTGTTTGATAATGGGGTAATGAAAATTACAGAAATGTTAGTCATTAAGTGAATAATCTCTAATCTAATGAATGACTAATAAAATATATTAAAATGCTTCCATTAAGTGGTTTGTGTCAAAATTGTGAGTGCAGTAAATTTGACACATCAATTCAACTATAGTAATTGGTTTTCTATATATACTAACAATGATAAAGATATGTGTAAGAGATTGTGACAGGAACAACTGATGAGTGCTGATTCAGCATGACATGTGCTTCTTGAGGTTCATACATTCTTTTTACATGTCTTTGGACATATGTTTATGATCCACCCCCTTCCCCTCCACAAGGTATTTAAAGTGAATAGAAACCAGGTCCTATCTTGTATGAGAGTGGTGTAGTGAAAATTACACTACAGAAATATTACTTACTTATTGTATTTTCTGTATTGAATCTATTAGTTATAATACAGCTTTGAAATATGTATATATTGATTAATTAAAATATAATCTGTATTATTTTTATTTGGATATTTCAAGGTCACTTTGTACTTTGCATTTCTCTCTCCATGATCAAATTTATATATATCAGTTTCATCTTTCATTCATTTTCTAAATCAAACATTAACAATTTTTCATGACAATTTTAAAATATTATTTGATTTCAACAAAAGCAATCTTTACATCTCTATAAAAAATCTCTTTTTCAATAAAATAAAACATGGAGGGGTAAAAAATCGGAATTATCTACTTTAGTATCTTTTATCAATGTGAATAATTAATTTTGCCACTATCTGATATATCATCAATCTTTAAAGTATTGTTTTTCCATTTTTATTTATAATAAATTAATTTATTTGGGCTGCCTACAGTAATGGTCTAGGTTTTCCACCAGAAGAGGGGGAACACATCTAATTACAGTTGGACCTAGGGCTTTGGATAGGATGCTGTGACTGACGTGATGAAGTATCTTACCAAATTATCATGTCTACCTCCAATTGGCTAGCTCTAGGTTTACTCATTAAATTCAGACACAATTTAGTCTTGTTCATCTATATCTCACCCCTCTTTTGGATTCCATTACACCTCGAAATTCGAAACCAGGAAGAATATTGCCTTTGGCTTTCTTCAGGTTTGAAATTATTCTAGACAGCAACTACTGCATCATTCTTTAGATTCCAATTGAGTGAAAGGCTCATCTAATCATATTATTGTGTTAAAATGTAAAAGCAAGTGTGAGTGTGGGTGCATATATATCTGGTTATGAATTGATGGATGGATGGATGGATAAAAGTCTGAAAAACTATAAACAATTTAATGAAAATCAATTGAACAAGATTTATTTGACTAACAAAATAAAAATTCCCAAGTCTCTCAACATAATGAAAAAAGTAATAATATATATGTACATATGTGTGCGTCAAATATGTATCTCTATCGTATTGACAAATAAACATATTTATTAGCCCAATCCTTTCCATGATAGACATACATGCTGCAACACTAAAGATATTTACAAAGTAGAAAAAATATAACAAAAGAAAAATTATTAGCTCATCACTATAATGAATGTGAAGCTAGCTAACTATTTACAATATTATTTACAGATGTATGCATTAGCTCGTTTGTTCATTTCCAATGGTAGAGATTCTGTTCACTTTGCAGGATCCCTCCTTTAACTATGTTCAAGTTTCCTACAATATATAGAAGAGAACATTCACTCAGAACACTAGTCATCCATACCAAAAGAAAAAACAACCAAATATAAACATTGTTAGTTAACAAAAATAAATAAACAAACTGTCCTATCGAAGTGTATGGTCTTAACATAGAACAATATCAAGTAAAATCTTACCTGATTTCATATTGTCTTAAGGATGAGGCTACTTAATATCAAGCCATCATGGAGGGGGAGCTAGCCTAAATTTTATTCAATAAAAAAATGTTGAACTTAACAACCTTTCCTTCAATAAAAAAAATATTGAACTTAACAACCATTCCCTCCCCATGCTTTCTTGATTCTAGCTATGATGGACTGTTCCAAGTGGTAGGTATTTTGTTCCAAGATGTGAAAATGAAATGAAAACAAAACTCTACAAATGTATAAAAAATACATAGTAATTTAAAACTTTCTCCAAATTATTCAGAATAGAGTTAATGGATTTGGCAAGTAATGTCCCTCATACCCATGCTTCATAGCTATTTCAGTTATCCTTCCTTGGCAAGTAATGTGTTGCTTTCAGGAAATCCTTAGTGTCTTGCTTTCATTGGCATTATATTCTTCATGTTGTTATTTCATTCTATATCTATTCTGAGGTTCAAGACAGGTATTTGATGTTTAATCAAGATTATATATAGAGGAACATTAAATCATTGCACCTCCTATGGTCAGGGCCAATGACACTTGAGTCCCACAGCAATATTAATTTAGTCAGAGTATATCATTTTGCAAATCATAAAATATTTAACTTTTCTTGATTCACCATTTGGTGTTTAAAAAGTTATATGAGAAGTGAATTATTTCATTCTGTATATATATATATGTTCTGATAATCTATTTCTTGATTTTTATTCACATTCGAATGATTGCATAGTCCTTTTATTTCAAATATCCATTTAAATCAGCTCAACTAATTCTATTAATGGCACAAATCTATTAAAAACTTTTTTTTGTTTAATTATTGGCTGTAGTTTTGAATGTTTCCATGACAATGATTAGAATAATAATTTGGACTGTTCAAATAAGTAGTCCATATTCTCTGATAATCAAATGTTCTATTTTTTGATGTTGGTATTGTACAGCTCTTGTGTCCTTTTGAACAAAGTAAAAAGACAATGGAAATCAACTGAGTTCATTTTTATACTGCCCTCAATTCTTATTGTTTAGTAAGCTTCCATTTCATTTCCTCTTTCATCAGTATATATATGCTTATTGTTACATGTGTTGACAGTAAAATAAGATTACAAAATAGAAATTCTGTTTCACCTTCCATATCTGTTTACCTAGTGACAGGCTTGACATTAGATCATTATGATGTCTACCAAGTCTAAGACTTGTCTAATGATGTAAGATATTGATATTTAGTTCATTGTTTGTGTAAATATATGTGACTGATCTCTTGAATTAAGATTTTTACCCTTTTTCAGCTAAGGAAATTTAATTTATTGAGACATTTTTTCTTAATATCACATTTGATAAAATAAACACTGATTATGCATATATATATGTGTGTGTGTGTGTTTACTATCTAAATGATGAAACATGTTCAACTATCCATTAACTAAATTTATTTTCAGATGTTTAATTTAGTGAATAATGCACTTTGAACCAAGGCTGTTTCCAATCTGATTGTAAGCTACCCTCACAATTTCTTTATCCATACAGGATTAAAATTTTTAGACATGGCTAAAATTTTAACACTCGTAAATGTTTGTGTGCTTCTAATGTCGGGCTGTATTTGGATTGGATGAAGGCTTGTTACACCTATTTCTTGATGGCTTCATTTTTTATTACAGCTGATTTGGAGCACTTTAATTATTTCTCCTATGGCTAGGCCATATCATTTGTGGGGTAATCTAGACTTAGGGAATTTGGTGGTTTTATGGTCAAGACTTACCTGTTAATGTGTTTCCATTATAGATGGCACATAGGTTTATTTACTAACCTCCCTGTTCCTTTTTGAGACTTACTGGATTCATGAAGGTCTAGCTAAATATCAGAGCAGCCATCTATTGGTATGGATTGATTCCTGTGTCTTAATTAGTCTCAAAGCATCCCAGTGATTGTGTTTGACTGTTAGTGGGGGAATACCCTCATCACTTAATATCCTTAGTCATGTATTTTTTTTTTGCGTCAATCACCTGTTGTTTCTATTTTTCTTAGATATTTGCTTGGTGGTTACTTTTATTCTTTAGCCATGTGATTAATTTGGATGGGATCATCGTAGATTATTATGAGATGCCAAAGTAGGGTTTTAAGATTCAGGTATTATACATGCTCCAAATCTCTCCTTTCTAGTTTATCCATAGTGCATTGGGACTTGTTAGCTTAATGATGGTATATGGTCCTTCATACATTATTGTAGAACTTTATGGTATTTATTTTCTTGCAGTCTACTTGGGTGTAGAGTTTTTATCAGAGGTTTATTTTCAACTTTAAATTTATATGGGGACTTTTTTGTATTTTGGTTCCTATGATATACCAATGTGGTAAGTCATTCATAAGCCTTTAGTATATCTTTTTCTTCATCTATTTTGTCTTGAGTAGCCATAGGTTGTTTTTATTATAACTAAGATTAGTTAATGGATTCCACAAAGGAATGCTAAACAAATCTCTGGATCAGTTTCAGACTAAATTTTTTCTAGCTCTGCCTTTTGCTAGTCTATACCTCATATTCAGTTGGATGATAACAGGCTGGGGCTTACCGAATAGCATAGGTGTATCTATTCATGCTCTATCATCTTTGAACAGCTTTTCTTTTGTCTGTGCCTGTGTTATTATGGGTTCCATCTTTTTTTAAATAATTCAATATTATAGTTGGGTTTATCCATTTTGGATCATCCAGTTTGCATGTCCTTGGTCACAATACTAAAGGTCTATTCTTGATACTACCTCATTAAGCAGTAGTACTTATGCTTAATGAAGGTGGAGAAGCTTTCATACATATTGCACCTGGGACCTGTCTGTTTATTGTTTTTTGGAGTGGTACTTTCTATCATGATCCAGTGGATTTCCATATGTTGATCATCGTCCTGGTTATGGAGGGACTTTAAGTGTTATATACGACATCTAAAATAATCAAATCCACTGATTGTACTTGTGTCTTCATAATTGGTCTTTCTATAGTGGCAATCTTTCATTATGGCAGCCATTATAATTAGTAATGCTCCAGTCTGATGGTTGTCACTTAGTTCACAAAGCTTGTGTTTGGAATATGTTTTCGATCCTTGGTATTGGTTGACCATTCTATTTGATTCTTTGAGAGTAATTTCCTAGATGTTTATCACTTCACCCCACTTTTCCTTGCCAGAGCCATTGATCATCCCCAGTCTGTTGCACTCTAAATGCTAGAATTCTTTGGCATAGCTGGTATTTGAGTGCCTCTAATCTTTGACTGACTGTTTCACTCAGTTGGTCAACCTGGTCATGCATTTCATTAATATTTTTGACTATCTTTTTTAGGTTTGCCTTATCTGAAAGGTCTTCCATTTCACTCGAAACTAGTTTATCTTCCAGACATTTCATATTGTGGCCCATTGATTCAATGGCCTCATGGTGTGCCTCTGTTTTGATATTGTGCTGCAAATGAAGTTAGTCCATTTTTTGTATATTCTTGATTCTTCCTTAATTTGTTCTCAGTGCTTCTATTGACCTATGCACACTTCATTCTTAAAATCTTCATGGCCTCGAGTCATCTCACAAAACTTAAGGTCTATCTGACTTGAAAGACTGCATCTAAAACCTTCAAATCTTTGCTGGCATCATGTGTCCTTTTCTTCCATCTCCCTTTTTATTTCTCCTAGTTTTTGTCCCAATTCCCTGTTCTGTCTCTGAACATTATTGATTTGCAGAGATAGCTGTTCCATACCAGCAGATAACTTATTTTCAATCCCTATCATTTTGGTTTTCAGATCTTCTTTCAAGTTATCCATTTTAGAATTCATGCTGTTCATATTTCCTTTCAGATCTTCTTTCAAGCTGTTCATATTTGTGTCCATTTTATTCATTTCTGCTTTCATGCTATTCATATCTTCCTTCATACTGTTAATTTTTGCATCCATGACTTCTACAAACCTTTGGAACATCATCATCTCTCCTGTAACCTGTGCTACTTCAACTCTGGGTGTTTGAGTTGTTTCATGGATGGGGGTCACTCGAATTTGAGCTGTTTGGCTCACTCCCTGTGCCTGTGGTGAGTGATCAGTTTCTGTTATGAATCCTCCAGGTACTTTTACTAATGTTGATTTTTCTCTATCTCAAGAAGTATAGCACTTCATCTCACTACTACTATTATTATAGTTTCTTGTGAAATATTCTCATCCATTTTTCTTCCACTTCTATGTATCATTTCTTTTTTTTTATTAATGGTTAAGTATAATGCTATTTATTCCTTTATAAATATGAGTAAATATACATCATGAGACCTTGTGCTACCTCCTGTCATTTAGTGCATATGTTTAACTTCTCCCTATATTTCTATGTTGTTGTATGTATTGCTTTTAATGCCTAGCATTTAGCCTGTCTGTTTTACTCATCTAACTACTCTATTTTAGTTTAATTTTATTAGTTAACTATTTATTTAATGGTCTCAGTTTGTCATCATATTCCCATTAAACAATTCATATCTGATGTTTCACATGAAGTTTCCTTTTTTGGTTAGATGCATTAGCCAGTTGTTGCTCAGATAAATTCATAAAGGTAAATAAATTCTCCCCCCAAAATTTTTTTTTACCAGTCCAATGACTGAACCTCCTTGGAAAACTTATGTTTCATGCCCCTAAAGTATGGGTACCAGAATGTAATGGTCCAGGTTTTCCACCAGAAGAGGGGGATTGCATCTAACTATGGTCAGACCTAGAGTCTTCAGGTAGTACCTAACTAATGAACATGTCTACATCTAATGGGCTAGCTCTAGATTTACTCATTCAAATCAAACACAATTTAGGCTAGTTCATCTGTATCTCATCCCTCCTTTGGATTCCATTACACCTTGGAATTCAAACCCAGGGAGAATGTTGCCCTCAGCACTCTTCAGTGTTAAATCTATTCCAGACAGCAAACACTACTTCACTGTTTACATTCCAATTGAGTGAAAGGTTCATCTAACCATAATATTGTATTATGATGTAAAGGAAAGCTGAGTGTGCGTGAATATATATCTGGTTATGAAATGATGGATGGATAAATAATTCTGACAAACTAGAAAACATTTAATGAAAATCAATTGAACAAGATTTATTTGACTAACAAAATGAAAATTCCAAAGACTTTTAATATGATGAAATAATAATAATAATAATAATAATAATAATAATAATAATAATAATAATAATAATAATAATAATAATAATAATAATAATAATAATAATAATAATAATAATAATAATAATAATAATATATGTATATGTGTGTGTATCAAATATGTACATTTATCATATTGACAAATAAACATATTTATTAACCCAACCCTTTCCATGATAGATATACATGCTGAAACATTAAAGATATTTACAAAGTAGAAAAAATAGAACAAAAGAAAAATTATTAGCTCATCACTATAATGAATGTGAAGCTAGCTAACTATTTACAATATTATTTATAGATGTATGCATTAGCTCTGCAGTTCATTTCCAATGGTAGAGATTCTGTTCACTATGTGGGATTCCCCTTTTAACTGTACAAGTTTCCTACTAAATATAGAAGAGAACATTCACTCAAGAATATTAGTCATCTAAACTGCAAAAACCAAATATAAATATCATTAGTTAACAACAACAAAAAAAATTAACAAACTCTGTCCTGTAGAAGTGTATGGTCTTAATATGGAACAATATCAAGTAAAATCTTACCTTATTCCACATTGTCTTAAAGATGAGGCACCTAATATCAAGCCACTATGGAGGGGGAGCTGACCTAAATTTTATTTAATAAAAAAATTGTTGAACTTAACAAACTCCACCCCCCACCCCCCATGCTTTCTTGATTCTAACTATGCTGGACTGTTCCAAGTAATAGGTATTTTGGTTCCCAGATGCAGAAGTGAACTCTACAAACATATAAAAAAAATCATAGCAATTTAAAACTTTTCCCAAATTATTCAAAATAGAGTTCATGGCTTTGGCAGATACTGTTCCTCATAGATACACTTCATAGCTGTTCCAGTTATCTTTTCTTGGCAAGTAATGCATTGATCATGGGAAATCCTTGGAGGCTTGCTTATACTGATGTTATTTCCTTTTTCATGTTGTTATTTCATTCTATATTCATTGTGAGGTTCAAGACAGGTATTTGATGTTTAAGCATATATAGATGAATGTTAAATTATCACCCCTACTATGGTCAGGGCTAACCACATTTCGGTCCCATGGCAATATTAAACTAGTCAGAGTACATCACTTTGCAATTCATAAAATATTTAACTTTTCTTGATTCATTGTTTGATGTTTAATAAGTTATATGAGAAACAAATTATTTCATTCTGTATATATGTGTTCTGATAATCTATTTCTTGGTTTTTATTTGCCTTTGAATGATCACATAGTCCTTTTATTTCAAATATCCATTTAAATCAACTCGATTAATTCTATTCAATTGCATGAAACTATTAAAACTTTTTTTTTGTTTAATTATTGGCTGTAATTTTGAATGTTTCTATCACAACAATTAGACTAATAATTTGGACTGTTCACAACAATTAGACTAATAATTTGGACTGTTCAAATAATCATCCATATTCTCTGATAATCAAACGTTATATTTTCTGACATTGGTATTGTACAGCTCTTGTATTCTCTTGAACAAAGTTAAAAGATGCCAGAAATTAACTGAGTTTGTTTTTATATTGCCCTTGATTCCCATAGTTTAGTAAGCTTGCATTTCATTTTCTCTTTTATTGATATATATATGCTTTTTGTTACATGTGTTATATTGATTGACCATAAAATAAGATTACATAATAGAATTCTGTTTTCACCTTCTATATTTGGTTACCTAGTAACTGGCTTGACATTAGGTCATTATGATGTCTACCATGTCTAAGTCTTATCTAATGATGTAAGATATTGACATTTAGTTCCTTGTTGTGTAAATATATGTGTGACTGATCTTTTGAATTAAGATTTTTATCTTTCTGCCAGCTAAGGGAATTTAATTTATTGAAATGTTTTTATCTTAATATTACATTTGATAAAATAAATGTTGGTTGTACATATATATATATGTGTGTACTATCTAAATGATAATACACATTCAATTATCAATTAACTAAATTTATTTTTTAGATGAGTTTAATTTAGTGAATAAGGCACTATGAATCAAGGCTAGTTCCAATCTTATTATAAGCTATTCTTACACTATATTTGCAGTTTTGCCCACTATAATAAAATGTTCATTTTTAAAATATCAGTTACCTTTTCATTTTTTCTTCTACCAAAGTCTGATAAGGTCATATTTAATAGTAGTGCATCTTTCTTCTAACTCATGCAGTGATCTACAATTTTAAATAGCTAAATAAAAAATCACCATTAAATGCCAGCCTAAGATTACAATCGGGTAAATCTTAGCATTTCAATCTTTAGATGTTAACTGCTAACTTTGGACAATGATTTTATAGTCTTTGGGATATGAGAGTCATAATTATTTTTTATCTGAGAAGATTGTACATATAAAATAAAATGAACATTTATACATACATTCATTTTGCCTTCAAAAAAATGTGATATTTCACTTAAGAATTATCAGGTATCTGGGGGAAAAGTAGGTTTCTTGAACATAATCTAGAGGTAAAAACCAGTAAAATCACTACACTAACTAAATATATGCTAATGACCACTCCATGTTTGTTTGTTGACCATATAAATAATTTCAAAATACTAACACCTGCAATAATAAATTATCAGCCTGGACCATAGAAATTTGCCCTGCTTGGCTCTTTTAAAATTCTTGAAACTTTTTTTTGCAAGTATACATAAATAAAATAAATATATATAATGAAAAATTATGATTGTTATATATTTAGGTTTCATTAACTTCTGTAATATATATATTTTCACATATCTATAATCTAGAAATATATGTAAATGGTAAATGAACAAATAAACAGTCTCACATAGAGGTTAAAATATTTTTTTGCTATTTATAAATAGGAACACAACTTTTAGTGAAACTTGGAAAAAATCTTATCTTAACTGAAAATTATCAAGAAAGCCCAGGATAGCCAATGAAGATAAACAGTCAATTTTTGATTAATTAATGGATTGATAGATATTCTTTGATGGAATAAGGCTAAACAACACGAACAAAAAAAAGCTATAGTGTTTCTCATCTTTTGACAGTTTGGTTATTCTAGTTAGCATTGCTTCCTTCACAATTCTTAGAGAATCTGGAAAGGTCTTTGCCTTTTCAGGACTTTTATAAATTTTTTTTATTTACCTAAGTGATTTCATAATATTTCATGGATTTTTTTTTAGCAAGTGTTTTTGCAAGTACTGACATTTTTAGCAAAATATAGTGAACTGATGATATATATATTATTTATATTATAAATCAGTAAATGATACTTTTTAATAAGCTAATATTTTAAGCATATAACACTATTTCTACCCTCTTTTAAATAATGACAAAAAGTTTAAATAACTGCTTTTAATGTTACTGATATATACATCTTATTAAGTTGTTTTGATTTGGACAGAGATATTCAACTCAATGAGTTAAAACTGCTATTTTTAATCTTAAAAAATGAAAAGTATATCAGTCCTGCTAGGATTTCTACAAAATTTTAAATGTAGATGTGGCATGTTAACTTCATAGCTATTGAAATTTTTTTTATAAAAAAATGAACCCATGAAGGTATAACGAATGATCTTAAGACTAATTCAAAAATACAATAGAAAACAGTGCAAAAATTACTTTGAAATATCATTGTAACAATTATACAAAAAGTATTTTCAAAAATTGTACTGAATATTTTGCTTCCAGTTACATATCATGGTTTTACAGAATAACATAGCATTAGGATTGCAGTTTTATTGCTACGTAAATGTGACAAAAGTGTAGTAAGCAGATATGGTTAATATATTGATCAATCTGGATAAAGCATTTGACTCAGTTAATGAATAACATTTGTGGAAATGTTTGAAATCAATGATTGTTCACCAAAATTTGTTCATAGTAAATAAATTCTATAAAATATATATATAACCTAAAACATTATTGATGTGTAATAACTGTAACCCATCTCTCCATTACTTATATGACAATAGTTTTTTTTTTTTAATATTGTACAAATTGCTTTATGAACAGATTAAGATAAAATTTAATTTTGATTGTGCTATATCTGAGCTCCTAATTCCTATTAAGAAAAACCCAAATTTTTTAGGAGGAATTATAACAAAAAAAATCTGTAATATAAATGGTGAAAACAAAAAATCAATGACTCAAATACCTAATAATTCTGTCAATTTAATATATACAATATTTACAAATATATGAAAATATATACAGATTAGACATTCTACTTTTATCATAGAGTTTAGCAATTAATTTTTGTATTGGTATTATTTATCATACCACTGTATTTACAGTCTATTATATATAACGTACTTATAAGATAATATCTCAATGTAAAAAAAAAAAAAATTCTGTTTCATAAGAAAAGATTATTTTTAAATTATATGATAATATATAACTTTCTATTATCTTCAAATCTTTTCCTTTAGTCTGTGCAACCCTTTAGGCGTATAAAAACCACAATAAGAACTGTTTTGACTTGTTTAATTCTCTAATTTGCTTGATAAAATCCTGGGGGAAAAAATGCCCTCCACTGATTTTTGTTCATTGCTTAATTTGCTCCCAAGCTAGTCTTAAAGATGAAAAAGAAGAGAGCATTTTCTGTTCTGCTATGATTTATGTGCTGTCCATTTTTTAGTTTTTTCTAGAGTATTTCAGCCATTGGCATGGTTATAGCCATTATAAATGTATTATCAATTTAATTAGTTTAGATCTGACTTTGTAAATTTGATTAGTATACATATTTTGCACTAATTAAATTTCTTTTTTTTATCATAAATATTTTACTTTCGATAACAACCTCTCTCATTCTTGTAATTAATTTTTACAAAGCATTTTTAAAAAAATAATTTATTCAAAGTCTATTTTTATCTTGCTTTGAATTTAATCCTCTAAAATAATTGTTCTTTAATTTGTTAACACATGTTCAGAACATATATTTCATCACTCTTTTTACTCCAGAATTAGATCACTATATATGTTATATATACTCTTACAATTTCTTTGCTCTTTGTCTTTGGATTTTAAGTGATCTATGCCATTTCTGAGATTGTTTCTGTTTGTTTCTTCACGTTGAACATCCACCAATTGATCAGATTCCATACATTTTGATGTAGGTTGATTTTCATTTGAAATAATTACTTTATCAGGTGATAATGTGATTTTTTTTTTTGTTTTTCATAAGAGTTATTTGTTTTATTCTTAGTGGTTACTTTTATTTTTGGACACTTTATTTCTTCTATTTGTCATTGGTAAACACGATTCAAGTGTCTTTGGTACTCAGTCCCATTACTTTCTCACACCGTTACTATTGTAATTATCCTTTTTACTCATTTCTTTTTAAGAAAGTTTCATACTCAAACTCCTTCACCTCTTAAATATTTGTCTTCTTTATCACCATATTCAAACTATTCTGTACCTATCAACAATTCTTTCAGAGATCTTCCTATAATGATCAACAGGTGAAATTTTGATATAACAATATGACATATAAGGCTTTATGCATATTCACATTACTAATTTTCTTAAGAGCCTTTTTTATTTGTTGATGGTGTTTTCAGCCAGTTCATTTGACTCTGAATGGTATCACAGTGTACAGATATGTTTGATGTCCTTCTTCAATTTTTTGTACAGTAAATCCTGTGCCATTATCTGAAGCAATCATTTCCATAATCAGGGACATGAAAATATTTTATTCAGGTTTTGTATTTTTTTTCCAGTCTCATATGCTTTACAATGCAATAGTCTGCCTATTTAGAGTATGCATCTATGAGTATAAAAAGTATTTTGCCATTGATGGAGCCTGTTTGGTTTATATAAACTCTTTCCCCATGTTTTGTTGCCTTTGGGTATGCTATATATGTCTTAGTTTGCTTATTCATTTCAAATTGATACATTATACATTTTTTTAATATTTTTACAATGTCCAAAATTATATTTGTCCATCAGGCAAATTCACAGTAATTCTTTAGCATGTATAAGATCCTTCATGCAATAATTTTAAGACCTTTTTTCCACTCTTAAGTGATATTATAACTCTATTTCTCATTAATACACAATCTTTCTTGACCTATAAATTTTCATGATTAGTCCAAAAAGCTAGAACAAGATACAACTGTTTCTTAGTTGACCAACATTTCCTAACCCTACTTATAAAGTACCTGATAACTTTTATCAGCCCTAATCCACTTTCTTAGGTCAGTTTGATTTACATTTAATCATTCTTTTCATAATTATCGATGATTGGTGCAATAAGTCCAACTATAAGTTCTGTACAAAATATTCATACTCGATTGTGGTATCTGGATGTAAATCTTGGTCATTCATCTGGGATCCAGGTATGTGGATATACATTCAAGTCATTCATCTTTGATCCAGGTATGTGGATATAAATTCAAATCATTCATCTTTGATCCAGGTATGTAGATATAAATTCAAGTCATTCAACTTTGATCCAGGTATGTGAATATAAATTCAAGTGATTCATCTTGATCCAGGTATATGGATATAAATTCAAGTCATTCAACTTTGATCTAGGTATGTGGATATAAATTCAAATCATTCATCTTTGATTCAAGTGTCTGGGTTTAAATTCAAGTCATTCACTTATATTAAAATATTAATTCTCTAATTCAGATTTGTAGATTTGAGTTATTCATTTACTTAATTCATCTTTAATCCAAGTGTATGGATGTAGGTTCATGTCATTCCTTTATATTACAAGATTAATTCCCTAATTCAGATTTGTAGATTTAAATCATTTATTTACTTAATTTATTTTTAATCCAAGTGTATGAATGTAGGTTCATGTCATTCATTTATATTAATTTTTACATAGAAGCATTTTTAATCTGTGTATTATAAAGGCATATCTAATTCATGTTCATATTTGAAGTAGAAACATATTCAATTTAATTTTTCTATCCAAGCATTACAAACCCTGTATTCACGCATATATAAATACATCTTTGATTTAACTCACATATTATTATATTTTTCATTTATTTTTAAATCAATATTCTTAAGTTCTTAAATCAGTATAATTATTATTCTTTAAAACATTATTTTTTAAAAACGTTGTTTTCTTAGGTTTTATTTGATAAATCAATCATTTGAATAATTGTATTTTATATTATACATTAATTATTTCAATAATTGTATTTTATATTATACATTAATTATTTCAACAAATATGTTTTTAAAATATACTTAAATTTTATAAATGTATCTCAATTTTCCTTACTTTGATATTTAAATATTCACATCAAGAAGTAGCTGACTTGAGCAAATGGTACACTGAATTACTGCTGCTGTTAATTGGGCATGTTTTCTGATTTTCCTGGGCTTTTCACATGTTTGGGGAGAGAAAAAAAGAACTGATTTCTATCCACTCATACTGGAGTTTTCCAAATTAATAATGTGTTCTTCCATTATTCAGTTATCTATTAACTAAAAAAAAGTTTTCTCTGTTGATGATAACTGGGTTTTTCAACTTGGTTATTTTAGAATTCCAAAAAGTAACAAATTGCATAACAATGACTACAATTTCAATAGGTCTCCATACTAATAACTGATTTACTGTAACAGTCTGTAACTGAAACTGTCACTGTATCTGACTTATCTAATTAAGTTGCTCCTTTTATTTCTTCTGCTTCCCACGGTTTTTACATCTACTAACATGTTTTTAAAAAACAACTGATTAAAAGCCCCAGGCAAGAAGGTGATGCTATCTTTAAGTGTTTTTACATTTAAATCTAAAAACATATAGCTCTAAAATAAATTGTATCTGCTTTATTTTAAATTAAAGATTTATCAATTAATCATAAAGATTTATTAATTAAATGCTTCTTTTATATTTTCTTTATTTTACCTTTTTTATTATTTGTTTTTATAACACAGTTGGAAAAGTGACTTTAATTCACTGTGACTTGTTTTTTTATTTAAATTTTTATTTACTGAATCATGTCAGTTTTATTTTTAATTTAAACTGATTTAGCAGGGAAGAAAAAAAAATCTTAAAAATATATATGTGAAACAATGTGTCTGTTTCAATATATATATATTCTACCCTTCAAATCTCGTGCATCCTCACTTCAGAATAATATATGATATGAAATAAAACGGGTTCTATCTCAGTTAATAATTAATAACTAAAATATTCAGCATTAAAATTAAAATGTTTCACTAGCTCAAATTTAAAATACAAATAAGGTTCAGTTTATAAAAATAAATTAAATAAATATTTAATATTTTCATGAGACTTGAAGCGAAAATACAGGTGACAAGATAGATTACATTGAGCCAATATCCCACAGGATACTACCTCAATGGCATAAGAACACTATCCCCCCTTTATTACTATTTCAAATAACAAACTCATAGTATTCTTACGACTTTAATAACTTCTACTCACTAGAATTAAACTAATAATTAAGTCTTAATCTTCTATTTGTAATAATCTAGCTCAATAAACTAATCTCAGGTTCATAAAGTTTATTCTAAGTTAATTTAAAAATACGGTAGTAAAATATGAGAAGGGATTTTATGTCATAGTCTACTACACTGAAACTAATAATAATAAATAACAGTAATAATATTCTTCATTGTTTAACTAATTCTGTATATCTTTTCTTTTTACTATAATTTTATTATCATAATAAAATAATGAAATAATATAATATGATCTTATATCTTCATGTAATGATATAATAAATACGTGGTAGCATTTTAATAATCTGACAAACAAAATATGTGTGGCAACTGATAGCATATAATTTAACATAATATTGTGATAGCTGATTTATGACCAATAAAATAATGTAAGATTATGATTATTTAATTATAATGAATACCAATAAAATATTTAAAATTCTTAAAATAATTCTCTATTTATCTTTTGTGCAAAATTATATATTTGGTTCAATTATTATGCATATATCGTGTTTTCATGCAGCGATGTGGAGAAATAAATAACTCGGACACAAACATTTTTAAAATAACAAAATTTAACAAAGTTTATTACTAACAACAAATAAATAAACAATTTATTTACACTATTTACAGTGGATATCCTTAACTTTTTTACTTTACAGTTTGATCTACCGGGTTATAAAAATAATAATTTATATTTCAATTATATCTTTATTTAGATTTAGGACAAAATTAAAAAAAAATGTTACTATTTGGTTTCTCATTATGGTTAACTTATTACAAATATATTTATCTACTTTATTAGCAACAGCATTTTATCCTTAATATTATTAAACTATCTTATTTTAAAAAATTCATACTTAGAAAACATTCTATAGAAAACAAAATTTTATAATGAGTATGGACTTCTCAAAATATTAAAAAAAATTTCATCTTGCAAAGTCAAAGATGTTACACAAAATATTATCCAAAATTCAGTACTAGATTTTAGTATTTATCACACAATGTTTACTAATCATAATATATTCTTCTTTAAGCCTTATTTTAGTATGATATAAGTGTAATCATCAATATATTTCTGTTAATCAATAAACAAAAAATATACTATGCATATTGTTTACATAATTTACTTTGTACTATTGTATTTTAAAAATATGCAATACTTATTTTTCTCTTAAAAAAAATAATACTAAAGCATTTAAAATTATTATCACTTTAAAGAAAATATCTTTGTTTAGATACCTTATTTTAAAAAAAATTATATTTCATTTCCGAAATAAATTTCAAAATATATTCTATGATTCTTTCCTTTCCTTAGGATACTTTGGATCTTCAATTTTAAGTTATAACGTCCTATTCCTTCTAAGCAAATAAACCAATCTTATACAAAACGATAGCATAACCTAAGTTCTAAATTATTTATCATTTCTCTTAAACATATCTTACTGAATGATGCAGTTACATGAAATAAAGATAGCAAAAACAGATGCATAGGATTAAGGAAGAAAGTTAGAGTATCACTCACAATATATCTCAAAAAACATGGCACAGTGCGAAGAGGTATGACATTTACCTGCCTAATATCCTCTAGTACAGGGACGATGTTAAAGCTATTTCTTCAGCTTTATTAGAACATCAAATATTTAAAGAAATATAAACACTGTCCAAATAAAATGTGTATCAGTCATAGGGCTTTGTTAACTATGCTGATATTCACATAAAGACTAAATATTATTTCCATTCCTTATAACATCCTATTTCTTACAACATCATCTTGGTTTCCTGTTCACTAAGTACTTCCAAGCCACTATCTCAACATTATTTCTCAAGATTTTCCACATCTTACATCGATAAATAATTATCTGCATTTACAAAACAATAAATAAAATTCATTAATAGTTAAACAATCTTACGATTCCATAAGAAAAGTCTGCTTACTTCATTATTCTATATGTCTAATCATATACAATCTACTTAGACAATATTTGAATATCCAATAACATGAAAATTTTAAAAGAATCACATAATTATTTGTTGTGTTGGATTATATCACTAATAAAAAAAAAAAATCATCATATGCATATTTTCAAATCAATCCTATCTCATAATGTTTTTTAAAAAATGTTGTATGAAATGCGGTACATATAAATAAAAAACTTTTACACTTCATTCTTCCAATTTATGGATGATCTAAAGAAAACAAAAAAAAATATACATTATAAATTATCAATAGTTATTATTATTACCAATAACTTTTATCTAGTCATCGTGTTCAGTAGGCTTCCTTTATCCACTTGAGCATTGCAGGTATAAAAAAAATTCACACCCATACACTTTATATTAAAATATTTTTAGCTAAATTATTAGATTGTTATATTATAAAATTTTAATATTAATAAATTAATGTTTTTTATGTTTTTCCTAATCTTATATAAAAATTTAGATTTAAACTAGGTTAACAAAATAAAAGGAATCAAAACTATAATTACATATTTTCTTGATGATAGTTCCCGATAAGTCCAAAATGTTTATTATTTTCTCTAGAGTTTTTAAAAATGTTCTCCTCCAAGCGCGTTAAAGTTTAAAATAAAATAATTATTAATCCATTTAGTAAAATTTATAGAAAATAATCCTTGGTTTTAGTATTTAGGATGATAATTATTAAATCATAATATTAATTAATCCTGTGAAGCTTGCATCAATCCATCTAATTTAACTTTAAAAATATTCGATAAACTTTTAAGTACTATTTGTATTTCCATGGATCCATCTTTTATTCAACTATGTTTTCACTTTTTTTATACATGTTTCCTTCTTGATACATTTAAACTTTCGTTTGGTATTTTATAAATCTCTTTTAAAAATAAAAAAAAACTTCAAGTACTTTTAAACAAATGTTTCTAAATACATTTTAAACAATTTGAAGAATGGATATTTCAATATCAAAAACGCTTCTGGAACATATTTTCCTGGGTTCTTTCTTTAATTCTTGAAAATATTTTTTTAAAATGTTACCTTCAGAAAGTATATAACATTTTACTCCTTTGAATATAATATTCTATAAAATAATTCATGAAATATAATTGTCTTATTACTATTTAAAAAAAATAAATCTTGGATCAGCTTATAAATAATATGTTTCAATACATTTTTTTTTTAGACTCCGTATAATGTCCGAGCTGTGGTTTTCTTATGTACCAAAACAGTTCTCCGGTGAAGTATTAATAAAGCTGTATCAATAAATATTTCAAATATTTTTTTTTTAGCATTACAACTTATATCCATTTTATTTCGTAGTATATCCATCTCTATTGCGTAGTCTAGGTTAAACTTCAGATAAAATACTACTGATAAAGGAACTTTAAAAAATTTAACAAAGCATGTTAAACGAAATTATTAAAATATTTTTTAGTTTACACTCTCTTTTTTGCAAGTTACTTTTAAAATATTAATTAGTTTTTGCAAATAAATTATGAGAGAGCGCTAAAATTGACTAAAATAATAATTTTAAAATACTATCTTTTTGATAGTTATAATTTACCTTTCTCCGGTTTCAATACATTATTAATCTCCCCCGATAACTTAGTTACGATAATATTTATAGTCTGTAAGAATACCTATTCCTATTGGTTAATTCTTACTTTAGCTTGAGAACAAATTTACATATTTTTAGTTTATAGTAGAATTAAATTTCAAAATTAGAAATTATGACGTAATAAAATTTAAAAAATATTATTTAAAATATTACTTTTAAATCAATTATTATTTTATTATTTTATTAAAATTATTTAATCTTTTAAAATAACATTTAATAACTTATTCCATTTCTTAATATTCAATTTATCTATTTTTATTTAAATAAAATATTTAATTTTTATATTATGAATGTATTCATCTTTATTACATCATTTAAGCATGTTATACATAGTTAACTTAATGTTTAATACTATTTACTTTTATGATAGGCAACAATTCCATCCAATTCTATACTACAATTTCAAAATATTTTAAACTTTATTATTAATTCAAACAAGCGTGTGTGAGAAAGTATGTAATATACAAGTCACATGATTAATAACTTTGACAGACGATTTTTAATCTATTTCTCTGCCTAGATTTATAAAATTGCTACACTTATTATATTATATAAAATAATTATAAAAAATTTGGAAGAACAATTTAGAAAATATAGAATTAAATACAATTCTCACCATCATAAAGTTTATTTTTAAAATATATTATATTAATTTTGCTTATTAAATATGACTTTATAAATTTAAAATATAACATTTATTACTACAAGTTTTAAACTATTAAAATCGAACTTATTAAATATACTTTTAATTATTTATAGCCGTGTTATTTAATATGGCCAGCTTTTACAACCATATGAAACAATATTTTAAGCTTTACATAACTATTTTTAAATGATTTTATATACTACGTATTCTCTTTAGCTTCAAATTGTACTTTAAAGATATAATTGACTTAATATAATTACCATATTAAAAGAACATATTCTAAATTTAAAATTTTTTAGTAATTGACTGTTATAAACTATTACTGACCTATAGAAAAGGGCAATATATATATATATATTACTGACCTATAGAAAAGGGCACAATATATATATATATATATATATATGTTACTGCAAGTAGAATTTTACAATTAAATTGTATGCAAGATTAATTGTTTTCTTAATAGGTTGGCTATTAAAGAATATGTTTAATTTAAGAAAGAAAGCAATTTATTTAAGAAAGAAGTAATATATATTAAGGCTATAACCTTAAGACTATGTGCCTAAAATGTGACAGCAGGAACCTTTACAAATCTAAACACAAGATTAATGACTAGAAAGAAGATGTTTTTGAGGCATAAGTTTAGAAAACATGTGTTTATCAATCACCACTGAAAGAAAGAAAAGTTTTTTTTTCCTTTTTTTTGTATAAAGGGGTTTGAAGAGTAGTAGAGGAAGCATAAAGTTAAATATAAAATAGAGGATGTGAAAATAAGGAATATAGAATGCATGGCCAGAAAGAAATTAGGTGTACTGTGTTAAAGTGTACCATACAGGATGAGATTTATAATTTAAAATGTTTAAATAAGACTAGGAAAGATGTAACCAGTTTATAGTTATGTAGACAGTGTGTAAATGTGATAAAAGAGGTAAAAATGGTTTCTAAATATAGATAGTTTAAAGAGAAAGTCAGAAAAAATGGAGCAAAATGTAGTTAATGAAAATAGACTAGAATATGTTTTTGGTGGAGTGACAAGAGATATGGATGACCAATTAAGTAGTGCAATGGTGATGGTTAGCTATAAATAAGAAAGAGGAAGATGTAAAGGATGTAGAAATGAAATTAAACTTGTTAGAGATAAAGTGTGATCAGATAAAGGAATTATTGAATATGAATGATAAGGCAAAAGTAGATAAGAAGGTCCAGAAGGTAGAAGAGAATGTGATAGATAAAGTTGGGAAACTAAACCATGACAGTATTGATAGGAAATTCACTAATTAGAAAATGTGGAGATGTAATTGCAAAAGAAAATAGAAATAGGTATGTAAGAATATGTTTTCCTGGAGCTAGAATTAGAAATGTTACAGATTTGGTAAAGAAACAAAGGAGTAGAGATGTGTATGTTATGGTAGGGACAAATCATTTATCAGAGCTATCAGAAAGAGTAATAGCTGAGTACACAGAATTGATTAGTAATTTGAGTAAGATTAAAGAAAGAATAGAAATAGTTGGATTATTACAAAGATTTAATAAAAGATATATGTTAGATAGGACATGTTCTATAAATGAGAGATTGAAAAAATTGTGTAAGAGAAATGATGTTATATTTGTGTATGTGTGGAATTTTTTTATTAGGAAGAGGGAGTTATATAGTAAAGATGGATTGCACTTAGCAAAACAAGGAAGTGAAGTTTTAGGGAGTTTGATTTATAAAAAATATAGTTCAGGAAACTTATAAAAGAGGATGGATTTTAAATTGCAGTGTTATCAGAAAGAAGAAGAATGGAAGGGATGTAATAAATAAACAAAGAGTAGCTGATTTAGATATAAATGTAAACATGGAGAGAAAATAGATCTGTAAAATTATTGGTAAGCAAGCTACTTAAAATGGAGAAGAAAGGGTCAAAAGAATTTATAAAAGAGTAGTTAGTAAAGAAGAAATTAAAATTGGATATTTAAATATAGCAAGGTTAGGAGACCAGAAAAGTGGCTGGAATTAAGCAAAGCAGTTAAAAATGAAGAACATGAAGAACTAGCAGTAATGGAAACATCTAAGAGAAGAAGAATCAATATTGGAAGATTTGGCATAGCAGGCTATAAATAGAAAAAAAAACAATAGAAAGAAATGGTGCTATAGGAGTTATATTAAAAAATACTTAAATACTGTTAAATGTCAAGAACATTTGTGGTTTGAGATAAGATTAGGAAGACAAGAATGAATGGTGGCTATAGTGCATATAGCCACATTAGATAGTCAAACTATAATGGAGTGGAACAGTAGCATATATATGAATGCTTAGTTAAGGATATACAGAGTTTCAAAAAAAAGGGAAGAAAATAATGGTTGTAGGAAGTATGTATGGGCATATTGAATAAATTGATGATGTAGATAATAAGAATGAACAGCATTTGAAGAATTTTTGTCAAATTTATCAAATATTTATAAGGAAAAATATACATAATCTAGAAATAATATACTTCACACAATAGATTATGTATTAGTAAAGAAAGAGGAATGAATAAAAATGAAAAAATTAAAGTGTTGACAATGAAGGGAGAGTATGTAATATGATTATAATTTCTTTATAATAGAAATGGTTAGTAATGTGATGGAAAATAGTAATGAAAATTGAAAGGATAGTGAAAGATGTGGACAGAGAATGAATGATAAAAATAAGTTAGAAGAAATCATAAAAGAGTTGTTTGGGGATGATTATAAGGACTGGTGTGGTGAAGTAGAATAGTGGCAAGTAGGGTTTTAAGTGAGAATATTTAAAAGAATAAAAGTTATAGAAAAGTGAGAGTTAGTAAAAGTATAAAAGAGAGGGAAAAAGCATGCAGAAAATATAAGTGTGCTATTAAGAACAAAGAAAATGAAAAAGATGTTAATGTGAAATGGAATAGTATTTTTTAAAAAAGTAGTTGGCTAAAATAGATAATTATATAGAGAGAATGAAATTAAATAATAAATTGTTGGAGGATATTAATAAAAGTGGAAGAGATGGGAGTAAAACATTAAAAGATGGAATATAGAGAAGAAATAGTATTACTAGATGTAGAAGGAATAGAGTGTATCTCTAGAGAAGAATTAGAGACAATCTTAAATAAATATGTAATGGATATAGAAAATATATTAGATGTGAAGGACAGACTGATAACAAACATAAAAGCATATAGTAAGTGAAATATTAGGGTTACAGAAAATGAATAGAATGAGGTAGGGAAGAAATTGAAAGGTGAAATAGCAAGAGGTTTAATGAATGGGCAGCAGAGATGATAATGAATTTAAGGAAATAGGGCAAAATTAAACCTATTATCATGCTTTAAAGATAACATAGAAGTTTTCTGTATAATTGGAGTAAGATTACTATTTAAAGGAAAGGGTAAGGATCATAGAAAGTTAAGCAATTATAAACTGATAGACTAACATCAGTGTTATATAAAGTTTTTGTATATATAATGGCTGGAAGTGTCACAAAATGAATGGAAAAAATAATAGTGGTAGAAATGCAGAGGTTTCCGATCAGATAGATATATAGGAGATAGTTTATTTGTTTATAGATATAGAGTAGGAATATGATATAGTAAATAGAAACAGATTATAGATAAGTTTAGTAAGTTTGGGAATGGATGGAGCTTTAGTAGATCTTATTAAGAGATTGTATGAAAATAATTACGGATCAATTAGGGAATATAAAATTAGTTAAAGGTAAAAAATGGAGGGGGACTAAGGCAAGAATGCCCTATATCACCTATTTTGTTTTTGTTATATTTGAAAGAAATGGAGAGAGGAATAGAAAGACTAGGAAAATGGATAGAGATGCCATTAATAAGTAGCAAGGGAGTATATACATCATTGGGTCTTTTATTTGCAGATGATGTCTTCATGTACACAGAAAGTAGGGAAGATATGGAAGTTATGCTGAAGAGCATAACAGTGGGTAAAGAGATGGGGATTAAATTTAGTAAAGAAAAAAAAGTAATGATGATTAATACTGGGGAAAGAGAAGAGAAAGAAATTTTATTGGGGGATATAAAGTTAAGTGTGATGAATAGGTATAACTATTTCGGAATCATTTTAAGTAATCAGAAAAATTGCTTTGATAAATGGGAAAAAAAATTGATAAATGAAGCAAAGAAAAAAGGTACTGATAAAGAAATTAAAAATGCTTTCATATAATAAATATGATGTAGCTAATAGCAGGGTTAACATATGGTAATGGTATGTTATGTGTTAGTAAAGGGGTGTTAGTTTACTTAGAAAAAATACAAAGAGAAATAGGAAGCCATATATTAGAAGCAGATGTGTGGACTGCAAAAAAAAGTAATTGAAGAAGAAATGGGATGGTCAAGTTCTTATATGAGAGATACAAAAAGCAAAACAAGTAGATTGCAATTTATGGATAATAAGAGAATAGCTAAAATAGTACTTAATTGAGTTATGAGTAAAGAACAGGCAATAAGATGGTAGAGAAAGGTAGTATGCAGAAGATTTGTATAAAGAATTTATGTCAGTATACTTATACAAAAGGTGGGATGATTGTGTTAGAAGAGTTGTTGAATGTTATAGTGGGAAGGAATGGGATAGAAGAATAGATGCATTAATAAAAAATAGGGAGTTTAAATATATATAGAAGTTAACAGAATATTGGATGCAAGTTAATTTATAATAATAGCAAGGAAAGTAGTTTATTGTTTAAGACTTGAACAGGATCTTTAGCAACAAGAGAATATACACATAAATAAAAAAATATTGCAAGTTATGTAAGGAAGGCATAGAAAATATTAGACATCCGTTAATTAAATATAAATGCCTGCAAGCAGAAAGAACACAAACAATGAAGTTGTGGAAGAATAAATATAAACAAAATAATTATACAGAAAGTTGGTTCTTGGTTTTCATGCAGGGTTTGTGAAAAGATAAGGGGGATTTACATCCAAAGGCCATGAAGTTGGCAAAGATTATGCTGTGGAAATAGGTTGGAGCAAGATAGAGAAGAATATGGGAAAAACATAGGGTTGGAAATGAAAAGGGAAGATAAAGTGGCTAACATATTTTTCTGGGCATAGTGTCTGAGAATTTCCAGACTCCAAAAAAGGAGAGGCCACTGCGCATAGCATTGCATTGTAACTGTAAATTAGTTAAAGCACATTGAAAAGGGCAAAAATTACTATTTGCTGGAAAGAGCTTTTTTGTGGATGATTATTATTATATGTATTATTGCTGTTATATAAAGATATTTTATATTATACTTGATTTAATTATCGTTTTATAGTGTTTTTTGAGAAAAGTTAAATATCTCTTGGAATTACTATATATTTATAATCGTTGATTTAATTATCATTCTATAGTATTTTTTGAGAAAAGTTAAAAATCTCTTGGAATTACTACATATATATACAGTATAGTAATTCCATATTATATATATAGTAATTCCAAGAGATTTTTAACTTTTCTCAAAAAAACTCTATAAAACGATGATTAAATCAACGATATATATATATTGCAAACAAATTAAAGTGTGTCTGTGGGAGATCATTTTCATGAAAATTAGGTTCAACTGTGCTTGAGTTATATTATTAGAGAAACTATTAATACCACTGATATTTTCCAAGGCTAAATCATTTTTTAAGTTTATTGTTAACTAATAGCTTTTTTACCGTAGATTTGAATAGAAATAAAAGATCCCTTTTATTTTTAATCCAAATTATTATATGGATTTAAACCTAGAAAACTATATATAGAAGCACCAGGATTCAGATCACAATTTCTTTTAACATCCTGGGAATAATATTTCATCTCTCCCAGAATTCTACTTTTTAGATTTGAAATAGTTACTTTTAACAAAAGCATCCTAACTTTAATTTTATGATTAATTTTTTTCATTATGGTTCTGCCTATATTAATAGTCTAACCAAAGAATTTGACGTTAATTTTTTATTTACAATTATTAATCATTATTTCTTTTTCTGAGAAATGCCATTAAACAATACTTGTCTTTTTAGTGTCTATCTTTAGATTTTCTTTTTAACTTTCATCTGATAATTTTTGTAATATTTCCTTAACTTCTGAAGAACTACTTACAAAGATAACTGCATTATACATTACATGACCACTACTTCTTATGCTTGTGTATAACTGTTTTAAAACAGGCAAAACTCACTATACGTATTGCCACACACAGCAAGCTAGAGTAATCAATGGATGCCAGAAGGCTTGTGCATAAAATGAGTACGCACTAGATGGGAATTTTATGCACAAGCCTTCTGGCATCCATTGATTACTCTAGCTTGCTGTGTGTGGCAATACGTATAGTGAATTTTGCCTGTTTTATAACTACATTATACTTAAATATTTTTTATGTCCACTAAATACTTCTTGTAAAACTGAATTAAAAGTATTAGAAATGTGGACTCATCCTGTTGTAATTCTTTTCCAGGTTAATATTCTTAATGACGTCATGTAATCTAATCAATGCTATTTGCATTTTGATAAATATTTGTCAGAATATAACAATATCCTGAACCTTTATCGTAACAGTTCAAAACTTTAATATTGTAGAAATGCTTATAGAAAAAAATGCTTTTTCATAATCTACAAATCAAAGTGTAACAATTCATATTCATTGGTCTTTTCTATAGCTTTTCTCAATAATTGGATGTGATACATTGTGTTAAAACCACTTTTAACTTCAGATTGGTTTCATTTCAAAGTTTTCTATAGATGTGTTATAATTAAATTGATAAAGAATTGCATAGAACTGATGTATCTGTAATTTTTTAAATCTTCTTTATGAACTTTTTAAAATTTCTCTACTGCTGCTATATTCTTCAGATCATATGACACATTTTTTTATCACAATATTTAATAGCATTGCCAACAATTTTTCTATTTCTTTGCTTGTTTCTTTTAAAATATAATAATAACTCCATCATTTCTTGGGGATTTTGCCTTCTTCATAAATTTAATTGCACGTCCCATTTTTTAAATTTAAAATGCTTGGCAATACAAAATTTGCAAATGTAAAAATTACTTTGTTTTCTTGTTCTTTATTAGTGTAAAATTCTTCCAAATATTTCATCATACCAAAATAAGAGACATAGATCAATTCATAGATCACATGACCCTATCTCTTAAGCTTGTAAGTTATAAACAGTGAGGATTGCAATTCCTCTACAAGCTTTATGATAAATGCTTAGCCAGAGCCAGCACTTAAAATATCTCTGTCAGGAAGCCCTCCCCAAACCCCTGACCATGGTTTCGTGCTTTGGCACTCCTCAGAGAGGTGTCAGGGTAGGTTCAGACCCTAGATCTAAAAATACCAACCCAAAGCACTTATCTAAAAGTTATCTATTGAGTGGAAAATCTGAAATTTTCAGACATCTACATGTTTTCAAACCCAGCTATCCAACTCAAATAGCTATATGGGGCTGATAGATCTTTAGCCATACCATATATTAGTAGTCATAGCAATATAAAATTGCATAAGACTTTTAGCAGAGACTATAAGTAGTCAAAATAAGAGTCGTAGATCACATGACCCTTTCTTTTAAGCTTGTAAGTTATAAACAGTGAGGATTGCCAATTCCCCTACAAGCTTTATGATAAATACTTAGCCAGAGCCAGCACTTAAAATATCTCTGTCAGGAACCCCTCCCTAAACCCCTGACCATGGTTTCGTGCTTTGGCACTCCTCAGAGAGGTGTCAGGGTAGGTTCAGAACTAGATCTAAAAATACCAACCCAAAGAGATATTTTAAGTGCTGGCTCTGGCTAAGCATTTATCATAAAGCTTGTAGAGGAATTGGCAATCCTCACTGTTTATAACTTACAAGCTTAAGAGATAGGGTCATCTGATCTATGAATTGATCTATGACTTATTTTGACTATTTATAGTCTCTGCCAAAAGTCTTATGCAATTTTATATTGCTATGACTACTAATATATGGTATGGCTGAAGATCTATCAGCCCCATATAGCTATTTGAGTTGGATAGCTGGGTTTGAAGACATGTAGATATTTGAAAATTTCAGATTTTCCACTCAATAGATAACTTTTAGATAAGTGCTTGGCTTTGGGTTGGTATTTTTATAACTAGTGTCTGAACCTACCCTGACACCTCTCTGAGGAGTGCCAAAGCACGAAACCATGGTCAGGGGTTTGGGGAGGGGTTCCTGACAGAGATATTTTAAGTGCTGGCTCTGGCTAAGCATTTATCATAAAGCTTGTAGAGGAATTGGCAATCCTCACTGTTTATTTCATCATACCATTTCTCTTTTTAGAAATAGTACTTTTTTTCTTTTACTGAAAATTTTCTTCCAATATTAAAATGTTATTTTATACTTTTGAGAATTTTATTTTCTTCTATAGTTTATTATTACAATTCAGTTACATTTTCTTAATCATTAATGCTTTTTTTTCATCAGTTTGTACAACTTCAGCTATTAATTTCTCTTAATCAACTATTTTTAAATATCACATTCTTTCTTTTTACATTACCTTATCTCAGATTAAAATTGTGGACCAAAAACTATTAAAATTGCTTATAACGCTACTCAGGTTAGCAATACATGACCCAAGCTGACTATAGGCATTATTTGGTTTTATATATTGCTATTTTGAATGCTGTAGAGTTTATTCCTGAGGTTTTTTTTATTATATCTGATTTTAATATTGTCTGTAAATGTATTAGCAACCAAAGGTAATTATTTCAAAGTGGAAAAAAAAATTAGGCAATGTCTTATGATCAATTAAGTAATCAAACAATAATTTATATGGAAAAAATGATATCTAAAATAACAAATTATGAGTTTTATTGGTGGGGTTGTTTTTTGGGTCATATGATTGATATTATAAGATATAGTTTCCGTGAAAGCTATATATTTCATTATTGGGTCAAGGTCCATTTAATTTAGTTTGTTTATTGCTATGTGCTATGTATATCTCTGAGAAAAAAAACTTCCTGTGTATTGATTGGCAGTAGAATTCTTATGGTTTTCTGTAAGTAGTATTTTTTGTTGCAGTTTGTATCATGGAAGAAATACATAAAAAAATCATAGCAGCAAAAACAATCAAAAATAAACAAGAAATCATTGTTAAACTTACACAGCTATACAAACAAACATGTAACCAATTAAAACAATATGTTGCCATTAAAAAGAAAAAAAAGTTTAATAGAACAACACACTTGGATCCATGGTTACATTACGTGGGCATTAGAATATCCATTAACCAACAAAGTACCTATGGCAATTAAAATAGGAAATAAAGTGATAACAGGTGATAACATAATAAAAGCCATCTTTCAACACTTCAGAAGTAAACTCAAAACAAACAACCAATGGAAGATCTCAAAAAATTACTGTGGAAAACCAGAAAATAAAACCCCTTATAAAATAGATTTTGCAAGAATACTTACAACATTACAAAGCACTTGTCACCCAGGACCACCTAGGATCCCAAAACTTGTACTAACTCACCTAAGTCAATTTAAAAATAAATTACTATTCTAACTAGAAAATCAACTTTCACAAAAATTATATAACATACAAGGTCTGATTCCAATGTCAATAGCCCCTTTCATGAAAAAAATAGAACCTATCTCGGAAATTACAAATTTAAGACCCATTTCAATGGAGCCTTTGGAAATCAAAATACTAGAAAAAGTATTAAAGGAAAAAGATAGAACTCTACATCTTACCAATAATATTGGAAAATCAATATGCTAGAAAAGGGTCTTCAACAGGCCAAGCAGCTCTAATATTTAAAACAATAGTAAATTCAATAATAGAAAAAAATACGGTCCATGGTAGTACAATTGGATTTTGAGAGTGCCTTTGACTCTGTCCTTACCAACAAACT
This sequence comes from Epiperipatus broadwayi, assembly GCA_028023455.1. Classification (NCBI taxonomy): domain Eukaryota; kingdom Metazoa; phylum Onychophora; class Udeonychophora; order Euonychophora; family Peripatidae; genus Epiperipatus; species Epiperipatus broadwayi. The sequence continues at coordinate 1,118,232 of JAQFVV010000149.1, read as the reverse complement.
AATCAGTCAATTAAAAAATACAAAGTACCAAGAACAATTTTATACATGATAGCTAATCTATTCCTAAATAGGGAGATACACATTGCACTAAATGAAAGACCATCGCCTGCTTTCTACCCTAACCAATCAATTCCCCAGGGATCTCCACCAAGTACATTGCTCTTTATACTATACATAAACCCTCTACTTTTTTTCAAGGAAAAATTATACGGAATACAAATACCAAACACTAATATTTACATTCCCTGTATAGCATATATGGATGATGTTACAGTTTTTCTAACTCCAAAGAAACAGCTACATACACTCCAAAAAATAATAGACTATACAACAAAATTTCTTCTGAAAATAAATACAAATAAATCAGCTGTGTGGCCAATCTTTATTGGGAAACCCAACAGAGAAATATATCAAGGAAAAATGAGTAAGTTTCTGGTTTTTCCATTTCATTTGGGAATGGGGCAGATGAGAAGAACAATACAAGACAAAATATTAACCCAAGCAGAAAGAATCACAGACTCACTTGCTAAATCATACTTTTCTCTATACTCAAAGGTTGCTCTCTTCAACCAATTGATAATGACAAAAATCACATACTACCTCTCAGTGATAAAGTTTACCAAAAAATTTATATCAGCAGTAAACTTTCTTTGCAATAAACTACTTCGAATAAAAAGGTCGTAGCTATCTCTATCAGGCAATTAAGCCAACCCACAAAACTAAATAGACTTGGACTACATACAATTCCAACTTTCTACACACAAAAAATAATAAATCGATTGATTATAACATTCACAAAGTTTCCAAATATTCAAAAAATAATAAATATAATACCCACTGACTGACAATCTCTCAAAGACAATTATATAGCCACACTTTTAGACAGCATAAGAAATCAAAGGGTCAACATATCCCTGACTAACCCAATTAAATACACATACTGGCACATACATAGTCTGATAGTGCAGACACAACAAGATATCAAGAACAAAATGGTCCTTGAAATAAACAATGCACAGCTCCTAAAAAAATATGAAAAATGGTACCTGGAACCTAAATTCTTCAACTTTATAGTCAAAGTAAACTGGAATGCTTTGCCTAGATTACATTTCATCTGTTTAAAAGGTATCATACAAAAAGAGACCCACTGAGCAGATTGTGCCAAAGAGAAGAAGAAACACAAAATCATTTTCTAAATGATTGTCTGGGATTGGAAAGGTAAGACAAATAGTGATAAATAACTACCCCCAGAAAGACACAACAATGGCAAAAATTCTCCAGGTATGCAAAAAAATGCAATCCCAACAATAAGAGCAGCGACATTTAGCTTGTATGCATATTGGTATACCAGATGTAAATTCAATTTTTGACTACAATCCAAAACAAAACCTCAACATGTTCTACTGCAAGGTAGAAAAAATAAAAAAAAGGGATAACATGCTAGCATTGCCGGATATTTTTGCTGCAACTTGATTACTATTTAAACTAAAATCGGCACTATAATTGAAAAACAGGAAGAGATACAGAATAACACAGCCACACACACACACAAAACACCAAAAACGGCATGACACATACATGACAGGGTCCATCAACATAATGTATTAAAAAAAATAGACAAGCTGAATTAAAGAAACTTTTGATGCCATAAAAGTAGCAAAACACAGCATAAAGAACTCAAGAGAAAGCTTCTTTCTCTCCTATATATCTGTAAACAATTTTACTGCCCAGCAGAACTGTATAGACACCAGGAACAGACTGATGCTTACTGTGTAAGCCCAAATCTTACCGATGTAATCATTGTTTTTTTATCAATAAAGTATGCGTTGAAACATAAAATAAATTATAAAAGAGCTATATTTTATAAATAAAACCCAAAGAATGATTTAATACATAACTTGCTCTTTTTCAATTTTTTATTAACTGAAACACAGCCTTATTATATACCTGTGTCTATATATGTAATATAGAGTATATGAGCACAGACTTTCAGATGACCCATCACTCTCCACTCTATCTAATAACACTGATACACTCAAGCACATATATGCTGAAAAGATAAATAATCACCAATATTTTGATTTACTTCATTTTTCGATAATTTTTTGGTTATATATATATGTGTGTGTTTTTTAAGCATGATATTCTTTTTATTTAATACATATTTTTTTGTGCTTTTTTCAACACAGTATTTCAAATAAGTAGAAAAAGCACCTTTTTATAATAATATCTCATTGCAAGGCAAAGACCTGTTTTAATTAATAGTCTCTCGAAAACTGAATAGGAAAAGTGAAAATAATATTCACCAAGTTTGCCAATCGTGGGGTGGTGAGGTTTGAGGATTGTCTATTCTTCTTTACCCTGTAGATTAAATTAAACTAGATACCCATTTACCGACTTATATTGATTATTAGCTACATTGGCTATGGTCTGTTACCTGAGAGAAGATTTCTAAGTTTCTTGAAAATGATTTAATTTGGACTCGATTTGAACCCTAAGTTATAAGCCTTTGGCAGATGCATTATCCGTGAATCATGATACAATTCTAAATAATTTTAAAAGGCGAAGACTTTGGATTGCCTCAATCCACAAAATTGATTGGTCGGCTCTAAAATTATATTTAAATGACAAAGCTCCTTAGATCATACATTACAAGTTTGTTGTTTCTAAAATCCTAGCAACGGAGATTGAGTCTTCTACAACAAAATGAACAAACAAATTAAAAGTAAGTAACTTCACTATAACAATTACTATATAGTAGTTAAATGTAATTGCTAAAAATATTGCTGTTACGTTGAATTTAATTTATAATTTTAATATAAAAATTTTAATGATGGTATATAATTTTAAAATTAGAAATGTATGGCTAGTAATTTTAAATATCTGCGAAAATAAAAAAGAAACGTTTTCACCGACGTGAGTGATTTTCCAATCGTGAAATAAAAAGTAAGCGTTTACATTGTATAATTGACTTTTAATATCACCTAAAGCAAAAAAAAAATTTAAACTATCTATTTTTGAAAAAAACTTTTTCTATTATTACTGTTAAATACTCTTCTGTTTTTTTTTATTTTTAGTGCACTTACAAAGAGCTTTATATTCTATTGGCTTGAGAATTCAGCTTATGATTGGTTGTTTTGTAATTTCGACCTCTAGCTTTAATTCATTCAAATTGTGCAAATAAACCGTGCTGTTTAACTTGAAAATTCTCTACTGAATAATTTTGTATATTGTTTGTTAGTGCACATATATTTTTATGTGATATTTTGAAGTTAAGAAAAACTGTGGTAAGTTTTGTAATAGTTTTTATCTTATTAATGCTGCTGCAGTTACGCGTGTATCTAATTAAATTCTTATCTAGTTTTTAAAAAAAATTATTTTCTATATAAATGTTATCTGCTCGTAATTTTCTGTGTTACTAATCTGGCTCTTTTTGTAAGTACTATTTTATCAAATCCCTCCATATATAAGGATTGTATACACATTATTATTTAATCTTTTTTATTTTTTTTTGACGAAAGAAAATGTATAATAAAATATACTTGCGATTATAATTAAATTTGGAATGATGTCGAATGAATATTAGGTTTTGAATTTGTGATTGTTTAACAGTGACCTTTGAAGCTTTATATTTTTCTTGTTAATAAACTTTTATAAAAAAAGAAATCAGGCAAAGCTGTTCTTTTGTTCATTCATGTATAGCAATTCATCTTTGTCATTTTTTTAGCTCCTCCCCAATTTATTAAATCCATTTCTTCTATAATCCTATAGTTTTTTAATCGGATATATGAAAGCCAACTTATTTAATTAAAAACATACTATTATATTTGATATTAGTGGACTAGATTGTATCGAACATATGTGATCTCAGCCTGAAGATAGATCCGAGTAATTGAATAATCGATTATCATTGGTAGTAAATTCGCCACTTTTTTTAATACAATTTACTATCGTATTCCAATTTTAGAGTTATCAAACTTTAACGCACTATGTATGTCCTTAAGATATATATTCCACTGTAACTGAGCTTTGCTTTGTTTATTTTAAATCACTTGAGAAAATTGTAATAACAGCAAAGAAGATAAACAAATGGTGAATGCTATACATAAAAGTAAAATCTTTTTACAACATAAATATTATTTGCATAGATACATTATAGGCAAATATGCTAAACTGATTATCGTATGTAGCTAAGCCATTCTTGTCAACTTTTTTTAAGGATAAAATAGTTCTGTATAGAAAGTGGAGATCATAACTCAGATAATAACTAACAATACTGTGAAATTACATATCAGCAATGTAACTTCATTCCAATCTGCTTAAATGCAGTTTGGAAATGAGTGATTTAATTATATACGATAGTCCCTTCAGCTATTGGCGTGTTGTCTTATATTGATTTATTACAGAGTAGTTTGCTTGTGAGATATTAAAATGAATAAATTTTAATTCTGCTAAGTTTTAATTTATCTTGACTAGATAGAACTTCTATTAATTTTTCAGCTGATTTGTAATTTCATTTGATTATCTGAGTTTGGTCTATTTAAATATTTTAGCCAAGGATAAAAGAGGATAACTGTAACAACAATTGATGAGATTTGACTGGGTATAGTAAAAGTTTGATGGTGAATGATATAATTATATATATGGATGATAGTTCAATGGTTTTATAATGTTCTTTCACCAAGAAAGTAGCATATATTGGTTTTGACATCTGCGAAGAATAAGTTAGAATATAGTTTTATTGTTGCTAGATCTTATTTTCTTGAACTGCCATTACTAAAAGATTTTGCAGTGCAGGATTAGTATGTGTTCTACTATATATCATACTCTATCACTGAATGATACTATACTAATGAAGTCATGAATTTAAAATTTGTGAATTATATTTATCATCACAGTGAAAATATTTGTACTAATTTAATTTGAAAATAAAAAATAAAAAAAAGACAATCAATAACAAATTAAATGATTATACAAAAATATTTATGTGTTGTGTATTCAACTACAAAGCTGAATGCCAACAAATCACAACAAATATAGATTATAAGTTGAAATAAAATTATTAAATAAAAATGAAGATTATATTTATTTACATTTTTGTACATCATGTATTATATACAATTTGATGAACCTAGTTCTCAATAAATGCTAAAACTTCCCACTGTTAAAGACTAAACAATGTCTTAACTATTCTTAGACCTGAGTAAATACTAAAAAAATTTGTCTATACTCACAGTCTGATTCTACACAGTTCTTGTGAGAGCCTTATCAGGCATACACAAATAAAAATAAGTCCAGTGTGGTTTAAGTTCTCTATCTGGCTGTTTATGCCTACAGAGGCTCACTCTCTAGGATAACATCTCTCGTAGCAGAAAAATCGCAACTTTTCCAACAGCTTTTCTTCTGGGGTCCTGATGTTCCATGACAACAGCACCATCACACGAAGGGTAAGAAGAAGGTTGCTGCTCTTTTCAGCACACACTATTTAAACTTTTTGCAGTTTAATATCCAGTATTAGTTATTATAGAAGGTAATAGCTATTTCCATTAGGCTATCCCCCCCCCCCCCCCAGCAATGTGTCTTTTCTCAAATTATCTTCAAGCCTTTAATTGCATACATGCACATTTCTTTTCTCTGCAATTAGTCCTTCAAGTATTTATTCTTTTGTTTGATTAGTTTTCAAATAGCTTTATGTTCTAATCTAAACAATACTAGCCTTTTCTATATTTAAATCCATTAGGCCTTTCCTGCATTATTATTCACATTTCTTTTTTCTTTCAGCAATCTTTTTTCATTGCTTTTAATTCACAATATATTTCTATTTTTTTCTCTTTTTTTCTGGAGTCATAAATCCTAGCTTTATATTTATACAAATTACAGTTACTAAAGCCATTTTTTTTTCTCCAAAGTATAACATTATGTAATATAATTACAAATTAATAATAAATGTAACTATAGTAAACATTTTTTGATTTTGATTTTTCTTTAAAATTTTTCCAACACAAATAATCAAGGTGATTAGATCAGAGAAGTTCTTCAAATATTTTCTTTTTTTTTTGATTTTACAGTTGATCTTTTTTCCTTGGACAGATATAGTATTCTTGGTAATTTATAATAGAGTGATGGATTTTTTTTTGCATGTAAATCCTTGTCTGCTGGTTATTCATAAGCCAATTGTACACTCTTTTTCAATAATGAGTAATAGAATGGCTGTTTCACGGCATTCTATATAGGTCCCATACTTCTTGTTATTTATTATTTGTGCATTGTCATCATGTAATGAAAGGAGGATATTATCTTTTAAAATCCTTTCACTCTGGCACCCTATATTAAATTTAACAGAATTATATGCATTCAGTCATTAAATTATTGTTTTTAATAAAATAGCTATTGTATAATTTTCTCACTGGAAATAGAAAATCAGGCTATAATGATACACTAAATCAGAAATTGCTGAATAAAGTGTCTAATGGTTGACATATATGGGATAAGCATTAACACAGATAACAATTTCTATGAACTTCCTATTTACAGATTGATTAAGTCATTATTATAAGTTTAATTCATATATTTATATGATTAAAATAACTAAATATACATTCTGAATAAACAGCCATATTCACTAGATATTGGATAATAGTCAAATAATGACAATCTGCCTTATTAGTTTTCATAGATCAATTTTCTATTGAGACCCAATGCTGTGTTTTTATGAAAATTTATTAATTGATATTTCTGATTACTATTGTTAAAGATTAAATTTAATAATTTTTATTTAAATTCTGATGTAATCATTATATTTTTTAATTTCTAATATAGCTAGATAAAAGCAACACCACTGATTTCTTTTAAAATTTTATAAAGGTTCAAATTAAATTACTTATAATCTGCTAAACATCTGTAATATTATAAATCCATGATTACTGAAATATATTAATATTGGAAGTATGAAAGATTTCTTTGCTTGGCCTGAATGTGTAACATAATCTATTGGCACATTAGACATTTATTCTCATTTAAAAGACTCCCCTCTCTTATTTATTTTATTTGAATTTTATAATTTAAAATCTCCAAGAGACAGCTTTTTGCCTCAATTGAAACTATGTTAATTAGATTTTGTGAAAAGATTAATGTTAACATTTTTGATTATTGCTGTTGAAGAGTTATAAATTTCATAATGAATTATTTGATGGGTTAGCTTTGTGATTGTTTCACAGAACTAAGTTTGTGACTATATACAGTATATAAAAATATTTGCCAATTTTAAAATAAATATCACAAGTTCTTTCTGAATCTGTAATCATTCTAATCTCATAGAAGATGGAATACAATTGGCTGGTAGATATAGAAAAACAGATATTAATTACTGTGTAGTTAATTTTTTGTATGAAAGTGCAAGAAATGTTTATGCCAGCTATTTACTATAACAGAAAAAACAAATGAAAATCACTTATAAGGAAGTTGTATCCACTACATAGAAGCTTTTTGAATTAGTTTTTGGAAGAAAAAATCTGTCAGAATTGTTCATTACTCATTTATGTATGGTAATTCATTTGTGTCAGTTTGCTATGTATATTTTGTTTTTCTATGGCATCATTGATTTTTTTATATCCATTTTGTATGCGTAATATAATGAAAACTAATTGAAAGCAGACAATTAAAACTTATTACGTGCTATATTTAATATTATTAAATAATATGATTTAGTAATTATTATGTATTGAACTTAATGATAGGAATACAGGATGTTATCAAGTTCTTAAGAATATTTGGTAGTTATGTATTAGACCTGTGGCTTGTGTTTGCGACAGCAAAATACTATGCCTTATTCTAGTGGAGGGATGTGTATGTTTGCAATGGCAGGATGCCATAGTTGTGACTTTTTAATATAGCATTCCGCCATTGCAAACACCCTTCCCTCCCCCATTGGAGAAAGGGATGGCAATCTGCCATTGCGAACATGGAAGCAGGTCTAATACTTAAGTACCAAATATTTATCAGAATGCAAGATTGATGATAAGGTTAGCTGCTGACACTGTGAAGACTAACATAGGTGAGGAATAGGGTGGGATGGTTTCAATTATCAAAAATGTTTTACAGCAATTTACTGCATGTTTTGTATATTGAATTCAGAAGAAAAGAGAGCAAAAATAAGTGAAGATTGCCTGTATTATCTTGATTTTTTAGATAATGGGATTGTATATGTAAATAATACTCCAGTTTGCAGGAAATATTGCCAAAACTAACAGACAAAAGCAAAAACCTAGATCCAAAGATGAATATTAAAACATTAATTGATGTTCTAAAAAAAAAAAAAGAAAAATAAAAGCTAATGGCAGTAAATTAGAAGTGAGTAAAGATTATGCATTTTGGAGAAATTATTAATATAAGAGAGAAACAGTAGATGAAATTAATAGTAGAATTAATTTTATAGAGATTTTATGTAGAAACAGTATTGAAAGAAAATACATCTATATTCTTGAAAAGGCAGATTTTTAATACATGTGTTTTATACTTATGCATACCTGGCTTTAGATCATGAACAAAAAATATGTTGGAGTTAACAAGAAGAAATCAAATGTATAGAAATAAGAGGCTAAAATGTGGAGCTATATTGGACATATCTCTAGAAGAGATGACGATAATTAAAAGTCTAAAATCATAAACTGAAATCTAGAGATTATAAAAGGTATAGAAAAAGAACACATGAGATGGATGGATGAATAAGGAAATTTGCTAGAGAATAGAATATATATGGATAAGAAGAACAAAGATAAACTCTCAGGGTTCTTCAAGATGTAGTGAATTAATAATTATTGAAAATATATTATTAGGAATATCAAGGAAAATGAAGATATGCAAAGGAATGGATTAAGCAGCAGTACATGTTTTAAGTCTAAATTCTACTTTATTTACAAAATGTTATTGATAATTATGGTTCAATAGAAATAAGCAACATTAAATGCCATTAGTTAGAGTATCTTTTTATAATGGTGATATTTTATTTTTTCTGAAAGGATATATTTAGATTACATGTTTATAAGTACAACTGTCAAATTTTTATTTATGACATTTCTGACCAGTCAATAAAAAAACAGGCTTTACCACTATTTATTAGATGATTATTGAAGATCGTGTGGTAACTTAATGGAAATTTTTAAACATGTAATTACTATTTACTTTATGATAAGCTTACAAATATTGGATATATTGTTAGAAATAATATATGGATATTTGAAATCTTAAACTGGATTCCAAAAGCTTAGAAAGAGATCATATGCGAGATGGATGGATGAAATAAGGAAATTTGCCGATGTGTTGTGGAGAAGAAACTAGAGATTGGAGAAATTGTATTTAACCTGGAGAGATCTTCATCCTGAAATGGTTTGATAATGGTTGAAAATGGTGAAAGTATTATATCAACACTGAAGAGAAGGTGTCAAAAGATACATACACGGCAGCATGATTTTTTTATTTTTACGCCTAAAGTCAGCCAACAGGATTATAATGGAAATTCTATTGTGAAGGCTTTAAATATGTATTTCTTTATCTTATTCAACATGTGGATATTTTAATATTTGATAATTGGCAGCTTCAAAACTCCAAACAATCTAATACTGTTGCAATGTTAGGGATGTGGAAGAAAGATGAGAAAAGTTCTTTTAAGTGTTACCTGCTATTATTTAAGGGTCCATTGTTTAAAATAATTAATCTATGAATGGTGATTTTACTTGAATAGTGTAATCATGGCTGAATAAAATAATTGTGGAGGAATTGCTTTTGAGAATTTATAAGATGCTTTAGCACAGAAAAGACTGAGCTGAACCATAATCCATAGATTTTGATTTCTAGTCTGCTCTTCTATTATTATTATTATACCATATTGTGCAGGGTGACACTCATTAAATTCATATATTTTGACTGTTAGAACCAAGAGTAAATGACAACATTATTTTTATATGAATTGGATATTGATTGAGATGTGGTAATTTTCTGTTTGTAATATGTTTATCTATAGTCTTCAGAGTAAGCTAATCATTATGGATAATGTATACACCTAATTATGTTTTTACACAATAGATTGGTTTCTGAAAATTATTTGTAAAAAAAAAAAAATAATGTAAGAAAATACATTGTATATATGGAAAATTAGAAGATTGGTTCCAGACCTAAGAAATCAACGAAAACAATGAAATAAACCATATGAAAAATCTTGTTAGAATCTTATCTTTTTTGCGTGCTTTCGAATTTTATTTCATAAACATTGCACATAAATAAAAATGGATTAATATAGGAATATAAATTTCATTTTAAAAACAAAAAAATGTAAAGAATTAATGAATATAAAACTTGAACCGAATATGTAATCTGAGTTACGCATAACAAGATTTATTCACTGCCACTTTTCTGACAATAAACACATTTTTGTGCATGATTGCAATATCACTGCTATAACTATCATTGTAATGTATAACTTGCCATCTATTATATTTTGACAAAATTAATAAATCGAATTTTGCTTTAGTTTTATTTTTTTTTTAACATTACATCAAGGTACATTTTTTTTTAAAAAACCCAGTTTCAAAAAACATCATTCAAACAAAGCTTCAACACCTATAATGTACTTCCCCATTCAAAACAAAATGTTAAAATACCCCATTTGCAGAAATACTGCTGAGAAAGAATTTTTTGAAAAATAATGGGAAATAAAGAGATAAATGAGATGATAACAAAACACATAAATTGTTTTTCTTAGCTTTTTGATTAATCATATTATTTCAAAATTATTTAAACAAAGTTTGTATAAAACAGAATTGGTGTATTTTCATATGTAAATTTGGTACTATAATGTTTTGATTATGTCATCTTTTTTACAATAATCATGAAAGTTTTATGGGATTTAATATTTTATTCATTGAATATATGGATAGCAATGATTCCAGTTGGATTAAGAGCATTTGTTTATTAGGGCAGAAGATGTATGTAGTGGTTGAATTATTATCAAAAAGAAACACTTCACAGAATTCATCATTAGTTTTTTTATTTTATTTAATTATGACTATGTCAATTTGCATTAATACAAACCCAAATGGGTCATCTGATTTTTTTTCATGGGTAAATTCTTTTATTGTGATTTTTTTTTTTAAAACATTCATTGTTACCATGCTATTTTTTCATAAACTTAATGATCTTTCACGTTTTTCATTTCTTATCTCCAACTCATAATTTTTATTATTTTACTTTTTCCATCATGACATAATTTGTCCAGTTTTTCATTTTTTTTATTATATCATAGTAGTTAGTTCTTTTGGAATAGCTTTCAAATTGCCTTTTGATATCTCTTAACAATATTTAAAAACAATTACCTTGAGAAAGTTAAGTAAAGTATTTCTGTAATAAAAAAACAATCTAACTATTGTCTCTAACATTTTCAAATGTTAAACTCTAAAAGTTAAAATTTTCTGTATTAAATTGACTGCTTTGATATAACCCCCTCCCCAAAAAAAAAAAAAAAAAAATTCAGAAAGTTATTAACTCTGATTAGTTAGTTGATTACATTTTATGACTTGCTATTTTGCAGCACTATGCCACAAGGTCTTAATATAAAGTTGAATGAATTTTTCCTAATGGTGTTTTTGCAGAAAAGCACTGGTTCAAAAATTGTGTGCATATTAAATATGTACTATGAAGATATACTTCAAGGAACAAATAATTCGATATAAGGTAATTCTCCTATTATAAATGAGTTAATACAAAAAATCTAAAAAGCCAACATTTAATTGAAAATCTACTAAGATCAACATATGTGGATAGAGTCTATGATAATAAAGAATTGTTTCAAAAAATCATAAATTTCTTTTTGGTTTTTGTGATCAGTCTTAAGTCACTTTTCTATTCTAAACTTCTAAATATCTATATCTTCACCAGATAATTAAATATTTTGATATATATATATATATTTATAAAATTTAATACTCAACATTATTCTTCTTTAAACAAATGAATGGAATATAGTTAACAATTTCTAAGATACACTAATTGGCCCAAATCATGAAATCTACTCAAATACCTTTGTCATCATTCATTACTTATCCATTATATTTTATTATAACTTAATCTTCCAATAGATTGTAATATTGTTATTAATATAAGTTTCTAAGCTAATAAATAATGATTATATCAATATATTTATTCAAAAGATGGTGAATTGTCATTAAAGTTATATGGGAGTTATACGCATGTAAAGTAAATGTAAAAAGTATTTTAAGTGACTCAACGAAATCATATTTTTCAAATTTTTTTTTAATTTTAACAAAGCAACAACAACAAACAATGAAGAGGAGAGACTTTCAATGTAACACCCCCCCCCCCCCCCAAAAAAAAAAAAAGTTCAGAAAGTTATTAACTCTGATTAGTTAGTTGATTACATTTTATGACTTGCTATTTTGCAGCACTATGCCACAAGGTCTTAATATAAAGTTGAATGAATTTTTCCTAATGGTGTTTTTGCAGAAAAGCACTGGTTCAAAAATTGTGTGCATATTAAATATGTACTATGAAGATACACTTCAAGGAACAAATAATTCAATATAAGGTAATTCTCCTATTATAAATGAGTTAATACAAAAAATCTAAAAAGCCAACATTTAATTGAAAATCTACTAAGATCAACATATGTGGATAGAGTCTATGATAATAAAGAATTGTTTCAAAAAATCATAAATTTCTTTTTGGTTTTTGTGATCAGTCTTAAGTCACTTTTCTATTCTAAACTTCTAAATATCTATATCTTCACCAGATAATTAAATATTTTGATATATATATATATATTTATAAAATTTAATACTCAACATTATTCTTCTTTAAACAAATGAATGGAATATAGTTAACAATTTCTAAGATACACTAATTGGCCCAAATCATGAAATCTACTCAAATACCTTTGTCATCATTCATTACTTATCCATTATATTTTATTATAACTTAATCTTCCAATAGATTGTAATATTGTTATTAATATAAGTTTCTAAGCTAATAAATAATGATTATATCAATATATTTATTCAAAAGATGGTGAATTGTCATTAAAGTTATATGGGAGTTATACGCATGTAAAGTAAATGTAAAAAGTATTTTAAGTGACTCAACGAAATCATATTTTTCAAATTTTTTTTTAATTTTAACAAAGCAACAACAACAAACAATGAAGAGGAGAGACTTTCAATGTAATCGAGTTCTCAAATAACTGAATTCAGTGAAGTCATAATTTATGCTATATGAATATACATTATTTCAAAATTGTATGCTCCCCCCCCCCCCAAATAAACCAAATATAAATTAACAAAAAAAAAAAAAGATTAAATGAAAAATAAAAATCATTAAAATTTATAAATGTAATAAATTTTACGTTATGGTAGCAGCCATTTTGGTCTCAAGAGTGCTATATATAATCACATTTAATAATAATTTTTCAGCATACATTGAAAAGATCTTTATTCTTCATTAAATTGATGTGTACAATATTTCACACACTTAAATGTTTTCTAAGCATAAGGCCAAAAGTTTATGGAATTTAATAAAATTTTAAAATATCTTTATTAAGCAATATAATGAAAGTTATTGATTTAATAATGGCAGGAAAAAAAAATCATTTTTATATTGTATTAGAAAGTTTAAAGTGTGAAGAGTTTAATTGAGAATCTAAAATAAGCACTAGTAAATAGAGGTTCTGATGTTGATATAGTCTTAAAAATATCAAAAGAACTAGTCTGCTCATAAGATTGTTATTGTGTTCACAGGGCAAAAAATTATTGAAGAAAAAAGATAATGCCCTATGTCATTCTTCATTTTATTTTAAAAATAAAGATACAGTACAGTAAGTTTGTTATTATTTTAATTTTTTCATTGAATGCAAATAACATAGTAAATATATATTTAAATGCACTCTCTCAATTTAATATTAATTTTTTTAAAATTTTGTTTATACTATAATCTTAATGTAACACAGAGGCAAACTGTCCATAAAGTAGTGCCACAGTGCAAGGCAGAGTAATCAATGGATGTAGGAAGGTTTGTACATAAAATAATCCCTATTAATGTCTACTTATCCAATATCCCCAGACTAGCTTCTAGCTTGTGGCTTTCATCAGTAAGGAGCTTTGGATCTGAGAGCACTGCACCCAGATTTTAGGATCTAATGCAATTGTCCATTTAGGATCTAATGCAACCTAGCCACCTTTTACCTTTTTAATTAATTATATTAAAAACACAATGTTTTCAATTCAAGCTCATTTGCTTGTATAATCATATAGATCTGAACTTAGTTCAGCATCTATATATTTTGGTGACTTTGGTTCTTTAATAATGCCCATAATCCTACTGGCAGGATTGGTATTAAATTATTAAACATCACATGATCAACATTCTTTATGGATACACAAGATTGTTAACAGAGAGGCAAAACTTTAAGTAGCATATAAAGAATGATGATCATGTGATGTTTAGTCATTTAATACCAATCTTGCCTAATAGGATCATGGTGACTGTAGTTATTGTGTTTTCATTTTGGACTCAATGCTTTATAATTAACTAAAAAAGTAAATGGTGGCTATTTGGAGGGTTGCATTAGATCCTAATATCAGTGCAGTGTTATCCTTTTTTTTTTCCAGTGATGAAATGTTTATTTATCATAAAAAAAAAAACAGATACAGTAAAATAAATGAAATTACAGCAACATGGTAAGAGGGGAAGGATACATGTAAAAAGGGAATGGGAAGTGGAGAGGGGAAATGGTGTGTAGTCCAGGCCGGTCAGAAGTGCATGTCTTCGTGATTGAGTCCTATGACAGAGGCTGAGAGGATGGGAGTTGGAGGATTGCCCAAGTATCTGAGAAGTGGAGGTGGGATTAGTTTGGTAACTTGGGTTTTGAGAGTGCAAATTAGGTCCAAGAGCTTTTGATTTACTGAATGTACTCTCTGGTCAAGGATAATGGCACATCGGAGCAACCAGAGAGCATAGATGAGAAAAACTGATAATCTAATAGCTGCAAAGTGCCCTGTTTCTATGGATTTTTGGAGGTTGAAGATGGTATTCCTGTGCGAGGAAAGGCAGGAGTTGATAACATTCCTCACACCAAGCAGAAAAGGGACATTTAAGTAGGAAATGCTGGAGGGTTTCATTGTCAGTTTTACAGAGCTGACATATGGGAAAAATCTTGGTGAAACCTTACAGTTGACCAAAAATTTATTTGTGGGAAGGGAGTGAAGATTGATTTTGAGGAGGAAATCGAGAAATTTTGCCTCAAGGGACCACCTTTGAATTTGTGGATTAATTGAGTATTGGCAAGTTCGAGGAATGTAGGGGACACAATGGAGAAATCTGTGGTCTAATTGAAAACCTCCCAATACTTTAGTTTGCTGATGATGGATGGTATAACAAAGCCAGCCTTTTGTAGGATGTTGGCAATGAGTGAGGTCCATGACCTAGCCCTGCCACAGGTAGGAGGAGTGTTGATGGGTGTGATAATGATATGCATAAGATTGGCAGGAAAGTGACTTAGGAGTGAGGATAATGTTGTGAGATCTCTGGATTAGAAGAATGTCAATGGAGTGCAGGCCCAACCGATTGAGGTTTTTAGAAAAACAAGTTTTTTAGGCTGATGGCCACCACCTTTTTGTCCAAGAGTAAATGGGTGCAAAGGGAGTTGATTTTGGATATAAAGGAATGTGTAGGTAGAACAATGAGGAGGTAGTATGCTATTTTAGGAAACACTAGACGATCGAGGAGGGTGCCTTTCCCATAAAGGGAGAGGTAGATGCCTCCTGTGATAGCACTGAGGGTAGATGATACGCTTTGATAGAGTGTGGTTTGGACTCATACTCTCATGTCCCTAGGAGACAGCATGAGGGGAATCTGAGGAAGTTGTGTGGCTTGGCATTGAAGGTGGATTTGTTTACCAGCTGAAAGTTTCCAGGCCGCTGATTTATCACTGTTAAATTTCAGCCTGTATGTTTTAGAGTACCAGGTGAGGATCTGTTGAAACCTCTGTTGAAATCTGGGGGTGAAATCAACTGAGGGAAGGAAGACAACCACATCATCTACATAAGCAAGGCATTTGATGCTTTTGCTCAGTGCAGGAATGAAGATACCAGGGAGGTCATGTTCTAGCCTGAGGAAGAGAAGATCCAGAAATGCGGTGAACAACAAAGTGCTCAGTGGAGAGCCCTGAGGGATGGATATTTTGGGTATGAAACCAGGGGCAACTTTCCCATCCAGGGTAACTGATTTCTCTGTTGGACAGGAGATTGTGGAAGATGGACAGAAGGGCCTCTGGGACGTTCAGGTTTCTGAGGACACCAAGGAGCAGGTCGACCCTAACAGAGTCAAAGGCTGCCTGGATGTCTAGTTGGACGGTGATGGGCCTGCCATTTCTAGACCGCCTAATATGCTTGGTGGTCATCTTAAAGAGTGGAACGCCTCTTACAAGCAAACTGTGAGGCAGAAAGGGCAGGGAGTATGAATTGTTCTAGTAACTCTAATTATAGACTCAGTAAATTTTATGAGCAGCGGGGTCATCGAAGTGGGCCTAAGCTCTTGAGCTCAGTAAGTGGCCGATCTTTCTTAAGGAGAGGCATTAATGTTACCGGATAGAGACCCTCAATGATGTAAGCACCTGAGGCCAGCTTGTTGATCATGTTGAGAGTAATGGGGATAGTGAACTGACTTAGGTGGAGAAGGATAAACTTGGGGATAGCATGAGGACCAGGGTGAACATGGTCAGGAAAGCTTTTCAGTTTGTTAAGTAACATGGCCTGGATGATGCCAGGATCAGAGCTGACATTCAAGGTTGATGGCATAGTGAAAGGAGGGATGTCAGCTTTGAGAAGCATGTGCTTGTAATGGTTTCTCAAATGAAGGAGCAATTCCTGACCTATGTAGGATTTGTTGCTGACCATGATGGATGAGGGGGTCGTTTGCTTCCTGTAGGAACCAAGAGCCTACCCCAGGTAACTTCTGGTCCAATAATGCTGATTCCCCATGTACCTCTGGGTGTGTTTGACTGAGATGTACTTAGTCAAGGCCTTTTGAGCATCGCGGTATTGAAGTTTCAGTTAGATGACGGTGCTAATATCTAAAGACCCACTCTCCTGATCATTTAGTTGCTCTGAAATTTTGTCCATGGAAGCCAGTAACTTGAGTGGACCTCAGGAATTCCAGGTGTATTTGTGGATGGCAGCTTGCAGGATTTCCACAAATGCGAATCATGCAGAAATGGGCTCCATTTGAAGGATATTGATTTTATGAAGGTATATATAAACTTCTGAAAGCAGTTCTATTGGCGTATTTTGTTTGTTGAGGAATCATATTGTTTTTCTGAGGCCAAGGTTTACTGGAAGGCCAGAGTTAATGTCAAGGGAGAGGTGTAATGCCTTGTGATCTGAAAAAGGTATGGTGTGGAGTTGGGCCGATCAGTGTTAGCCTATTATCTAAAATATATTAAAAAGTCATAGAACAATAAATGACAAAAAGGCTAAATGGGTTAGCACTTCTAAATAGAAACAGATTTGTATTATTATATAAAGTTTGAGAATCTGATTAAAGATATTGCAATCAAAAATCTAAAAGAAATCACTATTTTGTTTGCGAAGCACAGATAGTTGAAAAATTGAAGTAAATTGAGATACTGCCAAATCTCTAGCCTTGTTACAATACTTATCTGACAGCCCATCAGATGTCATGGTTAGCTGTCCAAATTCAAGAAATCACTATGAAACAAATTAAGTAATTTATTTTTATTACTCATTATTTTTTATTGTTATATAAATAAATGAAATAATTATATTAAAAAAAAAAATCAATTTAATAGTGGGATGATGTAATTGGGATGATAATCTGGGAGAAAACAAATAAAATATATATTCTCAGGTACATATTTTATCATCACAAAATAAATAAATAATCATTTGGTTAGTTTACAAGTTGATCATATAATGCTTGATCACTCATTAAAATGACCATATTGAGATTTTTTATTTTATTTTTCTCATCTAAGAATTAATTTAGCAACCATTGAGCTTGGATCAGTCTCTTTTGACTTCAGGACTTTTGAGTCTTTAATGTATAGATTGTTAGGCAATGGAAGGCATAAAGTGGACAAATTACTGAGCAGTAATTAGGGAATTGGTTAATATAAGCCTATGTTTGCTCTGTCAACACAAATATATTATGTTAATTGAATCCTGAAGCCTATGTTCAAACTGTTAAATTTGAATCACATTCTTGTATGTTTCATATATAGTTAATACTTGGCTCTTTTTTTTTTAAAGCTAATCTGAAAAAATATGGAACAATGATTTTTACATTTAAAAAAAAGTTGCATATTGCTTTTTGAGTTCATGGTACCCTTACATACTGCTGGTTCATTTCTGGTATAACAATGGATATTTAATTTTAAAACTATAGTAGTTTATTTCCAAAATTTTTCACTATCATGCTGTTATCTATTAATTATGTTCAATACAATGGGGCCAAAAATACATTATGTTTGATCATATTATGTATTAGATGTTAAAGAATTACATTTCTAAAGAAATTGCAGTTTTCATATCAGGAATCATCTTATGATTTTCAATTCATGAATTATTGCAATGAAACAAATATAATTAATTAAAATTAGTAATTGATTAAAAGAGTCACTATTAATATATATATTTAATTAAAAATTTTTTTTTTTTTAATAAAGAAAGCATTGAATAATAAATAATTACCACAGGGTTTTTTTTTAAAAATACTATTAAAACTCCCACATCCAATCCTTAAGATGGTTTCCAATTTCCTGTACCTTGAAGAACCATCATTTATAATAGTGATTGTAAGCAAATAATTTTTTCAAAGAGATAAATTGTAATGTCATGAATTTCCAAATTGATGATTACAGAAATAGTAATTTTTAACTCAAATAGAAAAATTTAAAATAAATATATTCACACAGTATTAAGATCTAGTAATTCAATATCTTTCTGTTAGTTTTGAAAATAAAATTTGATTGACTTTAAAAACTAATTTATTATTCTTTAAAGCAAATCAAAATTTATTTAAAGTGATTATCTCACAAAGAGCAGCCAAGAAAGAAAAATTATTAAAATTGTTACTGTTACCGATGTATATTAAAGCATGATGTAAATTATTATTGCTTGTTGTCATGCTGATAATGACTTCTGACAATTATTTATTAATGTGATGATGGAGTTTATCCATCTCATTATTGTTTATCCTTTTCTTTTTTGTTAATCTTTTAGAACATTATACAATTTCCTAATGAATTCATTTATTAGAAGTATATACTCTTATTCTTTTCCTTTACTTTCTTTGCATTTCTTCATATATTCATATATATATATTGCTTATAATAACTCTTCTCATATACACTTCAATGCAAATTTTTTTAATAAAACTTCTTTATTTTCCTGACAGTTTTGATTGTCCAGCAAT
Organism: Epiperipatus broadwayi; assembly: GCA_028023455.1. NCBI lineage: Eukaryota > Metazoa > Onychophora > Udeonychophora > Euonychophora > Peripatidae > Epiperipatus > Epiperipatus broadwayi. The sequence goes on along the minus strand of JAQFVV010000149.1, from coordinate 1,098,741 downwards.
CTTCGTCAGAGAAAATAAAGAAGTTTTATTAAATAATTTTTGCATGAAAATATATGAGGAGTTATAAGCAATATATATATATGAATTCATTTATCTTATAGTATAATAGAAATAGGATAATTTCAATTTGTGCTTTACTTCAAATAAGAATTTAGATCAAATATCTATTTGCTTGTATTCCTTGCTTATTCGTGGTGTTGTCAAAATTATTTGACATTGCCACAGTTCAAAAATACTAATACCTTTCCTCTTCTCTAATATCTAATTTTAACATTCACATGTATCATAGTTTGAATCATTGTAATTATAATTTTAAAAACATTTTTATCTATAAGGTTTTTTTAAGACTTTTCACAGTTATTATGCCTACATTGACCTGTGATGAATTTTTTGATTGTTAAATAATTCAAGGAGATAAAAGTTGACTTGCATGTTATTATTAGTTTTGAAATGAGATATCATGTTTATCATTATGACTATCATTTTTTTATAGTTATCTTTCACTTTATTTTTTAATTTTTTTAATATGTATCCTCTCATTTTCTTTTCTTCAATTTTTAAGTGTAAAAATTATCAAAACTTGTTTATGGTATTTCTGGCTTTGTAGTTAGTTATCCATTGTAAATCATCTATTTATCTTTTGTAATTGAATTTTTTTTCTAAAACCCATTTATATACCTGTAATCTGTTTTAATATAAAGCTTATATGTGCAGAATGATTTTTTGCTTAATTATATTTGTATGTAGTATCGATACATATGCAATTTTTTTGTTTTATTATAAGAATATAAAATGATTTCATTCAATCTGTAGGCTATTGTCATTGTTTTGGCATAATTTATTAGCAATTAAATTGATTCTTCAATTTCTTGAAAAATTTCTTATACAATTCCATAAAATGTAAGTAGCCTTATCTCTGGAAATGATCTCGATATGTGACTTTTGAGGGTTTTTTTTACTTTGTCCATTTTTTCAAAAATGTCTTGCTTGTAGTATGTCTTTTTAGGATAAATTTTTTCTGACATTTTTCAGCAGGCTTTCCTATCAATTGAAACAGGAAACTGATCATTCAAATCCTCTGAAAAATATCTAGTTTCAATTTTCAATGCTTTCTTATATATTATTATAATATTGCTAGTAGCCTTTTGTGAATGCTATTGGAATTTCCATCCAGTTTTTTTAAAAGGTCTGAATTCTTTTTTTAATTTTTATTTATTCTCTTCTTTTATTTTGCAATTACCCATATTTTTCTGATTGTTTCATCTTAAAACATTTTTGTTTTATTTTTAATTACTCTCCACGTCTACTGCTCATTTACTATTAGTTATATATATCCTAAAGCTATATTCTGAACAAATTTATAATTTTCTCAACTTCATTCATAAGGTATATAAAATAATTTGTGATTTGTTTTACAGTCTGTTTTCAATTGTAATTTTATAATTAAAATTGAAGTTTTTCACAACTGAATACCTATTTGGTTTTTGAAATGTCCATTTTCATTAGTCATTCATTAGACTAGAGATTATCTAATAATGAGGAATATTTCTACAGAAATATTATTTATTAATAAAATGTCCTTTGTTTAGGTCAATAAAAAGATGAACAAATCCATAAAAAACTTATTAGTATTTTACTTTAGTTGTGTTTCAAAATCTGTAATTTACAGCAGCATTTCCTTTTCTATTACAGTTTGTTATTCCAGCACTGATCAACTGAAAGTATATTATACCTGCAAGTTTCTTCTTCTTTTTAAACTTAATCGTAAAACTTTCAATTATGTTGTTATTGTGTAAACTCATAGTATAAATAGTATTGAATGTATGGCAACAACTTTGAATTGATATCACTTGATCATTCAGAACATTATAACTAATGCCATTCCTTGCAAAATTATTCTTGATTTTTCAGTTCATGTTAATTCATTAAGCCTTAAGATGTCAATGTGCAAATGATCTCTTTGGTTTGTACTTCATCCATTCCAAATTTCCAGTAGTGATTGTTTTTTTCATCCTTGAATTTCCCGCATAACATCATAACTACTTGTGATCAAATATATATAACTATATTGTGCCAGGCATTATCAAATGGCTTGACACGAAGTCTGCTGTAATGTAAAATTGTATATATTAAATACAACGAATATATAAATGTGCTATATTAATAATGGAAGTTGGGTCTGAGCATTAGAATACCCACACACACAAATTTAAAATATTGTACACAAATACACATAATAAACTGATTTATTTTTTGTATTTTATTTTTGTTTTGTATATTTCATTTTATGTATTTAGTATATTTTCAGTATATTTCATTTTATGTATTTTGCTTTTCTCTGAAAAATTCAAATAGAGAAAAGAAAACTTTATTAAACAAGAGATCAAATGTTGGAACATATTAGTAAAATAAATAATTAAAGCAATTGTTCCAACATACTTGTATATATATTTTAATTAATTACTTTTCTAAAAACTAATTTTATTCTGTAAGCCAGGCATGGGCAACCTTTCCTAGTTCAGGGGCCAAATTATCTTTCTGTCTTTGAGTCAAGGGCCGGACCAAATAATTAAATAGTACATTATAATAGTGAATGATAAAGGACTACATAAATTTCATAATAATGACGTAACAATTTAATGTGAAGATTAGTCTTGTACTTCAACAATGAGCCTATCAATGTTGATGGGAATACTGCTTAAGAACAATCACATAGAATTTTCAAGGTTTTTGTCTGTTATTATTCTCCAAATTTTTGATTTATTAAATTTCATTCTACAAAAAAACTGTTCACACATATATGTGCTGCCAAAAAGACAAAATTCTTTTTGAAAAGGCACTACATTTCTATATTTTTCTTCCACCAAATGTTTATAAAAATCCATCAAAGCAATGTTGTTAAACTGTAATTGTAGCACTAAATCTGCTTGAACCTCAATAAGTTCCATTTGTAAATTTTCTGGCACATTATTTATATCAGTATCTATTGGATGAGAAAATATAGTGAATATGGAGTCTTTATTTTGGAAGTCAGTGAACCTTGTATCAAATTGGTCTATTAATGCCTTCAGTTCATTTCCATAACAATTATAAGGGATATTTTTATGAGTTGCTAGAATAGGAAAATGGTAACAATTTTTAGCTCTTATCTGACTTTCCAACAATTTTATATTACAAAAAGCACTGACATGTCCATACAGTTCATGAATCAATTGTTCTGGTTTTTGCAATTTAAGATTTTCATTTAGGTATCCAATGCCATCTGCAAGGAATGCTAAATCAAACACCCACTCATCATCTCTTACTTGATTAATTGTTCTTCCTTTTATGTCCATAAAATCTGCTGTCTTGTCTCAGATCATAAATCATTTTAACCTTTTACCTTTACTCAACCATCTCACTTCACAATAAGACACATTTTCATAATCTGAAATTAAGTCTGCCAAATATTCTTAAATTGCAGTGATTAAGTACATGCGACTTAATAAAGTTAATACTGGCTACTACAACTTCCATAACATTTCTAAATTTAATTGATTTTGACACACATTTTGTTAGTGGATAATGCAATGAAAATTTGTTAAATTTTTCAGATGGATCTGTAATTCTATTACTTTTTCATGAACTATTCCAATAAATCCCTTCCATGCACCAACCATTGCAGGGGCTCAATCAGTGCATATGCCAGATAGTGAACTCCATTTAAGCCCAAATATCTTGAAGACTGTTTTGACTTCTTCAAATATATCTTCACCAGTAATTGTCTGTTTTAGGGCCAAAGTAAAATTCTTCTGTGATATTAAACCCACATCAACTCCCTGAATAAATATTGCTAGTTATGCTGTATCAGAGGCATCAGTGCTGCCATCCAAAGCAATTGAAAATGCTTTGAATCTAGCAATCTTCTCTTTTAAACTTTTTTGGATATCATCAGCCATGATTTCTATCCACCGGACAACAGTACATCTCGACAAACTAATATTCTCAAAATCTTTTTTCTTTTCAGGACATATTATACTTGCAACATTCAACAGACATTCTTTGATAAATTCTCCTTCACTAAATGATTTAGAATGCTTAGCAAATTTTTCATTTAATACAAAGCTGGCTTTCACAATGTTTCCATGCTGCATTTATTACTTGAACATTTTCTGCTGGTTATCCAAGTTCTTCAATTTCTCTATTTCATCTTTTTGTAGTTGTCCATCAATTTTTTGGTGATCCACATGTTTTGAAGTAAAGTGTCTCTTCATGTTGTATTCTTTATTGACTGATATGGATTCACTGCACAGAAAACATAGAGGCAAACCTTTATTCAGAATAAAATAGTACTTGTCTGTCCAGCTGTCTTGAAATTGATGATTCTCTGTATCTACTTTTCTTTTTTTTTAGTTAATCCCTGACATTGTTCTAAATTTCAAAGCTATATATTCAGATCTGTCAAACAAAGCTGTTTTTAACACTGCAGATACTGAACACAAAACAATATAAATGCAGGCACTTAACAAGGCACAAACACAATATAAATATTAAAATAAAAAAAAAAGATTTTTACACTCCAGATAGAACACAATATAAATACATGCACTGAACAAGGCATAACCCCAATGCAACTATCAAAATGACACATTGTAACATGTTCACACACTGCTAGTCAAAATGAGAAAGAGATCTGATGAGAGGAAACAAGATGATGTCAGCTTAACTATTCAAAATATTAATTCTGAGAGGAGCTGTTAATGATTATGACATAATATTTTTGTAAAACATTTATTATTAAACCAAATAGTACATCACTAGTAGGGAATTGTCTTTGAAAATATTTTCTTTTAAAAAAGATTGCTCATGAGAAATATATGAAAAAGAAGAAATCGCCATTGCTGGCTTTACAAAAATTGTTTTTGCAAAAACAATAGGGAATATTTTTTAATAACAGTAAATAATTTATTAACTTTTATAATTTTTTTAATGTTATAAATTTCTAATATTTCATTTTGTGCCACAACATTTTAACTTGGTGTAATATCCATACTTACGTCTGTGCCAAGGTTATAACTGCAAGTCATACTGTGCTGTCAGCAAATAACGTTATACAATTCCCACGCTGTTCTTTTCCACGAAGCTCTCCAATGAATTGGTCTGCCATGAAGCTCTCCAAACGAATTGGTCTGCAAGAAACTCTCCAATGAATTGGTCTGCAATGAAGCTCAGCCACAGATGCTCTCCAACGAATGGTATGCACCGACTGCTCTCCAATGAATGGTCTGCAAGCGGATGCTTTCCAAACGCATGGTCTGCAACTTGCTACTGCGTGACTGCTCTCTACTGCTGTCTATATTACCCTGCTCGATGTTACCCAGTCTTCTTATCGCTCTCTGACAACTGCAATGATCAATCAATGCGCTGACCAATAAGGTAACGTCTCTTATCTAGAAACATTTGTAATTAGCAAATATTTCTAGGAATTGTCGATCGCCATTACGTCAATGCACTAATTAAATTCCTCAGCTATCAGAGCGCGATCTAAAAACAGCCTTACGAATAAATTCTAGTTTTTCTGGAGTGCACAAGAATGTGTGCCATTTTTACAAACACTACACTTGGTCCGTAAATTTTCAAAGATTATGGAAATATGGCAATCATCAAATATATCTTTTAAAAGGTAATCAATCTTACGCGAATTTATTACAACCAAATGTACACTAAATCAAATTACTAAACCAGATTAAACAGGAACACTCAAATAGATTTTATTATATTCACTTTTAATTAAAAAAAAACAACAAATATATTCTCTCTTCCTATATCATTCCCAACTCACTCGAATCTTTTTTTATATATATAAAGAACAAATACAAGCTTAAATTAAATGTAGGCATTATCTTTTTTAAAAAAAAATACAGTACAAATTATTTAACTAATATTCTTTTCATTGATCTTTCAAGATCGAGTACTTAACATTATTAGGAAAAATGTAATCTGATTCACACATGAATTACAATAAAATGCATATAAAAAACATATTTAAAGCATATATAAGTTTAAGTCCCTCCCCCTTTGTTTTAACTAATTTAACATAATATAATAAAATTCCCAGCAATAATCCCACACTATTGTTGAAACATTTAAGACGCTTAATAGTATATATCTATTTATATTACGCAAAATGGAATCAAAGTTCACTCAGTAACAATTTATAGCTACCCTGATCGATCAGTGATGGTCCTGTGGGAGAAGTATTTCATCCTATGCTTCTCGTGATTTGACCAGTCACTAACTTCAGCAAAATTTCAATTAATATCAAACAAAAAACAATCCCGTAATTTATAGGTTTTTTTTTGCAATGTTACTTATAATCCTAAGGAAACCTTCCAAACTGATGACCGTAATAGATAGGACAAAAATACCTCCACTATCAAAGTTTCAACAATAGAGCTAATTGCAGAAAAAATCTATACTGTACTTTCTTTCTCCTTCTATCTTTAAGAATTTCTAAGAATTAGAAATAAAACAAAAGACAAACTTTTATAAAAAAATAAAAAAACTTGCAAGATCTTATGTTTTGTTTTTCCCTCTATTTTTTTTTTTTTAATCTCGATTTAATTGATTTCAAAACTTTTAAAATTCCCTTTAAAAAAAAAAAGTTTCATTATTTATTTTTAGTATAAAAAATATAAGTTTTATTACTAAAATAATATATATGCGATTTTAATAATATATATATATATATGTATGAATATAAGCTGGCAGAAAAATACCAGCTCAATTCTAACCTTTTCAATGCGTTCCAAAAAAAAGAAAAGACGTGCTTTTTTATTATCACTAAGAACTTCGTTTTCACATTTATTTTCACTCTTTTAAAATATTAATAATTTTAGTTTTTTAATTTTAATCATTAAAAGATACAAAATAATACAAAATATAAATTTATTAAACAACATAATTATTTAATTGCACAAAAAGTAAAAATCAAACATAACTCTCGCTAGACTCTATTCAAAAATTTGACAATCGGAATCAAACATGACTGAAATAGATTAGTGGCGAGGCCGGATTAAAAGTCGTAAAGGGCCGGATCTGGCCCGAGGGCTGGAGGTTGCCCATATGTGCTGTAAGCAAAGAATGTTAATTGCTTTGGCAAAAATCTGACCAAAAGCAAAATGTTTTGATAATCAATGCTATAATTAAACTGTTATCTTTTTTTTATATAAAATAAAAATTCTTTTGAATTGATATCTGAAATGAAGTGGTCTGGGTATTCAAGATGGAAATCAAACATATCAAACCCTGCTATGTAGAATTTAATCGGAAAAATATAAAGGAATGTTTATAATCTAAGTGATAAGCAAAATTAAAAGGATTGGCTGATTTATACTTCTAAGGGGGGAGACCTGAATTGGTTGTGTATGAGTGGGGTTGATAAGTTTTAGTCAGTGCTGTGGGATTCTTCTTTCTTTGGGATTCAAGTAGTTCACTACTTTGGCTCCGGAATTCTTCAATCATCTAGCCACTTAGAGGTTAATTTATGGACTATATTTTCTAAGAAGAAATCCATTATACAGTTCTTTTAAGAACTCTTGATTTCTTAAGCATTTAGTGAACCATTCAAGATAGCGAATGAACATTTAATACAATAAATTATTGTATTATAGCAGATAGAGAATATAGAGAAATCTACCAGATCTTCCACCTAAAATGGCCATGGGGTAGAAAACCAGCTGGTCCATGTGCCCTTTCTCTGTCCAAATCAAAGATGTGATCTTGCCAGTTCCAGCCGGCCACGATGATGACAAAAGCCACCTTGCCTATGCCCGAATGAGATGAAATCCTCACCACACAGCTAGTTGAATTGAAGCCCGCTCAAACCCAGTCCGGAGAAGATGAAAACGCCTATATAAGTTTCTTTTAAAAATGTTTTATTATTGAATTAATTCATTCTGATATTTCCGATAATTAGAAATATATATTTTTTATTATTATTATTAATCATTTTTTTAAAAAAAAGGAAGAGGTGTCTCTCGCATATATATATATTGAATTTACGGTTATTACAGGCAAAATGATCTTTTAATTAATTTTTCTATTTCAAATTCTAGTATTTTTAGCAAAGGTTGCAATTAGATTCTTTTTTGTCGCTATTTGTTTTTCTTCTTGTTGTTAGTCCTGAAAATTGTCATACATAAATATACATGTGTATATACGTGCACATATGCTTGTAATATTCGATAAATATGATATCTCATGTTGAGTATCTAAAAAATGTATTTATCCGTATATCCTTTTTAAGTTATTTTTGTCACTGCTGTACCTTATGATGAGTGCAAAAGGGGTTTATTCATTGTAAATTTCTCATAAGCAAGTCCACTAATAACTTTATATTTAGAATAGTAGTAAGTGTATAATTGTGCTGCACATATATACATGTATAAGCATTTATCGTAAAAGGCAAATAGATATAGTACCTCATGTTGAGTACTATATGGTATCTGAACTTACGCAACCTTATTGACGTGTTGAAAAATATGAAATTAGTGAAATATTTCATAGTGCAAATATACGTATGCGTAGTTGGTGTTTTTTTTTTTTTATATTTACTGTCAATAAAAAACGTTTTAAAGTCTTGAGTAAAAGTATATGCCTGTATGACCGAAAATCTCTTATCTGATAATATCTATATATCAAATCACACAAGACATAACTTATTTCTACATGGTAAAAAGCTCAGACCACTTCCATTCTTTATGAAACATTGTATTGTAAATAGCTTTAGGGGTTTATCTATTTTCGTATTCATTTAAATTGTATTTATATATTTATCTATTTAAAGCAATCAAATATATATCCGGGTTGTGATAATAATTCATTTATTTATTTTTATATCATTTTAAGTATGAAACGGTGGTGGGTATTTGGGATTAAATAAATATTTAATTATAATATTAAACTTGTTTCATTTTCATATTATTATTTATTTGATAAAAGGTATTCTTTCCTTATCAATCACATACCAATAATAACCATTTAACTTACCCATTGAAGACCCTAGATGTAGAGTACTGAGCTAGCCACACGGGATATCGCTTTACCAGGGTGTTAAATCTTATGCTCCGCTGAACATATGGTATTGCACATTCTTCTAGGAGGGGGGGGGATTCATTTTTGATTCTTTTCTAGAAGTGGCATGCAAAAGCTATTTTGTAAATAGACTTTTCAAAGGTGTGTACTTACCATAGGTTTTAAAACATTCGGGCATTTGAGTAAGATATCAACTAAAGGGGGTTTTTAACTGGCAGAGTCCTGTTAATTCACTCTTTCTATCAGTTTAGCTGGAAGTACCAATATATATGAGTACAGATAATCGGCTAAATTGGTAACCATTTCTTTCCTTGTTAAATCTTGATCACTTCATGCTTGGTGCAAGATTAGAAGTAAAAATCCACAGGGATTTATAGTCCAGTACAATATATTGTACATAATATATCCGTTTGATTAAAAAAAAACATTTTTTATATATATTATTTTAAACTTTATTTTTAATATTAAACATATAATTTGATATTTTCATACATATATCATTAATAGTACACCTATTATTTATACATAATCTATAAAAATACTCTATGATTGTTCGCTTTCGAATATTACTTAGAGATATGTTTATTAGTCAAATATATAAATTGTTCTTATTAATCAATGTTTTAAATTTATAATATTTAGTTTATTAATTTTATCTATTAGTATAATGTTAGGTATTAGTTTTCATATAGTTGTATTTATTATTGTTACCTAATTAGAAATTTGGTTTAAGTTAGTAATTGCATAACTAAAAACATTGTAAATTATTATTTATGTTTTATAGTTTTTTTTCCAAACTTTTTAAAGTCATTGAGATGCTTGAAAAACAAAGAACATATATATATATTTATGTATGTAATGAAAGTGATATATTTAATAAAAACAGAGTATGTCATAATTATAACATTATGATGTTAATATATTTTTTTATATAAAGCATCAAATAGAATTACAGTTAAACAAGATCTATTTGATCAACTTTAGTGTTTGAGGCAAGTCTTAAAAAGTGAACATTTTAAATATATTGATAAGGTTTATTTAAAATTGCCTACTGAACAAAGCAATGTTTGAAATAGGTAAAATTATATACTGTATTAAATAAAAATAAATACACTTATTTAAACATCTATGTGTTTGTTGTTGTTTAAAAAAGTTTGAGTTTCTTTCTTTTGTCCGACTACTGTTATGGTTTTGATATCTTTTATTTTAGCATTACAAACAACAGAACACTAATCCTAAACTTAACCCTTAACTAACCCTAAAACTAACCCTAAACCTAACCCTACACAGTTGTTTTGTTATGTAGAAAGCAATAATTAAGCGAAAGAAATCGCTAAATAGACATCGCAGAGTAGCAGCTTTGTCCAAAAACAGCGATTTAAAAATAAAAAAAAAGGTTGTCGTTTACTAAATACAAAATTAAAATTAAACAACTTTTTTAATAAAAAGGCATGAAAAAAGTTATAGCAATCAATAAATTAATAACCAAAAAAAAAAACAAACAAACAGCGATTCGATTTAAAAATATAATGCGGCCCCAAACATTGTATTGTATTGTTTTTGACTGCCAACAACGCCATCAAGTGGCCAAGCCCGATTACGTTATAATTACCATATTTTAAATTATATAGCCATACGTTTAAATAAATAATGTATAAATGTAATTTGATTATATTAAGTGTTAATAAAGCACAATATTAAAATATATGTATGTAGAAGTATTGTATAGAATGGGCAAACAAAATATATACATATATTAAAAAAATTATGGTAGTTATTTTGTAAGATATTTAAATGAACTTCAAAAAAGTTACAAGAAGAGGAAGAATTTTATAGATAATTGCAAATAAAGAGCATTTCAGGAACAAAATAAAAAAATAAAATGTGAAGAAAGTAATAATATTTGAAAGTGATTATGCCATTTTACTTCAATGTGATTTATTTTAAGACAGATTTTAAGAATAGTTATGTCCCCCATAGAAGATCAATGAAGGAGAAGGCATTAACCATTAGACTTGTCTATCCTTTAGGTTAGAATAGCTAGTATCTATATATCAACTGCTATTTGATGATTGGCTGAAAGAAACATACGAAGCTTAAGAGGAATTGTAAAAAATTTTAAACTTACACAGTGTGAATTCAAATTGTAGGTCATGGGCTTCATAAGTGGATGTGCTATTATTGTATGATAGGCCCTTTTTATGTATGTATAATGTGTACAAACAAGATGTATTTAAATATTTTATGTAGCTTTGATAATAACATCAGAACTTTTAGTAATTAGAAGTTAAAATGATGCAAATCCTGTTCTTAAACTTTAATATCACTCCATCATATATATTTTGTTGAAAACAATTTTTAAATTCTGCAAATATCGATTAGTTGTTGCTAGATGATTGCATAAATTGCAGATTTTAGGTGACAAAATAAGTAAGCAAGAATCGCTCTCCTATTTATTCATATGGAGGATTGTAGCATTTGTATGGTTTATTAAAATTTAAAACTTCATAATGATTTTGTGACATTATATATATACACACATTTTTATGAAAATTTATTATACTCTTTAAAAATCTAAAAAGAAAAAAAGTGTAATTTATTTATTTGTTTTTCATTAAGGAACTAAAAACAGCAACAGCAATTTCAAATTCTCTATTCAGTTCTTACTAGAAAATTATAGTAAGAGGAAAATTTCAAAAGCCCTGTTTGACATCTTAAAGTATTTTTGGAAATTTTTCAAATATTGACATCTGCAGACCATATTTGAAAAGTAAAAGCTCCAGTTGATTTGGCCTAATTATGAAATATGTTTTAAAAGTTAGTGACTGGTTGGATATTTTGACAAGTGGATGAATAGTCTATTCAAAATTTCAAATAGAAAAATCAATGAAATATCAAGTTTCGTATGAAAATGATAGAAAATGTTACAAAATGTTTCTTTTAATGAATTCGTAATTGCTTTAAATATCCTAGATAAACATCATATTTATATTAATAAATACACAAACATGTGTTAATACATTAAACATACAGATATATACTAATATATGTGTAATGATTTTTTCAACCACATTTAAATGCATGCTATCTGGAGACATATATTTGGACTAATACACACAAATAAATAATTGATTTAGACCTTTTTAACATGAAAATTTTTAAAAAACAAACAAACAAAGAATTGTTTTAAGTTTGAGTGTTTTTAAGAGATGTATTACACTTTACATCCATTGACTTCAAGAATAAAGATAACTATTACCTATAGAGAGAATAAAATGATTAAGATATTTATACATATTTTAATTACTATTTTATTATATACAATCATCATCATCAACCATTATCAATCCACTGCAGGATGAAGATCTCTCCAAGTTCAATCCATCTCTGATCTTTAACTTCTCTTCTCCACAACACCCCTACATACTTTCTTATTTAATCCATCAATCTCACATGTAGTCTCTTTCTGGATCTTTTACAATCTCTTGGAATCCAGTTTAAGATTTCAATTGTCCATCTATTATCATCTCTTCTAGCAATATGTCCAATGCAACTCCACTTCAGTCTTTTACTTTTTTCAGTGAGGTCAGTAACTCCTGTTTGTTCTCTTACCCATATATGCATTTTTGATCTCTTTTTGTTGCTCCCAACACGCATCTCGCCATACTTCTTTAAGTGGTCTGAAGTCTCTATTGCTCTTCTATTAAGTGTCCAAGTCTCAGATCCATAAGTAAGAACTGATAAAACACATTTATTAAAAACCTTTTCAAACACATGGGCATATTTCCTTTTAGTATCAAGTTATTTCTACCAAAAGCACTTCAACCAAATTTAATTCTATGGTTAATTTCATCCATTATGTTTCCATCTGTATTAATAATCTGACCAAGATATTTATAGCTGTTAACTTCTTCCAACCCATCATAATCAATTTTTATTTTCACATTTTGATAAAATCCATTAAACATTACTTTAGTCTTTTTAACATTTGTCTTTAGTCCTACTTTCATCTGATAACTCCTGCAACATTTCCCGCAGCTCTAAAGCATTATTTGAAAAAAACAACTACATCATCTGTAAAATCTAAATGACTTAAATAATCTCCATTTACTTTCACTCCTCTAGCTTCTCATTTTAATCCACAAAATACTTCTTGCAGCACTGCTGTAAAAATTTTTAGAGATATGGAATCACCCTGTCTTACAGCCTTCTTAATGTTGACTTTCCTAGTATCATTATGTAATCTAATTGTTGCTGTTGCATTTTTATAAATATTCTTTAAAATATGATAATATCCTGGATCAATATCTTGATGATCCAATGCTTTAATCACTGAAGAAATATTTATAGAATCAAATGCCTTTTCATAATCTACAAATCCAAAGAATAATGGCAACTTATATTCATTTGTCCTTTCTATAACTTCTCTCAATAATCTGGATTTGATCTATTGTACTAAAACCCTTTTAAATTCTGCTTGTTCTCTTGGGTGGTGGAAATCCAGTGTTCTCTGTAGACAAGTTGAAATTATCTTGGTAAAAATTTTGTGTAAAACTGATAAAAAGTTGATAGGTCTGTAATTGCTAATATCTTCTTTATCACCTTTTTAAAATATTAATATTGCATTCTTCCAATCATCTGGTATATCTTTATCATTTAGACATTTGGTATATAACAATGCTAAAAAAATTATATTTCTTCACCTGCTTCTTTTAATATATCAATTACAATTCCATCATTACCTGGAGCCTTCCCTTTTTTCATAAATTTAATTGCATGTCTCACTTCTTCATCATTTAAAATTCTGGGCAATTTGGAAGATATAATAGATATAGGAGGTACTTGTTCTTTATTACTACATAATTCTTGATAGAAATCTACCCATTTCATGATGTCATCTCTCTTTTTAATAATAATTCTACCTTTTTTTCTTATTGCAGATATAAATTTCCTATCAATACCAAAATGTAGTTTTACACTCTTGAGACTTATTCTCTTTTACAGCTTTCCTTGCAAGTTCACAGTTATACTTTCTTATATTATTTTCCACTCTTTTCTGCACATTTTACAAAATTCGCGATATTCAATATTTTTTAATGCATCATTTTTGTATATCTTCATATTCCTTTTTTTCTTCATAAATTCTGTAGTGTCAGAAGAAATTTTATTGATGAATTACTGTTTTTCCTACCAGCTATATTTATTGAAGTTTTTAAAAGTGTATCAGTTATTTTCATATTAATTTCATTCAAATCTGAAATCATGTTCAAAATCTATTAATACTTGAAACCGATTTGTAAGTTCTAATTTGAATTCATTAGAATGTTTCTGAAATTATATACAATATGTAGTTTTATATCTTATCATATTTTTTATGTATGATAGTTAATTTATGTGTGCATTGTATGTACATGTTTACCATTATTTATTTTTTTTGCCTTTCCTCTTATTAATAACTTATATAAAATTCAAAAGCTTAGTATACATATATGATATATAATAAAGAAATAGTATTACAAATTCATTTTTTTTAATTGATAGTTTCTTTTAAAATAATATCCAGATAATGTCTTGTTTACAAATCCAAATTATTTAAAATAAAGTACAAATTCACTTTTTAAATATAAAATGCACCCAAAACAAAATAATTGTCATTTACTTCTTTCTGAAAAATGCTAAAAGTCTAGTTATGGTTATATTTAATATAGTCTTGTAATTTCTGTCTTTTAAATAAGCGCTAATTCTTCATTTTAGCCAGAGTTATTCAAAATATGATTCAAAAGTATTCCAGATTAGATCTAGCTAACTCTTAGTAATGTTCCTCTTTTATTCACAAGGCATAGTCAATTCTGGTATTTGAATGAAATGGTATTCTTCTGGGCCATAAGAAAAGAACTGATTTTTAAATCCAAAACTTAGCTTCTTTTTTTGCACCTGGTTTTAGTTCTTTTTTTAAAATCAAATTTGCATATTATTTTGCTTAGAAGGTAAAAAAAAAATTATTTTTATTTATTGAAATGAATAATGGATTGTTCATTTCAATATATAGAACTTTTTACAAAGAAATTGAAAGTAAATGCTAGGTGTATGGAAATAGTCAGGCTTCTACATTCAAATATTTTACAGTTTAAGTGATGCTTTTAAACAATGTGGATAAGACATCTTTCTAGCCTTTTTTCAGGATGTTTACTCTATTTTCGGTAGTGAAAATTTTTTTTTTCATTTTGATCTTTTAATTTATTTATTGATACTGGTTCACTACTATTTTATTTTGATTGTTGTATTACTTCATAAAAGTTGACACAGTTGATCAAAATTTTTTTTCTCATTATTTCAAAATTAATGAAGTAAAAAATTTAAAAGACAAATAATATTAGTAAAAGTTTGAAACAAGTATGTTAGTTACAAGTGGTTTGAAATTATGCTTTAATTTATAAATTAATTTGTAAATCAGATGTGATATATTGAACTATTTTTATTATCTATGAGTGAATGTATAGAAAATTTTAAACTTTATTTAAACTTTGCAACTACAAACAACTTATTAGTAATAACACATAAATAAAGAACAGGTTAAAAATTACACAATGTTTTGAGTAGTATTATTCTCCACTCTTCTTCTTCAGGTGTTGCTGACCTGATATGCACAGTGACAGCATTCACATAGAAGTTGAACTCGCACTTTTAGATTCTTGGATATCGAATTTAAGGCAAAACTCTAACCTTCTGTCAAAGGCAATAGATAGTATCAGTATTCGCATAGAAATTGAACTCGCACCTTTAGATTCTTGAATATAGAATTTAAGGCAAATACTCTAATCAACTGAGCTATTCTGTCAAAGTCAACAGATAGTGGATTTTTTTTTCTTTTATATTTATATAAGAGGGTTAGTTTAAATCCTCCTGAGTTCTTCAATTTTTTTTTTTTGATTGATAAAAAGAATAGGTATTGTTTTAAAACTTTTTTTTTTTTTTAATTAAACTTATTTTTCTTCAGGTAAGAGTTCAGCCAACCGGAATGCCCGGATATACATATCAATTTATATTCCATCAAAATACTTTTCAAATGTTATGTTTGGCTGGTAATTGTCTTTTAATCGTAATAGTACATAATTCTGATTCTGCAGTGATTTGTTTTTGTCTTTTTTTCATATGTCATAGCATCGGCCTGGACGCGAACCCACAACTATCTGCAACCAACTACTTGCTTGCAAGGTGGCTGCAATGACCTCTCGGCTAACAACGCTTTTTGTCTTGGCTTATAAAATTTCATTAATTGTGAAACTTAGATTCAGTATGTTATTCCTATATTTTAAATCATGTGAGATGATAGTTATCGTCCATCATTTTTCATAGTCACTTAAAGAAATGTATACACAAATTTTTAACATCCTATTTTACTTTCCAGTAAGTTAATTTAAAAAAAGTTACTTTGCAGAATAATATTACATTATCTTATGTGACTTGAATTAAAGTTACAAACTCTCATGACTAGCATATATATATAGTTTTATAATTAAGCTTTCATGATCTAATATATACTAGTTGAGATTTGCCATTTTTTTAAAACTTATAGTATTCTGAGACGTGAAGTCTAGAGATTGTGAAAGTGATTAGTTTTTCACTGAGCAGAATATGTTTGTCATTTGCAGAAATGCTATCAATATGAATCGTTTAAGAGTTATAAAAGATTTACTTTAAGAAAGTTAAAAAGGAAATATGATATTATAAAGAGACATGGGCAACTTTCAAATTGAACGTAAGACTTGTTAATCTAATTGTCTGAAGTTCATGTCACCATTTTATCATATCAAATTATGAATATTAATTTTCTGGTTATAAAAAGGAAATTATATATATAAAATAGTATGTTTGAAGCAGTTATGTAATCACAACATGGTCGTGCCGATGAGATAGTACAAGTTTATACATTTGGATAATATATTTTATTAGGAGGCTACGACCAATAACTGCTGGAGGATAAATATGGGAATAAAAATTGATGGGTACCGAAAATTATCTATTAAAATAAAGTCAACTACTAAAGATGTGAAAAAAAATCAACCTAATAAAAATATTTTGAAAGTTATTTTAAAGAATAAAAAAAATTATTTATAGTGTGCTTTTTTTTTCACTCATATATATATTTTTAAATAAAAATTGTATCTAAAAGATAATAGTGTCTGCTTACTATATCCATATATACTTAAACATACGGGAGCCCAAACGGTTACCCCCCCCCCCCCTCACTTGTAATATAGATAGGATGCATATTTATTTTTTTAGAAAAATATCTACCGAGAGTTTTTGAACAGGATATTGACTAACAATAATTTGGATAAACTCGTAAAATATTCACCCTGGCTGTTGGATTCTTTGCAAACCTGACTGTGATAGTTCAGTTTTCAGGGGCATATTTCTGCTAGTATTTTTACATTGAATGAGAAAAATTTGAAGCACGTAGTGAGAAAGATAAAAAAAAAAACCGCCGATGGATCGGAATTCGTATCTCTGGCAGATTGATACTTGTGTGTAGTGAGTGCATCATACCTAATGCATAAACTAATGACATTAATCATAATATTTCATGTTAAAACTTTTTTTTGTTTTTTACATGAGTATACACATGGTTAGTAGAACATAGTGTATTTTTCAATAATTTTAAGAAAATGCAATTTTTTAAATTTTAGCTTGTTATCAAAGTTGACATTATTTGAGTTTTTTCATAGGTTAATGGGTTTTTATTTTTTAAATTATATTTACCTCTAATTTTTGATTTCTTTTGTTTTAACAAAGGAAATTCCTTTATCATTATCTTTTTTCTGTCAACTTTTAATTCAGATTTGAGTAGTGGATCTTTTAATTTCAGCTTCCTTAATAAAAGGACAAATATTCATATTTTATTGCATTTGCAAATAAATATATATACTGCAGTTATCAGTAACAACAATTTATTCAGTGATTAATAAACTTCAGAAAGGAGTCTGAGAACTCATCAACTTTTTTAAAGATTAGTTTTGATATTCATAAGAAAATTTTTTTGATACCTCAAATTAATCATTATTTTCATCATTATTAATGTTTACAGATTATCTTAACTTCTTAATTATGAATGGCTTGTTATTCATGAATTGAAGTGAAGCTTAAAGTACAAGAAGGAATGTACTTGAATCATCATCATCCTTGAGTTCTAGAAATTGCCATGCTAATACTACATTAAACCATGCAAGGTAACTTCTTAATTGATTTTTGGAGATATTTTATCATGAATTAAAGTAGACTTTCGAAAAATTTTTTAGTCATTCACCAAACTAGAGATTATCCAATAATGAATAATATTTCTGTATGCAATTTTCACCATACTACTCTCACACAAGGTAGGCACTGCTTTCTATCCACTTTTAACACCCTATGGACCCCCAAAATGCACATTTTGTGCAGAACCAGCACTCATCAGCCCAGACCACAATCTCTTACACATACATTTATCATTGGCAAGTGTCAAATTTGCTGCCCTCCCAACTTTGATACAAAACTCTTAATGAAAATATATCAATAATTTTTTAGTCATTCACCAGATTAGATATTATTCAATAATGAATAATATTTTTGTAGTGCAATTTTCACTACACCACCCTCACGCAAGGTGGGGACTGTTTTCTATCCACTTTTAACACCCTGTGAGGGATGTAATTATAAATATATGACCAAGTTAGGATATGTGAAAAAGTTGTATGATTTCCAAGATGCACATTTTTGCTAAACCAGCACTTATCATTTGGCTCAGACCACAATCCCATACACATATCTTTATTATTGTTTGGTATATATAGATAGCAAAGTATTACAGTTTAACCAAAAAGTGTCAAATTTGCTATCCTCACAACTTTAACACAAAGTTCTTTATGAAAATATATCAATAATTTTTATTAGTCATTCACAAGACTAGAGATTATTCAATAATGAATAATATTTCTGTTAGTGCAATTTTCACTACACCACTCTCATGCAAGGTAGGGTCATGTTTCTATCCACTTTTAATACACTGTATGTTGTTATAATTGTAGTCAATGTTCTATATATTACCCCATATAATAGTAAATTAATTGCTTTTTCTATTTTATTTATAAACTTCTGTGCATTTTTAAAGCCACATAGAAAATCCTCAATATGGTAATTTATATCTATTAGATTCATTGAGGAATGTGGTAGCTTAATATTTAACTCATCTGCCTACTATACTTATGACTTGGAGTTTTCAATCATGACATGTAAACCTTGATTTTTTTTCAGATAGCCAACCTAGCTATTCATTCAATAGAAATCAGTAAATAAGTATCTAGTTTCTAGTTATTATTAGCTAGAGAGTAAAGCCCCAGACAAATCTGAGATAGGTAATCAGTTTCCCATTTATTACTACTCCATATGATAGTAAATTAATCTGTTTTTGTTTTTCCATTTTAAATATTAAAGTTCTGATTAAAATTTAATTATATGTTGTGATGTAATACAATCTTTATCAGCAGGGATACTATTGCTGTGGGGAATGAGTCATTATAAAACCTTACTATATCTATTTAATATTTTAATGGATTTTTTTAATAAATGAAAATGTATGTGTATAGAAATAATACACCTATGAATCAATGGATTTGCTTCTTTAATATGTAATTAATACATTATTTGTTCATTAATTAAATGTAGGATTTTACAATTTCCTGCTATCTTTTTTTTTCACTAATATTAAATCAACATTGAAAGGTCTTTTTGAAAAGATAATGCCAATATAATAAACATTGTTTAAAATGGATAGTTTGTCTAATTTTTGCAAGTTTTTAATATCTATGTAATCTTTGGGGAGGGCATGTTTTTAGCAAAAAGTTTGAATGCTTATTTACTTTCTGTAAGAACTTTATATATAGATATAATGAGGTGGAGTATAATTTTTGCTATATTGTTGAAGGCAGTCATTTTAAATCATTTTAGATAATGCTCAGGGGTTTGTTTATTAAAAACCTGCATTTGAATGCAGACTTGCTGTCAGATTTTTTATTTTTTAATATAAAAGAAATGTTAGCATTACCTTCAATTCTTATAACTTATATAATATATATTTTTTCAGTTATTTATTTTTATATGGATTTTCTTTCTATGTTTTCCATCCAGGATGGTTTCCAAATTATCAGTAATTTTACAACCTTGCATGGTTTATTGCTGTGATAGAATGGCAGGCTCTAAAGTTCAAGGTTCATGAATCACAGTTCAACCTTCTAACTTATTATACTGCTCAAACTTCTAAGTAAACTATTTGATTTTTATTTTATTAATTTTACAAATTGTATTATTTTCAATGATATATTTGTCAAGATTTTATTTTTATCAGTGCATGATTTTTAATAATATATTATTTCCCTTTTTTTATATTTCAACAAGATTTTAAAATTTTCTTATTGTTTTAGTCATTAGATTTTAATTAATAATGCAGCTCTTAGAGCAATGGGGAGAATCATTTACATGAATTTGATTACTTCTGAGTTAGATATAATCATTATTTTGTAACATTGTATTTTTCAATCCGTTTTTTTTTTTTTTTTAAATGTGAATGAGTTTTATTTTTATTTCATTTATTTTTGTCTTAATTTTCTCATTATCATTACTAGCTAATGTCAAAATTATCTCTTTTTTTCATTTTAATATTAGTTTTATGCAGTTATTGTTGTTAAGAGCCATTTGTAAATGAATGGAATCATTATAAGTGTAGAAGAAAAAATAAGATAGACAAAAAATAAAAAGTTATAGATTCATAATGTCTATATAAATCAATTCATGAATCACAAATTTTTCTACATGCATCACTTTTTAGTCTTTTAGTTTGTGATATGCTTTTTTATATTTTTGAATGATTTTAACTCCCTGCTTAATTTTAGTTTTTTGTTGTATTTTATTTTTTACTATAACTTTCCAATGAAAGCAATCAATATTGAAGATAAATCTATACTAAGCTCAATTCATGTTTATTGTAACTTTAAAAAAAGTATATGTATGTATGTATTTATATAAATAATTAACTATATTTCCATGTGTATATTTATAAACATGTATGTATTCACCATGTCATGTAGAGAAATCTTAAAAATATGTATTATTGGCAGCTATAATTTCTTCTAAGTCATATGTTCAATTCAGGCTACTGATGGGATCCAAGATTGTTAAATATTGGAATGATCTTTATATATGAGAAATAACAGTGAATTATTTATAAGCAGTACATAAGAATACCACCAGCTGTTTGGGGATTAAAATATTGGCTTATTAAAGCTAGGAGCTATTTTTAATTCAGTCTTTTCTGTCACCCATCTGTGCTTTTTTTCTCATTCTCTCTCTTTTTTTATTATCTTACTATCTTCAAATATTTAATTTAGTATAGTTGTTATAAGCCTCTTTCAGCATTAACTTTGACAATAGCATTGTTGGAAATTTGAGACATTTTCTTCCTTTAACAATGTGGACAGCGTTTTTGACTTGTTTTATTTATTTATAAGTAACTACCAAAGAATAAACACAAACTGAAAATTTCATGAACAGGTAGAATGTCTTTAATGTGATAATCAGGACTCGATATCTATAATGATATCTAATAATAATAATGAATTATAGATTCATTTCAAATGTTATTGTAAGTTAATAATAAAATAGTGGAATTGTTATTAGTCATGAAAGAATGGATTTAAAATGTATAATGCATTATGCACTCATAACTGGGATACATCCAGAAAGAGGAAATACCATAGTAGTATTAACTAATTAATACCCTGTAGAATATCAGTTAGCAATAGTGTTGTGATTGGTAATTTTTATCTTAAAAATCATTGATCAATCAGGAGTAAGAAAGACAACAAAGCATTAGTGAATAGTGTTCTCAAGACTAAGTCATGGGAAAATGAAATCAATTTATGCTTCCATTTAACCTTTAGATGGCAAATGAAAGATTGCAGAAAAAATGCTATGGAAATTGTTTTTGGTAGAAAGACAAAAGAGAATCTTGGCGAAAGCTTGTCAAGAACATTGATGTAACAGGAGAGTAAGTTGATAAATATTTGCCTCCAACTTACCAGCAAAGAGAAATAATATAGAGCTAGATGCTCTTATTATAACTGAATGTAGGGCTTTACCATTTATATATTAATTTGGTAATTTAAATTTTATTCAGTTTCTTGGAAGCAGCAGATTCAAGTGCTAAGATTCCTATATTGATTTCCAGCTATGTAAAGTTTAAAAAAATGTAATTGTTTTGATCAACTGGCAACTTGGGTGGATGAATGTCATATGACTTCCTGAGCATTTAAGTGAATGATTATTTTTTTAATGATTATTATTGCCTATATATATAATATTATGGATTCATCATTTATCCATGAGAATATTAGAATTAATATATATATATTTTGACCTTTAGCTTTGCCAAGAAAGCTAGTCTTTCATTATTGCTGATATTTAACTAAAGAAAAAAAAATATGAGAAGAAACCTATTAAGTTGAACTATCTTTTTAAAGTATAAAATTATAGACAAGTTTAAATAGTCAATGATTAAAATATTTCTACCATGAGTAAATAATATTGTATTTACTTTAGTGTTTTGCTAAAACATTTAAACTTATAATTAAAGTATATGATAATAAGTTAAATCTAAAATGTAGCTAATCATATTAGAAAAGTTTAGATTATTTAATACAAGTTAGAATAATTAGATTAGTACTTGAATTAACACTAATACTAATTAAATTAATTAAATGATAAAATTTAAAGAGTAGTTATTATAATTCAAATAGAATCTTATTTAAAATAATTCAAAATAGTAATCAGTTCATTTATCTAAATAATAGTATTAAAATTGAGTTAAGAGATTAAACTATATAGGTAATCAATATTGCTATTCAAAGAAACTTTAAATTTGATAGTTGAAAGATAAGGAATGATTTCTAAATGTATGAGTGAGTGTGCTTGCAATAATAATTTTAAATTTTTATTTGTTAATAGAAATATTTCTTTAGTGTGTAATATTTAACATTAGTTTAATGTATTTTATTTGATTTAAATTTTTAAGTAGAAATTTGATGACTTCTGAACTTGTTCCTATAATTTAAAAGAGTTTAAAAAGTTAATAAAATTAGATATTTATTTTATTACTTTATTTAATGATATAACTTGGTTGATGGAAAATTCCTAGACTATCACATGATTATCTGGTGGTTTACTACTAAATTTAGAGTCAAGACTATAAAAAAACAATCAACTGTTAATTTAATGGTGAAGAAGTCAGTAGAAAATGAGGTTACCTGCCAGTCAGAATGATTGATATTAGCAAGCTATAAAAAGAGGCGAATTTGAAAAACTGCCCGGTAATGTTATATCTATTCATTTTTCACTAGCAACAGTGCCATCAGACGGTGTGGATCAATAGATGCTGTATTACCCATATGTTTAGAGAGAAGCACATTAAAATGGCAGTGGCATCAAAAGGAAAGAGGCAGAGTGAAAGAAGGGAAGTTTATTTTCCTGGCACCCAGAAGAACTTGCAGATGAAGTTTAAATTTTAAAAATAAAACAGTAAAATGTAAATTTTAATGTTTTTTTTTTTTTTTTTTGTTAAAAGTAAAAATAAATACATAAAACCATATCAGGTACTGGTTCTCATCCAAAGTTAATCAGGGGATCTAAATCAAATGTTAAGGAAGAATTTATAAACAAAATGTCAATTAATTCTCTAAAGACAGAAGCCAAAGTGTTACAGATATTCAGTTTAAATTATTCAAATTCAGTTAAAAACTTTATTACGAACTGTTTAAACTTCTTATTTGGAAGCAGATGTATTGGAAGTTTGTCATAGTAACTACAATGATTTAATTAATATTCTGATATAACTTGTTACGATAATATAATTTGTCAGAAAATTTAAATGTTTTATTGTCTTCTGAAATTTCTTATTTTGAAGCAGATTCATTAGAAGTTTTATTGTAGTGACTGCAATAATTTAGTACTCTACTATAACTTAAGATTATGATTCATCAGAAACTTTTAAAATGTTTATTGTCTTTTGTCACAGATAAAATTCTTTAAAGAAATAATTATTCAAGAAAAGAAACCCATTGTTGTGAACACTAATGATTTATTATCATAGTAATTAAATAGTTGCTTATCTTAATGATTAAAAAGGAAAATTTTGATTGACAAAGTTATTGAAACTTTCATTTCTAAATTAATATTCTAATTTTGAAATTTTGAAGAATTATTGATATATAATTTATGTCTTTGATAAAGTGTTAAATGATTAACTAAAGATTGTTATTTACTAGGAAATAACTGTATGCAATAGTTACTTTAAATATGCTCGAATTTAGGGAAGAAAGTTTCATTCAGAATAGTTGCTTAATTGTAGAAGAGATATATATGATAAATGCCATGTTAATATTGATTAAAAATCTACTTAAATTGAAAGAGAAATATTTAGGAACAAACCGCTATATTAAACATTGTGTTGAAAAAAAATTACTTGAATTGTTGAAGAATATGTATTAAATACTAAATTAAAAATAATTATCTACATTAAACCAAGTGAATGTGATAAAAATATTCTGTTAGTATATGTGTAATAATTTGTGAGATAATGGCCATTCATTTATTCATGTATTAATATTTTTTTGTGTGTGCATGTGCAAAGTCTTTATGGGAGAAAAGAACTGTTAATGCAAATGTCTTTTGAATTATGTCGCCAATGTACAGAGAACATCCTTATGTGTGAATTACTTACCATTGACCAAGAACTGTGCCAGATTAAGAACTTGAGTATATTTTATTTATAAGGAAAAAAAAGTTTTGGTAAAATTTATGCTTAAAATTTGAGTTATACTTTATAACGTATTATGATTAAGTATGCATTTATATTATTATATACTATTTATTGGTATTTATAACCTAATCAGGCTTGGCCACTTGATGGCATTCTGGCTTGTCAAAACACCTAACAAATGCCGTTTACAAGGCCTTCATTACGGCTATAGAAAACATCTAATGTATGTCTTAGCCATTAGAAGTCCGTTGATGATGACGTAACACAGAAATAATACGGCCTATTTCTGCTTAATGACAGTTACTGTGAATCCACACACTTATCTTTCATGTACAGTTCGATATATATGTGCGTGTAGTTTGATTAGTCAAATTTTTACAATATACGTTACACAATCTTTGTATTTGTAATGAATTTAAGAAACCTGACTTTATAGTATTTTTCCAAATGGCCACACCCTTATTTAGAGAAAGTGTAATGTGAAAAAGCTTGCTGAGGGTATGTCAAAATGAATTCGTCCGAGTTCGCATGCGAAATCTCATTTTCACGTGAAATACCACGTAGTTAATAAAATGGCTGGCGATCGCGTAACTTTTTCCGCAGTTGCCGAAAACAGAAGCCGAGTATTTCTGCTGTACAATAAAAATATACACAGTTTTTTGTAAATTTCATAGAAAGCACATATTATAAACATGTTTAATAAGTAAAGAAGACATTTATATGTGTTTGTTGTTGTTTAAAAAAGTTTGAGTTTCTTTCTTTTGTCCGACTACGGTTACGATTTTGATATTTTTTATTTTAGCATTACAAACAACAGAACAGTAACCCTAAAAGTAACCCTAAAACTAACCCTAACCCTAAAACTAACCCTAAACCTAACCCTAACCGTACACAGTTGTTTTGTTATGTAGAAAGCAATAATTAAGTGAAAGACATCGCTGAATAGACATCGCAAAAAAAGTTCTAGCAATCAATCAATTAATAACTAAAAAGGAGGAATGATGATAATTTGTCCAAAAACAGTGATTTAAAAAGAAAAAAAAAGGTTGTCGTTTACTAAATACAAAATTAAAAAGGCATGAAAAAAAAAAGTTACAGCAATCAATAAATTAATAACCAAAAAAACCCAGCGATTTAAAAATCACATGGCCCCGTAAACCGTACATTGTATTGTTTTTGACTGCCAACAATGTCATCAAGTGGCCAAGTCCGATTACGTTATAATTACCTATTTAAGTATTAATTCTATTTTAAATATTAATAATTTTATATTGTGTTCTGGCAGAGGTTCATTTATTATTATCCTTAGGATTAATGGTACTATATGCTGTATAATGATTTAGTATTTAAGTTATTTTAAAGAGTATTGCTGTGTCCTTTATTATGAGGTACATTGATAATGAATGTTATATGTTTATGAAAATGATGTATATTTCTTGTTCTTTTAATTGCTAAAGACTACATTTTTATTCAGTCATATTTGACAATTATTATTACTTTATCAGTTTTATGCATCAATTTAGTAATATATTATCGAGAGTTTAGAATTAATTCCTCTCTAGTATATGTGATAAGTGTTATCTGACTTTGTGCATTTCCAAAGTATGTGCATTTTGTTTCCACCTTGATGGTTTGGAGATTGAGCTTCTCTCTAATTATTAAAACATATTGAAATTATTTAAATATTTTGTTAGGAGATAGAGCGTTACTATCTCTGATAGTGTTGATATTTTCATTGAGTGATATTTTCTCACGTTTATAGGTATAGTGTCATGGTTCATTCCTAACACATTTTATTGCCCTCAGATAGTAGATGCATATTCTGGGTTCATGCCATCACAGGTTTATTGTTTTATTAGCTTTTCCTCTTGGAAGTATCTTTGTTATTATATTTTACCACTATGTATGGTCATGTTGATCTTTAGTATGTTGATCATTGATAAGTTTCATTATTTTGAAGTGTATCATTCTCTTCAGGAATATTTTTAACTCCCTAAGTGTAGATTGAGAATTTTGATATATAATCTGTTTGCTGTGCTTTGCTAACAATACGTGAAATAAAACCAATAATGATTTATTCAAAATTATAAAATTTTATTATTAGCCTAAAATAAGCAATGTACATCATAATCATCATTGCCCAGAAGCAAATCATTGCTGGAACAGTAAGATTTAAAGATTGTTTAGTTTTAGTCATTATTAGGACAAATAGCATCGAGTGTGTGGGCATATGCATATAACCTCTGAGAATGATTTAAAAGTTTATTATAACCTAAATAGTTAAAGATCATAGAGTTAATAAATAATACATGATTAGTAAAACTTTGGTAGTTAAAGATCATAGAATTAATAATTATGCATAATTGGTAAAGCTATAGATTATAAAATTATAGCATTATTTAGGGCATATATTTTGCAGAAAGATATAAAGTGTGTACCACAAATTTATTAATAATTTATTAAAGTTTAATTACTTGAATGGCACAGAATATTTATTGAGAATAGTGATAAAAGAAGTTTTTAATTTGAAGGGTAAAATTTCTTATAATAATTTTTAACTGATCAACTGTATTTGTCTACCTAAGATCATTTTAGATCGTGGATATTTAATTCAGTCATGTAATGTGTTAATTTAAGTAAATTTGAAATTGTATTCTCCTGTAGGCAATTGCATAAGACTATTGTAAATATATATTTATAATTCTTAGTAACAGACTATTTCATGTTTATAAAATTTTATTCATTGTAAATAAATGTTATTTTGTTGTATAATCTGGTTTAGGGTCTTTATGATGTTCTTGATATTCACTAAATCCATATCCAGAAATCTAAACATTGTGTATTTTATAATGCAAATATTTTCAAATATTCATTCAAGATACAGATACATAAATTAAATGTTAAACTATTTAACTAATAATTGTTTGCAGATATGAAGAGTACATTAAATAAATATTCATTTATTCTATTGATGACTATAATTTAGAACTGCAATCTATTAAATAAACTGTGTTTATAATCAATTATTGTCTACTTCCATTTAATAAATTTATTTATATTGTTAATGAATATTATGAGTGGACATAAAATCCCTTTCCCATTCTTGGTATTCAATGCTCCCCCTAGTAGATGATTAAATTATTCTAAATTTAGAGATTGATGTAATTTTGTCTTAGTTAAATTATTTATTAAATTATTATTATTATTAAATAAGAGGTAGGATTTAACTTGTCAATTAAGTGTATGTCTTCTCATGTCACTTGCTAGGATATCATTCATTTATCAACAATGTGTTCATAAATTAAAAGATTAAAATATAATATTAAATATAAGAACCCTGAGATTATAATACTATAATTCTACAAATAAGAACTTATATCTATTGCCAAAGAAAGGTAAAGTGACATAACAAATCAGTAAGATTTATAAAAGCTGACTATTAAATGTGGATTTGATAATAGCAATATGACGATGAAGGAGTTAGAGATATAAGAATATGCTGGAGTGGGGATGATGGAAGAGATTTATTATAAAAGATAAATTATTAGTACCCTTGCTACTTTGTGATTTGTGTTATGGCTACTGAGAACTTTTAAAAGTTTTGCAAGAGTGAGTTGAGGTTTCTCCTCTTAAATTTATTAGTCATACTTTATAATGTTTATTAATTATTGTTATTGTTGTAGCTCTCTGCATTCTCGGTATAAATTACTGTGGTAATAAAAGAACCTTGAGCTTAGCCAGAACCATAGCCTTATTAACCTTTTTTAATTTATTGGTCTTACCTAGCCTGCATAGATTTAATCTTTACAGAATTAGATAGCTTGCTCTGTTTGCAATCTGCTAGCCTTATCTAGCTTTATACAGTTTTGTAATTTCCCCCCTAGGTACAATATAGATATTAATAAATGAAATTAGAATTGATTAAGAAGCATAATGTGATTTTTTTTTATAGATATATTTATTTTTCGTTAATATTTTGTCACATGTATTTTTTTTATTCACAACTGATAGACAATTCAAGATTGTTCTTAAATGTCTTTTTATTTTTCATTTCTTATTTTAAAATAAATATTCTTTATTTCATTCTTCATCCCTAAATCTGTGTTGCTTTACTATATATTTTCTAAAAATCATTAGTTTTATTAGTTTTCCTCCAATTTTAAAGTTTATAGAAGTAATACTGTACTGTAGCTAATACTACAAAGCTACTCTAAATATGGGCAGTGTTTATCAGTATCCATGCTTTTTATACTGTTTTAAATATCACAAAATAAATTTCTACACTATGTAAATCCATAATACACTGTGTGTATATATTTACATGTACTGTACATATCATAAAAATAATCATAGAATCATTTACTTATATCATGTGATATTCAAAATACAAATTGCAACTCAAGTATAGCAGTTCTATTTTATTGATTAAAGTGACATTTTTTTTTTTATTTGAGAAAAAAATTTCCAAAAAGCCACTATTTTACCAGTACACTCAAACATATATGGCATATTTCATTATGAAGATATGTTTCTCTTGCTACTAATAGGAATTTGTTATTAAACCACTAAACATCACATGATCACCATTTCTTATGCTTGCTCATAACTGTTATTAAAATGTATGGGTACTGAACTGAGTTCAGACCTATATGACTATGTAAGCTAATGAGCTTGGATTGAAAATATTATTGTGTTTTCAATTTTAGACTCTTAGTTTTTTAGTTAAAGTAGAGATAAAAGTTGGCTGCTGGAGGATTGCATTACATCCTAAGATCTAGGTGAAGTACTATCAGATCCAAGGCTCCTCACTATGAAAGCCACAAGCTAGAAACTAGTCTGGGATATTGGATGAGTAGGCACTAGATAGGGATTTTATGCACAAACCATCTGGCATCCACTGATTACTCTGGGGGTGAGTGGCACTACTATATGGAGAGTTTTGCCCATTTTAATTTGTTATTAACTGAAAGGAGACTTTAATTTTATAGTAAAAGAACATAATTCAACCAGCATAGTGATTTCTGAGTTTGAAATCAAGAAAATATAATTTTCTTCTTAGATGCTTGATAGTTCTTAATTGAACAAATGATAGAGTTGGAAAACCTGGAGTAAACTTGCAGAAACCCTCATCTTGCAATGTAATGATAATGTTTGAAAATATAATGATCATAATATTCATCTTCTTTCTAAAGGCTGATTCAAATGTCCCTCTCACCAATAGTCATTTATTATTGCTAGTCAACTGTTAATGCAATATTATTTTTAATTTTTTTTGAATGTATATAATTTTTAAAGAATCACACATTATTTTTCATTGATTACCTGCTATCTAGAAAATCTCAAATTACATACAATAGTAGTAAAAATAATATAATTTGTATTTTCAAAATATTTATTGCTTATCTTCTCTTCTCATATTGTGGAGAAACTTAAGATTTATTGCCAGTTTTTTTATATTTTTGTCTAGCTTTTTCACTTTATTAAAAATAGCCTTTTTTAATTGATATGAAACAACCATTACTATTTATTATTATTTTTTTCGCCGCCGTAGAGCTGTCCTGTAAGCAGATCTGGAGAATTGACTGGTGTCTTCTGTTTCTTCCAGTTTAGAGCTCCATTTATTTGACTATCTTTTTTCCAGCTGTTTTCAGTTTGTAATCCTTCAGTGAGTGAGAAGGATTTTTGCAAAACAGCTGGGTGATAGACATGCGATAAGCACGCATTAAAGTAAATATAAATAATAAAGATTTTCTCTTCAATATTTGAACATTATCAAAAAGAAAGAAATTTTAATATAAAAAAGACTATAACGCACTTTTTAAATGAAAACTTTTTTAAATTTAGGGTAGGGATATTTTGATTTTTTAAAGATATTGTATATAACATTAATGTTCATATTTAAATACTGTCCTGGTTTTTCAATACTGTAATTAAGGTGTAATGAAATTCATAAATTAATAATTTATATTGAAGTAAATGACATATTTAAAGTTTTAATAATTTTTGTGATAGGAGTGGTCAAAGTTTTGAACTCTGGAATTTTTTCCATATATTTTCTCAATCTACTATGCCTATAATTAGTCGAAGAATACATGATCTTTATTTTTGTAGTATGGACGTAAGTCATATTATACTTTGTAAAAATTATATGCAAAAATAAAATAATTGTATGCTAGCATCTGGATTGTGTATATATATATGAGCATGTGAAATGGATGGATAAGAGGTTTACTGGAGAAAAGAAGCTGTGGATCTATGAAAGTGATTAAACTCTGAAGACCATCATTTTTACAGTGGATTGATAATAATTGAAAATGATGATCTAGTAGACTTACACAAGTGATGCTTTTAGAAGAAATATTGCTTTAAAAAAAAAGTTTAACAAATATATTGTAATAATGGTGGGGGGGGGGCAGGCAGTGAACTTGTTTCATTTTTTTCTTTATAATATTAACAAAGGAAAGTTTTATTTATGTAGATTCTTAAAAAAGATCTTGCAAATAGTTCACATATTCTTAAAACCAATATGTATTATGACACATTTGTATTCCCATGAGATATATAATAGATAAATTGTCACATTCTTAAAACCAGTATGTATTATGACACATTTGTATCTCCATAAATATACGTACATAAATAGACAAATTCTGACCAAGTTCATGTAGGTTCTCCGTTTTTTTATTAGAATTTGTATCTATATGTATATAGTTCTGTCATATCAAAATAACATTTTTATTAATATGTTAAATCAGACAAGAATAGATATGCATCTGTATTAATGTTAAATGTGATTCTCACTTGTCAGTATTACATTCAGTAAAAATTTGATTCATCATTTTTCAAAGAATCTAAGAAAATAATAAATATAAAAAAATCAACAATACTGGGAACCTATATGTAACAACTATTTAATGGTTATTCATTGAAATACATATTAAGTATAGTACAATTCAAATGTTAAAATTCAAAATATTTCATATCTAATATTGGCAGATAAGCTCATATAAATATATATAATTTTCTATTAAAGTAAATATATATATTGATAGAAAACCTGCAATAGCATGAAGTACTCTATAGTGTGCCCCTACAAATTAACACTGCAAAATTTCTAAGATTATCATAATTATGATGACCAGTATGAGGGTGTCACTAAGCATATAGCCTAGCACTAGATTGCAAAAAATCTGTGTTAATTTGTTTACATATCATGGTCACAATAAATTTTAAGGCGTAATCTTACTCGGACTCTACTAATTATATTTTATGTTTGAACCAGAGGACACTTGGTTATTAACGTTATAAGTGAATTAAAGACAGAGGCACTTAATTAAGTATGGTTTAAATATTTATTATATTTTTAATACTAACTGCTTTCCCAATTCTTTTTTTCAGAGCACTGCAATTGACTCGATCTGAAATTTAAAATGAAAGACAAATTTTAATTTCATTCATTTTCCTTTTTTTAATACGTTTCATTGTTAAATGTTTTATATCTGTTTTCCAAGGGAACATGGACTGCACAAAACCTATGAACAACAGCAATCCAGGTTTATTCTGGAGACCTGTCCAATTAGGTGTGAACTTTAGGTCAACTTACTAATAAGAATGGGCAGTATTATGTACCACTCAAACCTTCTACATTTCATGTTAAATAATTATATTCAATCCCTTAATGGCCGGTGCAAGTGTCCATTATTTGCTTACCACTGTCGAGCATTCCTTTTACGTACACTAAGTTCCAACATAAGGTTCCTGTGTTTGCTTGTGGTTGGAACTGTTAACTGATTTTTACCCCCATCCCTGTTTGTCTTTTCAGATCGAGCAGTTAAACATTTTTGGGACTCTAAACTGTACAAACATTGAACATAATAAAATGAATTAAAATTATACATAAATTTAATGAATAAAAGTTAGTAAAATAACACCCACCACACACCCTTTCTTTATTCAACCAAAATAACATTAAAAAAAAATCCCTCTTAAAAGCCCATACTTTATTGTTGAAACTTTATGTACAACTAAATCAATTAATGGAGTCTAGAATTCTACTACACTAATTAGAATAAAATTTCTTTATTAATAGTTCATATTTACCCTGATTGATCAGCTGTTTTACTTTCATCAAGCGGATACTGTCCATATATATGATTTCATTTCTGAATTGTTGGTCAGAATCCTTTATTTTTGTTCACTGGCTCTTGATTTCTGAACTCATTCTTTCCGTAGTTGGCAATCGCTTAGGCAGTTCCAGGTGTGGCTGGGAGGTGTATTTCCCCGAGGGGAAAGTTTTTGACGTCTTCTAGCCAGGGAACATTTTCTTGGCATTGGTTAATACACTATTTAGCAAAAGCTCTGGAGATTTTTCTTTTTTTTTTAACAAAAGCAAACTCTGCAATTTATGTTTTTCATGAACCGGATTCATACTTTTCAGTTTATTTTTAGATACATTTTGACACTTCTAATTTCTTTTATTCTCATTGCATTTTTAATTAATGAAAAAGTTCTTTCTCAATTAGTGCAATAGATAGATTTTAGCAATATTATTAATTACAAATACTTTTTTGTCTGAGTTTTAACAATAGAGTTAATTGCAAAAATCTATAACCCCCCCCCCCCATTTTCCAAGAATTACAATAAAAAAAAACTTTTAATGAAAACAAATCTCAATATCTAATTTCATCTTGAGTTATAATAAATTAATAAAACAAAGGTTCCAGATAACAAAAAAACTTTTAAAAAAAATTTCAAAGGTAATTTATTATTTTAAAATATTATTATAACTAAGTACACTTTTATTACAATAAAATATATGTACACTTATATATATATATGAGATGACACAAAATACCATCTCAATAGTGATCAGATATTTGCAGATCTTATATTTACATTCCATAAGAAGTTTGATTTTAATTTTACAAATAATACGTAAGTGAAAAGATCTTTAAAATTATATTTTAAAATTTTATAAATCTTAAAAAACTTTACTCTTCAAATGAAAGTAAGGAATTTCTTAAATTAAAACACTTCTTCTATATTTTCTGTCATTATGTATGCTTATGTTTTGCATATATAAATACTTCACAAATCCCAGAACAATGCATTAAAACTTTAAAGTCCACTATTTTTTTATTTTTTATTTAATGAAAAAAATATTGTACAACAGCAGGAGCAAAATATAATAAACTAGGATAATCAACAATTGTTGCACATAATGTTCATAACTGTATGATGAAGCATTTTTTGAAGCATCAAGTTTTTTTTTTTTAATTTATAAAATCTTGAAATGTAATCTTAAATATTGTTTTGTTTACATTTTGTTACGTAAAAGAAAGCCCAAGATAGTATTATCTTATGGTTTTTAAACAATATGTTATTGTGATATCAAAATTGTATATACATAAGTATATACAAAGAGTAAAAAAGCATTCTATGTTATTTCAAATTGAAAACAAAAAAAAAAAAAAACACAAAAAAACTATTCATATGAGAAATTATTATTAGAATCATGATTTGAAAATGATGGGTGAAAAAAATGATTGTTTAAGAATGATGGAGCTGGAGAAAAATATTTCTATTTCTATGATTCAGATTCTGGGATCAGGAATTAGGAGTGAGAATGATGCATTATAGTTACCATGTAAGAATTTGTTGGACAACAAGAAAAAAAATCAATTCAAGAGGAAAGTTTAATAATAATGAAATAAATTAGAATTTCCAATAAATTTTAAAGAACATTAACATAATATAACATTATTAATTATTGAAAACAACATCATGGATAAATTTATGTTTGACCATTATTAAGGAATATAAATCTTAAAATACAAAGTTTACATTCATGTGTTACGTTTAATTTGTATATATGTTATTGTGGAAAATTAACTACAAACACACATAATAATGTTTAAGTAATACAATTTTAATACATCAATATAAAAACATATATTAATAGCAAAAAGAATGTGATGATGATATCTTATTTGAAGTCTGGAGTTTATTTATATGTTACTAAATCTTTTTGGAGAATTAATTAATTCTCTAACTTCTTATTGGGATAACAATTTTTAAGCACAAAGTTTTGCAGGCTGCAAAACAAGTATTTAAATTTTTTAAAAAAATATTCTGTAGGAAAGGTAAAATTTCATAATTCCTTTCATTAATTTAGAGCAGACAATTTTCCTTTCAAGCAAAATTTTTAATATTTTTCACACAAGATTTCTTCAGTAATGAAAATACCACAGCTAACATTACTGTTGAGCCTAATGCTGCTGTTATGTTTTGAAATAATTATTACTTTATGAAGTTTTTTTTCCTAATGTGAAGGTTTATGCAGTCAACAAAAAAAAAGTTATTTTGCAAACGTTTTTATTATATCACTAAATTGCATATGCTATTCCGATTAGCCATTCATTGTTTTTTTTTTTGAATAAGGGTTTCAGTTTTTTTTTTTCATTAAAAAAAAAGAGTCAAACATGCTATGAATACAGAAAGATTGCCACTTTAAAATCAAAGTGTAATAATTTGGTGAGATCATATGTAAGAGCTTGATTTGGATCAACTGATGAGTACTGGTTCAACACAAAATGTATATCGTTGATTATTTGCTTTTTCGGGTATCTATATTCAGAATGTTGTGATGGAGGAGTTTTAAATATATCTTATAAAATACAGTAGTCAGCATAAATAAAAAAAATAATAAAAATCATTTTATAAATGTTTTATTTGTATCAAAAAACATATATATATACTTGCATACACATACATTAATCTGTAAAATCTTTAATTCTAGCTACTAGAAGGAAGATAGCCCGTGATTATCATCCTATCAATGTAATTTATATTTGTATTTCACATTCATTCATCTTTCTTGGTTTATATTTAATTAATAATTTTACTGTGAATCTTGAAAGTATACTTTTGCTATGGAACACTATCCATTAGTGCAATTTTAAAATCTTGGGTTTTTCATTCTGAAGTTAATTTAAATTGTATAAACACTCGATTTTCACAAAAATATTCTCTTTTTTAATTTGATGTTATTAAATATTTATTAAATTTTAAATACATACAGAGTTAGTTAATTTTTTTCTGAATATTAAGTTGAAACTTGACTTTTTTTCATCCAAGTTTTGTCATTAATATTCTTTTAAAACAAACACTGCAACACAAATTTAAGACTGCATAATTTACTCTTTGGAACTCCAAAATTTATAGCCACATTTATTTATTAATAGTCTATTTTTTTATATTTATGCAAAATAAGTTATGCAGTATTCGTATAATTAGATTCAGTAGTAGAGTGGCGGACTCTGGAGTTCAAGATCCATAGAGTGTGACTCAGATCGGTCACTTCCGGTTTTTGAACTTTTTACGAATACAGTATTATATAAAAAAAATCTCAACCATATTGAAATATTGGCAAAATCAGTAAGAAAAAAAAATCATTTTTATATTTTCTTAATTTTTAAATGATTGTTGTCTTACATTCTTACTCCCATTGTATAAAAAAATTATACATTGCATATTTACAGTAATTTTTTTTTTTTTCAATTTGATATCTTGTTTCTCTTTAAGAGAACAGTGTCAGTAAGAGAAGCTTTTTACTGACAGAAGCCATGATATTTTTTTTCAGAAAATTATGAAAAGAAATAATACATTTACCATGTATTATAAATAGAGGAATTATAAAAAATGAATTGGAAGGATACGAGGAAAGAAGAAACAAGTTGACTAATGATTTGAAAGATAGAAATAACTAAGAGTTTTTGAAATGTGATAGAAAAATTCAGACTCACAGCCTGGTTTGATGTATACAACTTTAGCGGATCTTAAAAGATTCTATGTTCCTTAATAGTTATTTATAAAAATTATCTTTGTAAAGATTAACTATTCTTAACAACCCTTATGTGTTTCCAAATTTTCAGTATTTTTCTACAATCTCTTTTATTCATTTTATTATAAGTCTTTTTATAATGTGCAATAAATAATGGTTTATTTTCCTTCTAAGATATTTCAATGAACCTCCTTGAACAAATTCTTTCTGAATCTCCAAAATTTCATTTTTCCCCATTCAAGTCTTAAGCTTATCTATTTAAAATATATGTAAATTTATAAGTAGTGGAAGTTATTACTACTACTGGTCTAGAGCTAGATAACATCTTAAATCTTTATGTAATCTTTTTAGCTCCATCTTTTGTAAACTTGATGAATTGATGATTTGTTTATTCCATTTGTCTCATTAATATATATTTATTTTAAAAAATAACTTTTTGTATGCATTGCTTTAGAGTAAAGGACTGTTCTTATTTAAGCAATTATGCTAATAAAGTTATGCAAAAATGGAGTCTTATAAAAAATCCACTAAGAATTATTGGTATGTATGTAAGAAAGCTCAATTATTGTAAGTATGGTTGATGTACTAAAGAGTAGTGGTTTGTCTGCATACTGTTGATGTAAGAATTGCCAAAGTTTAGGCTTGTTGTTCATAACATGTACATATATTTATATATTGCAGTTATACTAGAATTGGTGCATGAATAATTTTTTAATTTAAGACACAATGCAATGGATTATAATTATACTCTCCATATGTAGAAATTGTCGCACACAAGCAGAAGCTTATTTATAGACATTAGAAATTTTCAGTAGTTATTTACTCTTTTATTCCTTTTGTATTTTCCTTATTTAACATTGACTAAATTTGTTTTGTTACCTCAAATTGTGCTTAAGTTTATTTATACTTATAGATACCCTACCAACTAGTATTGAGTTAATAATACTCTTGGAATATAGCAAAATAATGCAGTAGACATGATAGGGAAAAAAATTCTATGAAATGTAGAAAAATAATGTTAAAATAAACCTCTGTGGGATAGATAGAAGTTGATGTGCAAATAGCTGTTCCATCTAACAAGAAAAATGGCTTTACTAAGTGGCAACATTTGTGAATTCGATATGGATAATGCTGGATCTTAGAAGAAATATATGGACTATGAAAGATATATGCTTATAAATAAAATATAATAAAATAAAAAGTCTTATGCTTATGTGCTTTATGGGAAAAGATATATTGAAACTGGTAAATCAACTCTGTGATCCTAGGACCCAGAAGACATTCCATAAAGAGAAAACTGAATGTTTATTTTACAATTATAGTAACTAAATAGGTGGCACAAGTGAGATTAAGGAATAGAACGCACCTAACTTATGAAAAATATCAGTTTTATGATTTAGCACTAAGAACATTGGTAAAGGATTATGATTGCAGCCTAGAGCTAAATGATAGGTTATTAGAACAATTATTAGATGGAATGATAGCTGATAAGTTTAGAAAAGTATTATTAAGTGAATTGGATCTAAATTATAAATGTTCAATAGAAAAATGTGTTGCACAAGAAACTAGTAGATAATGCTTCAAAATTTATATTCTCTAACCAAGTGAATAAATACTCAACTATAGTAAAGAAAACAGATACAGAGAAACCAGACAGCAAGTATGCAAAAAGTGTTTTAACATGCTACTGCTGTGGAAAAAATGGCCATTTCAAGAGAAATTGAAAATTTAGAAGTGAAAAATGCAATATTTGTAAAATATTAGAACATGTAGCAGGTGTAGGCACAATAAAGACAGGAATGTTAAAACAAAAATAATAGTGGACCATAAATCTGGGAGAGGGAGAGTAAGAAGTAGATATAATATAAAGAAATTAAATGATGCGAATGATCATATTCTGATCGATGTCAGTAGATTTTTTTTTTTTTAAATGGATTTGAATATATTTGAGCAGAAAGTTACTATGGAAGTTGACAATGGAGTGGATATTTTGTTATTATCATATAAAGATGGAAGAAAAATTAGTGGTAGATGAAAAAAAAATTCCTGAAAACTGATACTATCTCTATGGACATAAATGAAAATAAGATAGAGGTGCATGGAGAAGTGATGGTACCTGTGAAAATTAAATTCTAAGGTTAAATTTTTATCACTGTATATTGTCACTAAAGATTTTAGCCTATTACTAGGTAGAAATTAGTTTTGTCTTGGGAATCCCTGTAAATGTTATCAAGAAAATAAAATTGGAAGCAGTACTCCCCCTCTTTTGTTCAAGTCAGAACCAACAGATTTATTGACATGAATGGCTGACATTGAACTAATAAAGAAAGCTCACCCAATTGTATGCAAACCACATAAAATTTAAATGGAAAAGAATATTAACAGGATGGTTCATGAAGCATATTAACACTAGTAAAAGACTCATTCTGGACTATTTCAATAATAGTTATTATGGTGCCTGAAGCTGGATGGTAATCTTTGTTTATGTGATACCTTAAATAAGTTTATCAATAAAGAAGCCTAATTCATTCCTAACTTGAATTACTAGCATCATTGCAAAAGCCTCTTTTTTGGGAGAAATAAATTTGATGTCCACTTTCTACCAAATCCCTGCCACTGATAGAATGCAATATTTGTAAAATAACAGGATATTTAACAGTTGTCTGCCACAATAAAGACAGGGATGTTAGTCATTTAGGACTTAACAAATGCAATAAATTACCATATGGCATTACAAATATGCCTAATAACTTCCAAGCTAAAATGGATAATTTATTTCACAGCATGGAAGGTATTATTCCATGCTTAGATAATCTTGGTTACCACAGAATCTGAGCATGAATTGGCCATATGCACAGATAAAGTTTTTCAAATTGGAGAAAATAGGGATGAAGCTAAATGCTATTAAATGTATATGGACAATGTCAGAGATAATGTTTTTAGATCATGTAATTAATAAAAATGAAAGATATCATAAGCTGGATAAAGTAAAAGCAAAAAAAAAAAAAAGAAATGCTGAACAATCTAAGAGTGTAAAAGATTTGTAGGTATTTTTAGGCATATATATCTTTTTTGAGAGCTTTCTAAAAAGAAAGTTGTGATATTGCCTTTACATAAATTATTAAAAAAGTAACAATGATAGAAATAATCAGAAGACATTGTTTTATAGGAGGCTAAAGATCTACTTAATGTCAAAACAACTCATACATTATCATAGTGACGTGGATGTGATAATTCCAACGGATACATCGGAATGTGGAATTGGTACCATGATTTCCCCACCTAAAGAGGAGAATGTCCTATACTTTATGCTTCCAGAATACCGATGACAGCTGAGTAAAATTACAGTCAGCTTGATGAAGAAACTTTAGCCATAATTTTTGCAATAAAAAAAATTTCATTAATATATTTATGGACAAAAATTTCAAATTTGTACTGATAATCTTTTACTAGTGGGAATGTTTGGCAATGATAAAAAAATTCCAGAACATACAAACCAACATATGTTTCACTGGATAAATGTATTATCTGCATATGATTATGAATGGTTACATAATTCTGGAAAGCAAATTGGCCAGTTGATGCTTTATTAAGGCTGCCTGGTGCTGTGTAACTAAAGAAGCTGGGACTTTTGTCTAATTCAACCTTGGAAATGTCTTCATGTAGGCCATGCTGGACCAATAAAAGGTTATATATTCTGAATAGTTGTGGACTCATTTCACAGTGGATATAATAAAAAAAATTGCAAAAAACACTAGTGCAAAGAGTATCATTAAAGCACTGAAAGAGATCTTTGCAAGTCATAGTTATCCCAGTACTATTGTGAAGGACAATGGTAACGGATTTACATCTGGGAAATTTAATGAACTCTTTAATAGATAAGGAAATACATCAGCTGTGTACATTACTGTATTATTGTGAATCTAATAAACTTGTTGATAAAGCAGTTTACCATTTAAAACTATCTTGAATAAAACCTGACATAAGATATGATGGAAGCACTATTAGATGCAATATTTTTCTAGTGTTTTATTCAATGTAGAGCTACTAATAAGACATCAGCTGAATTGTTAATGTCCAGAAAGTTCTGTACTCATCTTTATAAATTGTCATCAACTACAAAGGAAAATTTAAATGAATCCATAGATTGTGAACATTTTAAAGAGGAAAAAGCATTTGGATATGAGATACTTTAAAAAACAAATGGCAATAAGAGAAATATTGAAAATCTTCTTTAGGCAAATTATTTGGATAATGGAAAAAAAGTTTAAAAGTCATAAATTATTTATGGCATTGTGAAAGTAAGACTCCAGATATAGATAGTATGTGTTAAATCAACAAATGATAATGAAAATTTTATTGTAAAGGAAGAGGAGCAAACTGGATAAATAAATAAATGATCCAATCAGGGATCAAACTATTGAAACAGCAGAAGATCATGTTACATCAAGTATGTTTCAGCATGAAGAAGGAATTCTAACATCACAAGATGACAAAGAAAGATTTTTTTTTAGAAAAGCACATGTATGAAACCTGCAAAATTAGAGTATTATTTGTGTAAGAGCATTGTTTCTAAATTAGAAGAGTTGAGTGAACTGTTTGTGCATGTATTATTTATATACCAATGTTTAAAATTTATTATTTAATCATGTAAATACT
Source organism: Epiperipatus broadwayi (assembly GCA_028023455.1). NCBI lineage: Eukaryota > Metazoa > Onychophora > Udeonychophora > Euonychophora > Peripatidae > Epiperipatus > Epiperipatus broadwayi. The sequence goes on along the minus strand of JAQFVV010000149.1, from coordinate 1,057,318 downwards.
TGCAGACAGTATATGAATAAAATATCCCCTTATTATTATTATTATGCTACTTTAGAAAATCTTCATATGCTAATCATACATTTACATGTATATCAACAGACAATTATGCTAATAAGAAATAATTATGCAAAATGGGGCTCTTACTAAAATAAACCCATTAAGATTTATTGATGTAAGGAAGAATAATAATTGCAAGTATGGTTCACATACCAAAGAGCAGTGGATTGTCTGCATACTGTTGATATGATAACTGCTAAAGTTTAGGTTCCTTGTTTATAACATATGTATATTTTACAGTCATACCAGAATTGGTGCATGAAGAACTTTCTTCATTGACGATGTAATGCAATGGATTATAATTATGTTGTGCATGTGTAGAAATTGATATACACAAGCAGAAGCTTATTTATAGACTTTAAGAAAAATGACTCATTGTTATTTACTCTTTATTCATGTCTACTTTGTTATTTAACATTGAATGAATATGTTTTGTTACTTCAAATTGTACTTGAGTTTATTTATAGTTACTATGCTTTCCTTTCTGATATTAAGTTAATAATATCCTTGGGATATAACAAACCCTATAAAATATTTACGTATAAACACATTACATTGACAATAAAGAAAAAATAAAAATAACGCAGTTATGGAAAATATAGAACAATAATAAAGCCAGTTTATAAATTCAAGTTGATTTTTTTTATTTATTATTTTTTTCAACCACTGAAACTATGGTTATAGTATTTGTAGGTGCAAAGAGAATACTCTATATTTTACATTTTGAGCACAATGTTAAGAGCTCATTAAAACTTTATTTGAAAACTGAATTGCTGGAATACATGAAAAAACTGTCGAACTGTGTCAAATCACTATTAATTCTATTTGCATTGATGTTTTTTTCATTGATCCATTTTTCTACTTCAGTTTTCATATATTTTGACCATATTATATGATCATTGTCCAAGATTATTTTTATAAAATATATTTATTATATGTAATATAATTTTCAATAACAACAAAAAACATTTTTACATAAATTATTTTACATATTTTATAATTTTTTTAAAATTACTTTTATATTTGTCTTCAACTTTTACATTCTAAATTTTGATTTTTTATAAAAAAAATCATTTAATTATTTATAATTACCCTTCTATAATTATACTAGATTCCTAACATTATTCCTATTCAAAACTGTTTTTCTCTTTTTTATTTATAAACTTTCTTTAATTAATCTTTTTTTTTGTTTTATAAAATTAATATTTTCCAAGGATATATCTCAAAATTTAAGTGTTTACATTCTTTCATATGGAGTATATATTAGAATTCTATCTTTAAAATGCTATTTTAACCTGGTTTTCAATTAATTTTGTTCCATATATATATAGGAACAACAAAAAATAAATTGAAAGCCAGATTAAAACAGCATCAAATGAAAGAATGTAAGCATTTAAATTTTATTTTAAAGATATTGGAAAATGTAAATTAGATCTTATAAAGATTAATTTAAAAAAGTTTATAATATAGTTGAAACATAGAAAGAAAAATAAATGGGAAAATGTTTCATAAAATAAACAAGATTTGAAAAGAAAAAAGTATGTAAAATTAATTTGTTTTATATATATTGAAATTAATTGGCAATATTTGGAAAGAAAATATATTTAATTGAAATATTGATTTTATTAAATATAATTTTTCTTCTCACTATTTTCTTGGATTTATCCCAGAATTATGTTTATCAATTTTCATTTTTTAGTGATTTAATACTAAGTTGAATGAGGCATGCTATCTTATTCTTCTGTTTAATCTTGTGTAGTAAAATTGGCTTGAGGGCTACATGAATGGTGTGATTGCAAGGACTACACCTGCATTATATACATTTTTTGTGAAAATCAAAAAATAAAATGTTTTATCACTTGCTAAATGTTACTTTTTTTTTGTTGCCAAAACTGTAATTTAATCTATAATGATTATCATACGCAAGATAAACAATTGTAGAAGCACTGGTTATTCAATGGCATAAATTTTTCAGTTACGTACAGTTACTTACAATATTTCACCTTGTACTTTCTGCTCATGTTAATGTGAAAACATACATATTAAAAAGGATTTTTTCCATTAACAATTTATGATGACAATAACGGATTCACAATAAAACATTTAAGAAAAGAATATATACATATTGCCTTGCATGTATTTCGTTTTCTCAAATATTGATTCAATAATAATTGGTACTTTGGTATTAGACCTGCAACATAGGGGAGATAGAGGCCTTTTCACACCCACAGTAAATGTGTAATGTAGTGATGACATCAAATTGAAAGGAAATAAACCCTGTGACTATATGTGTGGAAACATGTTTTTCTTTATCAACATGATCTTTTTTTTTTAATACTTCAACATTTTCAGTTATTGTCCAGATTTCTTTCTGCCATACTTAATGATATAAAAAAATTGATTCTGCCAGGATAAAAACTAGTAAGAGTCTCTGGTTTTTGTTCCTTTCTTTTTTTTTGGTTTAATTTGTTTATTAAAAAAAAATGTTTATTAGCATTTCTGTTGAAAATCCCAGCATACTCTGCAATCATGTGCTATATTTTCGGAGGGAAAATTTTTAGTAGATCTCCATTTTCTGTGGTAATAATACATCTGAAATCTTTTGTTTCAAGGCGACAATTGTTATATATTACATGCTAAGTATCGTATGCATATAGTTAATGTGTTTTATAAATATTATTTAAAAACCAAAATCATTTACTGTTTCTTTGGTGGGTATTTAAAGAAACAAATTTTTTTTGCATAATGGCGTCACTTCATTTAGGATCGCAAATCACTTTTTTTTTCTTCAAATATTGTTCTTAAAAGTTGTTAGTGTGAAAGTCGTACATATTTCAATTTTTTATTCAAAATATACATTTCTTGCTGAAAATGATAAATATGTTTATTATTTTTTTTACTTTTGGTTATTTTTAGTCCTGCAACATAGAGCATGTATTAGACCTACTGCACCTTTTCACATTCATATCAACCTCCTGATAATTTTGTAAATCTCGCCAAAATATCATTTACAAGATCTGTGTATACATTACTTTTTTTTTGCAAATTTTGTGAAAAACATCGTGTACACGATCATTGTACATGTTATTTTGGTCAAATCACAAGATTACAAAGTTATCAGCGGATTGATAGAAATATGAAAAGGCCCAGTAGGTCTAATACATGCTCCATGTTGCAGGTCTAATACCAAAGTACCTAATAATTATATATATTATTAGTACTAATTTGTGTAATTTTATGGCATAAATATTTGAGTAAACAAAATAAAATATATATAATGCAATAAATTATACTTTATTAAATGCTTTTTTTTTAAAGCGAATTCTCATTCAAAATAAATAAAAATTTTAATGGTGAGAATCATTCTAGACTTGATTTATATATCTGCAAATAAGAGTATAATTTGTTTAAATATTAAGTATTTTTATTATTGTAACACCCGTGACCACCACCACCTCCACACACACACACACACACATTGTTCCAGGCCTAACTTTTTTTTCAGCTGGCCCTGATTGTCAGCAACTTATTCTGAATTTGTTTTGACTTTTTGAAATATATTTGTATTATTCTTGTTGGAAGATTGTACAATGATAATAGGGCACATTTTATTAATACATATGCTTTATTCCTTGCTGAATAACCTCATTATAGCAATATCATTAAAATATCAAATTTTTTGACTTGGAAGACTTTAATATTTATGTTAGTACAAATAGAGTTTGATCAACGAAAGTTTTTGGAATTAACAGTATTGATGTTATAAATTTAAATAATCTACTGTTGTTGAACTTTTCCACACACATGAAGTGATGGTTATAAACTTTTTGTTTATACAAAAAATTGCTATACAAGAATGTTGTTGCATCCATGCAAAACAATAACATTTAATAAATAGATTTGGAATTTAGGATTTTCAGTCTATATTTACCCTCCATTCCATTTCAAACAACCATTACAAATGACTACACAAATGTGAAAAAGATAAATGATCCCCAATATATGTATTTCTTGCAGAACTAGCATTCAGTTGGGCCAGATCATAAACTTCCACATATATGTACAATCATTGCTCGGCTTATATTAAGATAGCAATTTTTTAAACTTTAATGGATAGGTTTCAATCTTCTTCCCCTTACAACAATTCAATTGGATGCAAGAATATAAGAGAAAGTTTATGTCATACTAGCACTTACAAACAGTAGTTTATTAGAAGGATTACGGATTAATACACTCCAAGATTAGAATGGCAGTTGCATTAAAAATAGATATTATTCTAATCATATTCACAAGAAAATCAATAATTTGTTTTTTAGATGTATCTTCTGTACATGCTGGATTTCAAGTTACTAAACATTAAATTTGCTAATTAGGATTTTTTAAGATTGTCATGTTACTGCATCTGGAATTCTGTTAAGGATTGTATTATGGATACCAATAAATTATTATTGAATTCTTTAAAAATAAAAATCATGATTAGTGTTTTTTAACAATGATCTTACTATTAATGACTTAATGAATGTTTTAATTGCACTTTAGAAAGACTGTCATTTAATAATTAATAAGTAGAAATGTTGATGTGTAGTACAAACTCTATAGTGTGCTGCTACTGTTTTAAACAAATTTAAAGATAAGTTATTTTATATGGTACGGCTGTTATTTTATCTCATTTATTGTATAGAAATGTGACCTGGTTCACTCCAATATAAAGACATTAAAACGTTTCATTTAAGAATCTTCCATAAAATTTTAGGAATGCAATAGCAAGATTGTAAAATCAATCAATATGTTCCTCAATTTTCTGGATATGATATTAATGAGTCCACTATTGTAAAACCATATCTTCAATGGATTGGCATGTGATACAAATAAGACATAACTTCCTAAAATGGTGTTTTATGGTGAGTTTGAGTATGGATTTTTCGATGTTACATTTATTAAGACTATTTGTCAAAACTTGTTTGAAGTGATTTAGTTTTATAAGCAACTGAGTATGACCATTTCATTTCTCTGAAAGGGGGGGGGGGAGGAATAGAGGAAAAACCATCACTAGAGATGAATTTTGCAATGACTATATAAACCAATCCTTGACCCACAAATATTTCATATATAATACATGCTAAGCCATTATTTTGTTTATTTGATAATTTGTGCTCTTCTAATTCATTAGTAATACTAATAACAGTTTAGCATATTTGAACATTTTTTTTTTGAGGATTGAATGGAAAACCTCTTTGATCTATCACTGATCACAAGTTTTTTAAATATTTTATCCAGTGTCTATTATAAAAACAATTAATTAGCTCTTCATGAAGATAGTTCCAATTTTTACAGATGTAAATAATTTTAATATTAATTATATCATCAGTTCTTGAAATTATAAGAAGTATGTCCATTCATTCGATCCAGCAAACTGTCTCTCGGCCCAGGCCTCATAGGTAATTGCTCAAGTCAACAATAATTTATTTTATTACTTATATATAAGGGATTCGAAGTCAGACTTTCACACGAACCTCAACTCTCCATGCCATCTCATATTGCTGATCCACCTGATCATACCCAAGCAGCAATATGAGATGGCATGGAGAGTTGAGGGTCGTGTGAATCCCTTATATATTACATTATATATGTGCAGGTGTGTGTAAGCCTGTACAGTGTATTAATTTATTACTTACAGTAAACAACAAAATAAAGTATTGCGGATATAGTATTTAAATTGTAAAAAAATATTGTCTCTTGCATCTCTCCACTCCTCAGACGCGCACAAAAAAAAATCGTTATAATTGACGTAAGATTTTTTTTACTCTTCGTAATTTTATTTTATTATGCTTTTAAAATCATTTACTGCATTTTTTTTGTTTTCTAAAATTAATCTAAACTAAGTCTTAAGTGGATAATTATTGCTTGGGGTCTTTGACCACAGACTAAATTAAGATTTTAATGCTTCACACCGATAAAGAAAATAAACACGACTAGTAAATGTTTTAAACTTGTATATATATTTTAACCCAAAGAACATTATTTCTTGAGATATAATGAAATAATTTAACGAATATTTTATTAACTGAAGTTAATAGTGATGAAGAATTGGTGTCCTAGTTCGTATAGTGAACATCAATAACGCGTGTTTTAAATAAATAAATTGTAATCTATCTTCATAAAAATGGATTTATAATTATATTGAATTACAAAATAATCGAAACATAAATAGGATTTAAAACTTAACAGCATATGTACATATACAGAAATTTAGAAGCTAGATCGTTAGCTAGACCCCCTTTCCCATTTTAATACACTTTTTTTTTTTAATGACAAACATTTTATTTTACATAGTTATATAAATTCGATAATTTAAATAAAAATAGACTTACCTTGTAATCTGTGTGTGTACATGAATTAGAGAAAACTTTAATTGCTTCACTAATCATTTTTATTATAATAAATTAACTATTTAAAAGATATATATATAAAACAATGCTGTATTAATATATTCTTCATATATAGTATGTCTTGTGTGATTTAGTTCAACCTATCACTTTGATTCTTGGATATCACATGACTTCTACTGACCAAAGTAGAGAAACTAACACTTTTGGTCAATTGAATTGAACTTGTGTGCAACCTATCACTTTGTTGCTGAGCAATGAATGTTATTAAATATAATATATCCATGCATATAGAACAGAGAAGTTATTTTTCCATTTGTATATATTTAATATGGGCTGTTGATTATCTATACAATTCATTAATAATGAAAATATATCAAATTAAGGCATCATATTACCTTTGACACAATGAACTATTTTTTAAAAAATTTGATATTTTTAGGATAATGGTTATAATCTATAATTTTACATTCTTTTAAGACTTCTTTTTTTGGCATAAGAGTATAAATTGATTTCATCCAATCTCATCTATTGAGTAATTTTTCTGTTTAATTGATATGATTTGATCCATACTTTTATTGATTCTTCAGTTTCCTCCAATACTTCTGATGCAATACTGATCATTTTCAAGGCCTTACTTTTTGGCCATGATTTCAAGGCTGACTAATGTGTGTTTGATTTTTATTATTGAAAGTTTTTCATTGTTTGATATTTCATCTAAAGGGATATTGTTTGATGTAGTTATAATGTAGCTTTTTTGTATATTCTTATCTTCTCTGACATTTTTTGTTTCAGTCATGGGTCCTTGGGAATTTTTCAGTAAATTTATATATGACTGAAATGACTTTTTGATGTCATGAATCCCTGGATAGATATTTGTTGTTTTTTCCAAGCTTGATTCCATTTTCAATATTTATGCAAATAATTTTTATTATATTGATTTTTACCTTTCATGCATACTTATTCAGTTTTCTTATAAAAATTTTATTTATTCCAATTTTGATTTTTTCTTTTGCCTTTGCAACTATTATATCACCTGATACCCATTGTGAATTTCTTTTTTTTTTTATCTCATTCAAATGTTTCCTAGATTCCTTCTAAATTATTTCTATAACTTGCATCTAACAATGTGCATTCAAGATCTTGATAAGTGCACTAATGAAATGTTAATAAGTAGTTAGTCTAAACAAAATTGAATCTTTTTATTTACACTACTTTTATATATATATACACACACACAAATACTAGCTGTGTCCATGGTTTTGCTTACATTATATCAAAAGAATGTTATGTAGTTGATAAATATTAACATGAAATAATAATATGTGAGTTATCAACAGCGGGTAGAAATAATTATTGTAATAAATTATTATTAACATTATAGGTTATATTTACCTGCTGCTGATAACTCATATATTATTATTTTATGTAAATATTCTTTAAATATATTTTAATTCTCAACTACATTATATTGTTTTATTTTACTAACATGAACAAAGCTGATCCATGGTTTTGCATGAGTTAGCAGAATAATAATAAAAATAAAAGTATAAAAGAATATAATGTAGTTGATTGTTAAATATATTTCTAATTTATATATAAAAGGGGGATTTATTTTGATCAGAAAAACTTTTTATGTTTTATGTAAATTCCATTTTTGTTTTTTGATGTATTGAATATCAAAAATTTCCTTCATTAATTCTCTCTGTTTCTTTAGCTGTCCCATTGCTGTTATTAGAAAGTTTGATAATTAAAATATATTTACATATTCTATTTTCAAATTATAGCTGTATCCTCACTTTAATAGAAAGTTTGATAATTAAAATATATTTATTTCATTTTTGATGTATTGAATACTAAATATTTTTTTTACCTGCTAATTCTCTCTTTTTCCTTAGATGTCTCCTTGAGTTAATAGAAAGTTTGATAATTAAAATATATTTATATAATATTTACGGGAAATAATTATCAACAGCAGTATTGCAAAAGATATCATTTTTATTAAATACAATAAACAATTTTAAAATAAATTTTATATTTATCATGTGATAATTTTTGAAATGCTATAACATTTTAATATCATCATAATGCTAGCAAGGGAGAAATTAAATACATAGTCCAAATGAAGTTTAAATAATTTAAAATATATTTATTCAATAAAGTTTTACCTGGATTACCAAAAACTAATGTATTTTTCTAGTATGTATTTCAATACATAGGCCGCAACATCTTACTTTATCACATGATAATATATTTCTCTTATTGCACCAGTGCCATTTTAAATTTTACTTTAACATATGCTAGATATATATTTAAACTGAAATCCTAAAAGTTAATCAAATTCATTATTATAACTGATCTAAATTGTCATTATTCAAATGAGAAATTAAGTATGTAATTTGCAATTTAATTAATTTAAAATATATTTACAAAATCGAATTTTATCTTGCTTTACCAAAAACTGTAATTTTGTTTAAAAAATTTTCCAATGCTGGAACCTTTTAATCAGTGCTACCTTCTTTTTGGTTTTTATGACTTCATTTAAAAACAATTGCAATATAGATTTTTCAAATATTTTTATATAACAAATTTTTTAAAACAATTAAAGCTAAAATGTATATGCTAGTAAAATTCTATACAAAAAAAGGGAAAACAATCTTGCAAGATTTTTCAAGATTGTTGCAATATTTGTTGAGTTATAAAGTCACAAACAAACAAACTTTCACATTTATACAGTAATATAGATTAAAAGTTACAAATAAAATCTTTAAATAGGGGCTTTTTTAGAGTGAAGGTCTCTCGAGTAGTTGTTTAGAGCAGTGGTCTTCAACCTTTTCACACCTGCGGACCGGTAAAAATAAGGATAAGGTTTTGCGGACCGGCAAAAATAAGGATAAGGTTTCATGGACCAGCAGAAGTCTATAGATAAATTTTCTTAAAGATGTAAACAGCTTAGCCTTAGATGAAGTTATATATATATGGAGTTTGTATAATAAAAAACTTTTTTTTTTTTTAATTTTGAATTTTTTTAGAAAAGTAATAAAAAATTTAATTCTATCCCCCCCCCCCCCGATAAACATCTGTGATAACTAGAAAAACAAATTAATTTATGTATGACTGATTAGATTTTGTTCTGTTTCTTTTTTTTTAATCAGGTAAAAGTGCGATGAAAAAAATAAATAAAAATTGTTTATATTAACTAAAAGTTTAAAATCTTATTATTTTGTTATTAAAACTTTCTTGCCAGTCTATCGCGGACCAGCAAAAAACTTCTACGGACCGGTGGTTGAAGACCACTGGTTTAGAGAAACATTGAACTAGAAGGCCTTTTCCATTAGGCTCGATAATTGCAAATAATGAGAGTTTGAAGAGTGTTTTATCTTTGTTTTTTTTTGTCCTCTATCTAGTTAATACCCATTTTCTGAATAGTATTAGATGGTTAACTGTATTGTCTGTGACTGACTATTTGAAAGAATCAGCATCATTTAATAGGTGCTGAGAGGCATTTGTTAACATTTGGGAGAGTCACTGAGCCACTACTGAAAATACCAAACAATAAATGGAACAAGTAGTGGGAATACAGTTTTTTTTCTGTTTACAAATGAAAACAATGAAAAGTAATGGGAGTTATGTAAACAATATTAAATAAAAATAAAATATCTTATGTGTCCTTGTTTCTGAAATGATATTTAAATTGATAGAAGGCTAAAAAAAATTTAGAATTTTTTTTCTTCTCATGTGTCATAGCATCAGCCGGGAAGCGAACCTGCTAACCGGGGACAAATGCTCGCAAAGCAGCCATTGCTGACCTCTCAACCACCAATGCTTGACAAAATTTAGAAATTTAATTTTACAAATAAGAAGAATAATAAAAATATTAATTAGTTGTGCAAATACAAATTTATTTGTACAATTTTTTTTTTAAAAAAAATAAAGGATACAAGTAAACATAAAGAAAAAAAAATAGAAATTTAGTTGTACAAAGTAATTTTTTTTAAAAAGTAAAAGATTATGGCCAGTGTTGAAGTTCTGTGGCATTGAAGAGTGGTCTTTTTTTTAAAGTTATTGTTTATTAAAATTGTCTAAAGTTTTTTAAAACCTGCCTGTAAACACAAAGTAATTATTTTAACTTCATTTGTGTGCAAAAAACCACACTTAATTCCCATAATCTATTTTTTTTTAGGTTTTTTTTTTATAGACAAGTAAAACTGATTTGAAATATACAGAAAATTATTATTTTCACTTTATTTTTGTTAAGGATGAAATGCATCATTTCCTTTGGTTTTATTTTTTCTCTCCTGTTGTAATCATACAAAAAAATCATGTATCAATTTTTATACCTGTCACTAAGCATGCAAAAAATGTAATGGATGCTTAACATGAAAGAAGGCTAATCCTCAAAAACAAAAATTGTACAAACTAACAAAATCTAGCATTGTGTATCTTATCAAAACATAGCAGTGATAAACTTCTAAAAAAGACCAATTCTACAACTAACAACATCTAGTTTGATATGAAATCAGCAATAAATCCTAAAAATATAACATTATCCCGCAATACTAGAGCGTTTCAACATTTGCTATAACCTTTTATTTTTTTAAAAAAAATATTTTATAGAACTCATTTTGTATTTTTTTTATTATTTATTTGTAGTTTTTATTTTTTTTATTTTTTTTTTTAGAAAAAATTAATTTATACAAGTAAATTCATATTTGCACAACTATTTCATATTTTTGTTGTTCTTCTTGTTTATTTGTTTAATTAAATTTCTAAATTTTTTAACCCTATGTTAATTGTAGTATCATTTCTGAAAAAAGAACATAACACATTTTTATTTAATTTTGTTTATATAACACATATTATGTTTGTAAACAAAACATTGTCATATGAACAGCTTCTTTAAATTTTCTTCTTTGTACCTTTTTTTCTCTATCCAATATTTTTGTATTTTCCCAATTGAACATATGTTCATTGGAACATACATTGTCTGCTACCTTAGACATATCTGTTTTCTCTCTTCTAATTATCAGTCTGTAGTCTTACAAGTATTTTTCAATGGGATGACTTGTCTCACCAATATACGTTCTTCCACATTCATATGGTATTTCATAGATGCAGTTTTTTCTTTTCAGCATTTCAAGTTTAGGCTTTGTAGATGTTAGAATTCATTGAAGTGTGGTATAGCTCTGGAAAGCTGTTCTGATGTTACATTGATTGCTTATTTTTCTTAATTTGTCTGCTATTTTTGGTACAGTACCAATAATTGTTTTTTTTCTTTTGATGGCTCTTTTTATTGTCTATTTAAAGTTTTCTTATTAACAGTTGATGGATAATTTGTTCTACATAGATCTTTTCTTTTTTCAAATCGCTGGTTTCTGAACAAGCTTTTTTTGCTGTTCCATATTGATAGTATAACTCCATGTTTTGTGTTTCTGGTGTGATTGGATGTATAGGCTAAATATTTTCCTGTATGTGTGGGTTTTCTATAAATTATAGTTTTGATTTTTCCATGAGGGAATCTTGTCACAAAAACATCTGAGAATCCCAATTTTTGTTCTTGTTTTGATTTTATTGTGAGTTTAATTGAAGGGAATGTGTTGATGTGTTTTCAGAAAGTTTGTAGTAATGCTTCACCATATGGTTATACAATAAATGTATCACCTACATAATGAAGCCAAACTTTAGATGAATATGGAATAGTCTTTATGACTGGTTTTAAGTTCTTTCATTTAAATATTGCTAATCAGGAGTGACTGTAGTGAGTCTATAGCCATTCCTTGATTTTGTTGGAAGAATTCTGTGTTATATTGAAAATAGGTTATTTTTATGCAGAATGTTAATCGTTCCATTATGCTATCAATAGGAATTGTTCTGGTTTGTAAGCTATTATCACCATTTAATATTTTCCATACAATAGATAATGCTTATTCACATGGTATATTTGTGATTAAACTTTTTACATCAAAGCTTACCAACAAGTCAGTTCTTTCATTTTTCATGTTCTTGATTAATTCTACAAAGTATTTAGAATGTCTGATAAAGGACTGGGTCTTGTATGCCAAAGGACTAAGAACTTTGAGAAGAAATCTTGACAAATTTTGGCAAGGCAAATTTCTAGAACTAATAATAGGTCTTAATGGAACATGATCCTCATGGATTTTAGGTAGACCATAAAGATGAGGAATTTTGCTGAAATATGATGTTAGTTTACTTATTTATGATTCGTTGAAGTACCTGTGTTGCTTTCTAAGTAATGCTTGCAACTTGTTTCTGTATTCGGTATCGGATTTTTTGCCACTTTTTTATATTGGCCTGCTGTGAGGAATTCTTGTATTTTGTTGTCATAATCAGTTGTTCTCATTACAACTGTTGCATTGCCATTGTCAGCTGATAGAATTGTTATAGATTTATCTATTTTGAGAGATTTAATTGCACTCCTTTCATAACAGGATATGTCTGACTTCAATTTTTGTTGCTTGTCAAATATTCTTTTTATTCTCCAGGATAATTCTGCTGTTTCTTCTAAAGGCAATTTTTGAGTATATTTTTCGGTGACTGCCATTATATCTAATAAGAGGATATTAGATAGTGTTATGGCAAAGTTTAATCTTTTTTCAAGAAGAAATTTCAGTATCTGTTAGATGTTTAGAACTGAGATTTTTAACAGATGAAGCTGTTTGGTACATTATGATTTTTGATATGTCCATGTAGGTTACAAGTTTTTTCTTTTGACATTCTTTTATTTTTCTATGTAATGTAGAATATGATTTTTTTACTGCTTGAGTAAACTCTTGTGAAGTTTTTATCAGTAAGTTTTCTTTTTAGAAAACATTTTACATTATTAATGGAATGCAAGGTTTGATACTTGGAAAACCTTTGAGCATTTATTCTTTCTCTTAACAGAACTTCACTTGCTCTCTGAGTAATTTTCTCAGCTCTCTGGGAATGAATTGGAGGTTTTAGCTGCAAACCTTTAGGAATTATTCCTTCAGATTTCATATAAGAAAGTTAAGTGATTTTCTACTTTGGCCAGCTTTAGACATAATTTTTCATAATGTCTTAAGTTTGATATAGTATTGGGTCCATACTGAATACTTAGTGTTTTCCTGAAGGTTTGTGATGATGATATTTTAGTTGTATTGATATATTGGATTATTTCCATCATCTAATATATAAGTGTTGAAAGTCTTTAGAAAAATTTAACTTTATTTACATATTCCAAATACATTCAACTGATAGTAAAAACATGGAGTTATACTATCACTATTGGCCAGAGGAAAAGAATTTTGTTCAGAAGCCAGCGATTTTAAAAAAGAAAAGATCTATATAAAACAAACTCTTATGAAAAATGGTTATCCATCAGCTGTTATTAAGAAAATTTTAAATAGACAACAAAAAGAATCATCAAAAGAAAAAAAAACAATTATTGGTACTGTAGTGTACCCATACATAACAAAAATAGCAGATAAATTAAATAAAATATGCAATCAGTATAACATCAGAACAGCTTTCCAGAGCCATACCACACTATAAGGAATTCTAACATCTACAAAGCCTAAATTTGAAATGCTGAAATAAAAACTACATCTATGAAATACCATATGAATGTGAAAGAACATATATATATATTGGTGAGACCAGTCATCCCATTGAAAAGTGCTTGCAAGAACACAAACTGATAATGAGAGAAAAAAAGATGGGTCTACGGTAACAGACCATGTATGTACCAATAAACATATGTTTAATTGGGATAATAAAAAAAAAATATTGGATAGAGAAGAAAAGGTACAAAGAAGAAAATTTAAAGAAGCTGCTCACATGGCAATGGTGAACAATCTCATAAGTCAACCTAGTGAGACCATAGATAATGTATGAAAACCACTAATCAATTTTGTTCTTAAGGAAAAAGTGGAAAAATCAGGAGGAACCTCATAGATATGTATATGAAACTTCTGCTGACTGTTACCATTGGCAGGATGGCTCAGTTAGTTAGAGTGTTATCTTAGAATTCAATATTCAAGAATCTAAGGGTCCAGATTTGATTCCCATAGGGGGGGGTATTACCTCTCAAAATGTGCATATATTAACCTGTGTAGTATAATTAACAGTCAAATGTATTTAGAATATTTAAATAAAGTTAAATTTTTTTAAAGACTTTGAATACTTAGATGATGGAAATAGTCCAATATATAAATACAACCCCCATTACTTGTTTTATTTAGCACTTGGTATTTTCAATAGTAGTTCATGGCACCCCCAAGGATCAACAAATGTCCCTTAGTGCCTGCTAAATGATTTCCAAAATCCTACCCCTTATTGAAACCTGAAAAAAAATCGCCTTGTTTGGGTTTGAATTCAAGTCATGAGTATAACAGACATCTTGTATTACAAATTAGAATCTACTTAAATACTGCTTGCTTTTTTTTTTTGTTTGATCTAAATTTCTCTGTATGCTTTTGTTGGATAGATTATTTTTAATTCTTTGTTTTTGGAATTGGTATGCGCTTGACATCAAATTAGTGATTTATAATATCAATGTAGAATGGCTGAATTATTTTCATAATTAAGGTGTTCTTTTAATGTTTATCTCATTATTTGTTAATTATTCAGAATTTTAATATTTCAATACTTGCACATGTTTATTGCAATTTTTTTTTTCTAGTCTTTTTATTTTTAACTAAACAAAAATTACTATGTGATTTAGTTTTATTTTTCAGTTTTTCAAACATAAGTTAGCGATTCATTCCTTTGTCTTTGGTTAGCGTTATTTTTTACAGCTCTGAAAATTTGCTCCTGTCAGTAAGTTTGTCTTAACGCTTCAATTCTTTCCCCACCATCCATTCACAGATCAGATTGTCAAAATGCTGCCAAAATTCATAGGAAATTATCTTCATTTCACGATTTTTAATAGATAAAAGTTTTCCCTGTGAATATTAGGAGGAATTTTATTCATTGAATCATTTGATTAGTAAATCGTAGGAATAAAAACTAAAATTAATCGTAACGAGGAATGATTAGGGAGGCAAAAAATCTAAATAAATTTGTTATTTGGAATTTTGGAGTAGATTATATTCTCAACATATTTATATCAAAATTAAATTTTAAAAACTTTTTTTCCAGTATCAGGTATTCTAACTTTAAAAGAAAAAACAAAAATTGAAAGATTTAAAATAAAAAGTTAAATAGGTTTATGATTATACAAACAAATCTCTGAAACATAAATATGTCAACACATATCATTGCTTGTCTTTTAAACTATTTAAATCTTAGAAGGCATATCTTTAGAATGTTTGTCCAGGCATAAGTCCAGTGAAGTTATGCTTTTACAAAAATAAATCTAATAGTATCACATCCAGCAAGCTGAAGAACATTCTAATTGGTTTTACCATATTTTTAGAATCTTGCAGAACATTTTTAGGTGTTGATAAGGAATCATTTTTCATTCCATACAATAATTACATAAAACACCAGCCTTGCATATGACTAATTTACTTGTGATAGTTATATCACCAGAATGAATATCTTTTAACATTTTAAATATGACAGCATAGTGGAAATTGTGTTGCATCTCAACATTCAAGTCCATCTTTCTACTTAGAAATAAACCAAGATATGGGAATTGATTCACATTTTTATGTTGATAACTATTCGAACTGAAAGTTGTTGAAAATTTTTCTTTCATTACTAATTAATAAAGCAATTGAGGTTTTTGGGCATTAGTTACTAAACTAAAATCTTTACAGGTTGTATTAAAACATTCTGTAAATCATCTTTTGAATTAGCAGGTAGTTCAACTATCAGCTTGCTGTAAATCTAGAAACAAAGAAAATGACGTTCTTGTTTTTGCTTTTCATTAGTTCAACTTCACCTTCAAACCCATATCTGATATGCATGTTCACGAAACCATCGAGACTACTATGATTAAATGGGAAAGCAAAGTTGGGACTTAAAAACATCCTTTTATTATGTACAAGTTGGATATATGAATAAACTTAAGTGAACAACTAGCTAATATCGCTGACCCAAAACCTTTTTGAATAACCAAGTCAAAATGCATTTTTCAAATCTATAAAAGCAATAAATACATTATACCATTGGTTGCCACAATTTTCTTGCACTTTCTTGTCTATGTTTTTTTTTTTTTAATTACAATATGTCTCTGACAAGCATTCATTTATGAATGGAACCTGTCTATTCAACAAAATATTCCACAATACAGTCTTTTCTATTTTTCATTATTTTTCTAAATTACTATAATAAAAATATCTAAAATCAGATAGCCTAACTTCATGGCGCCATATACTTCTAAAAAATTTCAGTTGTTTTAAAGCTAACATATCACCATATTTGTAAACTTTACCAGATATCTCATCATGTCTTGTAGTTTTGAGATTGATATATCATTAAAAGGTATCATCTCTTGTAGTCTTTCCATTTTTTAGATCATTAAAAAGTTATCTTTATCAATTTAAATGGATGAATCATTAAAAAGTGTCATCTAAATTTTTGGTACCATTATTAAAAGCATGATCATAATGCTCTCTCAGCTAAAATATCAGAAATATAAAGGTGTTATCATTGGATTTAATAGAATCATGATCTCATATATGTATTTTCAATATATCAAAAAATATCTACAGTGATCATGATCTTCAAATAACCATATCTCTTTTGAAGTTTTAATCCAAGTGTAGTTATTAAGTCTTTTGTCAGTTATTGAATTTCTGCCATTTAATCTTTATATTGTTTCCAAAAATCTATTTTCAATTTATTATTTTTCCAAACAGACAAATTCTGTTTTCTTTTAATCATGTCATTAGTAATACAATCATTGACAGAAAAGCAATCAAAATCTTTTTTTTTTTTTTAGTGAACATATTTTTGAAAATCAAAATTAGAAATTTTAGTATTTGATTTAGCACAAGTAAATTTTCTATTAATATATTTGAAGAGTATATTAATCTATGATGTGTCTAGCAATCTCCAGTTCCAAATGATCATGTAATATTCTTTAACATTCTGGTTTTAAACTATAATGTAATTATATTATTATTTGAGCATGAATTTGAGTTTTTATTATATTATGGCAATTTTTCTGCCTAAACAAAATATTTTTGATAGTCAATCTGTGTGTTATGTAAAAATTCACTGTCAGATAACCATTTATTTATCATTTCCAAAATTGATTGTTCATTTCAATGCTAACATTAACATTTTCCAGCAAGAAAAATTCTGAATCTTGTTTCTAAGGATAAGCACTAATAAAGTGAGCACAGGTAGCAATAAATAAACAATTCCAAAAATAGAAGATACCAAATTAGAAATTAAGCACACATATATATGTAGTCTCTTTTTGCTCATTGATCTGTCTTTTAAAAAACTTGTATTCATTGACATGTTTAATTAAGTTATTATGTCTGGAAGGTGAGTTTTACCAATCTTAAATCTTAACAGCTCATTATCTACAATTGCTATTTTCTGTCTGGTCATAAAAAGTTTACAAAAATAAAAGATGCAAGTAAAAATTGTTATTTTTATTATTATCCTATATTCCTTGGAAACCATTTTTCATTTTGCAATTACTTGTATCATTTTAATTTATAATCTACCAATTACAATGATCTCTTTTTTTCTAACTGTTCCTATTTTCATGTTAGGTAAGGGGATTTCTAATAAGGATTGCCCTAAACATTCAATAATTTGTCAAGACCAAACTTTTATGTCATATCCAATTTAAAAAAAACACTTCATTTTGTTTGAAGTGCATTATGGATGATCTCAATTAAGAATTTCTAATTTAATAATGGCTAATCTCAATTAAGAATTCTTCATTTTTTAAACTTGCCCTTGTTATTTTTTTAATGTCAAGAGCTGTGATGCAATATGAGTATACAAATGCATATGACTGGGAGCATGAGAGATTTATTATGATTAGATTTTATATTATGCAAAGTAAGATGATTATATAAAAGATTATTGAGAAGAGAGAATTAGTCCTGTACGAAAAGCATTTATTTCCTATCTGTGAAATCTGTCAATAAGTTTCACTTTTAGATTTTTTTTTTTTTTTTTAAATTTTAGCCGATCAAATGTTAGATGATCACCATCTCTTATGCTAGCATGTTATTAAACAGGCAAAACTCTCCATACAGTAGTGTGACCCTGTGCCAACCAGAGTAATCAATGGATGCCAGAAGGCTCCTCACTGACAAAGGCCACAAGCCAGAAACTAGTCTGGGGATATTGGATGAGTAGGCACTAGATGGGGATTTTATGCACAAGCCCCTGGCATCCATTGATTACTCTGGCTGGCACAGGGTGGCATTTTTGTATGGAGAGTTTTGCCTGATCAAATATTGTCTTATCAAAGAAACTTTTGTTAGTATTCAATTTGTTGTTTTTTAAATTTGACAAAGATCATTTATGGATACTTAATGTGTAAATTTGTTTATGATGCAGGAATCATTATGATTAGTTTTTTTCAATGTGATGAATGAATTTGTGTTGAATGGGGGCTAAATTTTTATAGACATGTTAATGATTAATTGAGATCTTTTTGTACATATGATTGGATGTATTAATATTGCATTGTACTATACATAAATTTATTTTAAAAAATAAATAAGGGATTTGAACTCAGACTTTCACAACTCTCCATGCCGTCTCATATTGCTGACCTACCTGATTACACACATGTTGAAAAGATAAATAATCACCAATATACATATTTCATGCTAAGCAAGCAATCATCAGTTGGTCCAGATTACTATCTCCATACATATATACAATCAGTGCTCAGCTTTATCTTAAGATAGCCAATCTTCATACTTTAATGGACAGGCTTCAAACTACTCCAACCCACAACTCTTCAGCCATCCGTTTCATTGAAAATCTGATGATGGAACATTCAAAGCCCACCTTAGTGCCAAGATTGTCATCTTACCCATGTTGACGTTAGTCATTCTGACCCCTCATGTACTGGAGAATAATCCATTTTCATATATATGTGAGGGATGGGCAGACCATTTTATTTTTTCAACATGTGTGTGATCAGGTGGGTCAGCAAAATGAGATGGCATTGAGAGTTGAGGGTCATGTGAAAGTCTGAATTCGAATCCCTTATATATTACATTATATATGTGCAGGTGTGTGTAAGCCTGTACAGTGTATTGAATTGCATATTGAAACATAGTGTGTTAAAGGTCTACCTATCTCTCGCATATGTATGAAAATGGATTATTCTCCAATACATGAGGGATCAGAATGACTAATGTCAACATGGGTAGGATGACAACCTTGGCACTAAGGTGGGCTTTGAACATTCCATCATCAGATTTTCAATGAAATGGATGGCTGAAGAGTTGTGGGTTGGAGTAGTTAGAAGCCTGTCCATTAAAGTATGAAGATTGGCTATCTTATTATAAAGCTGAGCACTGATTGTATATATGTGTGGAGATAGTAATCTGGACCAACTGATGATTGCTGGTTTAGCATGAAATACTTGTATTGGTGATTTATCTTTTCAACATGTGTGTGATCAGGTGGGTCAGCAATATGAGATGGCATGGAGAGTTGAGGGTCGTGTGAAAGTCTAAGTTCGAATTCCTTACATATTACATTATATATGTGTAGGTGTGTGTAAGCCTGTACATTGTATTAAATTTAAAAAATAAAGTAAAAGGAATTGTAAATTTTAAAAAATTTCAAAGTTTAGTAATCCTACCCTCCCTCCCCATTTTTATTTTTAAAAAACAATTATTTTTTTTTTGTAATTTTGCCTTGAACAATTTTATTTTAAATTAAAAGCTGGACATTTTCTTTAACCTAACAAAGGATATCTTTTTTTAACTTTCCAAATATCTAGTAATAAATTATACATTACTGGAATCTTCTCAACAGATTCAGGACAACCCATGAATTCTTGCATTCATCTATAAAATAGATGAATGCAAGAATCAAATCATGAACCAATCATGAACCAAATAGTTTGACTGTAAATCTATAGCTACAGAGTTAAATAAAACCACAAGTGATTATATCTCTTGGTTGGAATCTCTTGGGTTATTTTATGATATTTTGTTAATTAAATTTTCTAAAAAACAAAACAAAACATGCTAAATAAATAAATATTGGTGATGAAGATTAGCAAAGATTTTTATGATTTTTATTAAAAATTGTTTACATATAAATTGTATATTTTTAAAATATTTGAGATAACACTCTTTTTAAAAAAGAAATGTATCTACTCATCAGAAGTAAAAATTTATTTCAATATGCAATTGTTGTTAACAAATAGAAGTTTATTTCATTTGGATAAATTTTCATAATTATTATATGTACCTTTGATAAATGTTAATTATTTTATTTAGACTATAAATACAATATTCTTTTAAAGTTTAGAAGATATTGATATAACATTGCATCTATAGGATATTCACTGTGATCATCATCATTATCAAATTCTTGTAGACAAATATTATTAATCGCAGAAGAATAGAGATAAAGATGAGCTTTGCAATAACTTTGCATGCCATTGTGATTCAGAAAGATGTCAATGTATATCACATTTTGATTTTTTAATCTTGTGATGTTGTTTTTCTTTTTTTTTTGGAGGAAATTGTAGCTCTCCAATATTTTATCATCAGCCATGTTTATCTCCTTGAAAGCAATCAATATTATATTAAAGTGACTTTTGAAATATTTTTATCATATAAACAAAGCCTGTCTCATTCGTAAAAACCATATACAAAATTGCTTTAAAATACTTTTTTTTAAAAAGGAAATTTAATTCAATGAAGATGTAGTTGTAGATTAATGTCATCTCTTCCTGGAAGCAGCAAATACACTGATTGATGTTGTCATTTACCATCATAATTCCAAGGTCAGTAACTCATGCCTATGCAGCAAATTTGACAGAATGATAGTCCCATGCAGCAGATATTACTAGTTGAAATACCCTGACTTTTAAATGGTTAACTGCAACAACAGTTTTCTGAAGACTGTTGTACTTCACCATCCAAATCGCCTTTCTGCCTAAAAAGCGACTGAAATGTCTAATCTGATTACCATCCATGAGAAAAGTTGCTGCGGATTGTTTTTTCATTATTGGATAAAGTTTTTTGAATAAATTTTTTTATACGATGCACTCAAAATATTAAATACATTCACATAGTTTTCTTGTGAACTGGCAGAAGTAGTATAATCTTTATCATTTTAAACAGCTCAAACATTGGCCTGCGTAAATTGCACATCCAACTCCGTCACTTTCACTGCTTGGATTTCTCATAAACTCACATATTAAACCATTTGATTATTTATTTAAGTAGTTCAAATATTGATGATTTAAAAACTTTTATGCACACTTATGAGTAAAAATAATAACCATAATGCAATTCTGTAATTATATTAGTATTTATATATCTAAAAATAAAATTAAAGAAAAAAGCTTAAGTAAACACATGAAAATTAATAAGCCTAATTGCCTTGTGAGTTCATATTTAATTTTTTTTCTATTTTTGTTTAACTGCTCAATTTAGATCATGAATTTGAAAATACCCTAAGTAAATAATTTAACTAAGACTTGTTGACATTTGATTTTAAAAAAGATTAAATCAATTGTTAAGTTAAGAAAAGAAAAACATTTCTTATTAAGCTGACTTATTAAAGAGTAGCTTTAATGGATTTTTTTAAAAAAGTCTGTAATTATCTTCAATAAAGATTAAATCTAATTGCTAAATGCAGAAGGTAACTTATTAAGTTTATTTCCTTTTTTAAAATTTTAATCAAGGAATTTACATCCTTTTTGTTGCATTTTTATTTAACTTAATCATTTTTTTTTATCTGTATATTTGGAAAAATTGTAACTCAATTTTCATCCACTTCCTAATTTCTTATCTAGTTGAAAATTTACATACATGTATATTTTCAAAAACAGTACATTTTTAAAGACATTGCAAACAATTTTTAGCAAAAAAATTAGTGAATGGTTTAAAATTGTAATTTTATATGGGATTATCTAAACGTTCTTTAGTGCTAATTTCTAGAACTATATAAAACTAACAAATAGAAAAATATATATATAAAAGTTTTTAAAGAAACACTTCTTCATATAATAAAAAGTAAGAACTAATTTTTCTTCACCTTTCACAAATAAAAGCATGGGGAAAGAATTTTGTTTAGAAATTTATAAGTCAGATTCCCAATGAATCATTTAACTAAACTTGGAACTAAAGTTCACTATCTTGTATCTATGCCAATCTATTAATTAAATCTGATGAATAAATTGGAATTGATTCAAGGAAATAGATATTATTTGCAAGTTTACTTAAATTTTTTTATCATCTCCTCTTATACACTTTAATGCAATCTTTTTTTTATAATTCCTTCTTTACAGTTTTGACTGTCCTGCAGTCTTCATCAGAGCTCTCTATAACTTTTACTCTTTATTTTGCTTACAGTTTCGACTGCATGCCAGTTGAAGTTTTGACGACAGGGCAGTCAAAACTGTAAGCAAAATAAAGAAGGAATTATAAAAATAGATTGCATTAAAATGTATAAGAGATGATAATTTTTTGTTAATATACATGAATATATAAAGAGAAGTGCAAAAAAATAAAGGAGAAGATATAAGAATAATAAACTTCAAGTTTATTTAAATGATTTTTTTGAGAATCTGACTTGTGAATTAAATATTAGTCCAGTGATGATGAAAGTTTCCAGCATTAAACAAAGGTGTATATAAAGATTAAACACATTTGCAATTTTCTAAAAATGAAATGAATTAATTTTGTAAATGAGCAGAAGCCGTTAAATTTCTGTATATTATTTTTTTTACCACTTGTAATAAATGTAGATTATTAAAAGTTTACTTGTTAGAAAATCATCCTTGCGAAAAACATAAATGCATGCTTGTTTCATTTCTACCAAATAAAGTTATAGATGACCATTTTAAAATAAAAAATCTGGTACTTACGGATAATTTGCCTGATGACGTATTTGACCCACCGGTTTCCCTTCCGGTAGGCATCGACAATCTTTGTATGACAATGTTGTCATGGCAACAAAGTGACTGGTGTGATTAATCCATCAGAGAGTCAATTTTTTTTTTTTTTTTAACCGCGAGATTTAAAATTCGGAGAGAGGTTTGGGAAATTTTTTGATTTTTCTGTCTATTGTGATTTTGCTATCCACTTGATCACAGTGATTTTTTTCAGCTCTTCCATTGCATCCTTGATATTTTACTTTGTGATATGGCTGAAGCTCCAAGAACCTTGTTTAGTTTACCGAGTACGGAGGAAGAAGCGATCATCTTCTTACAAGACCGCGGTCTTCTCCCCAAAAGGAAATTATGTCAAAATGGGCATGAAATGAAAAAGTATATTCACAATTCCAAGAAACAATGGTGGTGTAACTTGAAGGATTGCCTGTCAGAAATTGCAATTAGAAAAGGCACGTGGTTTGTTGGCTCCAAAATGACTTTCGTGACCACTATACATTTCATCTATAGTTGGTCCAAAGAATTAACATCGATAACATTTTGTGCGGAGGAAATACTTTGAATCATGACCTTAATTGACAAAATTTATATAGGCAGTAAAATTCTTTGTCAAATTATCAGTGATTGTGCTAAATGAGTCTATGCTATCATCACAAGCAAATAAAAATTAATAAAGGTATAATACAATGCCATTAAAGAAATCAAAATACTCATTTTCAGAAATGGAAGAAATCAGTCCAAAATAACACTAAAAAATATCCCCCCAAAATCAGAAGATTCCATCACATGAGAATATTTTAATCCAGGAAGGAATGTTGTAATCTGTCTACTTCAGTCAATCCCAGAAGCTAAAATCACTATTACTCATTGTTTTGTTAATATATTATAAAAATTTTATATTTTTAGCCAATCATTGTCAAATGCAATTCTGCTGAAGTTTGTTTTTTTGGTTTAAGTAAAAAAAAAAAAAAATCCAAATGCCCATGTTATCTTAAGTTGCTCTGACCCCCTCATGTATAGGACTTTATCTATTTAAATACACAGAAGAGGGATGGGCATGACCATAATATTGACATCAGTAGGGATTTGTATGTTCAATCATCAGATTTTCAATAGTATTGATGGCTGAAAAGTTGGAGTGTGAATAGACTGAAGCCTGTCCATTAAAGTTTGAAGATTTTCTATCTTAATATAAACTGAGCACTGATTATATATATATGTGGGAGATGATGATCTGGACCATCTGATAAGTGCTGGTTCAACATGAAATATGTATATTGGAGATCATTTATCTTTTACACGTGTGTGGTCATATGCGTTGGTTGCATGAGATAGAGTGGATAGCTGAAGGGAGTTTGAAAATCTGTGTTCAAATTCCTTATATAATTATGTGACTCCAAGTATATAAATTATACTTGTATTCAATCAAATGTTACAACCTTAATAACTATCTCATAATAAATATAGCATAAACACCATCTTTGTCTTCCAAAGCGAGTCTTCTGCTTCAAACCCAATTTAAGGCACTAATTTATTATGCTGCCTCATGCAAGATTACAAGTGCGACTTAGTCTGCCAAGCTGATATTATCATTAGTTTTTAATGTAGAAAAACGTTGCACAATTTTTATATTCATACATATTAATATATATATATATATTGTACCATTTTACATATATATGGTACAAGTGTGTGGCTTTCTGCAATATTTAAAAAGCTAAAAAAAAAAGTAAAATTTAAAAATCATTATTGGACATAATTTAATTTTTTTTTATTAGTAAGTGTACTTTTTTTGATGCATGCAATGAAAGTTATTTGTAGTTAAAATTATCTACTTTATTAAAGTTAGAATTGGAAAGAATATAAGTGCATACAGATTGTTTATCTAGATAAAAAGAAATTATAAACAGCAAGAGATTACAATCAGAGTAAAAAATGGCAGAAATAATTTATATAAAAAAAGAATTTGTAACTAAAAAATAATAATAAATGTACAAGATTATCAACTTGTATTCTAATAACAAAAGTAAAAGAGAAAAATATATATGCGCAGGAATGTAGAAAACTTGTCGGAGAGTATAAAAAGAAGAAAATAACTTCAAGCAAGGTCTGTTGTGCTTTTCTTTTTTTGACTGGCTGTTCCCGTTCATACCAAATGGAGGGACAAGGGATTAATTGTGGTTGTCTTGTTATTACAATGGTGGTTAGATGTCTCCATTCAGGAATACTCATATGCTGAATTAAATTTTCATGCAGGAGTGGAAACGAGTATTTGTGGATGCCTTCTTTTGTCATGAAGAGATCACTCCAAAAAGAGCCATCATTATGATGGACTAGGAACATAAAAGATGTTGACAGTGATTAAAATCAAAAGGCCATGAGCTCTTTAACCCAAGAAATACATGTATGCTATAATCTACATAAATTCATGAAACTTACTGCTAAGTTAATACTACTCGTATCCTAATTTATGTCAAATTAAATGTTTACAAACTAAATTTAACTATAAACTTTAACTAGAAGCTGCAAATACCAATAGACATTCATTGTTTTATTATTCAAAGAACTTGGGTTTACTTAAAGAGGAGAATGGAAATATGGACTATATGAATTATTTGTTGTACATTATTATTTGGATTGGCATGTGTATGTTCTTTAGTTTATTAATAATTTATCATTTAAATATTTTAATTTGAATTAATAAAATATTTACCTTTAATATTAACTTTTCTTTGTATGTTCTTAATTTTAGTTACTAGAATTTATTATGTATAAATTACCTTTGCCAACATGCTTGTTTAATAGTTAAGCCCAGGGAAATTTCTTAAAAAATATTGAATTTAGTTATTTACTGTGAATCTGCTCGATGAATGTTAGCAAATCTACAGACTCTGGCATCCTCATGAATAAATTAAAACTAACTCTTCAGCAATTCGAACTGCAAGAAATTATTAAGTCAGTTAATTAGGAAATGTAGCTATGTTCTTGGGATATCTAAACTCTTACACGAATGAAAGATTATTTTTCATAATTTGATTAACTAGCACTTTATAGTGCACAATAGAAGGCCTAAATCCAAATGTAAAACATTACACATATATATTGTACCAAAGTACATTGATATGTAATTAATTTATTATGAATCCCATGTTTAAAGTATAAAAATTTAAAATTGAGAGAATAAAATGTAAAAACTAAAGAGCAGGGGGGAGGGGGAATTTATTATTAATAAAATAAACTAAACGCTGTTTAAAATAATAAGCTGTTTAAAATAATAAGCTGTTTAAAATAAAAAAAATTTTTTTTTTTGTTTAAAAGAAGGGAAAAAATTCTTGTATAAATAAATTATTTAATATTCTTTAAATGAATTTTAATAAAATAATAAAGAGATTTTGTTTTATCTTATAATAAAATAAATAAATATATGTGCGTGTGTGTATGCAATTTTTAATAAAAAGTAGATGCCAGAAGCTGATTTTATTTTCACGAGATGAACGCTGCTGCAAAATAGTTTTCCATTGTTTAAAACAGTATAAATAGCTCAACTTTGATTCATTCTTGGTCTGACTTTTTCATTTTAATAAAATATTTCTTGAAGTAATATTTCTAAAAAATGTTGTGTTGTTAAACCAACGTATTTGCAGTTGACCGAAAGCCGCTCTCTACGCATTTAAGATCTATGATTAGTTTGGAAAGCAATCATGTTGAAATAGACTAAACGGACAGCGGAGTGCGGGGAACACCAAACCAGCCACAAAAATCATAACAAGTCACAGGATCCATGAAGGAATCATTTACCGGTCATCAATCAATTAAGAAATAATTCCATTATACTGTTTCTGTCGTATATAAAAACCTAGATAATTATTTGACTTTGATATCTAAATATTTCCGATTTCTTCTTAAAATAAAGACAGACTTTATTGAAAGAACTTTTGAATTTTTTTAATTAAACTTAAAAAAAGAATAAACTTTAAACTTCAAAAAATTAATATTTGTAATGATAAAATAATTGAAATAAAATAATAGTTTTTACTTCACCTTTGATTAGTAATTAATTGAAATTGTGCTTTATGCAAAAAAGTGAAGCTTGTCTAACTCTTACAAAGTTATATGGCTTAGCGCTTTCGGAGACCTTGAGTCTTATGAAGACTCAAGGTCTCCGAAAGCGCTAAGCCATATAACTTTGTAAGAGTTAGACAAGCTTCACTTTTTTGCGTAAAGCGCAATCTCAATTAATGATAAAATAAATAAAAGCAGCTTCTATTAAATAATATTTTTGAAACAGTGGCATGCACGTATGTGTGATTTGATTTATTTAAACTTAAAAAAAAAAGATAAAAATAAAATATGATGTAACATGTACAATTTATTTGCTAAAGTAATATATTAAAATGCTTATTTTAATCTTTAAAAAAAGTGTATGAGTCTCATTATAAGATAAAACGATTTATTTATTCTTAAAATAATATAAAAAACACTTAAATTATTTTTCTTAAAACATTTATGTTTATTTCTGATATGTGCGGGTAAGTATAAATATTTATTTCCTTAATAAGAGTAGGAGGGAAACATCTAATCATTAATAATAGTAGTTTAGAAAAGATTCACTGATTTAAATCTATAAATGTTTTGGCATTCAGTATAATGTTGTATTAATAGTTTTAAAGGATTGAAGTATTATTTAGAATGGTTCAGGGAAAATTATTTTAGTTTTAAAAAAAATAGTAATAGATTAGAAGAGACAGTGTTTAAGATATTCCTTTTGTTTGTCTATTTAGTGGATGGTTGGAACTGGTTGAGCTAGCAGGGATTCAGATACCAAGTTGTGCTGATCAGATAAACATGCTAATTCTAATGTAATTAGATGGCGCCTAAGGGATTTTTCTTTCTTTTAAAATAATAATAAAGTGTTTATTTGATCGGTATATATTTGGTAGTCGAGAGTTGAATGTTATTGATAGTTCGCTATTGATAATAGTTGACACTTTATCTGAAAACCAACCATTTTTCTGAAAGGGAAATTTAGGAGGACAAAATATAAAAAATATTAGTAATTTTATTTATCGATGCTTGGTGTTTGTTGTTTCCCATAAGTTTAAGTAGTAGATTTTAAATTGTAAGTTTTATAGTGTTAAGAGAAGTGAAGGTAGTAAATAATAAACAAGTGTTAAATAGTGATAAATAGTAGTTAGTAGTCGTTTTCTTTATTGATAGTTCGGAGCAGGTTGGTTTATTTTTACAGGTTGGTTCAATATATTACATCAGTAACCTGGAGGGACTATCTTTAAATATGATTAATCAATGTAACTCTCATAGAGTAATATATTGTAACTGATCCACCCTGTTTTAACTTTAAAAACAAACTTTACCAAGCTTAATTCGTGTTTATTTTGATACATTATTATTTTTTATATATCTTATATTTATTATTTACTTGTAAGACTTAGTTATTACTATTTTACTTTATGTGATTATTTAATTATATCTTTGATATCTGCAGCAATGGATCATACTTTCAAGCAGAGGGATAGAATATTATTGATAGATACTTATGGCCAGATTGAGGCTATACAAATGCACAATTCAACCCTATTTCTTGGCTATAGCACCCCTTGACTGTTGGAACAAAACCTTCTATCCAAAGCATTTTGTTTGATTTGAGAACCAAATCTCAGGTGCTAGCTGACCATATGCTATATATAACCATTATACTCAGATGACAGTTGAATCCAGCGCTTGAAATATCCCAAGCTGGCTCCTATTCTTTATCAGGGGGCCAGCACATTTTACTTAACATACACAAATATTTGTACCCTTAAATTAATAATGACACAGTGATAAGAGAGAAAGAGAATAAACCAAATAATAAATAAGCAAACATTATTTATTCATGCACACATATTTAACATAATATAACAATAAAACTATATAAAGAAAATGTAAACGATTATGTTAAGGCTAAATTTTATGATAGTCCTTCATTAAAGTTTTTGTCACTTCAATATAAATAACATGTCTAGATAGTTTATTGAAAAGTATATTATCAAGGTTTTCATTAGCATTAATTTCCAACTGGTTGGCCTTTTGGTCTCCATCGATGGTTTCATAGCTTTTCCATTCTTTGGGTTGACAATGAGGGGGAGAGAGTATGCAGCAGCATCTATTTTGCAGTTTAGGCATTGGTTTCAGTCAAGGACAATTGATGAAGTTGAGGGCTCAGGAAAAACCCAGTTGAACACTCCAATGGTTTCCTAGTAATGCATGTTACTAATTCTGTGGCTTCTGCATTGATATTGTGCACAGCAGAAATGACTGGCTCACTGAGGGTCAGATTAACTATGCTCTTAGTGACGAATGTATTAATGAACTGGTGAACTAGAAACTTGCAAAGACTGACTCTGTTTGATTACCTGAATGAATCTAGGAACAATAGCCAAGCCGCAACTTTTATATTTAACTCTCCCATTGTTTATTTTCTTATTGTAATTTTAATTTTTATCATAACTTAGATCTATTTTTAATTAATTTTTACATTTTCACTTTATCTAATCTTTATTAGACTAATATAATATCTTATCATCCAGGAATCTTTACAAATTAATTGCATTCCTGTCAATGAGATATTTCACAAAAGTTTTTTTTATAAACTAATATTATTTTAATATTTTACATTTATTAATTTTTTTTTTTACATTTTTTCTTTTTAATTAATAAAAGGAAGAGAAAGCGTGTTCTAAATTTTTATTTCTCCTAATTCTTTTCCCCAGTCCACTTTTCAGTAATAGTATTATTCTATTCTAAAAGAAAAATATGATGCAATCTTATTTTTACAAAATTACGTTTTCAAAATCTACTTCTTAAATACATTATTTTTTCTATTCTCCTTTTTCTTAATAATTTGCTTATTTTTAAATTAAGAAATATGTAATGCAGATATATATATATTAGAATATATCCGATAGTGTTACAATATAAAGTAGATAATAATGGAGATGATTGAACCTAACATGTTATATTTTTCAGTCACCTCCCCAAAATCAACACTGGTGATTTGAAATAGTGTTATCACTCGGAAATAATTTAATTTAAATGAAAAGACATGCATTTTCAACCTTTACTAGGGCATCATGCTGAAGGGACCATTTTAAATAGTATAATCCCTCAATTCATGAGAACAGTTGACATATTCTCATTGGCTAAACATTCTAATTTTTTTTCCCTTTTGATAAGCACAGAACTGGTAAGTACTATTGTGAACATTTGAAATATAAACTGATAGAGAAATTGTCACTAGCAATTTGAATTTTGAAAACTAATAATTTATTTAACAATTACAATTAACTAATGCATACACACACAATTAAAAATAATTATTTTAGAATAGAATATATTCATATACTAGCTAAGCATATAAAAAAAAATGAATAGTAAAAGTAACTTAGCAACTAATACACATGAAATACAGACTAATAAAATAATCAGATTGTACTGATTTATTAGTCTTTTCATAGTAAATTGAAAGATTTCACGTTGTTTATTTATAGATAATATTTAGTGAATTAAATGTAAAGGTGTTTAAAGCTTCACACTCTTAGTTCAAAATGTTTGAGGATAGCTTATTTATATATAAATTTAAGTAGAGAAGGAGGTGGATCTATTTTTTTTTCGTAAAATCTCTGCCTTGTGTTTGGAATTGAGAATTCCCTGTGCAGTCATTATTACATTTGATTGGCTAGCATATAAGCATTTTAAGGGGCATCTGCCAAAGATTTCAGCCTTTCACATTATTTTATAGTCTGCTTATGCTTAAGGTTTCAGCCTTTCACATTATTATATAGTCTGCTTGTGCTTAATAAATTAATATATTTAAAGTCTTTTCTATAAATTACTTTTTTTAAGTTTCAAAACAAATAATCTTACCATGGTATTTTTATTTTTTTTACAACTTCCATTACTGATCAGAATGGGTAGAAAATTCATGATGTTTTCTTTTAAAAAAATATGGAAGCACACGTTCTTCTATCAGGATTATATTCAATTCAGAGTTATTGCATTAAATTCGAGCCCAGTCAGTTTTCAGAAGGCAGCTGCATGACTTATGATGAGTTAGCACACTTGAAATTGATTAGCTCTGCATGTTCTCTGGCTGTATTAACAAATAATTCTATTCCATAAAACAAAAATTTTCTGTTACTGGAAAGGACAATTCCAGCTGTGTGATTTTTTTAAACAGCAATATATTTTTCAGCCACGTTTGAGTTCAGATAAAAAGTTTCTTCTGCTCTTTCTAATAATCAGAGTTAAACTCTGTAGTCCTGACTATCGAAAGAATATCATTAATTTTAATTTCTCTTATGAATTCTTTTATATATTTTTTTCTAATTAAAAGTATACAATAGATCAGTAATTAAAAGTACATAATAAATTGCAGACTTTTTCTTATCTTTTAAGTACTAATAGTTACCAGATTTGTAAATTCATTTTTTTTAATTTGCAAATCTTATCAAATTAGCTTTTTTTTTTCATATATAAAAAATATAATTATTTTTCTTTTGCTTTAATTTAAGCCATCTTACATGGATTTTATTTATTTATTAAAACCCATTTCAATAAATATGCTTTATTTATCTTTATTTGTTTGTTGAATCCAAGTAAGATGCTTTTATATATATCATCTATGCACACATACATGCATATTCAAAAAAACTAAAACAAATTTAAATAATTTTTAACAATTCAATACGTACTTACTATATCAACCAATATAGGTTGGGTGATCACTATATAATATGTTATTGATTGGGATTGTCTAAGTGTTGACTGATTTTTATGAATATATACATATATGTATATATATTGTGACCTTCTGGTTTGGCACCAGAAATAGTCATTGTAGTAGTGTGGTAGTATATCAGTAATATCTGATATAATCCTTTAAAAAAAAAAAAGAAATAACGTGAAAGTTTAAATTTTTTTTATTTTGACTCGAAACTGTAATCAATAGTAAGTGTAGGTATAATTAAAAGATTTCTTAAATGTTTAGTATCTTGTTTTGGGGTATAATCAGTAATAGAATAGGGGGGTGGCTTGTTATATGCATAATCAGTACAGTCTGAGTTGATACTTACTTGTTTTATTTGTTCATAAAGCAGTATTCAGTTTTGTTAGAATGATTTTCTAATCCATTTGTTTTGTACATTTTAAATTATAGAATAAACAGTAAAATATGTTTCACTCATCATCATTCACATTGTCATTTCAGTCAGTATAGTGTAATACCTATAGTATATTACTACTGAATATTCATGCATTATCCAACTTCATTTTTCATTCATATGTTTCATTAAGTCATTAAATATCCCACATTACATTCAAATATTTAATTATATCAATAATAGTATATTTAAAAAAACTAACTTAATTACATTTTAAATAAATCAATAAATTATGGACAAATGAATTATATAATGACAAATACAGTAAAATATTTTATTTATTAAAACAATTGTCATCAATTTTATTCTACTGCTTTAAAACATATTTAATTATTAGTTCAATATTTTTTTTTTCATTTATTTAAAAGACGAAATAATTTTTTTTTCATCTCTATTTTTTTTTTTTACTGTCTAAAGTTTTTGCATAATTAAGTAAGTTTGCCAGTGGGAGGAGCGATTGGCAATTTTTTTTTCTGGTGATGTAATGTGACATTATCGTAAACAATTGGAAGGGAACAAGGTTTTTTTCTGGTGATGTAATGTGACATTATCGTAAACAATTGGAAGGGAACAAGGTGATGTAATGATTATTAAAAAAGTTTATAAAAGGAATACTTATTACTTTTAAGTGGTCAGTCAATCATTACTTCAGTCAGTCAGAGTCAATTATTAGAACTTTTACGAGGGCAGTTATAGCTAACCAAAGACAGCTATAATTAAATTATTTAGCAAAGTTTAATAGTGAAATTATTTTTCCTCTTTCAGAGTTCAAGTTAAAAATTTAATTATATTATTTTGTTTGCGAAATGTGCACTTAAAAACCATTGAAAGATATGTCAGTTTTGCCCCGGCTGATTATTCAAATTGTCCCAATGTTATGCTAGAGTACATGTAAGTATCATATTCTATTATTCAAGATAAATTATTATTTAAGAAATGGGAATGCTTAATAGGACTGTAAAACTGTTTTATTTAAATTTAAAATTAACAGGGAAGGATAAAAGAATATTTATTTATTTTATAACAATTAAGTTT
This sequence comes from Epiperipatus broadwayi, assembly GCA_028023455.1. NCBI lineage: Eukaryota > Metazoa > Onychophora > Udeonychophora > Euonychophora > Peripatidae > Epiperipatus > Epiperipatus broadwayi. The sequence continues at coordinate 1,023,626 of JAQFVV010000149.1, read as the reverse complement.
TTAAGCTTTAATCCTAATAAAAAGGGAACAACTGTAACATGCTTCATTTATATGGAGGAAAGATGTGAACTGTCATTGAACGTTCTCAGAACTTTAATGTATAAATTTCATGTTAAATATAAAAGAAAACTCACAATTTAAAATATACACAAGGAATATGTAATTTTATTGTCATATGTCTTAGAATAGCGGTGTAATTATTTCTATTTTTACCATTGGAAAAGAAAATATATAAGATTAAATATGTCATTAAATGTACTTTAATAATTATTTGTTCTTCTAGACTAGTAGGAGGAATGAAATTATAAATGGATAAAGTTATGTGACATTGCTGTATTAACATTACCAATGATTTTATATCAATAAATATTATTAATTGAATAACTACGTATATTTCTGAAAGGCTTTATGATTGTGAAATCAAATGTTAAATATATCCTAGGAATAAAATACAAACTTCTATTTTACTTGCGTTATGAAATATATTGTTTAATTAAGGAAATTCATTATTTACAACGTCAATAGCAATTCATTAGTTGATAACTAAAAACATTGAATATGCTCATATGGATTCAACAAAGAAAAATAATATTGTGTCGTTTTCTCCTGCAGGAATTGTTCCATTCTGTGTTAATATTTGTCTTGTGCAGTATAATTATTTTCCTTATCTATTTGGAGACATGACAAGGAAAGTCATGCAAAAACTTTTATAAACTTTTCGTTTCTTATCGTTTGGAAAGAAAAAAGAAGAGAACTTTAATTTATTTAATAGAATATTAGATAGTATTAGTTAAGGAATGTTTTATTATTTTAAATATGTTTATTATATGTATTATTATTATATTTTTCTCCAAGAACATCTCAAATAGCATAATAAAAAAAAACATTATGCTGGTAATTTTATTTTTATTATTGTTATTATTTTAATAAGATAAGTTTGGTCATGCGTGTGTTAATAATCCACGCACAAAATAAAACCAATGGAAGAGTCCATTTATTGTTCCAAAAGGGTGAATAATTATTTAAAAAAAAAAGAGTTCATTATATCAAATCTTACCGAATATATTTCTTTTTATAAATTAGAAAATAATTATTTTCAATAGTTATTTTATCTATAACATACAATTTTATTATTTATTTGGGTTCAATTTAACTACAGATTCATGCCAATATTAATGTATTATATTATAAAAAAAATTATTCATCTTGCTTTGTCCATAGTAATTAGTATTTTATTCTCCAACCATTCTTTGAACATTACCAGGTCCTAAATATTGTCAGATATGAGATATTTTATTCTTTATTAATTCTAGCAGTAATAATTAATATTTTAACAGTAATTTTTTGCTTACTGTGATTTTAAATGGTCTGTATATCATATACTTATACGTGTGTGTGTCTATTATTAAACTTATTTATAATTATATGCAATTGCCAGTGAAAATGATTTTAAATCAATCGGATTCGGAAGGAAAAGGGGATCAATCATTTGAAGAATTAGAAAGTTGTTTAAGAGAGAATTATTATTTCTTTGTTATGACTGAATGAAAAATATTTTGTGGCTATATGCTATAAAGTTTACAATGTTTATAATATTTTATGGGTTTGAATCAGTGTATTTGTTAGTTGAATATTTAATATGGGTAGTTTGCCCAGTGCAGTATAGTGTAGTGTATGGAATTGAATATTCCTTTTCTTATCCATGTTTGGAGTATTTTGATAGGAGTGGATTGAATCCTTTTATATTTGATATATTGAATTAAAAGTGTATGAAGCTAGAGATGTTTTCTCCCTGATTTTCATTTGGTGATGAGTTATTCCACCAATTATTGAATTAAAAGTGTATGAAGCTAGAGATGTTTTCTCCCTAATTTTCATGTGGTGATGTGTTATTCCACCTATTATTTAGTCTTAAAGATAGACTTGGAAGTTATTGTGGTATTACCTGTTTTGAAGTATAGAAATCTTTTATCCCATGTGTATTGGATGTTTTCCAGCTTTTGCTATAGCCTAGTGATTGATGGTTTATGATAAAAAAGAATAAAAGGAAAGTATAGTATCTTATAAAACATCTGTATTATAGTTGATAAATAAAGATTGATTGATCTTCACTTCCAACCGTATTATGATTATATTGAAATATCATAAGCAAACCGATTAGATTGATTAACATTATTTATTTATTTTCATTGACACACAGTATAATACAGATTCATGCACATATTGTTAATTTTGATATAAAAAAATTCGTTATTAATGTAGAACTTTACTTATCATGTTAAAACATTTTGTAGTAATCATTTAAGCTTCATCTCATTGATTTTTATCATTTAATCATAATTTGCATAAATAATTAAGCAAAGATAGGATATGGTTAATGAATACAAGGATTTACTTTATTTTAGCAAAGCAGAACCTAGTTATTCAATAGAATACTTTACTTCAAAACTACAAAGAAAAATACATTTAATTAATAGAAGTATTTATTTTCTTTGGTAAGATAGTTTAATATTATTCTTAGTTTAAATCCCCTTATTTTAATTTATTTAAGATATTTTAGAGTAACAATGCAAAATCCTAATTCGTTCAGTAATTAGAATATTAATCTATATTGTTGTTATAAAAATTTTAGTAATAAATGAGTGATATTCAGCAAAAGGTTGAATAAAAGATATTTTAGTAATCAATTACTAAAAGTGTAAGGTGATATTTATTTTGTTTTATTTTTGTATAAGTCTATCAGAAATCACTGATAGCTAAAGAGACATTTCTTTATAGTAAATAATAGGGACTTATTTAGTTCATTTAATGTTTCAAATAAAATGTTTACCAATCTATCAAAATATTCTGATGAATGAAAGATAGTAGATATAAAAGTTAACGAATCATGTTGTATTATATCTTCTTGTATAATCTGTACTCAATGATATGAAATCCATTTGGAATTTTTGTTCATAACAATAAAAGAAAAGTAGATGTTGATTTAACTATTTTCTATTTGATTAATAAATATTTTGTTATCTAAATTTGTATTTGGAGTTTTTTCTATAACATTCATTCGTGTTTCACACTTCCACACATGCTTATACATTTATTTTATTTAATGTAACATAATTGTATTTTATTTAATTATAATAAATCACAAGATATGATGATGTTGATTTCCTTGATTCAAACACTATATGAGATGCCAATTACCTATTGATCATTTTTAAAAGGGTTTTGTTATTTAATTTTTGTTTAGATGATGAATTGAAATCAAAACGTGCCCGATTTCTTTCATTATCTAACTGCAAGTATCTAATTAGTGTATTGTTTGGTTTATAATATTATTTTTATAGTGTTAAATAATAATTTGAGGTATAGAAATGTTAGATCAAGCCATACCATAAGTTAATTCCCTGAGATCTTCAATATATCATTTAGATTAGATAATAAATTCATTTAGCCAGATTAGATTAGTGAGTAGTTAAAATTTAGAAATGATAAGTTTAATTTGAGTTTAGATCTAGTGAATTATACATTACAATTTCTGAAATATTATTATTATTATTATTATTTTTTTTTTGTTATTAGTTTAATTGTATAATATGGTAGAGGTTGTTCAATGCATATGGATGATGGGAGGAGGTGAAGTAGAGAGTATTATTAATTAATTTTAGCTGGTAGAATTTTACAATTTAATTTTGTCTAGCATAAAACTTAATAGATGTTTATTCCTATTAGTAATGATATTTTCTCCCACATCTAATGTACATTGTACATCTCATACACCTCTGTATCCTTCAACTGAATTAGTTTTAGGTGAAAGCTTTAATTAAGAGCCTCATGAATAGATTTAGGTAAAATTAAATGAATATTTTATTCTATGATCCATAGAATTGGCGCCCCGGGTAATTGTTAGTGTTGGTGATAGGTGTGAGGGGTTACAATATATAGGAGAGAAGCTTTAGTTGGAGTATAATTAAAGAATGGAAATGTGGTTGCTTAAACTTATCTAATTGTTATAGTTAATTCAGTATGATAATTGTAGCATAAGAAAGTCGTGAACAGTTTTATATATGACTGAAGATAAAAACATGAGAGATGAGCATAGAAAAAAAGCTGTAAAAACTACATATATCAAAACATTGTGCTGTCACTACAGAATAAATGCCAACCTATAAAATAGCACGTATTTACTTTGCAATATAAACGAGGTTTAAATTTGATAAGGTAATATCAGTTGTAGTATTATGGAAGGCAGCAGTTGATTCTATTGTTTGAGCACTTTAATTTTTATATCTGAAGATCATTTTATAATCTTCAACTGTAATATGGAATTTGAGTTTAGCAATAAAATATCTGTATATAAGTATGTAAAATAACATAATATTGACAATGGCTATCATATTTTTAAATTGTATATATTTTGAGTTTGTGCAATGTGAAAGGGTTTTATTTTGTGAGCTTCCAGCTCATATTAAACTTTTGTCACATTGTTTTACTGTAAATTAAATGTGATTGTATAAAACCTCTGCAGAATGTTAATATGATGTTAAGTCTGACTTGATAATTAGATTAACAAAAGTTAATTTAATTATTAAGTCAGTTTTTATCTGTAGGTATATTTGTATATACAGTTGTATAAATATATATGCAATTTTTATAATTGTGTATTTTCTGAAGTATACTTGTACTTAATGAAAGTTTTGTGCTGTTGGTATAAAAGCATTGTCTTGTTGATGAGAATTGTATATTTGAAAAAAGAGTATGGACAAACAAGTTTTTATAGATTTTTGATTAATATTATATATAGTATGCTAAATATAAAAAAATCCACAATTTACAAATTTACATAAAAAGTTAAAATATTTTTTATACTTATACATTTGTGAAACCATTAATAATATTTTTCAAGTTCATTTTACTTGAATATTTATGCCCATTCCCAAGATTAGCACAGTCTGTTTATCTTTATTGCATTACTGTAATAATTTTTTTTTAATATTGTAACTAGTGAAAAGTTACTTTCTGTAGTACACTGTATTGTTTATTGAAATTAACAACAACAACAAAAAATTGTCTGACTGACATATATATTGCTAAAATGTTGTTCAATAATCATGATTAAATATAACCAGTTATTAGAAATAAAATACAAATGGACCCTTAAGATTTTTACTTTTTCATAGTGAATTATATTATTATATTTTTATTTTTTATTTTAGCATTCTAAATTAATTTTTACATATACTTTATATTTTTGAAATGATTTATAATTTTGTTTAAAACACAGTAAAAACATTGAATTAAAAAATTGATTTCTATGATCAAATAAAAAAATTTGAAACAAATTTATTAGTTCTATTATTTTCAAATTTAGGATCTATCTCAGATTTGATGGCATTTGATTCATTATTTAATTTGCTTTGTACACATTTTGAATAGAACAGGAAAAACTCTATACAGTAGTGCCACTCAGTGCAAGCAAGAGTAATCAATGTATGCAAGAAGGATTGTGCATAAAATCCCTATCTAGTGCCTACTCATCCAATATCCCCGACTAGTTTCTAGCTTATGACTTTCATCAGCGAAGAGCTTTGGATCTGAGAGCATTGCACTTGGATCTTAGGATCCAATGCAACTCTCCAGCAGCCACGTTTTACCTTTTTAGTTAACTATAAAACTATGAGTTTAAAATTGAAACACAATATTTTTAATCCAAGTTCATTAGCTTATATAAATATATGTCTGAACTCAGTTCATTACCCATACATTTTGGTGTCTTTGGTTTTTTAATAACCATAGCCACCACTATTCTATGAGGTAGGATTGGTATTAAACCACGGAACATCAATCACATGATCACCATTGGTTTAACACATTCCAAATGGTTTGTAAATTTTTACTTACTTAATTAAATGTAGTAGTACATTCATTAATGTTTGTATTTCTGTAATTTTTAAAACAAATTTACTCCTCATATTCAAAAATAGACAGAGAAAATAAAGTCTAATGCCTTAATTTGATTAATTATTTTAAGCATTTTTATTTCAGTCTGCTTTATCAGTTGATTTAAAATTAATTTTTATCAAAGCTTTTAATACTGTCTCAAATTGATTTTTTACAGTTATTAGTTGTTAGAATCTACCAGATCAGAGAATAGGGCAGAATTTTTTTAATGTAACTTTAGATTTTCTAATAAATTTAGAAAATATTTTATATTTTTGTATGATTTAATATATATATTGAATAATGCTTAAAATATAATTCAATAAAATGCTTCTTTCCTTAATTTGAATATAAAAAATAGTAGTTAAGGAACACTATTCTAGAAAGATTATAACTTTAATATAAGCATTGATTGTGACCAGGTTGGTCATATTCATAGAATTACTATAAGTTTATGTAAGAAGAATTTATAAGTTAATAATTTATATATACTATTTATGTGATAATGCAGTGCACAAGTCTTGCATTGATGTTATTCACAATAAACCAGGCCTCTTTATATTTTCTTTTTTAGTTATTGCACTCAGTACAAATGCTTTTAATATTACGAGAATCAAAATTATGGCCAGATTTAATTACATGTTCTAAAAATATATTAGGGTCTGTTTTAGCGCATATATATATATATATATATATATATATATATATATATATATATATATATATGTTGTGCTAATCTTATAGTGCATTTGGCATGAGACTTAACCATAATAAATTGCATTACATATTGGTTCATTACATTTAATTTTATAAACTATTTGGAGAGTTGGTTTGGAGATAATTTATCTTTAGTATTGTTCAAAATTTGATTAAAATTAGGAGGGGTTTTAAAACTAATACTGAAATTATTTGAGCACATTTTCATCTTTTTAGATATATGTGATACAAAAGGAAGTCTGATCAATACATTAATATTATTATTAATGTACCACAAAATTAGCACAACACAAACATATATATATAATGTAATGCTAGCAAGAGATAGATGTTATGAAACAAACATATATTCTAGTGTTACATGTTTATAATTTAAAAATAAATGATTAAATTATTAATAGAAACAAAAATAGAAAAATGATGTAATATGTTCCTAGAATAGTTTTCTTTTTATTTAAAATGTACTTTTGTAAAAATCATAAAAAAAAAGATTGCGTTATATTTTCTTTTAAAAGAGAATAAAGTTTTAGTATTGAGTGGACTGGTGGATAATCTAAAATAGAAAAGATTTAAAACCCCTTTTTAAAAATAAATAAATATGAAAAATCAAAATAAAATTTTGTTTGTAAAAGAAAACTTTCGCAAATGTAATTAGTTTTAAAAGATTACTGGCTGATAAAGAAAAAGTAAACTAAAAATTGAATTAATTAAAAAACTATGTAAACTATGGATGAGATAGTAGATTAATCTAAGCAAAAGATTAGATAACATGAAGTGTAAAAATCAATTAAATTAACGAAATGTAAAAATAATTTAAGAAAAAGTATATTCAAATTACAATCAAAATTGAAAATAAGAAATTAAAACAATGAGAGAGAAGGGTATATAAAGTCACCACCATCTATTGTTATTCATTCCAGCCTTTATTTTGTGATCGAATTCAATCTGGTCTTCATTTTGTGCATTACATTATTCTTTACTCCAGAGATCCAGAAATCTAAGGACAGAATATAGCCATTCATTATTGCTGTGGAAAATATCATTGTAGAAGCCACAGATCTAGCAAAAAAATGTGTTGCTAGGTTGTCTTTAGAAGTGTTTGATTGGGTTTCAGGCCCCAAAGTCCTCTGCAAATCGACTGTTCCTGCCTGAACCCTTATTGGAAACTAATGCCAAAATGGTGAAATAGACATCGCCACAAACTCTCCCATTAACAAGACAAAGAATGGAAAATAAGGCCTGAAACCATTGATAGAGACCAAAAAGCCAAACAGTTAATACTGACAATCATGAAAACTTAGGTCATCATCATCATTATCAACCATTATCAATCCACTGCAGGATGAAGGTCTCTCCAAGTTTAATCCATCTTCTCCTATCTTTAGCTTCTCTTCTCCACATCACCCCTACACATTTTCTTATTTCATCCATCCATCTTACATGTGGTCTCCTTCTGGGTCTTTTACAATCTCTTGGAATCCAGTTTAAAATTTCAATTGTCCATCTATTATCATCTCTTCTAGCAATATGTCCAGCCCAACTCCACTTCAATCTTTTAATTTTTTCAATGAGGTCAGTAACACCTGTTTGTTCTCTTACCCATACATTGCGTTTTCGATCTCTTCTTGTTACTCCCAACATACATCTCTCCATACTTCTTTGAGTGGTCTGAAGTCTCTGTATTGATCTTCTATTAAGTGTCCAAGTCTCAGATCCATAAGTAAGAACTGGTAAAACACATTTGTTAAAAACCTTTCTTTTCAAACACATAGGCATATTTCCTTTTAATATCAAGTTATTTCTACCAAAGCACTCCAACCAAGTTTAATTCTATGATTAATTTCCTCTATTATGTTTCCATTTGTATTAATAATCTGACCAAGGTATTTGTAACTCTTAACTTCTTCTAATTCATCATAATCAATCTTTATTTTCATATTTTGAGCAAATCGATTAAACATTACTTTAGTCTTTTTAACATTTATCTTTAGTCCTACTTTCCTACTTTCATCTGATAACTCCTGCAACATTTCCTGCAGCTCGGAAGCATTATTTGCAAAAACAACTACATCATCTGCGAAATCTAAATGACTTAAATAATCTCCATTTACTTTCACTCCTTTAGTTTCCCATTTTAATCCACAAAATACTTCTTGCAGCACTGCTGTAAAAAGTTTTGGAGATATGGAATCACCTTGTCTTACACCTTTCTCAATTGCTTTAATCACTGAAGAAATGTTTATAGAATCAAATGCCTTTTCATAATCTACAAATCCAAAACATAATGACAACTCATATTCATTTGTCCTTTCTATAACTTCTCTCAATACTTGAATATGATCTACTGTACTAAAACCACTTTTAAATCCAGCTTGTTCTCTTGGTTGGTGAAAATCCAAGGTTCTCTGTAGACGAGTTGTAATTATCTTGGTAAAAATTTTATATAAAACTGATAAAAGGCTGATAGGTCTGTAATTTCTAATATCTTCTTTATCACCTTTTTTAAATATTAATATTATTACTGCATTCTTCCAATCATCCGGTACATCTTTATCATTTAGACATTTGGTATATAACTTTGCTAATATTTTTTCTGTTTCTTCACCTGCTTCTTTTAATATATCAATTATAATTCCATCATTACCTGGAGCCTTTCCTTTTTTCATACATTTAATTGCATTTCTCACTTCTTCATTTAAAATTCTGGGCAATTCGGAAGATGTAATAGATATAGGAGGTACTTGTTCTTTATTACTATATAATTCTTGATAAAAATCTTCTACCAATTTCATAATGTCATCCCTCTTTTTAGTAATAATTCCATCTTTTTTCCTTATTGCAGATATAAATTTCCTACCAATACCAAAATGTTGTTTTACATTCTTAAGACTTTTATTTTCTTCTATAGCTTTTCTTGCTAGTTCACAGTTATACTTTCTTATATCATTTTCAACTCTTTTCCGCACCATTTTACAAAATTCGAGATATTCAATTCTTTTTAATGCATCATTCTTGCATATCTTCATATTCCTTCTTTTCTTCATAAGTTCTCTAGTCTCAGTAGAAATTTTATTAGTCAATTGCTGCTTTTTTCTACCAGCTATCTTTTTGCAGTTTTTAAAAGTGTATCAGTTATTTTCATATTAATTTCATTCAAATCTGAATCATGTTCAAAATCTACTAATACTTGAAACCGATTTGTAAGTTCTAATTTAAATTCATTAGAATGTTTCTGAAGATTAGGAATATCAACTGTAAATATAGTTTTTCTTAATAATTTTTGTCTCTCTAGTTTTACATTAACATGTATCTTACCCCTTACTAATCGATGATCACTTCCTGTGTTAAATTTATTAAGAACATTACAATCTTGAAATATGTATTTCCTGTTAGTCAAAATATAATCCAATTCTGCTATACCTTCATTTGGATGCTTCCATGTCCATTTCCTTCTAACATTTTTCTCAAAAAAAGAATTCATAATATAAAGTTTTCCTTCTCTGCAAACTCCACAAGTCTATGTCCTCTCTCATTTCTATTACCATAACCAAAATTACCTACAACACTTTCATCTTTCATTTGTTTACCAATTCTAGCATTAAAATCTCCCATAATAATTTTAAAATATTGTTTACTCTGATCAAAAGCCTTTTGTACATCCATATAAAAATCTTCTACTACTTCATCACTGTGAGAACTTGTTGGGGCATAAACCTGAATTATCTGCATTTGATATCTGCTATTAAGTTGTATAACTAATCTTGCCACTCTGTCTGATACACCATCAATCTCCACAATATTGTTCTTCCACTTTTTATTTATAATGAATCCTACTCCACTTGTATTTCCAATATTTGTGCCTTTATAATAGAGCATATGTCCACTTTTTAAATCAATTGTCTCTTCACCTTTTCTTCTAACTTCACAAAGTCCAATAATATCCCATTTAATATAAGAGAGTTCTTCTTCTAATTCTTGCAATCTTCCTTCACTTGAAAGTGATCTGCAGTTGTAAGTACCTAAATAAAAAGTCATCATCAAATGGCAGCCTGGGTCCGCCTCCAGGATATTCTTAGCACCCTCCGCCTTCGGCCACCAACCGCTGCCTTGGTTGGTGACTTTACAGCCTCCTGGGATTAAGGGCCATGCTTTATTTTTGTCTGTCATAATTGTATAATTGGGAAAAATCTTTATCATTTACACAAACATTCATTCTGCCTTATCAGGCACTGAAAAGAAAGACCATGGTGTTTCTTGATCTTAAACTCAGTTAATAGCAAACTCCTTTCTGCAGCCAAAACTTAGGTAAAGACATTTTAATACTTGTCTATAGACAGTTTGTTTATTTTAAATGAATTTTAATTAATGAAGCACTATTATAAAATTTAGCCTGAAACTAATCATTAATCATTTATATTTCTTTATGTAAAATATTATATTAGATATGTGTGTACTTGAATAAATATTGTTTGCTTAAATATCATTTGATCTATTCTCTCCTTCTCTCTCTCTCTCTCTCTCTCTCTCTCATCACTGTATCACTATTAATTTAAGAGTATAGTTATTTTTATGTGTTAATAAATTTGCTGGACCTTGGTTAAGAGTATGAGCTAGCCATGGGATATTTCAAGCACTGGATTGTGTGCCTGTCATCCAAAGCATACCTACTATATAACATATGGTTGGCTTGTACCTGAGTGTTATCCTCAAAACAAAATGCTTTAGATGGCAGGATTTGAGTCCAGCAGTCGAGATTGGGTCACAGTCAGGGAATTTGATCATGTTATGCTTTGTATAGCTCAATCTGACCATGGATATCATTGATGGCTATGCTATCAATGGTATTCTCCCCTCTGCTTGAAGGGCCTGTCCATTCCCGTAGTATTAAAACAAATGTTGAACTTAGTAAAGTTTAGATTCCTAAAATTATTATAAAAGGTATTTAAACCACTAACTTCAATAGACCCAGTTCAATAAACACACTAAAACATATTCTAATATTAAATCTATATTTTTAGAACGTGAAATGAAGTCTGGCCACAATTTCAACCTCTTAATATTAAAGTTGTTTGCACCGAGCACAGTGATTGAAAAAGAAAATGTAAAGAGGCATGGTTTAGTGCAAATAACATTAATGCAATAAACAAAAAAGTCTCTTGCACTGTATTATCACATAAATGATATATATAAATTAACTTATAAATTCTATTTATATAAACTTATAATAGTTCGATGAATATGATTGACCTGGTCAAAAGCAATGCTTAGAAATAATATTTTATTAAACTTGTAATCTTTCTAGAATAATATACCTTTACTATTATTATTTTTTAATGCTTAAAATGATGAAACACTATTACAATTTATACTTTGTATAATTTAAATTTTCTTTACATTTGTGTTCTGCACTTATTAGATCATTTTAAATACATTATTGCAAATTTTTATCCCGTTTATATATCTGAATATAACATTTTTTAATAGGAATATTTAGTTTGTGTGATATTTTTAATATATTATCCATCGCCGTGCTCTGTTGTATTCCTGTTTAATTTTTCCAAAAGTAGTATTTAGTTTGTACAATATGTCCTTTATTTTAGCCATCATTTTTCTGCTGAATAATCATTCATGTCATAAACTTTTAAAAACTTTTGCAAATTTTATGAATCTTTTTGTGAAATATTGAATAATATTTAAAATTAATGAATGGAATGGTAGTCAATCAATTTTGAGTGCTAATTCTATTAACTTAACACAGATAATAGGGCTCAAATAAAATTTTGAATATATTCCTTATTAATAATTTGTTTTATTATATCATCATAAGAAACTAATCCACTGTAATTATTTAATGTTTCTTACCAACCTGTGAAATGTTAAGGATTTTTTAGCCAATGTATATTTTATCCAAAATAATTGTTTTAGCACCTTTTGGCAAAATGATCTAGATGAGAGGAAGGATTAAATTAATTCAAACTCTATGTAATTTTAAATATTTAAACAAACTTAAGATTTCAAACAAAACAATGTTTTATATTATTAAGATTAATTTTTTTTATAAATATATCCATTGAAAATTAAGGTTTTAATTTCATCTTATCTTATTCAAGTAAATTTAACTTGTTTAGACTATAATTAATTCTTTAAAGACTTATCATGCTTTCATTAGATTTTTTGGTCTAGGAGAATTTAGTATTTTGCATTATACTATCATTTTAAAGACTTAAAAAAATCAAATCCTTTCTATTGACTAATTGTTTATTATCTAGCAATTATTATGGGACCTTTAATATAATCATTATTCATTATTGTAAGTATAGAAAGATTTTATTAGAATAAAAATTAAATAATGAAAATAATATATTTCTGTTATATAACTGATAAATAAGATTAAAGAATTCATTAAACTTTTAAGTGTATAAACAGAAGCTTAATTTTACATTGTAAGCATACTAAAGTTGAAATGTTGATGTTTAAATACAAATTTATCAATGTATATAATCTAAAAATTTTAATAGTATAAATTAAAATGTCATAGTTGTTTTAAAAGCTTTTCAATGTTAAGATATGAAGATATATGGATAATCATTCAACAGGTATTGAAATACATTTATAATTGAGACTTCAGGAGCCACAGAATTATTACTGAAAATATCAAGTGATAAATAGACCAAGTGGTTTACATATTGAATGGGATGCTTTATCCACTTCAAAGGTTTCTTCACAAAATTAAAACTAACTTTTGTTTTTATAAAGTTTTAAAAGTAACTTTATTTGAAAGTTTTATATGTTATAGCGCACATACACAGCTATAATTTAAAATTCTCTAATTTTACTTTTTAGTTTAAAAATAAGTTTTTTTGACACTTTTTTTTTTTTTTTATCTATTTTTAAAAATATTCTAATTTTTTAAAAAAAGTTTGGTACTTATTTTTTATACCATACAAGCTGCCTGATGACGCTTTACACTCTTTAATACACATAAATTGTTCAATTTTTGGTATTACAAAAAAAAGAAGTCTACATTAATTATTGTCCCATTTCTTTATTGTCCTATGTCTGGTATTATATTTATGTAAAAAAAGTCAACATTAATTTATGTACTTATTTATTATTGGAAACGAACAAGTTATTTTTTGTTTTTGCTTTTGCTTTTAAAAACACGCTACTATTTTAATAACGTTACTGTGCTGGACTTTTTTGTCTTTATTGTCCGACTTCAGATTAATTAAAAAATAACATGTATAAATTAATTGCAGTACTTCTTTTGGATTGAAAACGAAGTATAAATTAATTTATCTACTTATTTATTATTGGAAACGAACAGGTTCTTTTTTGTTTTTGCTTTTAAAAACATGCTATTATTTTAATAACCTTACCATGCTAGACTTTTTTTTTATTGTGTGATTTCAGGATCAGGAAGGGGGAATATGTCAGCAAGTCATGATGGAATGTGCAGGGGGATACTGATGTTGCTGCCGATCCAAAGGATCGGCCAAAAGATGCAGTAGCAATGCAACCTCAGCCATTGGATTTGTCTCGTATGTGTTCTCATGCAAAGCTGAATTTTCACATGAGTTCTCTGCAATGGTGCTTGCCTCTACCTTTTTCCAATTGTTAAAAACCTTGAAAGTTGTGTATGGAAGTGTGGTAATGCATTTAAAATTATTTCTATCTAATACTATGTCAGGTAGGGTGTAATATCATTACTTGGAATGTACATTTTAAGAGTTATGGCCAGTTGATTTCTAGACACCCTCACATGATAGGTAGCAATCTGTGAAGTGTGCGCATTTGCAGAGTTTCACGAAGCACATCAATGGGCCATAAAATTGATGTCAGTGACACTTAGGCCTGCTAATATGAATGGAACTGTTCTAGCAGGCCATAAGTTTGGCCGCATAAATGGCATTTTTATGTGTTTTGGAACATAAAAAGTGCCATCAGGCAGCTTGTATGGTCTAAAAAATAAGTACCAAAAGTTTTAATCTTTTAGAGAAAAAAATAAAAGCATTTCAATTTTGAAAGTTTTGATTGCATTCCTGGGTCTTTTAATTTTTTTTTTGAGTGTAATCAATTTTTAATTTATTTGTAAAAAGAAAGCTGAGAGTTAATTTTGCATTTATTTTTTTTAAAATTAATTTTGTATAAGATAGAAACCCTGATCAAATTTTTAATTAAGATTAAGTCTGAGATAGAGATTTCCCTGGGCAAAAACTTCTAATTAAAGATGAGGTGGGAGATAATAGTGCACATAAATAGACCTGGGATTTTGGACTAAGGATAATTCAGCTATTCATTTTAATTCTGCATATTGAGTATTGATTGAGCTTTTAATATACTAATAGCAATACCTATTCAAATTGCCATGCTGCCATAAATTCCCAAAGTTGTTATCTGTGTCTTGTTACAGCTATTGAGAATATTACCTTTTACTGTCTGCCATTAGGAAATTTTCCTGAAATTATATTATTGACCACTATTTGCTAAATAGAAATCATCTCTGCAGGATTCCAGAACTACATACCATGATGAATCTTATCTACAATGTGCCATGCTAAACCAACCCAAAGATGAACCCCAGATCCTGGATTGTTCCTGCAATATCATATAAAAGTTTAAACAAGAACTGATCCAGTGCTAGCCTCCAGACTCCTGAACTTATAATGGAAACCAAAATCTTCATTAGAACTTTCAAGTGAAATGAACTTTGTACGCTGCTGAAAGATATCCACTGAACCTAACCTTATGTCTCGAAGTAAAGTGTTTTCATATTCCAACTAGGGTTTAAATCTCTGTTAAAGTCTCAGCTTAATCATAAAATAATTCAGTATTTATTAGAAGTTCTGAGTATTCTTTCAATATTTTAATCATTTTTTGTGTTTACTTATTAAAGTGTGTATTGGGATCTTAGTTTTAAGATTTCATATTTTTAATTTATTTATCTGAGAATGTATTGCGAGTTTATATTTGATATGCATATTCTTTTCTCTTTTTATATTATTAACCTTGATAAATACTTGAAAAGAAATTAGTAATTTTCTTTTAACTCTCCTGTCCTTTTTTGTTATATGGTAATTAATTTAAATAAGTCTAGTTTGTGTTTCCTGCAGATTGCAAATCTCTTGGCTGGCGGTTTATCAAGTATAGTGTTCTGTTTTTCCTAGATCAGAGATTTTATTTTATTTAAGATTACGTAAAATCATAATCTTTTCTTGTTATATTTTCTTTTCTTGTATTGGGGTCAACCTCAAAATACTTTGAACATGGTTAAGCATGAGCTGTTCTTCAGACATATGACATTCTCGGCTCCAATGATTTATTCTGGGCCAAGGAAAACTCACCTGTGCTGTGTCGTTGTACTTCCTACAAGACTCCTTTTGTTTTGAAATCTCTAAATAGGGGAAACTGGAATTGGTTTTTATAAACTGCTGGCAGGAAGATATTATAAATTCCTCTTTTTAAATTATAGGCAAGAAAAGAAGCTTATCTGCCAGGGTATTTAATGTTTCAAAACTCACATCAATACGCAGTAGAAATTTAGGTCAAACTTTTATACTTTTGTTTGCTTGGAATTTATTATTGTAAATTTAATAAACTTTAAAACTGTTTAGAATTATTTTGGCTAATGTTTGTCGTTGGGTTCTTTTCTCAATTATCTGAACAATGTTAAAGATCTCTTTCTCTCCTTGTAGCATTTATCATCATCGTTAACTTTTGACCACCGTAAATAAAATTTTCTAGGTAGTAAGTGACCTAGTGGTGCCCTCATTGATCAAATGCATTTCCATAAGAAATTAAATTTTACGTCAATCTGTCAATCGAATATAAGAATATAAAAAACAAAGTAGTACATGAAGGAAATTGTAATCGATAAGAAATTAAATTCCAAAAATATATACATGAAGAAAATAAATGTAGATGCTATAAAAACTTTACAGGCAAAAACATATAGGTATAACAAATACCAATGACAATATGCAAAAAATAAATTATAAATCCATAAGAAATTAAATTTCAAAAAAGCTGTCCATGTACAGGGAAAATAAAAAACATATATACCATAAAAATTTGGAATCATTGTCATAAATATATATTTATTTCCTTGTTAACTGCATACAGTTATTGTCATAAATATATAATTTTCTCCAGATACATTTTTTTTTCTTTCTAGAATTTAATTTCTTTTGAATTTATTGATATCAATGACTTTTTTATGGATTACATGGCCTACTTGTTGTATTTTTGTACTTGTTAAATCCTTACTTATATTCAATTTATAGATTAGTTTTGTAAATTAATTTGCTATGGAATTTCATTTGGTCTTGTCATCAATTTATTATCAAATATATGCATTGATCTCAGTTATTAAATGTATGTTTTTGAAATCATTGTTAATTGGATAAATTGTTAATTGTTTCACATTTATTTTCTAAATATATTATTTTCATGTTTTTTTTTGCTTTGTTGATTGATTTTTTGCAAAAAATTAAAATTTATTATAATTTTTTCTTTGTTGATATGTGATTAGTAAATTCATAATATGGATAGAGTTCCATTTACCGACACTGGTACTTTCTGATTTTGCCCCATGCCATCACTTGAGGGCACTTATTTCCAATAGTCAGAGATAATTATACAGTTGCAGGGACTAATCTTTAATGAAAGTAAATAAACCACATAGTTGTGACTTGTGAATTTTTTATTTTATTGTATAAAATTATGACAAATGATACGTTGGGCGAATCAGAATGCATTTCACAAATACGTGATTGCTTGCTTGCTAAAATCAAAAGCGGTATTGATTGTCTTTTTATGCTCAAGATGATGAGAATTTGTGATCTACCGGCCATAGAACATGAAACATTGGAATTTTTCCAAAGAAACCATATTCTGCCTTCTTAAAAAGTCTGTACCAATGGCCACAATATGAAATTGTACTTTGCCTGAATCCTGAAATGGTAATGTAATTTAAAAGTCTGCCAATGCCATGTAGCGCTACATAAAGACATGTGGTTTAAATGCTCTAAAATAATGTTTCTAACAGCTGTCCAATTTATTTATTATCGGAGTAGGGATACCATGACAATTGAATGTATAAAACATGAATTGGATTTTGCAAAGACATTATCGTTTCTTGGAACAGTTATCTAAGAGAAGTGTGCAAAGAAAGTTTATTGATTCAGCCATCGTGCAAAATTGGAGGACCTGGAAAAATTGTAGAAGTCGATAAAAGTCTCTTTACAAAATGAAAGAACCAACAAGGGGGAATATTCCTGAACAGTGGTTATTTGGTGGTTTATGCAGGGAAACCAATGAATATTGTTACTGTTCCATGTCAGACAGCGTCCTTTCTACTTGATGCCATTCAACAAAATATAGCACATGGATCAATAATTTATTCTGACTGTTGAAAGGCCTATAAAACTGATGAATTAAGAAACGCAGGATTTGAACATTTTAAAATTGATCATAGTTATAATTTTGTGGATCCTTCTACTGGGGCACATATCCAAAACATAGAAAGACTTTGGGGGCTAGTTAAATGGTGCAATAAAAGACAGAGAGGAAACACTCGCAAACACATGAATTCCTATTCAGCTGAATTCATGTGACAGTGATTGCACTAAGAAGATTTATGGTGTCACAATTTTAGAAGCCAATAGCAAAGTGTAACTATTTTTTTTATTACTTACATTTTTTTTTATACTTTAATTAAACATTAGAATACAAAATTGTTTGCATCTTTTTTACTTTCACTTTCATTAAATATACACTACATACTACCCACTTGTTAGTAATTACATATTATTTTATTCTTTGATTAAATACCAAATTATTGTTTATTTCAGTATATTAGTTAGGTTTTTGGTTTTGTTTCTTACTTTAATTAAAAGTTAGAATACAAAATTATTATTTGGTGTTTTTTACTTTGACTGTCATCAAACATTAGTCCCTGCAACTGTATAATTATCTCTGACTATTTGAAATAAGTGCCCTCAAGTAGTGGCATAGGGCAAAATTGTAAAGTACCTAAAGATATATGTGAGAGATGGTGACCTGGGCCAACTGATGATTGGTTTAGTATGAAGTAAATTTTGGCGGTCATTTGTCTTTTTTGTATTTTCATTCATATGATCTTAAAGGAATGTGTGGTAGAAAGTGGTACGTAAAATCACTTAGTAAAAGTGCTTTTAAATTTGATATAAATCTCATGGTAAAGTGGTTAGTGTGTTAGTCTGTCATTCACGATCTGGGATTTTTATTTGAATATAACTTGGATTTTTTTCAGGTTGTTGATTCCTAGCTGATCTTATTGGTCATCCACTATTGATCAATAATAGATACACTATTATTGTTAGTATGAAGAGTAAATTTCAGGCAATTGGGTCCAATCAGGTAATTATTGATGCATTGGTCATAGAGAAAAAACACATTTGAAATATAATAGGCCATTCACCAAATGCTGGCAAAGAGTATCTTACAAAGCAGTTATCCTACATTTTATTTTTTACATTATGTGTGAGTGGAAAACTGAGAAAATTATTTGGAGAAAAATGTGGAAAATGTTTCACAATTAAATCTGCTTATAGATAATAATGAATATAGTATAAGCTATATTCTTTCTGCTTTTTATTGATTGAAAATGAACATTAAGATGCTAATATTAATTAAGAGTTGTAGCAATGAATGCCAAACTGCTATTTGATGATTAATTATAATCACTTGGTCATGATAATCTGTTAACTAAAATACTCAAATTGTTTAGAGGAAAACAATATGCAAATAATATATTTTCTGAGATTGCTGTCTTGCCTCTTAATGCTTATTAAAAATATCCTGTCCCTTCCTATACTGGAGCTTTTCATTAGTAGTCGCAAATTAGTAATCAATAGTAGTATATTCTAATATTGCAGTGTTAAACATGATTTTTTTTTTTTTGCTTAGAAGTATCTAGTTTGGATGTGAATTAGACTATTATTTTTATTTTGGATATAATAAAACAGTAGTTTAATGTTTAAATGACCTGAGTGACATTTTTCTTCTTTTTGATAAGATTTAAGTAAGAAACTTTTATTATTTCATTAAGCCAAGTTTATCATGAGTGGGATCTGAATCCACACCATCATTTAGGCAGTTTAACAATAGTTTTATCTAAAGTATTATAGATTTTAAATAATAATACAGTACCATATTAATTTTAATTAGAATCATATATTTTGCACAAATGAATATATGTAAATGTAAGCCTACAAAGCTGTAGATTAAGCTTTATCATTGTTAAAGTTATTTGACATCAAGCAATAGTCCAACATATCACATCTTATATAGAATTACATTATAAATTTTAATAAATTGAAAGTATGCTAGCCTTTCTCACATGCGCAATTATAACAGAGAAAGCCAATCAGATTTTAAACAGATATCTAATAAATAATGAAGCTTAGACATGAGACAGAGATTTTGATAGAAAAGGTTGATACCACCTTTTCTAAACTTAACTTTTATATATATAAGCCAGTCTTAAGCATCTTAGCCTGAAATCTTTAAATATATAAACAAATACAATTATCATTCATTGTGTTATAAATATAATATATTACGGCACAAAATCTCAGATTTACTATACACAATGAATGATAATTGTATTTGTTTATATATTTAAAGCTTTCGGGCTAAGATACTTAAGACTGGCTTATATATATAAAAGTTAAGTTTAGAAAAGGTGGTATCAACCTTTTCTATCAAAATCTCTGTCTCGTGTCTAAGCTTGATTATTTATTAGATATCTGTTTAAAATCTGATTGGCTTTCTCTGTTATAATTGCGCATGTGAGAAAGGCTAGCATACTTTCAATTTATTATCAATTTTCAACATGTGATTTAGATAAATATTGTTTACAAACGTTGCTGCTATGAAAATTGCGGTATAGTAAATCTGAGATTTCGTGCCGTAATATATTATATTTATAACACAATGAATGATAATTGTATTTGTTTATATATTTAAAGCTTTCGGGCTAAGATGCTTAAGACTGGCTTATATATATAAAAGTTAAGTTTAGAAAAGGTGGTATCAACCTTTTCTATCAAAATCTCTGTCTCGTGTCTAAGCTTGATTATTTATTAGATATCTGTTTAAAATCTGATTGGCTTTCTCTGTTATAATTGCGCATGTGAGAAAGGCTAGCATACTTTCAATTTATTATCAATTTTCAACATGTGATTTAGATAAATATTGTTTACAAACGTTGCTGCTATGAAAATTGCGGTATAGTAAATCTGAGATTTCGTGCCGTAATATATTATATTTATAACACAATGAATGATAATTGTATTTGTTTATATATTTAAAGCTTTCGGGCTAAGATGCTTAAGACTGGCTTATATATATAAAAGTTAAGTTTAGAAAAGGTGGTATCAACCTTTTCTATCAAAATCTCTGTCTCGTGTCTAAGCTTGATTATTTATTAGATATCTGTTTAAAATCTGATTGGCTTTCTCTGTTATAATTGCGCATGTGAGAAAGGCTAGCATACTTTCAATTTATTATCAATTTTCAACATGCGATTTAGATTATAAATTTTAATGCATTTTGATATTTAGAGCCGATCATATAAAATAACAGTATATACTTTGTATTCCTTTCAACCAGCATGACAAAGTTAATACATTTAAAAATTTTTACAAACTGTGATGTAGAAAACTCTCCATATAGTAGTGCCACCTAGTGCAAATCTCAGTGCTCTCAAATCCAAAGCTCCTCACTAATGAAAGCCACAAGCTAGAAACTAGTCTGGTGATATTGGAGAGTAGGCAGTACTCAAATTGTTTAGACTGAAAACAATATGTAAATAATATTGCCTCATAATGTTTATTAAAAAACTTCTTGCATCCATTGATTACTAAGGCATGCACTGCGTAGCACTACTGTATGGAGAATTTATTACTGTATTAATAGCTTATGTAAGCATAAGAAATGATGATCAGTGGTGTTTTAGTGTTTTTAAACTATGATATATTTAAGCAAAGAAGGAAGAATTTAAATAATTGTACTCTTGGAAATCAAAAAGAAATATTGCAAAATTTAAGATTGCATTTATGCTGCAAGCTAATGATGTAGAGTTATCAGATTTGTAAACTGTTTAAAGAAATGGGATCTATATATGATAATCATACAAGTTAATCTTAGAGATAATCGGTTTTCTTGTTCATTATAGCAGAAATACCAAAGTTTCTATTATAGAAGTCATTATGTAGCATCTCTTACATTCTTATGATTCACAGATATCTTCAGCTTATAATAAATTATATGAAGATGATTATGATTAATAAATGGAATTTTATGTACATGCAAACATAGAAAATTAGAACATTTGTATCAGAAGCACATTATTGAATAACAGTATTTTCCCTGGTGTCATTTATTGTATGGCTTTATGGGGTTTATCACATTGGTAGGATGTGATGACCTTGAGGATTAAAAATTCATGAATCAAACCTTTATTTGATATGTCTGGTGCTTGAATGCCAAATGACTTCCTGAGCAATAAATTAACTTTTTTAAAATTTTTATTAATTTGTGTGTTTGTAGAATGAATGAATATCTAAATTTATGTGTCAAGAATAATACTGAACATATTGATCAAAATTTGATATTTTATTTTCTAAGAATTGAACTTATGGAACACCTTATAAGGTTATATATACAGATTACTTGCATGCATTCTCAAAAAGCTGTTATAGGGTTTATTTATTTTAAATAATTTATCATTGTTAAGGAAAAAGAAAAAAGTAATTCTGTCAATAGTGTCATGCCAATGTTTGAATAATTATAAAGCATAATTCCTGATATCCTGAAAATAAAATGTAATATAACAGAGATTAAGAATGTACATATAAAATTGAAAGTATTTCATTTTTATTTTTGTTAATTATTATAGGCTTAATTTAATTTATTTTATTTATTTTCAGCTTTAAAAAATGGCAAATAATTTATTAGAAAAGAAATTTTCTGATATTTACTTAACAAAGTCTGAAGGAATGTCTTTCCAAGTAGTAGAAAAGGAGTTTGCTGATCTTTATTTAACAAAATCTGAAAGAATTTCTTCCCAAGAAAAAAATAATATAAATTCTAATTCAATTTTATCCAACTCTGATATTTCTAATCGACAAGCTTCAGAAAAAGTGTTAAATTTCTGTCATGAGGGCAACATTGTTCAAAGTATTGCTTTTATTAACAAGGTAAGTTGACTGTGATTGAAAATTTTATCTTATACATTATTTACTTATTTATTTTTTATTATTCTTGTTAAAATTTATGTATAAACCATATTTTCTAGAGACTACGTATATAGCACTGACTATGTTTATTATTATTATTATTTAGTAAGGAAATATAAGGAAAATGAATAGATAATTTATTTCTATTTATTTATATAAACTTGACTGATTATATAGCTAAAATAGATGATAGATGGTCAACTAAAGATTTAATCTAAATCCCATAAGATTGTAGAAGACTTAGAAGACATGCGATATGGATGAATGTGATAAGAAAGATTTCTGGATTGCTGAAAACCTGGATTAAATTTGAAGAGATCTTCATTTTTCTTTGAAATGATAGCAGTTGAAATAAGATTAATGATTTATGAGACAGAAGTATAGAGAATTTATTACAGGTCAATAATTATTACGAATAATAATAAAAAGATAGATAAATTGATTAGGGGAAAAAAAGTAGAGTTATGGAAAATGAACATGAATAAAAAATAGTTTAGATTTATATAAGAGTAAAAAAATATTTAAAATTTGATAAATAACATAAAGTTTCACTATTATATGACACAAAAAATCTGAGCTTTGGATACCAAAAAAATAAAATAGAATAGGTTGGAAATTTTAATTATAGATATAGCTTATGTTGAAATGAGAGGGATAATATGAATAATTTATTTTTAGAAATTATAATGAGACAAGTTTAGGCTTTATGATGAGAATATGGGTAAAAGATATTGCAACTTAGAAAACATCTTCAATCAATATAGGATAGAAGACAAAAAGAGAATGTTTTAGTGACAATGATTTGGTAACAGTAGATTGATAATTGGTAGAAGAGTAGTTTAAAAGGTTTCAGAAGGAATTAACTTGCCTAATATGATTTTTAGACATGACATTATGTATAAAGTCATATGTGGGTTAGAACATTGGCAAAATGGCATATTCTGGAGTTTTAAGACCCATGGATTACAGTTCTGCTTCATCATTTCTGGTGCTGATAATTTTTTGTCAACTTCTTCACAATAAATCATTTTTCTGATTATGTGTTTTTAATTAAATGATCTTCATTCAGATTTGTTGGTTTCTTTTTAAAAGAACTACTAGACAGAGAATTGCGTCATTCAATAGCTTTTCTTTTATGAAAGAAAGTCAATAATCAGAAGTGATTATGTAGTATAATTGGAAGTACTTGTTGTAATCTATAGGTCAAGTTATAGACAGTGTTTTTATAGGAAAAGTAGGTAGTCCCTTGGGATAGTATGGAAATACTAAGTACTCCCATGAGACTGCTGGTAAAGCTGTATCTACTGCATAATGCTGATGCAAGATAATTAAAAAGAAAAATCATATAGTATTAGTTTACTATAAAAATGTATTATTTCTGTTTTAATTTAACTGCTGGGAAACTTTATAATTTCCCTTTTAAATTTGAAAAATCATTGCTGATAATTTTTTTTATTTATTTTTTGTCTGTTATTGGATTACAGTGAAGCTATATATGTGCTTTATCAATATACATTACTTCAGTTATATGATATCCCCCAAAATAATAATAAATAAACAAAAAATAAATATTTTAACGAATATTTATCACAAACAATGTGCCAGCAGTCATTTTATCATGTTGTAGCTCTCTCCTTAATTCTAATGTAATTTCATATTACATTTATTGATACAGTTATATAATAAGCCTGTATTTCACTTATTTATGAATGACGTTTTTTTCTCATATTTTTCTTTTAGTAATTTGATATAATATATATATAGTATATATCATTTGATAAATGCTTTTTTAAGCATGATTAAAAAAAAATATCATACTTTGATAAAGTGAAGGTAATCAATTTATAGAGAAAGAAAAAAAAAATCATATTCTGGAATGGACTGTATGATTAAAAAGAATGTATCATCTATTAAAGAAATAATATAAAAAAGAATTTATTTATGCCATGGTTGTTTTACACTTATAAAATGACCAAAGTTAAAATCGTTTTAAAAATTTTTTTTTTTGGTAACGCATTGAATTTAAGGTTAGAATATACAGTATATACTGGTAAAATATTTCTGATGTGTTATTATATTGCATCAAAAAGCTTAGTCTTGAAGAATTTGAAAACTTCGTTATCAATTTTATTTAAAAAAAACGATTACACACATATAGTTGAATATGTAAATGTGTTTCCAAAAATGACATTATTATTATTTTAATTTTTATTTATACAAGTAAGCCTAAATTTATATATGCCTATTATACATATAAAAAAAGTTATCTTTGTTATATGTATATATGTGCATGTAATAAGTACTGTACATCTAAAGTACAATAAACAGTACATATTATAAACAAAATGTGATGTATTTTTTGCAATATGTGATGCATGCGGGGGGGGGGGGTAATTATAACGGA
The DNA here is from genome assembly GCA_028023455.1 of Epiperipatus broadwayi. Classification (NCBI taxonomy): domain Eukaryota; kingdom Metazoa; phylum Onychophora; class Udeonychophora; order Euonychophora; family Peripatidae; genus Epiperipatus; species Epiperipatus broadwayi. Next base: position 998,288 of record JAQFVV010000149.1, on the reverse strand, counting down.
TGTTGCAGTTCCATTATATTTTAACCAAATAATTATGATGTTATCTCTCAGAATTTATAAAAAAACATATATAGATATTAAATTGAAAATTAACACGATTGTATTTTTTAAAGTTTTTTTTTTTAGTTTTTAACTGGATATTTGATTTTTTAAAAAAATTACTATGTCGTGAAAATTTATTTTGATAATTTTTTGAATAAAAATAAGATTAGATTAAGAAAGAACTCATGATATTGTAAGAAATAGAAAAAAATTAAGATAAGTGCACTTTGTTCATTAAAAAAATCTTAAGCAGCAGTTAGCTATTCACATCCTATTTTTGCCAAGTCCTTAAAACAATTGTTGAAAAATATTCCACAACTGGATTTCTTTGGTTGGAGAATGATATATCTGTTGAAATACAAAAATTGTAGCACAGTATTTTAATATGTGTTAGAATAAATATTGAAGTGAGAGAAAAAGTGCGTATGTGGCTTCATTAATAACAAAACTTTCTTTAAATGAATTAAGAAGTTTATGGATCAATATCAAAAACATTTTTTGATAAAAAGAGGACTACCTTGAAAAAAAAGTAAGATTAAAATTAATCATCATTTTCAACCAATATTAATTCATTAAAGATCTTTCTATGTTTAATCCCATTTCTCTTATTTCTACATCTCTTTTTCACATCACATCAACAAATTTCCTTATTTCATCTATCCATTTCACATGTGGTCTCTTTCTGGTCTTTTACAATATCTTGTTATCCAGTTTAAAATTTCAATTGTTCATCTATTATCATCTCTTCTAGCAATGTGTTCAGCCCAGTTCCATTTCAGTCTTTTAATTCTTTCAATGATGTGTTTGTTATCTCATCCATGTATTTCATTTTCAATCGCTTCTTGCTATGCCTACCATGCATCTCTCCATACTTCATTGAGTGGCCTGATGTCTTTGTATTGCTCTTTTGTTAAATGTCCAAGGTTCAGATCCATAAATTAGAATAGGTAAAATATATTTATTAAAAATCTTCTTTTAAAATATGTAGGCATATTTCCTTTTAATATTATTTCTTTCAAAAGCACTCCATCCAAGATTTGTTATTATCAATCTTTAATTTCTTTTTGTAAGAAAATCCTTTAAAAATTTCTTAATCTTTTTAATATTTATCTTTATTCCAATTTTTTTATTTTCATCTGATAATTCTTGCAACATTTTTGAAATTTCTGAAGCAGTGATTGCAAAAACAATCACATCATCTGCAAAATCTAGATGACTTTTAAACTATTAGCTTTTCATATTAATCCATAAAATACTTCTTACTACTGTAAAAAGTTTTGGAGATGTGGAGTTATATTGTTATACACCTTTCTCAGTATTAATTTTCTTAGTATAACTATGTAATTTAATAATGGCTGTTGCAATTTAATATATTCTTCAGAATATGACAATATTCTGAGTCGATATCTCGATGATCTAATGCTGTAACCACTGTAGAAATGCTTATAGGATCAAATGCTTTTTTCACAATTCATAAATTCACAATATAATGGCAACTCATAATCATTGTTTTTTCCTATAATTTCTCTCAATATTTGGACCTGCTGTACTAAAACTACTTTTAAATCCTATTTATTTTTTTACTTGGTTAAAATCCAAAATTTTCTGTAGGTGAATTGTAATTATCTTGGTAAAAACTTTATATAGAACTGTCAAGGCTGATAGGTCTGTAATTTCTAATATCTTCTAGTACATCTTTATCATTTAGACATTTGGTATATCATTTTGCCAATAATTTTTCTATTTTTTCAAATATTTCTTTTATGATATGTTCCCTTTTTCATAGATTTAATTGTATGTTTCTTTTTATTGTTGAAATGTTTTTTAGCAATTCCAAGATGGTCCTTTACACTTTTGAGACTTTTATTCTCTTCTATAGATTTTCTTGGTAATTCACAATTATATTTTCTTATGTTATTATTAACTCTTTTGTACTATTTTTACAAAACTATAAATATTCAATTTTTTTTAATGGATCATTTTTATATATTTTCATATTCCTTCTTTTCTTCATACATTGTCCTGTCTCAGTCAAAAATTTACTGGTAAATTGCTGCTTTCTTGTATCAGTTATCTTTGCTATAGTTCTTAATATTGTATCAGTTATTTTTCTCTTGATTTGATTCAAATCTGAACTATCTTCAAAATCTATTAATATTTTAAAAGGCTTTATGATCCAATTCTGCTATTCCTTCATCAGGATACATGTTCATTTCCATTTAGCATTTTGCTGAAAGAAAGAATTCATAATATATAGTTGTTGTTTTTTTGCAAATTTCACAAGTCTATATAATCTCTTTCATTTCTGTTACCACAACATTATCATCTTTGAATTGTTTAATATTTTTGGCATTAAAGTCTCCATAACAATTTTAAAATGTTTGGTCTGATCAAAAACCCTTTTGTGTATTTATATAAAATTCCTCAACTTCTCATTAGAATGAGAACTTGTTGGAGCTTAAATTTGAATTATCTGCATTTGATATCTTCCATTAAGATGAATAACCAGTCTTGTTACTCTGAAACACCATCAATCTCCACAGTATTGTTCTTCCACTTTTTATTTATTATGAATCCAATTTCATTTGTGCTTCCAATATTTGTTTCTTTGTGGCAAAATATTTACTCACTTTTTAAACCGAATGTCCCTTTAATTTTTCTTCTAATTTCACAAAGTCCTACAATGTCCCATTTAATATTAGTTCTTCCAGTTCATGCAATCTTTTTTCATTTGAAAGTGATTGGCAGTTGTAAACACCTGAATAAAAAGACATCCATCAAATGACAATAATCAGAGGATTCTTAGCACCTTTCGCCTTTGACCACCAAACGTTACTTCGGCTGGAGGCTTTACAATCTCTGGAATTAAGGGCCATGATTTAATTTTGACTGATGTAAATGTAAATAACCATGGGAAAAAAATATTCACACATACATTTATTTTCTTACTTCAAAAAAACTCTACTGATATTTTATTTAACAACTATCAGGCAACTGAGAAGGAAGACCATGGTGTTTCTTAGTCTTAAAGTTGAAAGTAAAAAGCCAATAGATCCATCATGTTGATTGTTACATATTAGTAAGCAGCATATTCATATTCATATAGTAGTAACAGTTGCAACAACAAGAATATATGGATATTAAGAATTTGCCCTGCTCTGTTTTTTTAAGGCCTCAAAGAGGAATCAATTCGTCTTCTTTTAATTAATAGTAAACGTCTTTCTGCAGTCAAGCTTAAAATTGCATGAATCTATATTTGAATATGACAATAAAAATAAATTGCCATTACTTTTTCCTCACATGTTTCAGTTTAAAGATAAATGTACATTTATATTTTTCTATTGTTAAAATTAGCATATTTAGTTGATTTTCTTTTAAAAAAAAACAATTAAATTCTGCATTATTATTTCCACAATAGAAAAGTTTTCAGTAGTTGGAGTATTAACTGTAAAATATTAAAAAAAATAGATTAGTTATATTTATAGAAGGCAAACTTAAAAGTTAAGGAGTATTGTTTTAACTCTCATCAACTATAAGCACTATGTGATTTTCCTAGAAATATTCATACGCCTTAATTTTATAGAATTTTGTAAATTGAAGCGATATCTGTCTCAGTATCTTTTTAGGGGTATCATTATTTTGCAAAAATCAAATTAATTCGAATTTTAATTGCATGAATGTAAGTTTTATACCTCTTATTTTGGGATTTAGCAGAATGTATACCATGTAATTTAAATGTAATTTTATTTATCTATTTTTTGTGATCTATAATTTTTTTTTCTTTTTAATATTATAACATTTATTGGAAATAATACTTAAATGAACAATTTTATTTCTCCATTTTTTGCAATGTATAGTTATATTTTTTTTTTATACAAATATAATATTTTTTGTAACTAATGCATATAATAGATAAAATCAAAATTAATTTCCTTATAATATCTGATGGAAGAAAGCAGTCAATTGGATATAATAATTCTTATAGCAATAAAATTATTATGATTTATTATGAGATGAACATATTAGCCTACTTTGTGATTTTCTAGACTGTTTTTATATTTATGAATCTATATCAGATAGGTGAATTAGAGAGAAAATATTAATTAAATTTTTAATTTATTAATCTGAGTAGCAACTTTTGTATAAGCAACAGAATTCTTATAATCTTTATGAGACTTTTTTAAAAACAAATAATCTAAAAGTCTTTTAGTTTGCTGTGATATAAAAATAAAAAGAGGAAGAGAGAGAGAGAAAATTTTCCATCTAAATTTATTTATTTAGCTATAGTATCAGCACATCCAAAACTCAACACCAACAGTTCTTAACCAATTCAGAGATGACTCCTCAAAGTTATGTAGAGCCAAAAGATCAAGAAGGGCCTGGTAAATTGGACACTGCTTGTAAATATGTATCATTGTTTGTGATCTTCCACATTCACAGGATAGTCTATAAATCCCCATTTGTGCAACATATAACCACGTCTACCCTGGCCCATGTGATTGGACAGGGAAAAACAGGTACTCGGAGGGTAGGGTCAGCTATTAGTGTGTGATTATATATGTTGGAGTTATTCCAGTCATGAATCTATATGCTGTTGATATCTAATGTGAGTGCCTGCTGAGAATTACCAGTAAACCAGAAAGTGATTTTAGCATAAGGTGATATGATGACAAGTTTGTTGAATTCATTGATAGTTGTCAACCTGCATCAGAGGTTAGCAGGAAGGATATTTGAGAGTACAAGTAGCTATTCTACGGGTGTTGATTTAAGGGTGCAAAAATAATAAACAAAATTTTCATTGATTGTCCATCTTAAAAAAACTATTAGAACTAAAATTTTATTGAAGATAAGAATTAACAAGAATGAGCTATTTTTTTTATTTATTTACGGGCTTTCTTATTAAGTTCTTGAGATTGTTACTGACTATTTCTCTTTACTTCCTGCCTTAAAGAGAATTTATTTTATGAGCAGCCATAAAATAAAATCTACCACAGAAAAAATAACTGACTATCCCCTTTGTCATTTGCTCACTGATGAGTAAATGACATATAATATTAAGCTTGATTGATCCATCTCCAGGATTTTATGAAAAATACATTTTTATATATACTTCATTTGTGTGCAGGTTAAATATATTTTTATAGATATAATAAACACCTCCATACTTCTCCATTCTTTTTAAATTCATATAAATAAAGATATAATAAAAGACAAATGACCCCCAATGTCTTTTATTATATCTTTATTTATATGAATTTAAAAAGAATGGAGAAGTATGGAGGTGTTTATTATATCTATAAGAAATTACATACGGGACAGAGAAAGGTGAATAACTCCGTGTGTGTAAATTTAAAAAATCAAATATATTAATCTTTAACTGAGGTTTAAAATTTATATCTGTGCTAGAGATAATTTCTAGTTTCGAAAATGATTAGTAATAATCATTAGTGTATTTATCTGAAATGGATGGCGTCAAAGTTGTGAGTGGAGGAAGTTTGACAATGGTAAATGAAAATGAAACAATTTTTTACTCTAGATAAATACTTTGCATATAATAAAGATGTATATGAGAGATTGTGACCTGGGCCAACTGATGAGTGCTGGTTCAACACGAAATGCATCTTGGGGGTCATTTGTCTTTTATTATATCTTTATTTATATGTATTTAAAAAGAATGAGGAAGTATGGAGATGTCTATTATATCTATAAAGATATTACATATGGGACAGAGAAAGGTGAATAACTTCATGTGTGTAAATTTAAAAAATCAGATATATTAATCTTTAACTGAGGTTTAAAGTTTATATCTGTGCTAGAGATAATCTCTAGTTTCGAAAATGATTAGTAATAATCATTACTGTATTTATCTGAAATGGATGGCGTCAAAGCTGTGAGTGGAGGGAGTTTGGCAGTGGTAAATGAAAATGTAACAATTAAATATATTTTTTCTTATAATTTTAAAACTAATTTCCCTTTTCTGCAAATTTTTACAGTTATAACTTCTATTGGAAAATTTGTATTAATGTCAAATAATAGGGCTATATTAACAATTCATCTTGTGAAAGTGATTTTTATTGTAAAGGATACTTTATACATTATAATAGTGATTTTTAATATTACTTATCAAATTTAATCTTACTGTTCACAAAATTAATCTAATTTTAATTTGCTTTTTTTTTTTTTCATTTAGGAATTGTCCCTTTTAAATTTACCACCTTTACAGAACACTTCATCTGGAAGTATTGAATTAGTTTGTCTGATTAATGTTTTTTATGAACTTCTTCAAATATATTTAAAAAGTCAGAAAATTCAACTAGAATTTCAAAACAAGTAAGTAATTTCGATATTGGTGATATAGACCATTTAATTTGTAAATTAGAGTACCACTATATCATAACACAATGACACTTATACAACCAGTTTTTATTTTCACTAATTAGTTACATTATGACTCAATATCTTCTACTAGAAAATTTTACTGACCAGAAATAATGTTTGCAGTCTAATTGCATTGCCATATATTATCTATTCTTCACTTAATGCTTTCAAAGATTAATTCTTTAAAGTAGAAATAGATATATCCAAACTAGAGAAGTCAGTCATACTATAAGCAAGCAAACATAATAAAGAAAATATATTGTTGTACATTTTGTCTATTACAGAATTAGCTATTTTAATATTTACAAAAAGTAATAAGAATACAGACATCTAAGCACATATTCTTTTCACATATCATCATAAACTAATTATTTTAATATATTGCAATTTATACTCTCTCTTTTTTCTTTTGGGAACTGATGCAATAAAATAAAATGAAAATAAAATATTTACAATAAAATAATATAAAGCCTAAAATAGAATTATTATTTAAAAATGTATAAAAATGTGTTTTGTAAAGAACTTCAATAATAGTTTTTGAAAATTTTTTGAGTATTAAATATAATTCAGTCAAACACAATATCTTTCAATTTTCTTTATATTTTGATTTTTAGTTTATTTATAATAATTTAATGATAACCAATTCTTTATCTATTTTCCAGAAGACTTTTTTTTTTTGTAGTTTTGCTTTCAAAATTTTTAATAGAATGCAATCATGCCTTGTCAAATGGTTTATCCCAATCCACCCCCTTATTTTTCATTTTTTTTTTGCAACTTTTTATTTATTTTTTTCTTAATTCAACTTTTACTTTTCTTCTCCACTGCATTTAAATGTCTTTAATGCAATTGTATGATTTGGCAGTGATAGAGAAGGATGAACTGATGAAGTAAAGATTTTTAGATGTATCCAATTAATTGAGTAAAGTAAAAAGCAAAAAAAACAACAACAACAACAAAAAAACTAAATTTGTCCATTTGAGTGGAATTTATGCTCAACCTGCCAATTGGCTGTTTAAACATCACATGATTTTACCAAGCAACAAACAATATGATTATTATAACTCATCTCTTTCCTTTTATTATTCAATTCCTTCTTTTATACAGATCACAGTCTGAACATATATTTGTATTACCAAATTATAGAAATCATGTTTTCCTCACAAATGCTGTTAAACAAAGATGTTCAATCTGCAAGGATACTCTTACCCACTCACAAGGTAGAGACTTTAAGGAAATAAGGGTGGCCATCTCATTTCTGAACTCAAATGTAATTATATGAGCCAATCTTAAGGGTCTAGAAGTGAGAAGGTAAGCTTATGAAGGAAGGATGATTATTTTCTATAGTTTATTACAATCTAAATCACAGCACTTGTAAAATTTATCAAATATTACATATTTGTGTTAAGAAATAACTGTTACACTTCACTTCTATGAAATGTAATTTTATATACATCTTATGTATTACAGTAGTTTTTTTATTTTTACAATTACCATATTTAACAATTTCATTTCTTCACTATTTAAAAATAAATAAATAAATAAATTAGAAATTAATAAAAAAATGAATTTTATTTTTTTTGATTCACACTGCAACCATTTAGCACCATGATTATAAAAATTAAAAAATATAAAAAATTAAATCTTTGGGCATTGTGATAATAAAATGTAAACATATAGCAGCAATAAACATTTTATCCCTTATTATAAATTTTTGCATTAGAGTCTTTTGAAAATTTAATTAAATATTAATTTTACTGTCTATAGTTTTGTATATATGTATGTACTTTCTGAATACTATATATATATTTTTACATAGATATAATTTTCTGCAATAATTAAAAAACCAATAAATTTAAAACATTAATTTACTGATTGATTTGTTTTTTTTTTTTAATTCCTCATTTAAAATACAAAGGAAGTTATTTAATGATTTTTTCTTTCTTTTTTTTTTAACAATTCAGTATGATTTTTTTTTTTTTAAAAAAAAAAAACTTTGAAAAACTATTCTTCTTCAGAGATCCTCTCTCTTATCATTCACTTAGCAATTGGATTAATTGTAGCCTTTATCTGAATTAAATTTAAAAAAAAAAAAACAACTGGCAGCTATCTGCAAGATGTATGCTGCTTGTTTGTTTTTTTTTAATCTTATTTTTAAATGTATAGTACTATATATTTATTAATGAAATTGTATGATTAGTTTATGTATATAGTGTATACAAATATTGAAAACATCTATATTATTTGTGTATTAAAATGCATAGCTTATTATTACCTATATCCATGCCAAAGCTTGTTAAACTAATGTGGCAGATATAAGGGGACTATCGTTTATATCAGGGGTGGGCAAATAGCGGCCCTCCAAGACAATCAGAAAAATCTGCTTTGAACTGAGATTTTCTTCCCATCCATGACTGAAGATTCATCTCGTATTTTCCACTAGGATGGCCACATCAATACACATGCGCAGTGTAGATATGATGTGCAGTGCTTTTCCAGTTGATCTGGTTAATTTCAATTTTGTCTTTGCATTAGCAAATATATACATTTCCAACTTTAGTGAAACCATGAACTCTCCGAAAAAATGTAAAATCGGTGACGAATGTCATGTGTTTAATGAAGAATGGACAAACAAATATTTCTTTGGTAATACAGGGAATAAAGCAGTGTGTTTATTGTGTCATGAAAAAAAGGTGCGGCCCTCCACTAACCTTCATTCCACAAAGTGGCCCCCAATGTGGCCCTCCGCCAATCTCTGTGGCCCCTGAGCCAAAACAATTGCCCACCCCTGGTTTATATATATAAGATTTGAAAAAAAAAAGATTAGATATTAGATTTAATTTATACATTAAGATATATACAAAAAGAACACAGATTTAGATTAGTTTAATAGAAAAAAATCTTATTTATAAACATTAATGGCAGCTCCTCTTTTACATGCTGTCTTTTTTTTTCATGCTCATTCTCACTCTCATTCTTTTATGGTGTCTCATTTTTTATTTCCCAGAATTCTCTAGAATGATAATTCTCTAAAATGAAATAGTATAGATAACTATTTAAACAGAAACAAACAAACAAAATAAATAAAGATCAAACTGAATTATTGATAATTAAAATAGTACTTTTTCAAAAAAGGATGGGATGTAAATTATACCATTTTACAATAATTTTTTTTATGAATCAGTTCAGTTATTTGACAAAATGAAAAGATCTATTTAAAATACATTACAATTTCTGCATCTGTTTAGTAGAAAAATTTTGTGCTTGGAATCATTTTTGAATCAATAGTTGATAAGAAATATAATAGACTCCAAGATTTAAAAAAAAAAAAAAAATTGGAATCACTACTTAACATATTACATCAAATATGCTATTCACATTTCAAATAGACAAATATTTTTATAAAGATTTGGATGATATTTGTAAACATAGTTCAGATTTCCATAATTTTAAATGGTGCATAGATAATGCATCACTTAATAAATGTGTTCAAATTCAACTATATAAGATTATTTTCAAGAGGCATAGGAATTTTCTCTCAGCTATTTCTTTGTCAACCCGGTTAACTATCTTATAGGTATCTAATTATTCTTAGCTTATAGGGTAAAACAAGAATGGAAAAATCATCCAAACCCTCACCATCTGACGATGGTAAGTTTGATGAAGCTACCTTCTCCTTCATTGTTCGCATATGAGAGTTTCTGGAAAGATCTTCACCTGGCAGAGGGCTAGTTACTATACAGAATGTCTGCTGAAGAAAGCATATATTGACTCTTTTCCTCACAAAAATAACAAATTTTTTTTATGCATTTATTGAAGATACACTTTTCGAAATAATTATCTAACACATAATAAAAAATATAAAATATTGAATAATTCAAAATCTAATATACCATTAAAAAACAATAAAACTAAAAAAATATAATAATGAGAATTAAGTAAAATTAAAAACAGCATTTAAATATATTTAAAGTTAATTATTTTAATTGAATATTTATTTACTTTCTTTTCTTTCAAGAACTTGTAATTCGATGTAAACATGTTCACCATGTCTATTAAGAAATTTTTTATGATTATTATCCATAAATAATATGCTTACCATGCTTTCAACTATCTATTAGTCATATTAACCCAGGCAAAACTCTCCATACAGTAATACCACTCAGTGCCAGCCAGAGTAATCAATGGATGCCAGAAGGCTTGTGCATAAAATTACCATCTAGTGCCTACTCATCCCAATATCCCTAGACTAGTTTCTGGCTTGTGGCACAAGCCTTCTAGCATCCATTGATTACTCTTGCTGGCACTGAGTGGCACTACTGTATGGAGAGTTTTGCCTGTGTTAATAACAGTTATGTGCAAGCATAAGAAATGGTGATCATGTGATGTTTGCTGAGTCATATTCATAGCAATCTAACATTATAACAGGTGATGACTGTATTATACCAGGGTATTTAAATATTCCCTGAAAAAGTGTAAATTTGCATAATTCACTTTTTTGACAAAGGGATACAAGTCTCTCTTATTAATAGCATGTGCATTATTGGCTATATCCTTGATTTTGCACTTTCTGTTATCTCTTTCAGAATGCACTAAATTGGCCTTCAGTGGCTCAAAGACATGAGCATATTGGATCTTGTGTTCCAAGAATATACACTTGGATTCTGTGTTAATCTTGTCCTAGTTATAAAGATATTTGTGCTGGATAACCCTAGTTGCAATGTTTGCACATAATTCACCTAACTAAATGGTCTTGCAAATGGAATTGTTGCATTCAATCTTGTAAACAATTGAGGGTCCTACCTTGAGAATAGCTTGTTTTGGGTAATGTTTATCAAATGATTTAATGCAGGCAGGGTTCAAAAGCTGATGGTATATGTATTAGAACAAATTTTTCTTGAGTTTTGTGATATTCTGGGCATATATGACATTGATATCCGCAGTTTTGCATCCAGTTTTATATACCTATTTCTAATTTTGGAGTAAAATGTTCTCATTGTATTGATAAGATACTTGTGTTTGTATCATATTATACAAATCCTTAATGTATTCAATGTTTGTTTTGGAGTCAGATTCAAATTTACATAGTTTCAGGTTCTGATATAGAAATGCTTTAAAACCTACCAGTTTGTGAATAGTAGGGATTATCAACTCGGATTGAATTGTCCATCTAATTTGGATAGGTTTAACTATCATCTTATAATCTAATTGGAAACCTTATCTCTGCATTGTATAAATTCAGAAATTTAAGGCCTTTTTGCCTATCTTCTAGCTTAATTGTCTAATTTAACGATGAAGTTTGTTCAAGATCTTGTTTTATGTCAGTAGTTAGATTTTCTAGTGTGCAAATGAGTATGTCCTCTATATAACTCATGGTTGGTGGCTGATCGAAATATTTTGGAAGCAGTAATTCTTCAAATTTCATTAATTATTTTAAATATATTCATAAATTGTACATTTAGGTATGTTAATTTTAAAATTAAACATAAGTTTTTCTTTTTTTGAAAATACAAACCTTTCACTAATCCAAACAGTCTCTGATCTAGCTTTTCTTCTGTCTTAACAAAAGAAATATTAATTATTGATGATTTGTTTTTAAGGGTTTTTACTTCAATAATGATATCGATATTTAAACTGAAATGTAACAATTTATTCTCATTCATATACATACATACATTTGTATAAAAATCATATGAATAAATGTATATATTTCAAATGTAATTGTTTCGTCAATTTTTTTTTATATGCTAATAATAAAAAATGTCATAAAAATGAAAAGACAACCATATTTTTTTTATATGATTAAAATTGATTTTTTTTTAAAATTATGTTTTAATATAATTTTAATTTAATGAAAAAATAGAATATTTAAATCTGTACATACTTAAGTTCATCTATGAATTTATTTTAATAATCTTGAGTTCTCAAAAAATATCTATCATTTTTTTTCTTTCTATAAAAAAATGATAATATAAACATTCTGAAAAATTGTATTAGAAAGTGCATGAAATTATAAATGAAAAGATATATTCGATAGTCTTGTCTGAAAATATTTCTAAAATTTATTTTTACTTCACTAAAGAAATGCTGCTAAACAGAAAATCATTAATTGAATAAAGGAAATATTAAAAACTGATATTATATGAATGTTTAAATGCACATACATATATAAGTATAAACTTAATGAGAAAAAGTTGTAAGTTTAAATAAATTAAAGAATATTAAAAGACTGATAGTTTTAAAATAGTAAGTAGAAGATTTATAACTTTAAGATTAGAAAAAGATTATTTTCTAAAATGAATATCAGTCTAATTAATGACAATAGAATTACGTCATAATGAAATAAAACAATTAAAGGAATTCGAATTAAATTTCCTTTATAAGATAAGTGACAAACTATAAAAATAACTTATTAATTAAAATCAGAAAGATAACAATGCAAATTTTTATATGGAGATTAAAATGAAGAATCACCTGAGTGGATGAACGGGAGTACAAGCCAATCAACTGCAGGAATTAAAACAATGAATAGCTCAGTCCTATTTGAATCAACAAGAGGACACTTCATTCTTGGAGCTTCACCAGTGTACACGGACATATATATTGGAGCAGATCATCTCTCATGACACAGTGACTTCAAGTGCGGAGAGCTGGACTCTGAACGTATGAACAGTCAGCTAGGGCTCTTACAGGATGTATTGATCTAAATTATTAATGTACGTCTTTGGACCTTATTATGTTAAATGATTGTATATATGTAAGTAGTTAAAATGCTGCTAAAGATCGTTTCTTAAATTATCTAAATATTAACCGTTTTGAGGTGATTTGTATTTTTGGGACACATACACAAAAATTATAAAACTAAAAAAAAAACAGAAAAATGAAGCAAAATAAAATATAACAAAAAAACTTGCAAAACAAAAACAAACAAACATAGTAAATCATTTTGGGGCCTTAGTTATAGCAAACATCTTGATAGCTTCTTCATAATTTTTTTTTTTTTTAAATATAACATTTTCTGTAGAAATTATTGCTAGATCATTAATTGACATTGGGACATTACATAAATATTTTTTTAAAATTTTCAGTTTAGAAAAATTGCTTTTTGGTTATTGCCACACTTTAGGTCCTGTAATCATTTTCATCTTCTTTACGAAGTATTATCAACTTATATCATTGTGTGTCAAGCATTGGTAGCCTATTGGTTAGCATAGCTGTCTTCCAAGCAGCTAGCCCAGGTTCGCTTCCTGATCAATGCATTTTGACATATGAAAAAAAAAACACAAAACTTATATCATTGTACATACATTGACAAAATTACAAAATATTAAACAAATCCACCTTTTTCATCTGAGACAAGATAATATATTAAAAAATATGAAAATATTTAAAAATTAAGAAACCATTAAAAAGAATTGCATATCTGGAATTCAGTAACATAGTATAAAAAAGAACTATAATATAAATATAATTAAGAATTGTTAAGAAGTTATAGAAGGGAATAAAAGTAAAAGTATAAAACATCTTGATATCAGAAGGAAAATTGTTTTAGCAATAGAAAGAAAAGATTAGAACTAAGGCACAACATCATGAAATGTGTGGAAATTTTACAAAAAAAGGACAGAAGACAAATAACCTATATTTACACATCTGAATTGCCAAGCATTTCAAATGAAGATGTATGTCATATTTAAATCTATGAAAAAAATAATAATGCAATTATTATTGATATCTTAAGAATACATGATAAATTAGAAAGTTGTTGGCAAGACTATATACCAAATTTCCAAATAAAAGAGATGTGCTAGATGATTGGAAGAATTCAATAGTGATATAAATATTTAAGAAAGGTATTAAAGAAAATATTGATTATAGTTGTACTTGCGTTTATTAGTTCTATACTAGATCTTTACCATGATAATTACAATTTATTTCCAAGAAATTTTGGACTTTAATCAAAAGAACAAGCTGAATGTTAAAGTAGTTTTAGCAAAGTGCATCACATTCAAATATTGACTTTAATTATTGTAAAATTCAATAACTATGAATAAACTGTTATGCTTTGGATTTGTAAATTATGAAAAGGCATTTATATAGTGATTAAAACTTTAGTCCATCAAAATATAGATCCAAGATATTATCATATTCTCAATAATATCTATCAAAATTGCAACACATGGTGATAAAAGTGTATGACAGAGTGATTATATATCTTTAAAACTTTTTATAGGGGTTTTATAACAATTATTCAGTGACTTAAAATTAGAACTAAATAAATGAAAGTGTATGGATCTTATTTAAGGTACATAGTTTTGCAGATAATATAATTATTTTTTGCAAATAATGCTTTTGAGTTTTAGAAAATGTTTCGAGTTGTCAGATGAAAATAAGGAAGTAGGATTTTATAAATGCTATAAAAATTAGAATAATGTTCAAGGGATTTTTTTCAAAATAAGAAAATAAGGATTAATAATTATGAAGTTAACAAAGATGCAACTATAATGGATGAATTTAATTATAGAATTAAATTTGAATAGAAATAACTTATTATTAAAAGGAAATATGCCTATTTTTCACCCATTTTTATATATGGATCTGAGACTTGGACACTTAGGAGAAAAGCACTATAGATACTTTTGATCATACAATGAAGTATGCAAAGATTATGTTGATGGTAACTAGAACAGATTGAAAATGAACTACATGAATGAGATATCAGTCAGATATTATTGAAATAAATAAGAGATTGAAATGTTACGGGGATGGATATATTGCTAGAAAAGATGATAATAGATAAACAGTTGAAGTCTCAAACTGAATTACAAAAGATTGTAAAAGACGTAGAAAAAGACCACATATCAAATGGATGGATAAAGTTTTCTTGTATGATGTGGACAAGAGAGACTATGGATTGGGATAACTGGATTAAACTTGGAGAGATTTATCATGCAATAAATCTATAATAATTAAAAATGATTAAGAAGATCAATTTTGTACTCAATAAAATCACTTAGAATTATGTCATTGTTAGGCTTTTCTATTATTTTATCATTAAGTTAATTTAAAAAAACAATTTGTGAACATCCTGTAAATTATTAATTTAAATTAAATCATTCAAAACATAAATATAATATGAAACATTTAAATATGAAATAAATTATTTACTTTTAAATTCATATTTCTACATACTTAACAAAAAAAAATTTCAGTAATATGGAATATTAGTAAGAATTTTTCAAGTAAAAGCACAAAAATATGGGAAATCACTGGCAGTCAGAAGATAGCCATCTGTAGATCTCAAATATAAAATTTTTATCAGAGAAATCCCTTTTCATTTACTTTGGCTTTTCTGTTTAAAAGAATAAAGTTCTTATTGTTTCTTTTAAAGTCATATTTCTTAATATTTAATAATAAATATTTTCAGTAATGTAGAATAATAATAAATATATATATATTTCAAATAAAAAGTGTGGAAGATAATAGGCAGCAAATTCAAAAGTTT
The DNA here is from genome assembly GCA_028023455.1 of Epiperipatus broadwayi. Lineage (NCBI taxonomy): Eukaryota > Metazoa > Onychophora > Udeonychophora > Euonychophora > Peripatidae > Epiperipatus > Epiperipatus broadwayi. The sequence continues at coordinate 982,369 of JAQFVV010000149.1, read as the reverse complement.
TTGCAGCAGAAGAATGGATCATAGAGGGGATCCCTTCTCATTTGCTTTGTCTTTTCTGATTAAACAAAAGTATATTGTTTCTTTTGTTAGCATTATAGTAGGAAAATTTAAAAGTGAATGAACTATTTGAAGTTAAGATTAATAATTTTTGATTAAAAACAAGGAATGCGTGTCTGTGTATATATTCTCCTAATAATTTACTAAAAATTATTTTTTAAAATATCTCTTTTTTTGCACCTATCTAAAATTTCCCACTTGAAGTAGCTGTTTCACTACCTCATAACCTCTATTAAGCAAATGTTTTGCTTTATTCATTTTGCTTTTTTTAAAGATTCCCAGCAAATTTTGTCGAGGTCATAAAAATCTTACTTATACTATTGCTCTCAGGCTTCATTCACTATGGGTTCAGGGCACTAAGCACCCATGGCAACTCTACACTGATGGCTGGCACTGTCCCCATGATAGTAATAAAAATCATTAGAATCAAAACAAAAAGAAAATATGGATAAAATTATTAGGAATCAAGCTTGAAAACAGTAAGTGTAAGAAAGATAATCTAAAGAAGTAGTTAAAACAAACATGGATAGTAGAAAACCAGTTATTAGTAGTACGATTGACAACAGAAGCAACAGGAATTAAAATGCATAAATTGTGACCTTTAAAACTATTGGCTTACCATCAAGTGTGAAATCATTAATGTCAGATGATGTATATAGCATTACAATGGTCTCATGATATAGTAGTAGTTAGTGAATCCTTTCAGCATGCCTGTGACTTTATCTGGATTTTTTTCAGATACTTAAAAATTTCTAAGCTAGTCTAAAATTTTTTCAGATAGCCAGTGTATGGCCAATGAAAATTATTAAACTCTGACTACCAAAGTTGGCTGGCTTAGTGAGAGTATTCTTTCTTTTTATGTGTTTCTTTGTAAAGGAACGCTGTAATAACATGTTTAACTTTACTAATACCATTTAGCAGTATTGAATGAGCAGATAAGAAATTATTTGCTGGTATACTATATTTTCAAATATGCAAAACTTAATTGAGTTTTTTTTTTAAACAAAATTTGTCTAAAAGCAATATTGTTGTCATTAATATAATTTTAATATTTTTTTCAATTAAAGTTTGAGTTTATTTTTTTTCTAGGTATTTAAGAATCAAAGTAGATATGGGTCATTTGCAGAGTTGCCAGAACCAACTTAAAGATGAGTTAGAGCAATCATTACGAAATTCTGCATTAATTCAAGAGAAAGAGCGACAGTTGCAAGTAGTTAACAAAAATCTACAAAGTGTGCTCAAACAACAGAAAGATGAAGTATATTTTAATTAAAATATTTTAATAATTAGCTTTTTTTCATAATTTTTATGAATCTGGAAAAAAAAAAATTATTTCTTTTATCACAGATTAAAAAATTAAATTGCATCATTGAACAGAGAAATAGTCATCATGTTCACGAATTAAGAAAAAAGGTGCAAGAAATTGATAAAATGAAAGAACGATTACATCTATTGCTATCCAATAAAACAAAAGGAAAGCAGCCAGGTAAAAATTTGCTTAAATTTGGGTGTCTTTAAAAAGTAATTATAGAAAAATATTGGTTTTTCAAAAAAAAAAAATTCCAGATTTTTTCTTCTGCATCTGATATAATTTAACTTAATATTTTAGTTTAATAAAATATAATACTTTTTTGGATAAAGGCTGCCTACTTTTACAGAATAATAATATATTAGAAAATTGATTTGATTTATTTTTTTAACTTAATATTTTTTTTTTCAGCAATGCAAATTCTTAATGTTTTGCCACGATTAGATGGCAAAAGAAGTACATGGAATACGGATATCTCAATTCAGAAGTAGGTAATTTAATCAGATTATATACATGTATATATCCATACAGACGATTCAGATAGTTTATTACACAGTATATTTCCTTTTTTTTCACATTATTTTTTTTTTAGATTTAATATTGCATTAGCAAATCTTGAATTTTTTCTGATTTCTTTTTCTTTTTGTTGGTTTCAGTATGAGATCTCCTATCTGCCACTATATCCAGAGAAACCTGTTAGCCACTTTACCTTATTCTTTCATTCCCCACCCTAAGTTTTTCCCATATTCTTCTCTATCCTGCTCCATCCCATTTTCACAACATAATCTTTATCAACTTCATAACCTCTAAATCTCCCTTATCTTTTCCCAAATCCAGCATAAAAACCAAAAATCTATTTTCTGTATAATCACTTTGTTTATATTTATTCTTCTACAACTTTATTATTTATGCCCTTTCTGCTTGCAGGCATTTATATTCAATCAATGGATGCATAATATTTTCTATGCCTTCATTACACAATTTGCAGACTAAATCACCCACATTTTTCCATTTATGTGTATATTTCCTTGTTGCTAAAGATCCTATTCAAGCCATAAACTGTAAATTACTTTCTTGCTAGTATCATAAATTAACTCGCATCCAATATTTTGTTTACTTTTATATATATATTGTAACAGGACTGTTACTTGGCATACAACAACTTAGTTGTGTGTGTGCACAAATAAAGTTGAAAGGAAAAGTAAAAATAAACATAGACAAGAATTTTAGTAGATATTTTCTACCTTCCTGGAATAATAATCAGGGATTAAATAAATCTGAATTTAAAATAAAATTTCATTATGAAATAAACATTTAAAAAGGTGTCATAAATATTTTTATTGATTTCTTATTCTGAAAAAAAAACAACAAACAAATATGGTATTTTTGAAATCTTTTAATTAATTGGTAAATTTCTATTTATGTAGAAATCTTTGTATATCACACTTTGATAAAACTGTCAAACTTGCTTTCAAAGGGATTAGAGAGATAGAAAAAAATTTTAATTAATTGGTAAATTTCTATTTATGTAGAAATCTTTGTGTATTGCACTTTGATAAAAATTTCAAAGTTGCTTTCAAAAGAATTAGAAAGATTAAAATAGTTTTTAAATTAGTGTTTTTGTCACTTTAGCAATCCAAGACTATAAAAGGCTGGATGGAAAAAGATTAGAACAGTCTGATTTTTTTTTCTGGCTAATATTTTTGTGAGAGTTAACTGCAGTTTGTTGGTAATTGTAGCAGAGATTGGCAGTAGTAGAGTTGGCTAGCGGAATTGATCCAAAGTTATACAGATAACTGTCATGGATCAGAGATAACTGAAGTCAAGACAGAAGGTAGTAGCACTCTACTAGTTCTATAGAGGAGTTTTGATTTACCTGAAGCCAGGGTCACTTCAAGTCAATCACTAGCTGGCACGAACATGGACAAAGACAGTTTGCTGGCCTGAAATATATCAAATCCTAGACAGAAAGAAAGTTATCAATACCAACAATAATATCTGAATTATACTTTTTCCTGATGATAATACTTGGACTATACCTATCTTGATGGATGACAATCATCAAAACCAAGCTCTATCAAGAGAAACCATCAGCTTGATAAAGAAGTAGCTATATGTATGTTGCTGTGTCTATATGCAGAGAAGCACCATAAATGTATGTACAAAAGTGAGTTGTTTTTAAATAATTCATTTAAAAGACATTTTAAAAATTCTATTTAATTTAAAGACATTGTGATTAGTTAAATGCAACTTATGATAGCATTATATATAACAATAAATTTTTGAATGATTTCTTTGGTCTGAAGTGACATTTTAAAAGTTAGAGATATAAAACAATTTTATTTTTCGTTTTAAAAAAAAAGAGGGGACATTTTAAAAGTGAAACAAATGCAGAATAATTTTGCTTGGATTAAAAAAAAAAAATCTAAAAGTAAAGGATTAATAGATAATTCTATATTCTAAAGAATCATTTAAAATCTAAGTTTAAAAATCTTTACCTAATTAATCTTAATGGTGATGTGTCAAGAAAGGAACTTTCATAAACTGTCAAAAAAATTGACTTTAGTTTTTTTTAAAGAAGAAAAAGAAACTATAAAGATAGAATTTGATAACTAATTTTAAATTATATCTATATTTTTGTATACAATATATATGTGTGAATTTTATATACTTTCAATATTGAATTAATAGGAAAAATATAATATTGTGACAAATTAAAATATAGGATATAAATGCCAGCATGCACATACATTTCTATGTGCATAACGTATGTGCTACGTCAAAAATTATGTATTATAAATTTGATAATTTTATTTTGACAAAAATGAAATATATGATATAGACATCAGTGTGTGCCTGCAATTCAACATGCACACACATGTATGTTAAATATGTTATTGAATATGTATAAAACTGAATTTCATTTATAGAATATGACAATTCAAATTTTTTATATTAAATAATAAATTATACCACACATTGGTGTGATGATATGTATAACTTGGTATGAGGTAATTTTATCACTTAACCTAAAATGATAATAATTATTGTATCTTTAATGTCAATTGAAATATATTCATGTAATAGTAAAATGTGTGCCATACACCTATGTGGAATATATATGTAAATCATATTGTAATAACTTGAATTTTGTATATTATTCATGTAAATCAGAATGTGATAATTTGAATTTAATATATTCAAAATCAGAAAACTTAATTGATATATGTATAACCTTATTCTAAAGATCTTAATTTCATGTATTTTTTTAATGTTAATAAACTCGAATTCAATTATTAAAATTGTATTGCATCATTATCTCTTGGTCATAGAAACATTATAGAGCTTATGTTCTCTGAGCTAGATTCATGCGTAACAGTCTGATATATAAATGGGGATATATTTAATGATTAAGGGGCATCCAGTATGATTGATATATTCTGGTTGGTGCATAAGATTATATTCTTTAAAGCCCCTGCACTACATTTTATTTAGTTTAATTTATTAGAAATTAAGTTTATAGTTGGCCAATACATTAATGGCAACTGATAATGATCAGCATATTTTAATATCCCAGCATTATTGTTTTGATTATTATATATTATATGGATGAGCACTTAGTTAGTGCATCTAAATTAGGTTTTAATAATTGCCACAAGTTGGCAAAGGCTCAATAGTTAGCCTGGTCTACAGTAGACCCATTTCAAATCCAGTCAGCAGATTGACTGTTGATTTATTTTGATTGTTGATCATTCATGATGATGGATAATTTTTACTTATTGATAATTTTGGTTGATATATAGTTAATTATACTTTTAGTTGCTTTAAGGAGTTAACCCATCATTCCAGGGACAACCACCCTAATATCCTATCCCGTTACAATATTTCAACTCTTTTTACTCTCCATACTAGTTCTTCATCTCTCTAACTCCCTATTCTTTATTAATGCATCTATTTTTCTATCTCATTCTTTGCCACTATAATACTCGACAATTCTCCTTATACAATCATCCCATCTTTTGTATAAGTATACTGACATAAATTCTTTGTCCAAATCTTCTGCATACCGTACTACTTTTTTCACCCATCTTGTTGCCAGCCCTTTACTTGTAACCAAGTTAAATACTATTTTGGCTATTCTCTTATTATCCGTAAACTGCAATCTACAATGACCCATGTATCATAAGGTGCTGACACTTGCTATATATTTTTTTTATTTGTATTGATATAAATAATATTTTATTCATATTGGTTTAAATAAAATATTATTAAAATTATTATTTGTCACTTTTTTAATAAGGATATTAAAAAATTTAAATTTATATGTCTAGTTGCTATTATATTTCTATTATATAGCCTAGTTTTGACCTAATATATTTTAAATTATTTATATGTTTTTTAAGTAAAAAACAAACAAACAAATAATACATTCAATAAAGCACTTCAGTTTATCAAAATGTTAAAAAAAAAATCATAAACAAAATCCAACAAAACATCTAATATCAAAACAATTTGTTACAAATATAAATTGATATGTTTAAAGAATATATAATTTAATTAACAGTTTTGTCAATCATTGAAGTATTAAAAAAATGAATATATATTTGGGCAACTCAGGATGCAATTTTTTTGATTTATATGAAAATCAATTATAGTACTATTTTGTATTAATGTTAAAGAGCCAGCAGTCAATGGCAAATTAACATTAATGATGAACAGATATTGATTCTTGGTTTTAATATTCTATTTTTCAATTTTTTCTCCAAACAAAAATCTTATCATGCATACATTACTTAATCATATGACAAATTTGAGTATTATAAACTTTCATTATAAAGAATTGCTTTTTTTATTTTATTTTACAAATTGTTACATTTTTACATACATGAATATTTATTAAGTACAACAATGTAAATATGATTCACATCTAATTATTTCACAGAACAAATAAGCAGATCATAATAAAGTGAAGGAATATATTTGAACTGAAATAAAAGTACTTAAGACATATTTTACTTTTGATCAGCCAATGTATGTGTATATTAATATTATAGTGTGAATTAGGCAATAGAATATCATATCCAAACAAAAACATTTCATCACATAATGCAATTATGAAGTTTTAAAAATTAAAGTTAAAATCCTTACAACTTTTTTTTTCTTTAAGTTGGGGGAAAAAATAAATTAGTTTGATCAAACTAAACATAGCAGATATGTTAAAAGATGGACAAGTTGTTTTTAATTTTGGGAATATAAGTAAGATTACTTTAATTTTCATAATCAAATGCAAAAAGTGCTAGAATTTTCAATTAAAAAAAAAAAAAAATCAAATAGTTAGCAATTCTGGAAGTCGTGATTGGTGGAGTTTTGATTTAGGAACCTTTCTATCACTCTATCAGTATCCTAAATTGTATAGAATTCAACTTGATATCTAAGACAATCTTCTTTAATCAACTTCAAATTTTTTTATGAAATACTAAATATCTTTTAAATGTAATGCTTTTTTCTTCTATTTTAAATTACTTAATGTTAGCATCTTAATCTTTCTTGAAACTCATATTGATTTATGCACCACCTTAAAAAGTTTAAACAGAAAAGGATATATAGTTTATATCATGTTAAATCCGCACTTACAACTGTGCCAATGTTATAACTGCAAGTCATACTGTGCGGTCAGCAAATAACGTTATATAATTCCCACACTGTTCGTTTCCAACGAGTGCTCTCCAACGAATCGGTCTGCAACGAAGCTCTCCAACGATCTGCTCTGCAATGAATGCTCTCCAACGAATTGGTCTGCAATCTCTCTGCTGAATTGGTCTGCAACGAATGCTCTCCAACGAATTGGTCTGCCACGAAGCTCTCCAAACGAATTGGTCTGCAACGAAGCTCTCCAATGAATGCTCTCAATATCTCCGCTGCGGTCTCTTTCAGCTACACCCGTGAACTACATTTCCACTGGGTGCTGATCATTAACCGCCAGCACTGACACGAGATATCTCTACTTAAATACTGCTTACTCAATACTGCTTGACTGCTCTCTACTGCTCTCTATATTACACTGCTAGATGTTACCCAATCTTCTTATCACTCTCTGACAACTGCAATGATCAATCAATGCACTGACCAATAAGGTAACATCTCTTATCTAGAAACATTTGTAATTAGCAAATATTTCTAGGAATTGTCGATCGCCATTACGTCAATGCACTAATTAAATTCCTCAGCTATCAGAGCGCGATCTAAAAACAGCCTTACGAATAAATTCTAGTTTTTTTCTGGAGTGCACAAACATGTCTGCCATTTTACAAAACACTACATATCAATAATTTGATATTGCATATTCTCCTTATTTATGAAAATCAGCAAATGATTACTTTATTAAACTATGCAAACAACTGTTAAAATAATAAAACAAACTGAAACAAAATTATTCTCATATAGTGTTTACAAAATAACTTAGCATTTGTGGGGAATTGGTCACAATAGAAAAATTAATAATAACAGTTTAGTCTTTGCAATTATTCGTATTTGTTTTAAAGAAAATTACGATACAAAAATTCAGTTTTATATATTGCCACTTGCATTTTATATGTTTTGTCTGCACTAAGTAAATAGCTTGAGACTTTATGACTTTATATGAGAGAACAAGCTGGCTTTAAAAGTAGTTTTAGTATAGTAGATCATATCTAGGTATTGAGAGAATGAATATGAGTTGCCATTATGCTTTGGATTTGTAGATTATGAAAAGGCATTTGATTCTATAAACACTTCTTCAGTGATTAAAGCATGGGATCATCAAGGTATAGATCCAGGATATTGTCATATTTTAAAGAATACTTATATAAAAATGCAACAGCAACAATTAGATTACATAATGGTACTAGGAAAGTCAACATTGGGAAGGGTGTAAGGCAGGGTAACTCCATATCTCCAAACTTTTTACAGCAGTGCTGCAAGAAGTATTTTGTGGATTAAAATGGGAAGCTAAAGGAGTGAAAGTAAATGGAGATTATTTAAGTCATTTAAATTTTGCAGATGATATAGTTGTTTTTGCAAATAATGCTTTAGAGCTGTAGGAAATGTTGCAGGAGTTATTAGATGAAAGTGGGAAAGTAGGACTAAAGATAAATGTTAAAAAGACTAAAGTAATGTTTAATAGATTTTCTCAAAATATGAAAATAAAGATTGATTATGATGAGTTAGAAGAAGTAAACAGCTACAAATACCTTGGTCAGATTATTAATACAGATGGAAACATAGTGAATGAAATTAATCATAGAATTAAACTTGGTTGGAGTACTTTTGGTAGAAATAACTTGATACTAAAAGGAAATAGGCCTATGTATTTGAAAAGGAAGGTTTTTTTAATAAATGTGTTTTACCAGTTCTTACTTATGGATTTGAGACTTGGACACTTAATAGAAGAATGATACAGAGACTTCAGACCACTCAAAAAAGTATGGAGAGATGCATGTTGGGAGTAACAAGAAGGATTGCAAACACAATATATAGGTAAGAGAACAAACAGTTGTTACTGACATTGAAAAAATTTAAAGACTGAAGTGGAGCTGGGCTGGACATATTGCTAGAAGAGATAATAATAGATGGACAATTGAAATCTTAAACTGGATTCCAAGTGATTATAAAAGATCCAGAAAGAGACTACATGTGAGATGGATGGATGAAATAAGAAAGTGTGCAGGGGTGATGTGGAGAAGAGATGCTAGAGATTTGAGATGATGGATTGAACTTGGAGAGACCTTTACCCTGCCATAGATTGATAATGGTTGATGATGAGGATAAACTTAATTTAAGATTATATCAGCATAATTTTCTATTAAAGTTTTGTATATTTTATTCTCATCCATTTCTATTTTTTGTTATATAAAATTTATTACGATTTTTTTTAAAAAGTAATTTTATTTTGAAATACTCTGAATTTAATACAATGTGAAATATGTTTAATTGGGTTGGATGTGTTGGAGTGCGGGGGTGGAGAGTGTGGTGGTGATTTATGATGAGAAATATTTCTTGAAGCCTACTTTTCAAAAAATTGCCCATGTACATTAATACTCAATCATTAAAAACCAGTGAATGCTTAGACAATCCCAATATCAATAACAATCGACAATTTCAAACTGTTGTCAAAGCAATCTCCTTTTAACAATAAAAGTGGAATCCCATCTTTATTTATGGTCCAATATATTTATAAAGACATTAAAGATTGCAACTTGACCACAGAGATTGAAAGTTTTGATACAAAGAAGTTTAAATTAAACCTTAAACAGGTAAATATAACCTTTTCTGAATGCAGGCTAATAAATAATCAAATATATCATTACAAACTGCAATTACAATTTTCAAATTGCACTCAAAGTATTACTTAAGTAATAAATGTAATAATGCTCAGGTCTAAATATATGGATTTAGAAACTGTTTCAAACTTATGCACATGGTGAGTAGTAGCTGCTGTAGAAAAAACTATTTAGTTTAGCAACAATTATTCTGAAATGATTTGTTTAAATGCTTTTATTCAGATTACAATATTTGTTTGTTTATTTGTATGTTTGTTTATAACCTATTGTAATTATTTAAGTTAGAATAAAATTTAAAAATCAAGGTTTAATAGATTGAAATTCCCTAAAGTTATTTCAAATTAATACCAGGCAAAGCATTATAGGGCTATAATATTTTAGGTAGGTGATCTAGTTTCTTAGATCTGGACTAGTGGTGGATAAATATTGAATATTTTGTAATCAAATTTAGAAATTATTCTTAGAACTTCATGATTTTCTTGGTTTCAGTTATTACATTTAAGTTTAAATAAGAAGTTAGTTTACAATATAGTTTAAGCCTTTTTTTTTTAAAGAATTTTTTTTCAAATAAAAGAAAAAATGTCAAACACTTCAAACAGAAAAAAAATTAAGTTACTTAATGCTTTATTATACACATACATAATTATGTTTATATTCTAAATAATATGATACATACATAAAGAGTATACATGTTAACTTAAAGCAGGAATATCTAGTGATATATATATATCAACTACAATTGTCAAGTCAATTTAAAGCACAATTTAGTTTTACATTTTTGTTTACTGTGTTCATATTAAAAAGTTAAAAATAAATAGAATTTTTTAAAAATATTATTTATTTACTATGCAGTAAAAAGTAAAAAAAAAAATTATTTTTTCAACCACAATTGAATACAGGAATTGACTTAATTAATTTCTGGATATCCCTTGCTCTTATTTTAAGTTGAATTTAAAAATCCCAGTTGTGGTTGAAGAAACAATTTTTTGCTTTAATAAAAGCATTTAATATTAAAATTTTTTATTATTTCTATTTATTTAGTATTCAGCTATTGCTATTGATACCAACATACTATAATTGTAGTTGTTCAAATAAAGATTATGAAATTAATAACAGTGAGTTAATAACCTTATTGAATTTGTTGCTGATATTATGAACCCAACTCAGATGATCCCAAAATAATATGAAAGTCTGGTTTATTAGACATAGTATTAATTAATTCTCACTGAATAACCAGTTTTTGTATAATAAATGCTAAACTTTCCTTACAAAGTAGTTTTTTATTGTGTTAGAATTTTTAGTGCAATCTTTGATGAATGATTTAACTTATATTTGTTTATTTATAATGTTAAAAAGTAACTCTTTGTGGATTAGTGCAACAGTTCTGTGATAAGTTTGAGAGCTATTGGTTCCTGTACTGAAGTTCTATTCATAATTTTAGTACCCTTGAATATATCACATGACCATCTGAACAATAACCATTTGATTGAAAAATGGTAAAAAATGATAATTGTTTTTTTAAATCTAAAGCAGATAAACTTAATTTTATCATAGGGATATTAATAAATTATTAATAAGCATTCAAGCAAAATATTATAATTGTGAGTCAGAATTCGGCATTATATCACTTAAAAATTTATTATTATAATATAAACAAAAAAACACTTATATATAATTGTTTAATGGAGAAGAAGATATAAATTAATATTAAAGTTTATAGGCTTAACGTTTTCGAGGATCCATGCCTCATATTCATAGCCCTCATAAAATGTATAGTAAAATATATGCAAATATTTAAATAAGCTAGTGTTACATAGCCCATTTCTTCGAGATCTTGAAGCAAGTGTCTTTTCTATTGATAGCATGTATGATTCTATTAATGTAAAATGCCTCTTTTCTTTTTCTTTTGTGATCGTTTGATTCTGAGCATAATATTATGGGATTGGCAGGTGTGAAGTTGTGTCCAGATTGCTTAGCATTTTACATTAATGGAAATATACATGCTATCAATAGAAAAGACACTTGCTTCAAGATCTCACAGAAATGGGCTATGTAACACTAGCTTATTTAAATATTTGCGTATATTTTACTATACATTTTATGAGGGCTATGAATATGAGGCATGGATCCTCGAAAACATTAAGCCTATAAACTTTAATATTAATTTATATCTTCTCCATTAAACAATTATATATAAGTGTTTTTTGTTTACATAATCATGAGAAGTAAAATTATATATATTGTAATCTAAACAATTAAATGAAACAGTTGAATTATCTTTATTTGCTGGAAATTATGAAATACAACAAATTCTCCTTTAGATAAATTACTTTTTTGGTGATTTCATGATTTTTAAGACATCACAAACCTCAAATCTCCTAAGATCAGTAATATATGTCTATATTTTTTAAAGAGGACTCTATATTGCATATATTCAATTGGAATTTGTTTGGGAGCCAGCACATAATTAAACCTTTCTCCAACAGTGAAATTTCATTTGAGAAAGAGAGAGCACTAAAAATAAATATGAGAACTCAGCTTTGTATATTCATGAACTAAATACAGGTCATAAAATATTATTTAACTATGCAGAAATTATCTTTCATGAAAAAAAGTGAATTGAAAAGAAGAGTAAAAGAAACTTTGATGATAAAATATTTTGAATCTGAGGCCATCAATCTCATAAAGCCATCCTTGGATGTTAAAGAAAGTTGGGTTTTGAAGTCAATGATGGTAAGGTTATTTTATTTGATATATATAGATGGTATATTTAGTTGAATTTCACTTAAAAAGGTCTATTTGTTAATAGATGAAACCATGGTTGTGGAAGAATTTTAATAAAGTTTAGTTTTTTGGCTAGTATTGTGCTGTTATATGAATTTTTATTTTATATATATAATGTTATTCATAACTTATAAGCTGAAAATGAAATGATTATGTACTTATATAATTCTGCTGTGGATATTTGTTTAAATAATTTTTATTTAATATTAAAATGTTTTTGCATTCTGTATTCAATTTAAAGTTGTAAATTAAAGTTATCTTATTGGAAATGACCAACTAATGAAACTATTCAAATAAAAATACTAGTGGTGATGATTTGGCATTAGTTTATGCTGTGTTTGACTTTTTAAAAATATTTATTGATAGCATTTAACATCAGTTGTATTTACCATTTGTTAATTGGTACTCAATTGTATAATGTTTTCATGGTTATATGATGTAAACAAAGTATTTTTGGAGTTAGACTGTGTATTATTTTGTATTACTTCACATTTCGATGAAATAAAATCCACCATTTTCAAGATCCAGTTTTTAAAGAAAAACTGTTCGATCTCAAACAGTAATGAGATTGAGAGTGAGGTAGAATGAGATTGAGTATGAAGCAGTTGAGTATTCAGAATATGTGGATTAACAAAATGTTTATATATATATTGAATATTAAGGCTATATAAAATTTTCAGCTATGATGTAACAAAGCAATTATCAATTAAAACAGATAATGCAAGCTGAGGCAGTATTTGATCTAATTTACTATTCATATAAAACTTTAGAGTTGATCCAGAAGTAAGTAATTAAATGTATTTATTGTTAGAGATTTTATAAAAAGTTCAAGCATTAGAAGTGCCAGAACTGGAATTGATCCATGAACCATATATTCCAGAATCTGACACTCTGCCATTGTACTAAATCATGCAGGTCAAAATATTTGAATGATTTTATTGCTTGAGAGTTCCCAAGAAATTCAAGCTAGGACACCAAATTCCATTCTGATACTAGCCTTATTCTAAACTGCACAGGGTTATCCAGAAGTAATTTGTCTTTTGATTTAACATAAATCAGACATATGCTATTGCTAATTATTATATCACATGGTTCTTCTTACATTTTCTGTTTTGTCTTGTTACATCCACAGTTGAACATTTTTCTTTAGTTTAATAGATGGTAAACATTTCATTATAATTTCAATGTTTACATTTTAAATCCATGAAGATCTTTAATGTATATATATAATTAGACAATATATTTAACTAAAAAATGTACTTTTTTTTTTTAAGACAAGAAGAAAAGTTATACAAACATATGTTTTACAAGTATGATGAACAAAATAAAATATTACTAAAAGAGAACTGTGAATTAAGAGATAATCTTCGGGAAATTTATCAAGAGATCTTGGTGCTAACCAACAGTAATGCTCCTTTAAACTTATTTAGTTCTGATAATCAGCAGGTAGGTATATTTGGATCTATTTATCTATTATACTTAAAAATATTTAACCTGTACAAGTTCTCATTATTTGCACACAAACATGTAATTATATGTATATACACGCACAAATTTGTAGTAGTATATATTATGTCTAGCTTATCTAAGAGGGCCTTTCCCAAAAGTACAAATCACCATTAAACAGTTAATATTTAGATAATTTGATGAATGATCCTTAGTGGTGTTTAACTACTTACATATATGCAATCATTTAATATAATAAGGCCCAAAGGCATACATAAATAATAATTTATGTCAATATGATCTGTAAGAATCCTAGCTGACTTCACATTTGGAGGCCAGCTCTCTGCATTTGAAGTCATTGTGCCATGGGAGACGATCTGCTCCAATATATATGTCCATGTGCACAGGTGAAGCTCCAAGAATGAAGTATCCTCTTCTTCAAATTAGTATCAATTGAGGCATTTATCATTTTAATCCCTGCAGTTGATTGTCCCTGTTCATCTGCTCAGATGATTCATTTTAATCTCCATACAAGAATTTACATCCTTATCTTTCTGACTTTAATTAATGAGTTATTTGTATAGTTTGTCATTTATCTTATAAAGGAAATCTAACTCAAATTCCTTTAATTGTTTTATTTCATTAGCAACGTATTCTACTCACATTAAATAGACTGGTATTACTTTTAGAAAATAATCTTTTTTTAATCTTAATATTTATAAATCTTTTACTTATTATTTTAAAAGAATCAGTCTTTTAAAGTTCTTTAATTTATTAAACTTATTAGATTTCCTCATTAAGTTTATACCTATATATGTATGTGCATTTAAGCATATACATATTAGTATATAAGATAACAGTCTTATGAACATTTGCTAGTTATGTCTACTATTTAGGATTCAAGTTTGGACCTAGTGAATTGAAACTTTTAAGATTACAAACAGGTATATAATTTTTTTAAAATAATTGACCCATTGCATCACAGTTAGTCATTCATTAGTCATCTGTAAATAGTAATTTAGTTATTAGTAGCTAAAAGATAATGGCCCTAGTTTAATCTGATTGTTTAGATGAGTATTAGTTAATTGATTGTAAAAATGAAAACCATCATTATAATGTATGGTTTCATTATTGATAGGGGAGGTAACATACATTTACAAGCACTAAGTTTATGGTGACCATTACAATAGGTATGTACATAACTATACATAAAACAATAAATAAGAATCAGTATATAAGACATCCAGTTTCAATAAAAGATAATTATCTTATTACTTCAGAGGAAAACTATGTTAAATGTATCTAAACATCACATGATCCCCCCATTTCTTATGCTAGCACATAACTTATTAAACAAGCAAAACTCTCCGTACAGATTGATTACTCTGATTGGCACCTAGTGGCTCTACTATATGGAGAGTTTTGCCTGTTTTAAATGTATCTAGTGCATTCAAATAATGTATATGCTTTCACAGGATAAGTTTTATATGTATAATACTTAATGTGCAATAAAAATTATAGTAATTTTGTTGTTGTAATTCTACTGCAGATAAAATACTGTTAATCTAAAATCCCTATAACAAATTCAATTTCCTGCAACATTTTTTTGCCCCATCATTCATTATAATATAAAATTGTTTGAAATAAAATTTTTATAGAGCAGTAATTATAATAATAAATCCTTTCTGCTTTATTAAGTTAAAACAATAGTTTCTACATTGATAACCTATTTTTTTTATTTGTTTTAGTTAAAAAGATCAGTTTATACAGTGATTTTTACACTCCCTTTCTTTATTAAGCAAATTAATCAAGAAGTTTTTGAAAAGTTAGTTCTTTCTATTCCCCTCCCCTTTCTATTTAGTTATTGAATGTAATCTTTTGTTGGTGTTGTAAAAAATAAATCATACTCATAATTTTGTTTAGATGGTAAAGATTTTGAATTGGAAATATCTATATTTTACTTGTATTATATTTTACATCTATTTATCTTTAAATAATTGTAAGATAGTCGAGCATTGGTGGCATAGCGGTTAGCATAACTGCCTTCCAAGCAGCTGGCCCGGGTTGGCTTCTCTGTGGTCAACTTCCCCGTGGTCAACGCTTTGACACATATAAAAAAAAAAATAATAATTGTAAGATATTCATTAATGCTAAAATATTTCAAAGGTTGCAGTTTATATTAAGAAACATACAATTTAATAACATAAACAGAAAATGGTTAACTACATATAAATAGAGAATATGATCTCAAAATAAATTACTTTTAAGGAAAGGATTATTTAAATGTGAAAGTGAAAATAGTGATAATTAATTGTCATCTAATTAATTACACTTATTTATAAATTAACTGGAATGGATGAGAATGTAAGTATATCTAAATATTTGTTTATAAAAATTGGAATACTAAAACAGATTGGAGAAATTATTTTGATAACTTATAATTATTTATAGCTTAGCATTTGTAGTTATATAAATATAGTTGTCTAAAGTTAGCAATAGGTTTAGGTACTTTTGATTACATTTTTTATACATTATGGAATTGTCCAGAAAATATTCTGGATTATTTTTTAAAAGATTCTTTAGCCCATTATAATATTAAAATTTCACTTTAAAATTTATTTATCAAGTTTAAATTTATCAATTTGATCAAAGTATTTGCTCAATTAATCAAGAAACTTTGTAGCAATGTGTGACAGTAGTGATAATTTTTAAAAGTGATCAACTTTTTTAATAATAACAATTATATTTTTTTAGCTTTCATATTTATTTAAATCATTTTTTCAAATTAATGAACTTTCAAAAATGGCAACTGCTAATATTTTGTACACAGCACAACAATCACATTGTCATTATGTTTTAATATAATAGAAGAAAAGTGATACAAATGCAGAATAAAGACTTATTTATTCAGCTCTTTAATTTATAGAAATAAAATCTTATTGGTTAAAAATGAAAATGTGCTTAAAATTAAATATGTTTTTTTTTATTAAAATAAAAATAGTTTTATATGTGGATACAAATTTAGAAAACCATTTTATTCATCGAGAAATCTGCACTCCTAAATTTAGCATTTTATAGATAGGGCTTTCACAATATGTCATATATATTGCATGGTTGTGAGTCATGGAGTTTCTTTTGAAGTAATATAAAAATATTGGAAAAAAATTCCTTAAAAGATTCTTAATAATTTTTTAAAAATCATGATGGCCTAATAATTCATGTATTTTTCTAAGATTTTTTCCATTTTGGTATATAAATTGTTTTCTTTCACATTGTATTTCACTGCATAATTTTCTAGATTAATTAATTAGCATAATTGATTCTTCTTTTATTTTATAAAAGAGTTGCCCTAAATTCCAGTGGATTTATCTTTTAATAATAAGCTCAGCATTAATTTGATTTCTTCTTCTATTGAAGATTGGTTGATGTAGGATACATAATTACAAGGATCTTGAATAATATCTTTGTGATATTGTTTTTCTGAATATTATTTTCATCTTTGCTTGATTTATTTTTACTTCTGTTATAATCAGTCTATTGAAGTTTCAGCCCAAGTTATGATTGAAGTGACTTGATTTTACAAATATCCTAAAAAAACAGATCTTGTTTTTTCCTTCTTGTTTCCATTTTCAGAAGCTATTTTTAAGATCAGTTTGTCTTCTTACAGAAGCAATAGATTTCTAGGTAGTGGGATTGGAAGTAAGAAAATGATCAATCACTTGTTTTTATTTAATATTTATTTACATGAATTATTTAGTATTATGTTGATAAAAATTGAGTTAGCATTGATTTAGCTGGAAAACATGAAAATAGGTATTGAAAATGAGATTAACAAAATGTTAAGAGTAATGCTGAAATTAAAATTTGAATGAAATAAGATGCATTTAAATGTGAAAATAATTAATTTAGATGTGGGTAATAAAAGATTAATAATCATAATTGGGATGAATAGAGCAAGTTAGTGTTTTTAAGTAACTAATAGACTGTTTTATAGTGATACATATTAGAATGAAAATGGTAGAAGTATTTAAGAGTGAATAAAAAGATATCATTTATTGATAAAGTTATGAAACAAAAAAGGAAATTGGCATATATAGAAAGAAAAATTCTGACAGTTATATTGAAGAATTTGTAAAATTGATTGATGATTTTAAGAAAGGAAACAGCTATAAATGTTTAAAGAATAGGAAATTTTTTACAAAACACATTCTTAATTGACATGGAGGATATGACATTTAGTAGAAAACTAATAATAATGTTGCTTAGGTTTATAATAGAATATGTGCAGTTGGTGACCTATCTGCAAGTATGATTAGTAGCGTTACCAGTTATATAATGGAATAATAACCATTAGAAACCAATCAACACATAGACAATCCCAATATAGATAACAATCAAGAATTTTAAACTGTTGTCAAGGCAACCTCCTTTTAGCAATAGAGGTGGAATAATATGTATATGTGAAGACTGGTTAACTTAAGTTGGAAAACCAGTTATATAATGGGATAAATGTGTATGTGTTTAATTCTTCATAAGAATACCAAATTACATAACATTATATATCTATAATTAATAACATGGGTGCCACAAAGTCATTTAATGTACATATCCTTATTATACTCCAATCTGAACTCAGTGGAGAAACATAATAACACAGAGATATAATGAATAATTAACGCTATGAACCAAAAACAAAAAAAGTTTAAGAGTTAACAATAAAACTTAATATTATAATTGATTATTTATATGAATATATATTAATAATAAAATATACATTAAATAAAATAAACAAATCAGCATATATTCGTCATGAAATAAAATGGCAGTGATCATCAGCATTTACCTATAATTGAATACATGTATTCTAAATTCTCATTTTAAACAAATGTCTTTATCGATTTGATTATAAAATTCTTTTATTCTAAATAGTGTGCCAATAATTGAATAATTCCCAGACAGGAATCTAAATTGAAATTATTCTATAATTATATAATGCGATCAAATAATGCTATTTTGACTTAAATTAACAAAAATATTAATTACATTAAATTACATAACTTGGCAGAATTTTGATCGTAATATACAGTATCAGTTGTGAAAGTAAAAGTTAGTTAGACTGTAAAAACATTTGCAACTTCAGATCATGGTTCAACTCTACAAATACCTAACTTTTTTTTTCCTTTCTCATTCTTTTCTATTTGCTTGGATATAATTTTATTACAATGATTATTTATTGAAAACTATGCTTAATTACATTGATTTAGAGAAGATGGTTTTTCTATTGGGAGTTTTTAAAAAAACTGCTGTTAGGACTATCATTAGAAATCCACAATTGAATATTTTGAATGCCAGCCATATAAATAATAAGGTTTTTCAATTTTTGAAACAGCTTGTTATATAAAATTACTAATAAGACTTGTTAGAAAATTTGGAGAAGTCACAATTGACTTAAAAATGGTTTACTAATAACCCATTTTTTCGGAGTCTGACTTGTCTGCTTCTTCATATGACCACTATTCTCTGGCTATATTCTCCTCTTCCAATATTGTATGATAAACTCTTATACTTTCAAAAGCTTAATTGAATGCTTACTGGTCTGTCAATTGCTGGCTAACTATTTTATAGATTTTTAGTGTGTTTATCAATTCTGTTATTTTTGATATTTTAATAATTTTTTTGGACTAAGTCCATTTTCAATAAATAAGATCCATAGACAGTTCACATAATTAAGGTTAAAGTTTTTTTTTTTTTTGATTTAATAACTTTGTACCCAAAATTGACTAACATATTTTTGTAAAATAATAGTTATTACAAATAAGATTAAAAGAAAACAAGCCAATATTTTAATTAATAAAAACAGGTTTTTAACATTTACAATTATCAAAAATAAATATGTATTTTATTTAATTTCCTAATTCAAGATATAAAAACAGTAAAAATTAGCAGAATTTTTTATATAGTCCAATTCCTATATATGTTGTATTCATTGCGCATATTTTCTTCTAGATAGAAAAGATTGAAGAGGAAATATATCATGATGGTTTTTTGAAGAATAATTTACCCAAAGCTTATTTCCAGTTGCCTTATGAAACAATTAATAAAGAAATTAAGCAAACTCTTCAAGAAAGGATTGACCACATCAAACAACAGATAAATAGTGTTCAAAGTCCTGTTAATGGTATGAATAATAGAAATTATTAATATTTATTTAATTGTAAAATTTTATTTTATTAATATTGCTGTATTATTTATTTTAAATAATTTTGCAATTTGAAATGGATAAAAGTAATATGTTTGTAAAGGAAAAACTCTGTTGTAGCACAGCTTGAATCAGTATAATTTTTGAATTGACAATTTTTTAAATTGTTTCTATAATTTTATCTAATACAATTAAAAAGTAAATACAAATGTTAAAGTTAATTTTTTTTTAATTGCAAAAAATTACTTGAATGGCTCTGATTTACAAACAAGAAAAGAATATGGACATATATTTCTAATGCAAATCATTTTTTTAATTTGAACAACAAATAAATTGAATAAAGTAAAGGACTGTAGTGATACACACCCTATATCTTTTGTATGTAATTGAAACCATTATTTTAAACATTCATTTAAGTTACCTAAAGGTTTTTAAAAGACATTTTTTTTTTTTCATGTGTCATAACATCAGCCGGGAAGCGAACCCGGTAACCCGGGATAACTGCTTGTAACGCAGCTGTCGCTGACCTCTCGACCAAAATACATCTTTATTCAATATTTTAAAAATTAATAGTATATCAAAACAAAATGACTTCACTGAAGTAGGGAGTAAAAGATTATGGCTACTGAAATTACAGTTTCAAACTATTTACTGTATGTTGCCTTTAGTTTATGTTGTCTATATTTTATTTTATTAATTAAAATTTTATTACTTTTAAAATGAAAAGTAACTTTTTTATCATTTTAAATTTAAAAATTTGTATTTATTATTTTTTAAAAAATAAAATGAATTCATTGTTAAATTGTTTTTAATCTTAACCCTAACTATTGCCAACTGACCTAATCTGAAAAATTTAAATTAAGCTGAAAAATTTCAAAATTTATTAAATGGTTTGAAAAATTGAAAGTTTCGGAAGAATATTAAATGAATTATTCTTCTGAATCTATAATTGTTTATTTTATGCAAATATTTTTCTTTCTCATTTCAAAAACTATATACATCACAAGAGATTATAATTATTGTTTTGATTCAGTATTGATTATTGATGACTTTATATTAACTCTTTTTTTATTGCAAACAATAAAGATAACTTTTACAAGTGCACCATGATGTTGTGTTTGTAAAAATATGTACATTGTAATTCAATATTTATAAATTATAAA
Organism: Epiperipatus broadwayi; assembly: GCA_028023455.1. Classification (NCBI taxonomy): domain Eukaryota; kingdom Metazoa; phylum Onychophora; class Udeonychophora; order Euonychophora; family Peripatidae; genus Epiperipatus; species Epiperipatus broadwayi. The sequence goes on along the minus strand of JAQFVV010000149.1, from coordinate 961,093 downwards.
TCTTCTGATAATCCATAAAAAGTAAGGAAAATATATTAGAGGAATATATATTTTTTAGATCAGTAACTAATAAGAGTATAATTAATGAATATTTGGGTAATGTTATTTAAGAAAAGCGAATGTTGTATAATTAAATCAGATAGAAAATAAATAGATTTAATTAATGATTAATTTTGCATAGAATTTAACAATAGAAAATATTTGCATAGGTGATAAGAAAATTGTATTTGGTAAATACCAAGAAATATTTGTTAATTACAAATATTTCTTGATAGAATAGGAAGTGGAACTGACTAATTAAAAACACCAAGAGAAAAAAAAGACTGATAACAATTAAGCATAAACCCTGGATTGCCGGAGGCCAATTTGCATGAGTAAATAGGGTGTGCAGCGAAGTGCGTCATTCTTATTCCAGTACAGTTTTATTAAGTGAACTGTTGGTGGGAGATTTTAATGAACAGTGACTAAAGAAGCTTAAGTGATGAGGTAGCACTCTTGTGTGGTAGCCAGTGTGATTGTGAGCAGCAGCTGAATGAAGCCAAAGAACTCCAGTAGTTTGAGGAGTTGAGCCAAAGTGCTTTGGAAACAGTCCAAAGGAAACTATCCAGAAAGCAGCAATTGTTATGTGCATCATGAGAATCCGAACCATAAGTGAATTATATATACTGTGTTGGAGTGCATCAATAACTTTTTGAAGATCTAAAAAGAAATTAGAGAAAAGCATCAACAATAACAACAAAAAACACAAAAAAAACATTTTATATAAGGGGTATGAAGTGTACATTACAATGCTTTGTTAATTTACAAAATAAATGAACTAGCTATTATTAAATAATATGTTGTTTGCATTGTTGTATTATAGGGTAATGATATGAGTTTTATATTGTCTTCATTATTGATATAAAACTGCCAGATACAGATTGTATTTCTTTTGATAAATGTTCTACTTTAATGCTGAACTAGAGATAAAGGTTTAAAGAGGTTTTTACTCTTATTTACATAATGAAACTTTCAATCTATTAAGTGCCGCTGTGTCCATGTTTGAATGCAGAATAGAAAATCATATCTATGTGTATATTCAAGATCATATTAATCCTGCTTAGCTGCATATCTACTTTTGTTTCTTAAAAAAAAAAAAGAATAGCTTTATAAGCTCAGGAGTTCATAACAAATTCGAGCGCTGGGAGTACCAGAACTGGAATTGATTAGAGAACCTTAATTTCAGAGTGACATTCTATTACTATGCTAAACCTTGTAGTGCAAATATTTGAACTGCTTTATTGTTCGAGAGTTCATAAGAAGTTTGAGTGCTGGAATTGCAAGAACTGGAATCTATTTAAGGATCTTACACTCCAGAGTCTGAAATAATCAACAGGCATTTTGAACAACGATCTTTATAATATGTTAGTAACTAATAAAGAGGAAATTTTCTTAATTCTTAGAATATTTAAAGTTGTTACATTTTTATTTACCATTGTCAAACTCACTCCACTCGCAACTTTGACATCATCCACCTCAGATAAATACAATAAATAATGATTATTACTAATCGTTTTATAAACTAGAGTTTATCTCTAGCACAGATATATCTAAAGTTCCTTTTCCCCATATGATTAATTTGTTTTACTCTACCCTCTTCTCAAGACCAAGTGCATGTGATTTTTTTTTTTGATCTTAATAAAACTTTTAGGAGAGTAAGAATTCTGATTTTTAATTCAAAATAATGCTTAAGCAATGTTTTGATTAATAAAAGTATTTATTTAGATTTTATAATCAATTATAATGATAACAAAATAAACTTGTAAAAAAAAAAAAAAAAAATATTAGCAAAATATATTTAAGATTCTTAATGATATTTCGATTTTAAGCACTATAATGAATTCTCACTAATGCTAGGAGTCTGTAAGAGAAAAATAATTCCTATTTTACTCTTTGAAACTTAAGTAAGATCTAAACTGATAAATGTAAAGGTAAATTATTATTTGAATATTTATTTGGTAGGCATTTAATGAGTTATAATATTGTAATTATGATTTGTGTATGTTGCTATTATGAATAAATAAGTGTACATTACATTTGTTTTATTTTTCATTTTCAGCACACATACACTATTTGTAGATACAGTGTATAATAATGGTTGGAAAATGTATTCTAAAATAGTCTGCAGTAAAATAAAATATAAAGTTATTTTTTGCATCAACCAATGACTACATGTTACTGCTACTGATGGTTTTCTTGTCTTATTGCATATAAACATTTTCATCTTTTATTTGGAGACAAATGTACAGTATTTCTGCCTGCACTTAAAAATATCTGTATTTACTATATATTTATAATATATATATAAATGGACCAAATAATATTTGATCGTAAATTGTTTTAAATTAGTTTGCAAAATGACAGCCCAGAATAGTTATAATAGTGTGTTTTTAACAGATAATAATGCCATCAAGCGGCTGACCTGTCTAAATGATGAGTACCATCTTTGATCCTTTAGACAAGCCAGCTGCTTGGTGGCATTATTTCTCTGCAAAGGCACAGAAATATGGCATTTAGGCGGCTACCTCCGGCTGTTTTATAGCCAGGACAGTTGTTTGGTGGTGTAATTTCTCTGCAAAAGCACAGAAATATGCCATTATTTGCTTGATTTTCATACGTACACTGTTACGCAGCTTATCCATATGCTAACTATTAAAACTTTAATACAATATGACTTGAGGGTAGCTGAACTTTAAATTACCATAACTCTTTAAATATTGTCTTTCAAATAATCATCTTAGAAGTAAACTGATGCAGTATTGTGTCGTAAAAATTGTATTTGAGAATAAAGTTGATGCACGATAACGTGTTGACATGCATTTTGCGTGAGAATCTCTGCAATATTGAAAAAATAGGTGAATTCATTAAGCCACGTTTAAAGTTTTGGCCTGCAACTGAAAACATTCTGATACATTGCAAAATCTGTGTTTGTGTAGCAACAATGAAGCAGGAGGGTTCACAGTTCAGGTGCGAGTCTGTCTCATGTAGACATGAATGTTTGATCCGCAAACAAACCTAGTTCGATGGCTCAAGAATACCGTTATCAAATAATGTTCGATTGTAATTGGTTTTCGGTTTAAAATGGGTTTAAAAGTAATTTAAAAATAAAATGATCCCATTTTACCAAATAATGTTCGATCGTTAAATTTTTTAAAATTAGTTTTCAAAATGTAAAAGAATTGCACTCCAAAAAAATGGTTTGAAAATGAGTTTAATACCATTACCAAATAATGTTTGATTGTAATTAGTTTTCAAAATGTAAAAGAAAATGAGTTTAAAAGTAATTTAAAAACAAAATGATCCCATTTGTACCAAATAATGTTCGATCGTAAATTGTTTTAAATTACTTTTCAAAATGTAGAAGAATTGCAATTCAAAAAAATGGACCAAATAATGTTCGATCACAAATTGTTTTAAATTAGTTTGCAAAATGTCAGCCCAGAGTAGTTATAATAGTGTGTTTTTAACAGATAAGAATGCCACCAAACGGCTTGCCTGTCTAAATGATGAGTACCATCTTTTTAAATATAAAATGGTAGGGTTAATAAGTTTTCTATACAGAAGTGATAAATTAGATAAATATAGCGATGATATAAATTATGGGAAAAATATGTACTGAAATACAGACAATAGGGATACCACATGAAAAACATCAAAAATGTCATAGAAAAATTTAAAGATGTATCAATAAACACAAATAATAACAAACAGTGGCTACTCAAATCTAATAACACAATTAGGAATAACTTAAATATAAAGTGTATATACTCAGAATACTTTGATATATAGTGTATTATCAAATATTAACACATCAATAAATAATTTCAAAGGTATAATCAACAAAGTGCAAAAAAAATAATTATATATAAGAATATCTGTAAATATGGATTATCATGAAATTTAAAAATTGAGATAGCATATACAAATTCACTGCAATTAAGAATTTAAATTTAATTTCAACATTATAAATGTTTGCATGAAAGTAAGGATAGGATAACGAAGAAAAAAAAGTTTATTTGCTGGAAAATTGTTTAGATCAATAAAATGTTAACATAAAGGTAAACAATGTTGAAAAATAATCCCATAGTAATTCACGGCATAGATGTCATGGTTTCTAAAAATTATATTCATAGTAGCTAAAAACATGTTTTTGTAAACTATATAATAATACTATTAATAACAACATTATTGTATGTATATATACCCCTTCCCCTGTGTGTATGCATAATTTTGTTTTTGATCTCTTATATTAGCAATTTATAGAATTATTTTGAAAATAATTAAGGTAGGTGATCTTTTATTTATCTCAATTTAATAAATACACTTTTATATTTATAATGAGATTTAGGAGAACTAATGGTACATATTTTATAATATATGTAAATAGTATTATATAAGTGTAAATATACAAACATTATAAAATGGATTTATAATCACTTAAAAATATAATTAAAAAATTCTTAGTTTGGTTCTATATTTTAAACACCAGGGAGAATACACCATATACATTTATATTGCTGATGTCTTTATATATATAGAAATATAGAGATCAATATCTTTAGAAATAAAATTTGTTATACCAGATGTAGGATAATGACATCAATTTTTTTCAAAGACATCTTGTGCTCACTTCAGCTCATTTATAAATTGTCATTTGTCTTGAATTTCACTTATAAGAATTTTAATTATTTTAAGATGTTAAATAGGGAAATGAGTAAACATCTTATACCATGATTCTTAAACCATCAACAATCTGCCAGAAGATATATCTGCAGATTTTCATTGAATTGTCTATCCCATTTATAATGACAAAAAATAAAATATCTTGCATTTTTATGAGAGATTTGTTTGTATATTGGAAACATCTATTTATATATTTTCAAAATAAATAGGGACAGAATTTATTTATTTTGTTTGAATCAAATCATTCTTAAATTTAAGATGGTTATGTTGACTGCTAAGCTTCTCAGTGTTACAACTTTTATGTATAAATATTAATATGAATAATGTATGTTTATACATGAAGTTGTTAGTGATTGTGTATTTATACATATACATGTGAGTGAATATCTTAATATCTGCTATGGTTCATTAATGCTAATAATAGAATTATAACATTAAATGCCATATCTGAGTGCTGTTTTTTTTCATTTATTATTTATATTATTGATCTTGTACTGAAATTTGTGCTAATTTTCAATTTTATTTTTCTAATAATTTTTTAATGAAGAGGATCTACATTTTTTTAAATTGTCTTTCCTTATACTTGGTTTTATATATTTGCTTTTTTAATGATTAATTTATATCAAGCAGCTGCAATACACAATGATTTTGATACCAGTAGATCATAATTTTATCAACAGCAAAAAATAATTTCAAGTTCTGTGAGAAAACAATCATAAAGTACTTATTAAAAATTTTATAGACAGAATATGTCAGTTATATGAAAGATTTTTGAGGAGTCAACATGTATTGATAGTTCCTAATATTTTAAGAAAACATTCTTTAGTTTAGTAAAGTGTAGGTACTCTTCAAAATGCTATTAACCATTTATATTGTGCCAATAACTTGAAATTAATTATCTTTTAGCTTCGGATTGTTTTTGAGTCCTGAATTCTCTCTTTTACATGAGTTGTGGAATGTATTAACATAGGTTTTGTATTCTTTAGAAGGGCTCCAATTTATTAGAGTGTAATCTGAGACAAAGATAAAGTCCTTAAAATTTTAATCCCTGGTCTCATATATATGTACATATGTAATTATTCTTATGCGTTGTCTGTATTTCTTCAAAGTTATATACGTAATCTTGTAATTGAATATTAATAAATACAATAACCTAAATATATATAAAGTACGATTTTAAAAAACTTTTATCCACTTAGAGCGCTTTTGATTATCTTCATAATCTTTGTCAATTAACACTTTCAAAGGCTAACCTTCCCACAATTTCATGATTTTTACATTTGTTGCCTATATGTTTATTAAGTCATGCTTATATTTATGTGTTAATATGGCTTCCTTTATTTTTCTTTTATTGTTGTTTTTGTCAATTTGTAATATTTTTATATTATTATAATTCAAATTAAAACCATATATATATAATCTATTATGGTCATAAAAATCGATGTTGAAACATTATCATTTCCATTACAAGTACTATTAATAAAAAATATGGATATCAATACCATATATTTCAAACGAACAAGTAAATTTTATAAGGAAAATTTATAAAGATATATGTGATATTTCATTTTATGCATCTCCCGGATTAAATAAACTAAATTCAAAAGATAAAATCTCGTTTTTAAATAAAAATTGCATCATTTATAAATGGAGATGTAAGTTTGGCAATGGATATATAGGGGAATCAAGATGTACATTGGAGAAAAGAACTAAAGAGCACTTGCTGTTATTAAGAAGGTTCAAAAAATGAAACAGAATTGTAATGGACATGATAATGTTTCAGCATCGGTTTTTTATGACCATAATAGATTATATATATAGTTTTAATTTGAATTATAATAATATAAAAATATTATAAATTGAAAGAAACAACAATAAAAGGAAAATAAAAGAAGCCTTGTTAATATATAAATATAAGCATGATTTAATAAACAGATGAGCAGCAAACGTAAAAATCACAGAATTGTGGGGGTATGTTAGCCTTTGAAAGTGCTAGTTGTCAAAGACTACAAAGATAGTCGAAAGCACTCCTTAGTGGATAAAAGTTTTTTAAAGTTGTACTTTATATATATTTAGGTTATTGTATTTATTAATATTCAATTACAAGATCACACACACACACACACACACACATATATGCACATTTCTAAGTACAGTATATAACTTTAATGTAATAATTTTATCAAATATTGAAAACATACACAAGTAAATACACTTGAACTTAATGTATATGTGCACATCTTATACATAATTTTCTATTTAAATATTAAACAATGCTTAATCAAATGAATAATAATTCTGTTTTTTCTATATTTGTATCAGATTAGATTGTGCTATAAATTCCTCTCTCTTTTTTCTCTATATAAATCCAATTTTGTGATTTGTAATTTATATTTTTCAATTATTGATGACAAAGCTATGAAATCATAATCAATCTAGAAATCTTATGACTATTTCAATTTTTTTTAAATGTTTATATTGCAGTTTTGTCCAGTCCAGAAACAGAAAATCTTCATTGTAAAGAGATTGAAAGCTTACAAGGGAAAATTAAAGACTTAGAAAAAATTATTGAACAGCAGGAAAAAAATATTCAGGTATTTGCTACTTGAACAAGATTTACAAAGCAATTATATATGAATGAAAAGATAGATAAATCATATGCATCTGTATGAATGTGTACATATGTAACTGTCTAAGTAATTAAACAAAAGTAATATAAATATTTGTAGTGAATATTAGTTTAAACATATATATAAAATTTCAATGTCATTAGATAAAAAAGATCAACACTTCTAGATAAAATTTGTAGTCCATTATAATAAATTAGTTTTTTTTATTAATTTCTGGTGATGAATATTTTGTTGCATTTTGGGTTTTGATATTCTAAGAGATAAAGATTAACCATGGGCTCAGTTCTTGAAAGAGCATGTTCATCACTAATGGAAGCTATATCGTACTTCATTTATACTGTTTATTTTTACAGGCACTGCACTGACCCTCATCCAACCAGCCAAGTAGATAAAATAATCTACATAATCATTTACAAAACAATATTGGATAACTAATTGAATTCTTATAGGCTTCTGAAAGAAAAAACTTGCCTTTGATCTGAAAAAAAAAATTTAAATTTCGCTCTGCTGTCAGAATTATGGGGTGACTGGCAAATGTGCTAATCCACTATTAGGGCCTTATTTTACTTGTATATACATATATTTTTTTATTTATTAAAGATTGAACTTTCAATATATGGAATAGCATTAAAATAATATCTAATGCAGAATGAGTATTATTTTTTATATACTATTCTTCACCTGTTTATCAGTCCTCAATCATTTTTGGATATATGTTATATGACATTATTGGGGAATGAAAGTCTATTAAACTATAGTCTTTTATAGTGATATTTAGAATCATATAATAAGATAATTACTATTGTTTTCCATCTAACTTTTATTATAAATTATCTTAAAATAAATTCTCTTTTTTTTTATGCTTTTCTATTATTGTGAACTATCTTTTATAATGATAAATTAAATAAATTTTAGGAAACATAACCATTTTTTTTTTTAATAATTTATTCCATTCTGTGAAGCTTTATATTTTATTATATAATATAACTGTGGTAATTTATTTTGGGCAGTTTTTAGTGTTGAGCACTCTAATGTAACATTGAACATTCAAATGATTTTTTAATTTGGTATAAATTGAATTTTTTTGTTTTATTATAATACAGTACTCAATTAAGACTTGATTGTGGAACTTTAAACTCTGAATCTGCTACTGATCCAAACTATAATATTAATTACAACAGCTATTTAATGTTCATTTTTTTTTACATTGTTTTATGGATTGTACTTTTCTTGTTACATTTTATAATGCCTTTTATTATTATTATTGTTACTTATAGTTTTTGTTCTAGCAGTCTTTTTTTCAAGCTGTAATTGAGATATTTATAAGATTATTTATTCATATGTATATGTATGTGCCTGCATATAAATGTTTTTATATTACTTTTCTATCGTCATTATCATTGCCAACCATTATCAATCAGTCCACTGCAGAATGAAAGTCTCTTCAAGTTCAGTTCATCTCTGATCTGTAGCCTCTCTTATCCACATCATCTCTGCACACTTTCTTATTTCATCTTTCCTTCTCACATGTGGTCTCTTTCTGAATCTTTTACAATCTCTTGGAATCCAGTTTAAGATTTCAATTGTCCATCTATTATCATCTCTTCTAGCAATATATCCAGCCCAATTTCACTTCAGTCTTTTAATTCTTTCAACAATGTCAGTAACAGCCTGTTTGTTGTCTTACACATATATTGAATTTTTGATCTCTTCTTGTTACTCTTTCTCCATACTTTTTTGAGTGGTCTGAAGTCTTTGCATTGCCCTTCTATTAAGTGTCCAAATCTCAGATCCATAAGTAAGAATTGGTAAAACACATTTATTAAAAACCTTCTTTTTCAAACACATATACATATTTCCCTTTAATATTAAGTTAATTCTACCAAAAGCATTCCAATCAAGTTTAATTTTATGATTCATTTGATCCATTATGTTTCCATCTGTAGTAATAATTTGACCAAAGTATTTGTAGCTGTTAACTTCTTCTAATTCATCATAATCAATTTTTATTTTCATTAGTCTTATTAACTTTTAACCTTAGTCCCACTTTCTTACTTTCATCTGATAACTCTTGCAACATATTCTGAAGCTCTAAAGCATTATTTACAAAACAACTATATCATCTGCAAAATCTTAATGACTTAAATAATCTCCATTTACGTTTACTCCTTTAGCTTCCCATTTTAACCCAAAAAGTACTTCTTGCAGCACTGCTGTAAAAGGTTTTGGAAATATGGAATCATCCTGTCTTATACTCTTAATGTTAACCTTCCTAATACTATTATGTAATCTAATTGTTGCTGTTGCATTTTTATGAATATTCTTCAAAATATGACAATATCCTGGGGTTTTTATATCTTGATGATCCAATGCTTTAATCACTGAAGAAATGCTTATAGAATCAAATGCCTTTTCATAATCTATAAATCAAAAGCATAATGGCAATTCATATTCATTGGTTATTTCTATAACATCTGTCAATACCTGGATATGATCCATTGTACTAACACCATTTTTAAATCCAGTTTGTTTTTTTGGTTAGTTGAAATTCTATGTTATCTGTAGATGAGTTGTAATTATCTTGGTAAAAATTTTATATAAAACTGATGAAAGATTGATAGGTCTGTAATTTCTAATATCTTCTTTATCACCTTTTTTAAATATTAATATTGCAGTGTTCCAATCATCTGGTACATCTTTATCATTTAGACATTTGGTATATAACTTTGCCAAAAAAATTTCTATTTCTCACCTGCTTCTTTTAATATATTGATTATAATTCCATCATTACCTGGAGCTTTTTCTTTCTTCATAAATTTAATAGACCAAAGATACAGTGATTATTGATTAATAAGAAGCAAGATACGTATTAGTGCTAAACTAAAGAAGTTGTTATGAAAGTTACTTTTAATATGTTATCCTTAGCATTCAGAAATATTTCAATGAATTTAAATTAGAGCTTCACAAATTGTTTAAAATGTTAAAAAATACTATGAAGAAAATTTAGTCTTAAATGAGATTAGTAAGATGCAAAGGATACTTTACTAAAAGAAAAAAAAAAATCTATTCAAATAGTAAAAAAGGAAGTGCAATAATAATAATATGACAGTTAAATTTTCTATTGAAACAAAGTAATGCAAAAAAAAAAAAAAAAACTATTTAGAAAAAATGATTATATAGAATTTTGCGAAATGATAAGGAAAGAGTTGATGATAGGAAAAAAGAAAAATCTCAAAAACACAAAATTTCATCTTGATAATTTGAGGAAGCTTATAAAAAAGAAAATACTAAAAGCAGTAATGGCATAATAGAAATTTGTGGGAGAGTTCACAAGAACATAATTCCAATAGTATCATTTGAAATTTTACCTATTTAATTGAAGAAATAAGACATAGCATTAAATCTATGGAAAATAGATTTGACTGCAAGAGTGTTGGAGTCATTGCAGATAATTTAAAAGAAGTTATACCTTATAAAAACATTCTAACTAATCTTAATTCATAAGTCACATATTTTTACACAGATATGATACTGTAAACATTTAATAAATGGAAAGATGCAATTCTTATACTAATATTTAAGATATTAAGATTGCGTACCTATCAGATACTAAAATAGATAGTTATTGATGTAGGATCAAATCTATATAACTACTCAAGCAAGCTGGTTTGAATTCTTGGGTTGTTTCAGATTTCAGGTTTTTAGCTTGAATGATAAAATGGAGTTAAAGATGATAACTAGATGCATAATTACAATTCTTGCAGTTTTAAATCCTGCTTCATTGATAAAGGCAAAAACTAGAAATCAGTCTGAGATGGGGATTTAAATGCATAAACATGATTATTCAAGTTTATTATAGATAGCTGTAGAATAGATAATTTTTTATGTTTCCTTATAATTTTTATTATTATTTAAAATTGATAACCTTTTTTATTTAAAAAAGAAAAAGAGACATATGTATAATAAATTACTATTATGTTTTCAGTCAACTGAAAGAACATTAAAATAAATAAATAATCAGAAAATAAGAATAAATTCTTTATAACAGCTATATAAATATCAATAATAATTTTACGCGCAAAAGGCCTTTTTCAACACCTGGTTTGGTCCCCTTTTCAAATGTTAATAATCTATTTAATGTTAATAAACTATTTCAGATATAAAATCATCTAGTGTTCAATAATAGAATTAAAACAAGCAATAATAATATAAATCATTAAAATAAATCAAAACCCTCACATATAAATCAAGTAATTACAAAATAATTGATTATATCGCAACAATACAACAAATAAATTACATGCATTTTTTTATACAATTATATTACAATCATTTTATATAATTATCCATTCATTTTTAATTAATCAATTATTAATCAAATTTATAGAAGTCTTATAAATATTCATACAATTATTCAAATTATTTTTAATATAGTATGTTTTACATATTTGTCTTCTTTTTGGATCTTTATCACCTATTATCGATTTTTTAAATTAATAAATGTAATATAGATTATATATTCATTACTTGAAATATGGGTATAGAATAAATGTTAAAATTTTGTAATTTTACAAGATGTATTTGCCTTGACAATATTTGTGTTATAATGCCAGGGATCCATTTATGTTTTAGAAAGTCACTTATCCAAATTTTTTCATCAAGTAAAAATTTTGTAGCTTGAGGAATTTTATTACTCTTAGCACTCACGGGTAACAACTGAGACAAATGTATGCAAAAAGAGCAACACAATAACTCTGCTGGACTCTTCCCAGTTGCCATGTTAGGTGTAAAATGTTGTGCATACATGGCTTGTATTAAGGCTTCAGGCATGTTTTTTAAATTTAATTTTCTTAAAATATACGTTAGATATTGTACTACATGAGCTGTGATGCCATTACTTTCAGGATAGTATGGAGGTATAAGAATATGTTTTATTCTTCTGTTTTCCAAGAAATGTATAAAATTTTTTGATGTAAAGCCAGTACTATTACCGGTTACAATTAATTCAGGGTTGCTGTGTGTAGCAAATTACTCATTTAAAATACTGATAGTACATTCAGCACTGGTATTCCTGACCAATATATCCTCAACCCAAGGTGAATAAGCATCTCCCAAAAGAAGTATTAAATGTCTATTCAATGGACCAATGTGCTCTAACTGAATGCATGTCTAAGGAGAAGGTTTTCCCCATGTTTCAAATTGCCTGGATGGTAGCTTGGCTATCTGTTGAGAATTAGAACATTTTAAAACTAAGTTCTCGATATCATTAGTCAAATTGGGTCACTACACATATGATGTAGCAAGTGCCTTCATTCTTATAATTCCCGGATGCCCTTAATGTAATAGATTTAGTACATGGGTTCTATCTTCAGTAGGAACAAGCATGCGGTCATTGTTCAAAATACAGCCATTACAGACAGAGAGTCCATCTTTTGTGGTCCAAATCACTTTATTTACTACCATAGGACATTTCTTTGGCCAACCATATTTTACACTGCATTAATTGGACATAACCTTTATCACTCTTTGTCCAATCCTCTATGATTGCACTGTTTACTTTTTTAAAATTCATTGCATCAATATAATTTATCTCTTTAATTACAAATATTTTTTCCTTACTATCCGGTAATCTGGATAAAGCATCAGCATGTCAAATCTTATTTCTGGTTTATAGATCAATAGAAAATTGTAATGAGATAACATATTTATCCATCATAACATATCATGATCACTATCTCTTATACTAGCACATAATTGTTATTAAACAAGGCAAAAATCTCTCCATACAGTAATGCCACCCTGTGCCAAACAGAGTAATCAATGGATACCAGAAAGCTTGTGCATAAAATCCCTACTAGTGCCTACTCATCCAATATCCCCAGACTAGTTTCTGGCTTGTGGACTTTGTCCACTGATTACTCTGGTTGGCACAGGGTGGCACTACTATATGGAGAGAGTTTTGCCTTATCATAACATATGTTGGCTTAAATGCTCAGGGATTTTTCCATCTGAACCAAAAAATGATATACTCCATCCATATACGTATTGGTGGAATTTCTTAACTGTAAAAACCACTGTCAATGCTTTTTTATCTATTTGGCTATATTTTTTTTTTAGCAGAAGTCAACACTCTAGAGGCATAAGTAATCTGATGTTCATCTTCTTAACACCGGTGTGAAATCACAGCTCCAATGCTGTATTCGGATGCGTCAGTTGTAATAGTAACAGTCAACTGCACCACTCTGCTATGTCTGAGAGTTACTTCTTTTCAGAAATCAGTCAGATAGCAAAAAATAAAACTAGTATACAATTGTGTCATTTTATATATAATTATTTTTTATAACAAATTAAACAATAATGAAAGGAGGGTGTTAATATAACTAAATGTATTGTAGTTGATGATGACAAAAGCAAATTTTATGTTGCTTTATAGAGTTCAATTAATTTCTTCTTATTACACTCCAGCTTCAGTATTTTACAGTTTTACTTTTGCTATTTACATTATAGCGATCTTAGAAACAGTTCATCCGTTTCATGGCTTTTTAACAGATGCTTATTCTGTCTGCCATTCTATTATTGGGCTTCCCACTAGGCTGTGCTGGACTGCATAGAAGAAAAATTTCTAGGCTCTCATAAGTCATTTATCGTGTATAATTACAGATATGAAAAGTGTGTAGCAGTGCTTTCTTTAATTTATTTCCTAGATTAAATGATAAAGAACATGTATGTTAAAGGGAGGAAAAAAAAAAACTCTAAAAGTTTGTTGTCTCCCAATGCACAAACACTCCAACACGGAAGATTCTGGAAATAATACTTTGAATTCATATATATATATAATGAATAGAAATAAGGAGATATTCATTAAATAGAGATAAACTTTAAACTCTGATATTACCAAGAAATGATCAATTACTACTAATTAACAAATTTCTGAGGCCAAGCAAGTTTATCTCATAGGTTTATGAGATAAACTTGCTTGGCCTCTAAAATTTGTTAATTAGTAGGAATTGATAATTTTTTTGGTAACATCAAAGATTAAAGTTTATCTCTGCTAAATGGATATATCTTATTTTTATTCATTAGTATAATAACAATCCATAGAAACATTTTATTCAATATATATTTATATATACACACACAATGTTATCAGATGATTGTAAGCTTAATGATAGACGCTTCTATGTAAAATACTTAGATATGTATGTACTAATTTAAGAAATATATTAAAGTTTGGATATAAATAGGACTACTTTTTGTAATTAAAGTATATTTATATTACCTAGTTTGTGTTATATACTTTATATTTATGGAGATTGTGAACTTGTGCTGTTATAAACTAATTATGAATAATAAATAATTCTTGCAATAAATGTACTGTATATTTGTTAGATAATATATTTACATTCTCTTTTATAGTAGAATAAAGTTCACATGTAATGTGCACAGGGAATGTACGTATGAAATAATAATTAGCATGTATTTTTTTTTATTAGGAGATGCAAACAGTTCATAATGTTCATTTATCATTTTTAAATGATTCTAATGTAATAGAAGAAAAAGAAAAATTAGCTAAAGAAAAGCAGCTGTTTTATGAACAAAAAGCTCATTTTGAACAAGAAAGGAGAAACTTCACAGATGCAGCTATACGCCTTGCTAAAGAGGTATGTGACAACTTTTTATATGTCTACTTTTATATATGTGCATAAGCAGGAAAAAAACTGCAGTTTTGATTGAAAGTGAACTATTTCAGGAGAAAGTAAGATGAAAATAATGTTCTGAAATGAAAACTGAAAAAACTCAAGGACTTGAAGCAATTTCATTTGCCATTTGCTACGAAGTAAAATAATTTATTAAAATGGGTTAATATCTATAGATTATTGTTTGAGTTATCAGCCAATAAATGTATGAGTATGTAAATATATAACTTGATAAAAACTTAAAATAAAAATCTGAATTCCAGATGAAGGCTTTCTATTATTTTATATTTGATAGACTTTTTTAAAAATGTTTATTGTAAATTGTACTTTTAACTGTTGATGAAATAATTATTTTTTATATGTGGACATGATTTTTTATAGTAGCTTTTGAAATACAGTTCATCAAACTTTTTTGTAGATTGTCATTATCAATCATTCTTTTTTTGAGTTTTAGAAGGAACTTTATTCAAGGAAATATATATATAGCTATTTCAGTTAAAGGAAAAAAAATATATATATACATACAGATATTTCAGTTTAAAAGAAAAAAAAAGGTTATACAAAACTAATCAAAGAATACAATGAATATTTTCCATAGTATTCAGTGAATTATACTATTAGGAACATTTACAATAAAATAGGAAACAGAAAATACATCTCACTAGAGATTAGAGCATTGATAGACAAGTGACCAAGTGGCTGCAAAAATGTCTGATGGGGTGATTTTTTTATCTCTTTGTTTTATTCTCTAATTTGTTTTTAAAAGTATTACGATTTCTTGCATTACTATTGTAAAAATAAGTGCACCTTGTATACCATAATGCATATAATATAAATGTTGTACTTCCTATTTCTGGCGAAGCAAGCATTTGAAAAAGTCTGTTTACAGTGGCATTCTTTTTCTGATAAATTTTTGTAATATAAATTGTAGGCTACTACACTCAAGAAATACATTTTTGGTTCTCTTCTGATCTATGGGACAACTCACATATAGTGTCAATGTTAAGTATGTTTCTCTCATATCTCATGAAATGTAATGTTGGTAATGATCATCTGTTCACTTGGAGTAGAAAATCAAAAAATTTGGGCTCAAGTGTCCAATATTTAAATCCACATGTTAGCTGCTTATTATTAATGCCTAGCATTGGCAAGTCTAAGTTATAATTTGTGTTTGTGTATAGAAGTAGATATGTATTCCAGTAGTGTCTTGTGGGAAAACTGTGTTAAGATTAATACTGATTTAATAGATTCTAAGATTGTATGCAGGTATTTTGTGTATGGAGGAGATTTGTCTGTAGGTGTTATTTTAAGAATGAATTCTAAATGTGGGAATATTTTTGTCATGGATGATATAAGATTAATAGTTTTTTGTATTGCAAATACATGAATAGAATGTAGTCCTAAGCCATATGTTGTTGCTATGATACTGCATTTGCCTGAGTGAGATGGCCACTAATTTTCTTCCCCATAAAAGGTTTTACACAGTGAATAAATCTTTGATGTAAAGTATTATATTCAGTGTATAATAAATAATTTTTGTAATAATCAGCATTTTTATAAGTGATGCTTTTCTATCTAGAGAATGATATGCTTATGAGAGGGAGGATATGGTTCATTTTATTGTTTAAATTAGTTTGTTTCTTATTTGCCTTCACATAACCATATAACTCAAGTGAAAGGAGAAGCCTAAATAGACTATAGATATACCTTGAAATACATTTGTATCTGTTTTGCCTGTATATATACACCAAGCACATGTTTATTGAGATTCAATTCTAGTTTATAGGTACAAGTTTATTCATGTAATATATCAGTTAATGTTTATCCATATCAATCAATCTGACAAGGGGCTCTGCTTAGTTCATTGCTATTTACTACGCACATAAATCCAATTATTTAACACTATGTAATAACATTGAAAAAAGCTCCCAGGTATATATATAACAACACTTTGGTCATAATGTAGCCTGCACAGCCTTACTTTTATAAAGTCGAATCTTGCGTTATGATTCGTAGAAGTCTCTCTTGTAATAAAATTAAGCACACAAGGCACATGTACTAAAGTTAAAGTCTTATATAAATTTTACGTGCTGATATTGCGCTTAACAAGTATTAATATTTACAACTTTAAATTGATTCAAAATATTTCTAAATTTAAGATCTGAATATTGACTCATAAATCGAAAGATTTCATGAACGTTAATGTGTAACAGAAATAGGTGATTTCAGTGAAGAATTTATTAGCTTCATGCTCCCAAATCAAAATGCTTTAGATTTGCCTATATAATTAGAAAAACAGGTTGAAGATAAGAGTTGGCCGCTCTTACCTTTATAAAGTTGAATCTTGTGTTATAATTTGTAGAGGTTTCTCTTATAATAAAATTAAGCACACAAGGTGCATGTACTAAGGTAAATATTACATGTTGACATTGCGCTTAACAAGTATTAATATTTATAATTTAATATTTATAAATACAGTAATTAGACATATGTAAAGTATAACTTTAAAAATTTTATCTACTTAGAAGTGCTTTTGATTACCCTCATAATCTTTATCAACTAACAATTCCGTGATCTTAATGGAGCAAATGTTAAGATCACGAAATTGTGGGAAGGTTATTCTTTCAAAGTGCTAATTGACAAAGTTTATGAGGATAGTCTAAAGCACTCTTAAGTGGATTAAATTTTTAAAGTTATACTTTACATTGTAACGATATATAAATATGTCGTTACATTAATTTAAAATAAAAACTTAATAAAAGTTCACAAATAAAAGTAAAAAACTAAACGCTAAAATTAAAATATTGTTAAACGTATATACATTCGCACAGATGCCAAACTTTAAAAAAAACAAACAAATAAGTATTTGAACGTACTTTTTTATAAAAAAAAAGTACAAGATTTAAAAATAAAAACAGATATTAATTAATGTAATCTGTAAATGGAAATGATTGTTTATGAATTATCGAAAACCAAACTGGCCCTTGGGCTCTTGTATAATTAAAATGATCTGATGAAAGATAGATAAGAAAATAAAGAGAAATTAGCTTGACCAATGGAAGCACTAAACCTTGGCTCGGACCCTAACGAAAGTGATGGATTAGTGACATTTTGTTGATTGAATCCGTGTGGATAATATAAAAAGGGAAATACAGTTTTTTCGGACTTGATTTGATGAGAACGGTAAGATGCACTTGCCGTTCCCTCTCGTTTTTTTTTTGTTTAAAAAAAAATATAAAATGAAAAGACTGTGATACAAGAATGGAACCAGCTAATGCTACCTCCAGAACATTATCTTCCAATGGAGACGTCGCGGGAATTAAAAGCAGAAACCTGGACTCTTCTACCATAAGCTATATGAAATGAACAATTGTTAAAATCAATTAAGAACTTTCGTCAAGTTTTACAAATTGATAAACAAGCCAACTTAAATGTTAAAACGGACTCTTATCTGACTCTTGTAAGTTTTTAAATCAAATTAATAATGTTTAATTTTAAATGTTTTCCGATTGATAAAAATCATTTCCATTTTTTTTCTTTCTTATTGTATAAATTGTTTATTGTTTAAATTTTAAATGATGAAATTTAGGTTGGGTATAGACGTTGCATAGGTTCGTTAGCGGTTGATTATGTTGAAGTTTTCACATTTGATTAGAATATATAGGTCAACGAGGTTAATGCGGGCATCTTACGATGAATGCCACGGAGCCTTGTGTATTCCCTTTGCAATTGACGTGATCGATGATTTTGTATTTTGATCGATTGTGTTTAATTTGGATGTTTTTGACCGTGGAATCTGTGCAGCCGATCTATACTCAACATTTTAAAAGCAAATTTATAAAAATAATCTGTGCGAACGTATTTAAATGTTAAATTTAAGTCGGGCGTGAATGGCTATATAGTTTTGTAAAGTTATATTAAGGGAGGGTAATCTTAGGTTATTCATTTCGTAGTTGAATTGGTTCAATGGATTGGATATATTTGTGTAATTGTAGATGTAGTATGAGGTCCGCTATGGGCAGGATTATAGATATACGCCACACACCCTCTGTTTGCCTATGGATGGATTTGTAAGACGGCAAAGGACCGCAGTCCATTCCTATGGAGTTTTATGTTTATTGTTCTACTCGCCAACAGATGTCACATTCCTGTTGGTGGAGAGACAATGTCTTCTCTAATCTACTTACTGATCAGATGTACATTCCTGACAGTATAGTATTTTGTGTTGTCGTATCATGCTACATTGAATACATGAATGTATCAGATGGATTGGCGCCAGTTTGGTTGCGAAATTTGTTGCCTAAGGTTAAATCAGGGAAGAATATTTTCTTTTCAAATGCAGATCTATGTAGTCTATTCATACTTGACTATCTAAATAAAATATTAAACTCATTGAAACTTAGTTAAATGTAAAATTAAAAGTTAATATAAAAATCTAAAATGTTAAACTTATTCCTCAAAATTTAAATGTTATTTTATATGTGCGTAAATAAATATTTTTATGTGTTAATTTCTGGCAGTGGCTTTTATTTATTGATATTTAAGATATAAATTAAGATATAGATTTTTATCTCTGCGTCTCCGCTGAGCTAGTGACTTGGGCTAACGATCGGAATATTTAAATAAAGTGGAATCTTAACAGCGCGTATCTGCCTACTCTATAAATTTTTCTAGGTTTAAATGCCTAGATGGCGCCTTGTAGAGCAGATATCGTAGTTTGCGGTTAGATTCGATCTTCACTTCTTTTTCGATCGTTATAACATATATCTAATTACTGTATTTATAAATATTAAATTATAAGATTATGTATATTGATTTGAAGAAATATAGATATCAAATTATAATATTATTACATATATATAAATTATTATTTTTTGGGTTAAACCATGTATTATTTTCCATTATATAATAATATTTCGATAAACTTTTGAAAGAGAAATCATTAGATCTCAAACAATAATGTGCCTGAGTGCGAGATGAGAAATGAGATTCAGCTTGAAGTAGTTCAGCATTCAAAATATGAGGCTTATCAAAATTTTTATTTCCCTCAGTTTTTTCACCTATTAATTTTAAGTTAATATCAGAAGACAGCGATAAAATGAGAAATTTCCACATAGCTGGAATATGTTGTGCTTCATCAGCCCTATTTAAACCATAAAAGAAGACGGGCATAAAATTAAAGGTTTCCACATAGCTGGAATACATTGTGCTTCATCAGCCCTATTTAAACCAATAGGTCTCTAATATTTCAAATAGCTGGAATACGTTGTGCTTCCATCAGCCCTATTTAAACCAATAGGTCTCTATATTCCAGCTATGTGGAAACCTCTCATTTTATCTCTGTCTTGTGATATTAACTTAAAATGAATAGGTGAAAAAGCCTAGGGAAATAAACATTTTGATAAGCCTCATATTTTGAATGCTGAAATACTTCAAGCTGAATCTCATTTCTCATCTCACACTCAGTCATGTTACTGTTCGAGATCTAATGATTTCTCTTTCAGAAGTTAACCTTGACAATGGCGGATACTATTTCGTCAAAATATCTGTATGTAATGGAAAATAATAACACATGGTTTAACCCAAAAAATAATAATTTATCTACATCAGACAATCATGAAAACATTAAATAATGTATATATATGTAATAATATTATAAATTGATGTCTGTATTTTTTCAAAGCAATATAAGGAATCTTGTAATTAAATATTAGTATATATAGTAATCAAAAATTTTGAAAAGTACAAAAAATATAATCACCACTTAGGAGCGCTTTTGACTATTCTCATAGTCTTTGTCAACTAATACTTTGAAAGGTTAACCTTCCCATAATTCTGTGATCTTAACATTTGCTGCCTGCGTATTGATCAAGACCTGCTTGTATTTATATATTGGCATAGCTTTCTTTATTTTCCTTTTTTTATTGTATTTAGTAATATTTAATTACAAGATTCCATATATATAATACTTTACCTAGTCTTCCTTTTAATGGTATATTTAAAACCTGTTAAAATTATATATCAACTAGATAGACCAAGTTACATTATGTGTAGATGTGTTATATTTTTGTTATGTGTATGATCAGTGCTCTCAAATGTTAGTATCTATATCATTTTATTTAATATAGTGAGATGTACTTTTCCCAAGTGTGCATTGTTATCTTCTGGAATTCAGCACTGGATTATCTGTTTCTTTTTTACTTTAAATTGTTCTAGCAATGATGATGACTCTTCATCCTCATTGCTGTCTTGTGATATGCTTGATATATTTTTTTTTTGCACATTTTTTTTCTGGTTGGCCAGTCTTTCTATTGCTTGGAGTATTATCTGTGTTATGTAGTATTAGCAGCATATATGGTGTTAAAGTGCCTATTACTACTGATGATGTTTTGTTCATTATATTTGATATCACATTATTTGCTGGGTGAATATTGCATTCTGTTTTTTCCACATATAAAATGTTTTCCTAGTCAGATAATGTATTATTAGACTCCATGTTGGTATTATCCTCTTCATCCTTTTCCTTTGTATATGTGACAGTGTGTTTTTCGAGTTATAATGTTTGCACTGTGCATTATCATAATTGACTGCCAGATGACTGTGGAGCCACACTGAAAACACAAGCTTGATTTCTTGAATGAATATTAGCAGCATAATCTCTTGATCTGTAACTTGTGTGGGTATGTTTAACAGATCGACACTGATGTGTAATTAACCCTAAATTCATAACTGTTTCTAAATATGAGTATCAGAGTATCTTTGTGGTATACTGGTTGCAGATTAATGATATTACCCAATGGCTCTTATAGTGTAATTCAGATAAACATTTTTGAGCACTCTGATAATCATGCTTTGTCTGTACTCATTTACTAGAACTAACTTTACCCAGTGTTGTTATTTGCCTTTTAAATCAATTTTTTTGTTCGGTATCAAAAAATTCTAAGATGAGGTAACAATGATCTGGTTGGTCTGTTATTTGCAAAACGCTATCCCACAAATTGTTTGAACTAAGCACTTCATACAATAGTTCCTTTGGAAAACTCTATAGTGAGCATATAATATCTGTATAGCTAATATAATTGATCGATCTGTGAAAAAATGCTTAAAAGAGTGAAATAATTCGTGGGGGATAGTCAAATTAAATTTGATCAAAATATTTTCCAATATTTCGTATGTTTATTATATAGAAGGGCCTACATTAGTTTCTGACATATTGTCCACACCAAGGTTAAGATTTGCAATGTCATTCAATGTAGTTTTATCGAATCTGGATGCATGTTTTGCTTCTTTTTCATTAAATATTTGGGATCCTTAATGGAATTGCTCATCTTCGCTGGTGATTTAGTAACACTAGCATAAGTTACAGTTGTCTCTCCAAATGCTTTCTTAACGGAGGCGGCCATATGCCTATATATAATTTAGGCAACAAATTGATCTAATTTTAAGATTTCTTAAGAAATTACTACTGATAATACAGAAAACTTATCTGTTGAATTGATTTTTTTTTGCTTGTATTTGAATAATATCAAAAATTTGTTACTAAATTGGCACATGTCAAAAATATAATTCTTTTTTTTATTATTATTATTATAAATATTCTATATTGTTTACTATTTATATGATTCTGGTACTTTCTATATATTTATATTGGCCATTGTTTTCAAAAACTTTCTGCATTTCATCTGAAATAGAATGTGAAAATAATACAACTATACTAATAGAATTAAATGCTCAAATGAACAAACAGGTGGGAATTGATCAGATTTAAAAAAGACAAGAGCAGTATAAGACAAATATTTTCCCTTTGCCTTATTGCAAGAAATCCAAAAAGAAAAAAACTTATATATATCATTTGTTAAGTTTTGAAAATAATGACTTAAGGATAATGTAGATATTACTTGAATTAAATGGGGTAAATAATAAACGAAATCAGGATCTAATAAATATTTACAATGATTCGGAAGCTGTTAACAGAATATGCAAAAATTTGGAAAAAATCCAAAATATTAGCCTGGAAATTTCTTAAGAGTTTACTGTTTCTGGATCATTAATCATTCCTTGAGGCATTTGATTATTTTCAGAACTTTTACTTCTCAATTTATTCAAGTCTCTAAATTTTTTTTACGTGAAATAATTTTCTGATAGTCTTTTATCAAATTATGCTTTATATAATTTAAAGCAGTTATGTGTAATATTTCATTTTTTCTAATGAGTGTTTTTATGTTTTCATCTTTTATTATTCTTTGTTTTGACAATTAATTTTCTTTCTTCATTTACATTCAGCACATTTTTTTTTTTTGTCTTTTTATACTGTTCTTTCAGCCATTTTAATGTACCTTTCTTGACTTCCTTTTTTTTTTTATTTCATTGCATTTTTCTATGTATTACTGCCCTGAAATTCTCAATTGTCTCTTCTGTTTCCCAGCATTTCTCCCCCATCCTATGTTGATGTCATTATTTCTATAATTCAGTTTTTCTCATCTCCTTTTCTTTGTTATTACTTTAATAAAATCTTACTGACATATTTGAATTCTGAATCCAGTTGTTTTTCTTTATATTAGTGATTTTTTTTTTCATCTGTTTTCTTGCTTATCTTTCTGTTTCAGAATATAAAATGTATTTAAGCTCTCAAGCTTCAATTTTATATTTAAAATTCATAAACTATGTCAAGCATTGGTGTTCGAGAGATCAGTACAACTGCCTTACAAGCAGTTGTCCTGGGTTAGCAGGTTCACTTCCCGGCTGATGCTATGACACATGAGAAAAAAAAAAAATCCATAAACTATGATATGGATCAGTGTCACCTCATAAAATATTTGATATTCTTGCAGTCATGTTGACCATATTTTTTGTATTAATGGGTTTTATATTCTTTTTCTTTTCTTTATTTGATTTCAATGGCTTATTTTTAGGATATATATTTACTACCTCTCTTTGGATGTTCAACTAAGAAATTTTTTAAACAACCAAAGAATAATCATATAAGAAATGAGATTCTTGGGAAGTTCAAAACATTTTTTTTTCCCCCAGATCCAACAGTAAAGTCAGCTGGATTTTTTTTTTTTTAGTGGAGTCTCATTTACAGGATAGGATAATCTATGGGTGATATGATTTATTTGCTTCAGAAATAGAATTTAATAGGTTCTGACATTGTGACAAACATAAAACATGAATTACATATTTTCATGTTTTTTTTTTTACTAATGTATCTTTCATCTCAATTTCACCGTAACACCATTCGGCAATGCAGAAAGTCAGTTCATCTTCTCTCACTGTGCATTTCATGAATAACCTTTGGCCTTCAAGTGGAGTAGAGATATTAAACACTTGACAATTCAATAGTTTCACTTTACCATTCTTAAGCAAAATAGGGACTGATTTCTATTCATTTTTAACACTTTGTGGAAGTGTGAATAATTTTTGCAATGTAGATATATATTTTCAACTATTTTTGGTTTTTATGAAATAAGAGATATAAATAAAATGTAAACTACGTAAATAGTGATTATCTTACCTATGCATTAAATAGCAGAATTTAAAAAATCTAATAAAGACATAATAAATTTAGTTCCTAGCTGGAATTTTTATTGATTTTTTCTAATGTTTATGAATAGTCAGCTGTGTAAAAAAAAAAAAAAAATCCATATACTAAATAAATAATTAGTTTAAGGTCCTTGTAATCTACTCTATCATCCATATTATCTAATGGACGACATATTGTGATACAAAAAAAAAAATTTCTTATCTAGTTGCTACCATTCTTGTAAAAATACCTGGTAATAGTATCAATGACCGTACCGTTTGATTGATGGCGCTCTTGCTAATGCAAAACAATGAAATATAACGTTGCCTGGCCGTGACCTTTCAAGAACTAATTGACCTTTTTTTCTTTTTTTTAAAAATAACATTAAAAAAGTAAATGTCTTTTTTTTTTTTTAATAATGACAAATACAGCATCATTTTGACAAAGTGAAATGTATTCTTTTTAAACAACAACAATAAGAAGAACTAATTGACATTTTTATATTGTTTTTTTTTTTGTTAAATAATGTTAAAAAAGTAAATATTTTTTTTTAAGATTGACAAATACGGCGGCATTTGTAAAAAAGTAAATGTATTCTTTTTTAACAATGACCAATAACAAAATATTTATTTAGAACGTTTTTAATATTTTATTAAATATACGTTATTGTTCTAATACTTGAAACACCAAAACAGCAACAACAAAAAAAAAACATTAAAATGTTAGTGCATACCGCTGGAATAGGCATGGGGAGGGGGTGATGTCTTTGACAAGCCAAAGGATCATCCAAAAGATGCATTACTTGATGAATAAACTAATCAGACTGAACGACAAAAAAAAAATTATTTACGACCTTTTTTACATTAAATTTAATATACGTATATTATTCTTCTAATAGTAAATTAAGCGTTGAAACAAAATTAAAAAACCAAAAGCAAATAAATATATTAACAAACTAATGTCTCGTGAAGATATCGCGACTGCCGTGACTATTTAAGAAGTCTCGCTACATATTTTTAAACCATTACAACCATTGATACGGTTTGAAAATTTTTTGGACATCATAGTACATCGTTTAAATGTAATATAATACTTTATTAAATGACATTTCAAATGTATATTGACTTCAAATCTACACACCCTCAAATTATACGATAATGCAGACTCAATACCGATCATTTGTAGGGTAAGAACAGCCCACTTGAAAGTATTGTGAATTGCAAGATAATTAGCATAACATACTACAAGGCATTACTGGTTGCCTGCCTCAATACATGGTATATTTAACTGTTTTTGAGTAGCACCAGTGCCATCAAGTGACTGGTATGGTCGTTGATACTATTACCAAATACCTTTATAAACTATGAACATATCTTTTACTTCTCGATCTAATAGAAATAGTATTATAATTTCTTATAAGTTTGTTGATATATTACTATTAGTGTAAGAATGTCACAATTGTATCTCTTTTTTTTTTTTTAATTAGGTCTAGTTTTCTATTTATACGTAAAGTTTGATTTTACAGGTTCACACAAAATGCATAATTTAATGGCTAAAACAGGTTGATTTTGTCAACTAATTTAATGAGTAAACTTTGATTATGATTATGAATCTTAATTATTTAGATACTGTTTAAGTCAGTAGATTTTTTTATCAAATTTGCTTGATATTTTTTCTGCATTTTTTTTTTTTATATTGACTTTGATATGATTGATCCAATTTATCCTGGGAGAATTTAATACAGTTCACTTTTGACAGATATATTTTGCAATTGATTCTCTGTGGAATAGACAGCCGAAGTAGTTGCTATCATTTGCTGTAGTTGATTATTCTTCTGCCTTCAGAACTGTTATCATTTTTGTCATTTCTGCTTTTATATCTAGATTGGAGACTGCAGCAGTCCTATGCACATGCATATGTATGTAAAAGCCACTCTATTCTTGTATTTAGAATAACTATAATAAAGATATTATGTAATATCCAGTTTATATAAATACTATGTATTCTGGATTACATTGAGATTGGCGCATTCACTGTTTGAACATTGTCTGATTCACCCCTCTCACAATAAAAGTTAGTTAACAAAATAAACAAAACAAGTTTTTATTTTCTAGTTTAAATTGAAACTATTTGATGGTGCAATCCATGCATTTGAAATAAAAGTAATCAACCTAGATATTGTATTTATTATCATCAGTTTTTATTAATCTGTTATTTGAAAAAAAAAAAGTGCATATGTTTAATATTTATATATATATAGATAAAAACTTAAAGTAGATATTTTCCCCCTCTCCAAACTTACAATAGTAATAAATTCTCATGAACATTGTTTTCACGCTTTCATTTAAACTTTTAATAGATATTTTCTAATTAAAAAAATAAAAATGCTTCTGTCAATTCTTAAACTTTATATTTTAATTATCTTTTTTTTTTAAAATCTATCACTAATAAATTATGGGAGAAAAAGATCTGTTGTGTCTTGTTATAAAATAGAGATGTGTTGGGCAGATAAATTAAGGAATATTTATTAAGCTAATTACATTTCAGCTTTAGTCATTCATATTATAATATCTCTATTAATACACATTGCTAAAAAGTTGCCTAAATTTATGGTGAGTACATAATTCTAGTGCTTAAGTTACATTACATGTGTTTAGATTAAAAAAATAGTTGGAGCATACTGCCTTCCATATTACTAAGCCCACTTAACCTATTATACATTAACTACTCATGATCAGCAGTAATAGAGATAAAAGACTATGAGATGGCAGCAGTAGGGCTTTTATTAACACTGTGAATACAGAGGATGTGGATCATTTCTAGATATCTTATTAGCAATGGAAGACAGGAAAACTTCTACTGTACTCTGAATCCGTTCTGAAATTTTAAACTATATTTCTCCTTTTCCCTGTAATGAAAATGAATGTAACATGTAAAGGTGATTCAAATAGTGGCATTTCTTTTGTCTATTTGATCTTTTGAATATGTTTTGGTTAATCTAACCTTGAGTTGATTCCATGTTTTTAGTTTCATGATAGGTCTGTTGCTGTTGCTTAATATTCTGAATTCTAGCTGGTTCTAATTTTGATCTCTAGGCTCTTAGCATTTCTATTCAATACTTTTTAGTAGTTTCTGATTCTTTACCATGGTTCTGATTATTGTTGCACTATTGCTCTGTATACTCTACTCCTAGTTGTGTTTCAACTGTTTTGTAACATCTGTGTTGTTTACAATTAGATGATTTTATAACATAAATGCATTTACCTATTTTATATTATATTTTAGAAGATATCCATTTTTGTTAAATATAATGGGTTCTGAAAAGGAATTTGTCCATGGTTGTCCCCAGAGATTTTTCCAAAACAATATCTCCATTCATCTCTCTTCTGATTAATATAATTGATGTTAGCTTTGTTTTTTAACTTTCTGTTTATTAATAATTCTATAGGAGATATTTCTTATGTAGTTGTGAGTGTAGAATGCTAAAATCTGAGATATCTCTTGAGATGCCCAGACTTTTCTAAGAATCTCAATTGTAGAATTAGTGTTGAGAGTTTATTACTTTAATTTCCAGCTATATATGTATAATACATCTACAATTATTAAGCGGTACTTTCCCTTCTAAGGACTTACATGATTTATATGTAGTCTAGTTCATAGTTTCTTTGTTTTTAGGTCATGGTTCAACTGCAGGGACAAAAGACCAAAAATCAATATTAGTTAGAGCTTTTATTATCACAGCATCAAAGGGAGATCATATTTTAGGCAAAGTCCCACTGAGTATTAAAAGACAGATAAACTTAGATTGTATTGTGAATTCAATCCAGCACTTGATAATATACTATATTATAAAATTCTTGCTAAATTAAGATGAAAACATAAAAAGAAAATTGATTTTAACATTTAAAAAGTTTTTTAATAATAGTTAGTTGTATACTGTGCTACAATGAATTTCTTTTTAAAAAAAACAAAAATAATTTTTTATGAATTTAGTTAGCTATAAATAGAAAATGAATAAATTATTTACAAACATTTGCAAAAAAGAAAAATGATTATATTAGATTTTTATTTTGATTCTAAATATGAAAGTATTCTATATTTTTATTAATTGTTAAAAATTAATATACCGACTAATTTTTAAATTTTGGTGTATTCTGTATATATATCTATATATCAATTTATCTTTCATTAATTGCCTTTTAAATAATCCAATAACCCTTTTCCATGAATTATCGTATTTACTAATGTTTTGTAATATATATACATACATATTATAATCT
Organism: Epiperipatus broadwayi; assembly: GCA_028023455.1. Lineage (NCBI taxonomy): Eukaryota > Metazoa > Onychophora > Udeonychophora > Euonychophora > Peripatidae > Epiperipatus > Epiperipatus broadwayi. The sequence goes on along the minus strand of JAQFVV010000149.1, from coordinate 932,241 downwards.
ATATGCATCCGACAGCCAATCAGAAGTCATGATAGCCATCTAAACAACAATCAAACCTAAATACACAACAAAGATTTTACGAGAAAAGAGCAGCCACCCTTATCTCAACTTTTCTTTCTATATATCTAAGCCAGTTGTAAGTATTTAGATTTGAAAGTTTGAAGCTTTAAATATATTCACAAATAACTCACTGAGTCTAAATCATAAACATACAATGCAGAATCAAAATCCTACGTAGCAGTTTTTAGAATAGCAGTTTTTAGAACACATAACAAGCAGTAAAATATGTAAATAATATTTTAATAGTTTTTAGAACACATAACAAGCAGTAAAATATGTAAATAATATTTTAATTTGCAAAGAGCAGATAGTTGAAAATTGAAATAAATTGAGATACTGCAGAACCTCACTGCACTCGTTAAAATACGTATATATGATAGCCAAGCAGAATGTCATGATAGCCATCTAAACAACAATCAAATATAAACACACAACAAAGATTTTATGAGAAAAGGGCAGCCACCCTTCTCTCAACTTTTCTTTCTATATATCTAAGCCAGTCATAAGTATTTAGATTTGAAAGCTTGAAGTTTTAAATATCTTCACAAACAACTCACTGAGTCTAAATCATAAACATACAACTCGAAATCTTATGATTTACTACATAGTAGTTTTTAGAATACATAACAAGCAGTAAAGTATGTAAATAATATTTTAATTTGCGAAGCACAGATAGTTGAAAATTGAAATAAATTGAGCTACTGCTGAAACTCACTGCACTTGTTAAAATACCCATCCGACAGCCAATCAGAAGTCATAATAGCCATCTAAACAACAATCAAACCTAAACACACAACAAAGATTTTACGAGAAAAGGGCGGCCACCCTTCTCTTAAATTTTCTTTCTATATATCTAAGCCAGTCAGAAGTATTTAGATTTGAAAGCTTGAAGTTTTAAATATCTTCACAAACAACTCACTGAGTCTAAATCATAAACATACAACTCAAAATCTTATGATTTACTACATAGTAGTTTTTAGAATACATAACAAGCAGTAAAGTATGTAAATAATATTTTAATTTGCGAAGCGCAGATAGTTGAAAATTGAAATAAATTGAGCTACTGCTGAAACTCACTGCACTTGTTAAAATACCCATCCGACAGCCAATCAGAAGTCATAATAGCCATCTAAACAACAATCAAACCTAAACACACAACAAAGATTTTACGAGAAAAGGGTGGCCACCCTTCTCTTAAATTTTCTTTCTATATATCTAAGCCAGTCATAAGTATTTAGATTTGAAAGCTTGAAGTTTTAAATATCTTCACAAACAACTCACTGAGTCTACATCATAAACATACAACATGAAATCTTATGATTTAAAACTTCAAGCTTTCAAATCTAAATACTTACGACTGGCTTAGATATATAGAAAGAAAAGTTGAGAGAAGGGTGGCCGCCCTTTTCTCGTAAAATCTTTGTAGTGTGTTTAGGTTTGGTTGGCGTTTAGATGGCTATCATGACTTCTGATTGGCTGTCGGATGGGTATTTTAACGAGTGCAGTGAGTTTCAGCAGTAGCTCGATTTATTTCAATTTTCAACTATCTGCGCTTCACAAATTAAAATATTATTTACATACTTTACTGCTTGTTATGTATTCTAAAAACTACTACATAGTAAATCATAAGATTTCGTGTTGTATGTTTATGATTTAGAATCAGTGAGTTGTTTGTGAAGATATTTAAAACTTGAAGCTTTCAAATCTCAACACTTACGACTGGCTTAGATATATAGAAAGAAAAGTTGAGAGAAGGGTAGCTGCCCTTTTCTCGTAAAATCTTTGTTGTGTGTTTAGGTTTGATTGTCGTTTAGATGGCTATCATGACTTCTGATTGGCTGTCAGATGGGTATTTTAACGAGTGCAGTGAGTTTCAGCACTAGCTCAATTTATTTCACTTTTCAACTATCTGCGCTTCGCAAATTAAAATATTATAATCTATATGATAATCTCTCCAAGCATATAAATAATGTGCAAAATCTCATAATATTAATGTCCAAATCACTAAGGACACAAAACTGAGAACAAAATCTATTTGTCATATTATGTAAACAATATGTAATTAAAGATTGGCTAAAATTTTTATTCCCAAAGCAGTATTAATAAGGATTCATTTTTAATAATCTTGAGAAAGACCAGCATCATACTTATTATGTAATATTATAAATTTATGGCATGAAATATTTATGTGATATATTCAGAGTGATGATTTCTACCAAATGCCATCTATAAATACCATTCAAAATCTCAGAATATCAATGTCCATATCAGTAAGCAAATAAAAATGAATCTACTTTATCTGCAGACCAATATCTTATAGTAACCACTGTCTAATTTCATTTTTCCTATAAAACTTTGAGCCGCAGATAAAAGTGGATTCATTTTTGTTTGCTTAGTACTATGGAGATTATTACTGCTAAATTTGTACATTATATGCTGCTTGGGAGATCATCATCCTGAATATATTACATAATATTCCATGCTATAAATTTATAATATTTATATATAGAGTTATGGCATTCTAACTATATAATTCATCCAATTGGTAAGGGTTTTATAACAAATTATAACACATATAGGACTCTAGTATGAAACGAGTTATGTGATTAATATTTTACAGAAACTATATGTTTTAATATTATGAATGAATGCATTTAAGCATCCCCTTTCTGCTCATTATTTTATTAAGATGTAAAATGTTATATAATAGACAAATTTTGATTTGTAAAGTAAAAGTACAAAAATCATAAGTCAGGTTTCAGTGGCCAAACTCTAACATTACAAATGGGAATAGGCCTGAATTTTATTTATATTAAGCAAATTTTATTTAATTTATTTTAAGGTGTGAAAGATAAAGCACACACAGTTATTAAATGTGATGCTCTGTACAAAATATAATTATATTCTGGATAAATAAAATTATAATCAGTTCATTTTTTTTACAAACCTTTTCATTAATATGTATATATCAAAATTATACCAAATTCACAACTCAACCAGATTAGCTAAGAAAATAAACTCTAAAACACAACCAATGGTTTCACTGCTATTAGCAGACTTTTCAAGTGTAAAGAATTACAAAATAATAACATATTTAAACTAAACATTACCCACAATTCCACTTACCTCTCATCCACTCTTAATATATTAAGGATGGATGGGAGATAAGTGGAATTGTGGGTAATGTTTAATTCAAATATGTTGTATTAAGGGTGGATAGGAGGTAAGTGGAATTGTGTGTAATGTTTAGTTTAAATATATTGTTATTTTGTAGTTCTTTATACTTGAGAAGTATCCTTGTAGCAGTGAAACCATTGGTTGTATTTTTAATTTTATTTCTTGGCTAATCTAGTTGAGTTGTGAATTTGGTGTAATTTTCATTATTTATTGACTAGTTTAGCTTTATGGTTTTAAAATTTTATTTACATTATGAAATTCATAATTATTAATGTGTTACTTTTTACACAATTAATAAACACTTATACAAATGTGTTTTAATCTGATAGAACTTTTGTTTTTAAACAATTTTTATCAAAGAAATTAAATATGTTTATAATATTATCAATTTATACATATTATATTACAGAACTATGTTTTGTAGTATTAAAAATAGGTGCTTTTAAGCACACTGTCCAAACTTATTAGTTAACAAAGATATAATAGCCAAATTCCAATTGTGAACTATGATAATACAAAATTCACAGATCACTTTCAGAGAATGTTTTTTTATCAGATTACATATGATATATAAATATATACATCAAGTATGTGTGTTCATAATTATCTAAGTACATCTTATATCTGTTACTTTTTTCTGTTCAACTAGTGGTGGCCAACACTTAAATAATTCCAACAATAAAACATTTCCTCAATTTTTTGATAAATAAAGCAGAGCGCAGCAACTTTATTTTAAAATATCTGTAGTTAATAAAATATATCTGAAAGGGTGAATTTTTTAAGTTGAATGCCTATTAATAAAAGAGAGAAATTATTTTTAGAGTGAAGTAAACTTTTTTAATTATTATTACTGAAGACCAAAATATGAAACAGTTGAGCTTATCAAAATTTTCTCATATCAATTATTTGAAGGCTTTTGATATGGCCTCTGGAGGTAAGAGATAGTTGGTAGACTTTAAAATGTTACCAAACATATGAATGATCAAAATCAGTTTTCTCATTCATATAGAATATGTTTTCAATGATTTAATCATCAGAGGATATTACATGTGTTCTGATGTAAAATAATTAATACATTCGGTGTAAAACATGCAGTTTATAATAAGATTGTATTTATTCTGCATACTTTGAATAGAAGTTACTTTAAATTGAAACTTCTATGAATAAAACAAAAATAAGTTCAAAAAGTAAACAAAATTAAAACATAAATATATTCTATGTATTTCTTATTATCAATATTTGTTTTGGTTTAGTTACAATATAGTTGACTTTTTAATTTTTTATTGTGGACTATTGATAACAGATCTATATATTTAAAATGCCTCCCATAATAAAAAATTAAATCCCAGAATAAAGTTAGTAGAACTGAAATATATTTTGATAAGTTATGATAAAAAAGTGCTTGAGTTATATAAAAGTAAAATAATGGTTTACAGTTTAATATAGATTCTTATCATATACTGTACTTATTTTGATGATCTGCAATATAGAAGATTTTGGTATACTTCCATTTCAATAAGACTGAAAAATTTCTAGTTTTGTAGAATAGCATTTTTTTTTAACTTTTAATCCTAGTAATAATGCAATGAAATAATTCTCACCTATTTCTGCCTCATCAGAGAATGGCTATAGAAGATAAATAGCATATTTGAAAATATAAAATTAAGAGAAACGAGTGAAGAATTATAAATTATTTCTAGATATCATTAGAGAAGTCATTGAACATAAAAAACTGTTGTATAATTTTGAATGGAATAAGATTTAACTTGCAATAATCGTTACAACTAGTATGTGATACTGATATTAATTTTCAAATGCTTTAATTTTATATTATTTTTTAACTTGAGCAGGTATCCCTCTATGTACCTTCCTAAGAAAATCAAATTAGTTTTTGAATTTAGCTCATGTAAATTAGATTTTTAATGATATCTCATATTGCTATAGTTTAGACTTGGCTTTATTTTTTCTTTTTCAAATGACAGCTTTTTTTACTGCTTTTTAAAAGTAATATAATAAAACTTATAACTAATGGCAACAATATTAAGTAGAAAATTTATAAAAATCATTGATTATAAGAAAGCAATCAACTAATAAACAAAATAATTTTATTTTATTTTCTGGCTATATCTTATAAATTTTTTTATGCAAATAATTTAATATTTATTGTAAATAATGCTTATTAAAAAAATAAATCAAATTTATATAATTTATATTACATAAAACAATACATATCTTAGGAATGTATAAGATACTGATTGTAGTTAGAGTATAACAAAACCACATTGTCAGTGTTGTAGTTAATTAAAGGTGAAGGAATTGCAACAAATATATTAAAATTATAATGGCTTATTAGAATTGTATTTTTTATTTAGATATTATAAATGAAAGAGTTATTAAAGAATTTAAATAAAAGAAGTTTCATAACTGAGTCTTTTTGTAAATTGCTATAATGTAGAAGTGATTTTTGTTAAATAAAAGATAATTAATTATGTTTTTATCGAAATTAACTTCAAATTTTATTTGTTCAAGCTAAATTTCTTTAAAAACTAAAATATTTTATAATTATTGTACTTTAATGTTTAAATAATTGTATTGATCTTGTATTATTTAAATATATTTCAGAGAAATAATTTTGATATTGAAAAAACAATTTTTTCAAAAGAACAATTTCTTCAAAGTACACCTTTAAAATATCGGAGAGCTTCTTTAACTGACCTAAGTAAGTATATGTTTTTTCATGCATGTTTTTTTTAAAAAAAAATTTTTTTTTTCTTTTATATGATAATAAGAAAAATTACACATTTTTTGACTACTGTTGAAAACATAATGTATTAGATATAATTGTATATATAATAATTTTGTATTATTATTGCAAATGCTTCTCATAAGAGCAAAAATTTCAAAAATATTTGTTATTTTTGAAATGTATATTATTAATATTGGAAATTTTTACAATTTAATTATAGTGTATAATTTATATATATATAATAAATTTCCAAGCTAATTTTTATAAAAGAGTATTTTTATTATCAAAAGCTACACAATATATATTATAATTCAAATAAAATGTTCATTATGTAATAAATATTGTAGTAAAAAATAACAATGAAATGAATATAATGGTGATAATATATTATAAAAAGTCTTACATTCCACAGAAATACTTTTGTTTAATCACTTAAACCCTTTTTTCAACTGCCACTTAATTTAGAATATAATGGAAGCAAATGTCATATCACTGTTATCTTCATTATTATTTTTTATTACAATACATTATAATAAGTAATAAAATTATAAATAAAAAAACCTATTTTTGTCCAATGGTTTTGTGCCCTTTTCAAATGCTAAGCATCTATTTCAATGTTTATTGCAAATAGAACTCTATCTAGTGTTATATAATGGAAGTAAAATAACAATAACAAATAAAACATGAATAAAACAGAATAAAATTATGAAATAGAGATTCAATAAAATTTCAAAGAATTGACTATATACAGAATAAATAAAGCCTATCCTATACAATGTTATGTATACTAACTTATATAATTTTCCATTCATTTTTAATTGATCAGTTATTAACTAAATTTATTAAAGTTTTATAAATCTACAATTATTTAAATTATGCTTAATATAATATGTTTTATATATTTTGTTTGATCTTTAATGTACTTTAAAGGATTTTATGTCCATAAGTTAGATAGTGAATATATAAAGCAACTTTTATCATCTCATCTATTAATTGCCTTGTTATATTCTTTAGCTCTTACCTCTTACTATTTCCCTGTATGACCATAGCAAATCATATTGCAATGGTAGAATTTTATATACAATTCCTTTTTTTGTATTTTATATCATCTCTTAATTTATAATTACCTATTATGTTTTCTAGACAATTAAGAGACGATACAAAATACAAAATAAGAAATTGTATATAAAATTAATTGTGAGCATTGTAAGGAACAGAGATAAGAGCTAAATAATATAAAAATGCAATTAATAGGCAAGATGATAAATCTGCTTTATACATTTACTAACTTATGGACATAAAATAGATGCTACAAAAAATATTAAACCTTTAAAATACATTAAAGATCCAAAAAGATGACAAATATATGAAACATATTATATCAAGCATAACTTAAATAATTGTACGAATATTTATGAAACTTCAATAAATTTAGTTAATAACTGGTCAATTAAAAATGAATGGAAAATTATATAAGATAGTATATATAAAGTTGTATAGTGTATGTATTATGTATTCTGTATATTTTGTTTTATAGTCAATTCTTTGAACTTATATTGAATCTTTATATGAATTTTTTTTATCCCATTTTCTTTTATTTTATTTTACTTCCACCATAGAACACTAGATGGTATTCTATCTGCAATAATTGTTTAATGCTAAAATAGATGATGCTTAACATTTGAAAAAAGCAAAAAATCATGTGGTGAAAAAGGCTTTTAATGTATAATTATTATTAATATATATATTTATATCACTATTGTATATGATATTTTTATTATTTATTATAATTTATATGAAAAAAACAGCATAATGGACTTCATTAATTTCCATTTTTGATGATATATATATGTATGTATAAACCTCTATTTTTGTCTGTGTATATATATTTATGTATATACATATACACATAAATAAATAGAAGTAATTGGATAGAACGATGTCTAATTAGAGAAAAGTAACTAACAGAAGCAAACCTCATATTATACACATGATCATAGCTATTGTCTTTCAAAATTAAAGTTAAATAACTATGATCTTGATCATAAGGTTAATGTGGTGACTGCATTCACTTGTGGTTACCTACATGATTCTATTCAATATTTCTATTTGTTTACATTTTATATTCTTTAAAAATATTAAATCTGACATGTATAATGAACACACACACGTTTTATAACCCTCATAATTTTATTTGGCAGCATTTTCAGACAAGTTTACTCCTAAAAATTCAATGAATACTAATGGAATTGGAAAAACACCAACAACTGAAGGTTTATATAAATTTTTGTTTTCATTGGATGATTGCAAAAGGTATATTTTTTAATAAAAACAATTATTTAGAAAGTTATTAAAAATTAATTAATCATAAAATTTATTCTATTGATTAGATGTAATCTTTCATATTATATCTGCAAATCAATGTTGACTTATTCTTTTAAATTTAGAATCTATTATTTTTCAATCTAAAGTTTTTCCAAGTACCTTCAAAAGTAACAAAAAATAGTTGTGAAAAATTGTCACTTTAACATATCAAGAATAGTTTTTTTTTTATTTTTCATAAAAAAATAATAATTGCATTATTTGCTGTAAAGAAAAAAATATAATTTGTTCATTTATTTAAAAAAAAAACTTCATGAATAGATTTTTGAATTTGATTATTTTTATAACTAGAAGTATACAAATAATTTCTTTTATATTTCACTGGTATTTATTGTTAAGTGTACCAGAAAACATTGTTTAAACAGTTTTTATTTAAGTTCGTTATTATAATTTCAAAAATAGTTTTTGCTTAAGACGTAGAGATATAAGGAAAAGTATGTAAGTTTCAGTATATATAAATCCATGAGATTTATTATTAAATGAGGCCAACTGAGGCATGAAATAACATATTGTATATTTGTAATTAAAACAGAGGTAACTACTCCCACTATGTTAGATAATGTCAAAAACACAAGAGAGATACTACTCTCTCTTTTTAAGCCCTATTGTTATATAAGCTTAATTTTTGACATAGTCTTGAAATTATAGATGAATTTTGTCTACTGCTTAAATTTATATATATTTTAAATAATCTGAAATCATCATTAATATACATAGATAATGAAGGAGTCTTACTTTTAATAATCTCTGAGTATTAGATGAAATATTAGTTTTAATAAATGTATGATATTTTTGAAATTAAAATAAATTCCAATTTCATATTCATAGCTGCTAATATCAGCTCTTTAGTTCTGAATTTTAATTGTTTGATTTTAATTTGGAATAGTCATTTGGAGATTTAATATAAAATGGAATAATAGGGAAAAAATATAGTTAAAGTATATTAATATATCATTTGAAACTTATATAAGTACAACGATTATTTCAAGTTATAAATAATATTCTTCATTTGCCTACTTATCTTAATTAAATTTGAATTTTAAATTATCACCATTTGTGATTGCTTTTTTCGATAGTTACAATATGTATTTAATGTATGCATTATTAGTGCATGTGTATGAGAGTATATTTCATCATTTGGTTACATTAACATTTAATATTAAGATTGTCTATTATTGATAGAGCTGATCCAAGTTCAACACATTAAATTAATACTGTTGTAAATTAAATCTTAACATTTTTTGTTTTTTTGAAAAAGTTTCCTGTTTAGATACAAGAATCTCAAACAGTTATCAGTTTGTGAGTTTAATTTTTCTAATTATCAAATATTTATCAAATCATAATAATTGACAATTTAAATTGTTTTAAAAAATTATTAATTGTATTTATACATATAAATATAGAACTAGCCATCTTATACATAATATAAGTAAACTATCATTTTATTTACTATGGTTTACCCAGTCCCATTTTTTAAAACTCAGCAAAAAGATCTTTAAAATATTTTAAATTTCATTCAGATTCATTCTTTTTGGGAAGATAATCTTTGGCAGAAATCAGTTATAGCCCATATATTTCATTTATATACTATCAGGTCTTATTGATTGTAAATTATTATTTTTTAATCATTATTATTCTATTTCAGAATAAAGGTTTCCCTAAGTATATTTCCAATTTATAACTTCTCCAAGTCATTTCAGAAAACTTCTAATTTCTTCTATTCATTTTACATGTCTTTTCCTTGATCCTTTAAAATCTCTTGGAATTCAGTTTGAGACTTCATTTTTTCTTCTGTTGTCACCACTTAGCTTCAGTTCTATTTCAGTTTCTTAATTCATTCAGTGCTATTAAATAGCATTTAATTTCTTATTGTCAACACTAGCACATATCTTTCTATACTTTGTTATTTCTTCTGCAGTTTTTATAATCATTATCAATCACTTATAAAATAGAATATTCATTTTAAGAAAATAAAATTGTGAGACAAAGAAGAACAAAAAGTGAAAGTTTTATGATAAACCAATCTATAAAACACAAAATATATCCACATATATCATTGATAGTAGTCTTTTGTCTGTATATTTAACATTTTATATAGGTATTTTTAATCTCTTCTGCAGCAAACTTTCTTTTCTGAAAGATCTCAACATTTTCCCCAGCTTAGCTTTCTATTGTATGTTGTTCTTCTTCATCTCCTAATGAAAGCATTCAATATTGCAATGCTTTGTAGCAGTATATTATGTGCCTCATACCAATAAATTTTAAAGTTTTTTTTTTATTATGGGCCAAATGAAGTATTGAACAAAAAAAGTGGAAGAAAGGATGGGTGTTTTTATAGTAAAAGATAATTATTATAGTGTTTAATAAATTTAATATACATATATTTTTTCAAAGAATATTAAAAAAACATAGAATCATCAATAAAACTATACAAAAGTAAATTAATTAGCAAAATATTAAACTAATAATAAACAAAATCTAAAAAAAAAGCAAAGAATAATATTTAAATAATTGAACAAAACATGGTTATAATTATAAAACCAAAAACTAATGTGATTGTTGCTGATTCTTTTTAGTAATTAGCTTATCAAGTCTTAGCGATATATTTGCGACTGCTAAGTGCAAAGCTGGATTTATTAATAAATGATTTCTTTCGATTTTATGAGTGCCATTGCCAAAAATACTGATTCACATAAATATATGGTCGAAAATGGCAATAACACTTTTAAGACTTTTACATGTAATTCCAGATATTAAACCAACAAAACATCACATGATTACCATTTCCTATGTTTACACAAGCTGTTATTAACAGTAGCGTTGCATTAGATCCTTAGATCTAGGTGCAGTACTCTCAGATCTAAAGCTGCTCACTGATGAAAGCCACAAAGAGAAACTAGTCTGAGGATATTGGATGATTAGGCACTAGATGGGGATTTTATGCACAAACCTTCCTGCATCCATTGAGTACTAAGTCTTGCACTAGATGACACTATTGTCTGGAGAGTTTGCTACTATTAATTCTGGATATTCAGTTTTAATTTTAACCCAAAATTGAGTTGTCAAATTAAATATCATCAAAATTTAATTCTATTAATTTTTCCTGTTCCAAATCAGTTAAGTTATTTTTTTGTTCAATAAATGGATTTAAAATTCACATATTGTCTTTCTGAGTGTCTTGTTCTTGTGGATAATATTGATCAAACACAGAACAAAGTCCTGTTAAATGTTCATAAATAGTATTTTTCAATTCACTGTTATTTATATCAACTTCAGTTGTCAATTCTGGAAATAAATGAAACATATCATAGTTTTTTTCTTCTACATGCTTACAACTTTTTCTTGAATGCCCCAATTTTATTCAATTAATCAAAAGTAGTACTATTTCCTTGCAGGTTAACAAAACTGTGTCTGACAAGTGAGCCAGTTGTTATGGTGCAAAATATTTATCAACTCTGAATTTTTTTGTTTCTAAATGTGTTTCTATTTCTTTTTTAAAATCATAAAGTCTTGTTAATATTTTCCCTCTCAATCACCATCATACTTCTGCATGAAGCAGTAAAGTTTCCTTTTATCATAAAACGAAAATCTTCTAACAATCTATTAATAACAAAGAAAAATTATCTTTTAATCTTAAAATTTTGTGCACACACATCATTTAATATTTTCCTATGTATTTACATTATGTGTTTGCATGACACAATTTTATATTTGTGATATACAATAAATCTTTCATTTCTTATAGGAATATTATTAAGTGCAATCAAATATTTCAGGTGTCTCGATTCATAAAATATATATATATTTCTTTTTTTTAAAAAATCAAGTATATATATATATGCAAAATTCGTTACTACCAGAAAGGAAAGTTGACAC